>CANQJN010000007.1:0-1200000 GCA_947623535.1 Coelioxys conoideus | reverse complement strand
ATCAGCATCATAATCATCATCATAGTCATTATCATAATAGTCCTCATAATCGTCATCATTACAGTCCTCATAATCATCATCATAATCATCATCATAATCATCATCATAATCATCATCATAACCGTCAACGTAATCAGCATCATAGTCATAGTCATAATAGTCATGATAATCATCATCATAATCATCATCATAATCGTCATCATAATTATTATCATAGTCATCATCATAATAGTCCTCATAATCGTCATAATAATCATCATCATTGTCATAATCATGATCATCATCATAATCATCATCATAATCATCATCATAATCATCATCATAATCATCATCATAATCGTCATCATAATCATCATCATAATCATCATCATAATCATCATCATAATCATCATCATAACCGTCATCATAATTATCATCATAAGCATTATCATAATCGTCATCATAGTCATCATCATAATAGTCATCACAATCGTCATCATTATAGTCATCATTATCATCATCATAATCATCATCATAATCATCATCATAGTCATCATCATAATCATCATCATAGTCATCATCATAATAGTCTTCATAATCGTCATTATGATCGTCATCGTAACCGTAATCATAATCGTCATCATAGTCATCATCATAATCATCATAATCATCATCATAATCGTCATCATGATCATCATCATAATCATCATCATAATCATCATCATGATAATCATCATAATTATCAGCATAATCATCATCATAATCCTGAGCATAATCGTCATCATAATCATCATCATAACCGTCATCATAATCAGCATCATAATCATCATCATAGTCATTATCATAATAGTCCTCATAATCGTCATCATTACAGTCCTCATAATCATCATCATAATCATCATCATAATCATCATCATAATCATCATCATAATCATCATCATAATCATCATCATAATCATCAACATAACGATCATCATAATCATCATCATAACCGTCATCATAATTATCATCATAAGCATTATCATAATCGTCATCATAGTCATCATCATAATAGTCATCACTATCGTCATCATTATAGTCATCATTATCATCATCATAATCATCATCATAACCGTCATCATAATCAGCATCATAATCATCATCATAGTCATTATCATAATAGTCCTCATAATCGTCATCATTACAGTCCTCATAATCATCATCATAATCATCATCATAATCATCATCATAATCATCATCATAATCATCATCATAACCGTCAACGTAATCAGCATCATAGTCATAGTCATAATAGTCATGATAATCATCATCATAATCATCATCATAATCATTATCATAATCATCATCATATTCATCAACATAATCATCATCACAATCATTAACATAATCATCATCATAATATTCGTCATAATCATGATCATAATCATGAGCATAATCATCATCATAATCATCATCATAGTCATTATCATAATCATCATCATAATCGTCATCATAATCGTCATCATAATCCTCATAATAATCATCATAATAGTCATCATAATCGTCATGATAATCGTCATCATAATCGTCATCATAATCATCATCATAATCATCATCATAATCACCATCATAATAGTCATCATAATCATCATCATAATCATTATCATAATCATCATCATAATCATCATCATAATCATCATCATAATCATCATTATAGTCATCATCATAATAGTCATCATAATCATCATCATAGTCATCATCATAATAGTCATCATAATCGTCATCATTATAGTTATCATAATAGTCATCATAATCATGATCATAATCATCATCATAATCATCATCATAATCATCATCATAATCATCATCATAATCATCATCATGATAATCATCATAATCATCATCATAATCATAATCATAATCATCATCATAACCGTCAACGTAATTAGCATCATAGTCATAGTCATAATAGTCATGATAATCATCATCATAATCATCATCATAATCGTCATCATAATTATTTTCATAATCATCATCATAACCGTCAACGTAATTAGCATCATAGTCATAGTCATAAGAGTCATGATAATCATCATCATATTCATCATCATAATCGTCATCATAATTATTTTCATAGTCATCATCATAATAGTCCTCATAATCGTCATCATAATCGTCATCATAATCGTCATCATAATCATCATCATAATCATCATCATAATCACCATCATAATAGTCATCATAATCATCGTCATAATCATTATCATAATCATCATCATAATCATCATCATAATCATCATCATAATCATCATTATAGTCATCATCATAATAGTCATCATAATCATCATTATGATCGTCATCGTAACCGTAATCATAATCGTCATCATAGTCATCATCATAATCATCATAATCATCATCATAATCGTCATCATGATCATCATCATAATCATCATCATAATCATCATCATGATAATCATCATAATTATCAGCATAATCATCATCATAATCCTGAGCATAATCGGCATCATAATCATTATCATAATCATCATCATAATCGTCATCATAATCAGCATCATAGTCATCATCATAATAGTCATCATAATCGTCATCATTATAGTTATCATAATAGTCATCATAATCATGATCATAATCATCATCATAGTCAACATCATAATCATCATCATAATTATCAACATAATCATCAACATAATCATCATCATTATCATCATCATAATCATCATCATAATCATCATCATAATCACCATCATAATAGTCATCATAATCATCATCATAATCATTATCATAATCATCATCATAATCATCATCATAATCATCATCATAATCATCATCATAATCATCATTATAGTCATCATCATAATAGTCATCATAATCATCATCATAGTCATCATCATAATAGTCATCATAATCGTCATCATTATAGTTATCATAATAGTCATCATAATCATGACCATAATCATCATCATAATCATCATCATAATCATCATCATAATCATCATCATAATCATCATCATAATCATCATCATAACCGTCAATGTAATCAGCATCATAGTCATAGTCATAATAGTCATGATAATCATCATCATAATCATTATTATAATCATCATCATAATCATCGTCATAATCATCATCATAATCATCATCATAACCGTCATCATAATCATCATCATAAGAGTCATCATAATCGTCACCATTATAGTCATCATAATCATCATCATAATCATCATCATAATCGTCATCATAATCATCATCATAATCATCATCATAATCATCATCATAATCATCATCATAACCGTCATCATAATTATCATCATAAGCATTATCATAATCGTCATCATAGTCATCATCATAATAGTCATCACAATCGTCATCATTATAGTCATCATTATCATCATCATAATCATCATCATAATCATCATCATAGTCATCATCATAATCATCATCATAGTCATCATCATAATAGTCTTCATAATCGTCATCATTACAGTCCTCATAATCATCATCATAATCATCATCATAATCATCATCATAATCATCATCATAATCATCATCATAACCATCATCATAATCAGCATCATAATCATCATCATAGTCATTATCATAATAGTCCTCATAATCGTCATCATTACAGTCCTCATAATCATCATCATAATCATCATCATAATCATCATCATAATCATCATCATAATCATCATCATAATCATCATCATAATCATCATCATAATCATCATCATAATCATCATCATAATCATCATCATAATCATCAACATAATGATCATCATAATCATCATCATAACCGTCATCATAATTATCATCATAAGCATTATCATAATCGTCATCATAGTCATCATCATAATAGTCATCACAATCGTCATCATTATAGTCATCATTATCATCATCATAATCATCATCATAATCATCATCATAGTCATCATCATAATCATCATCATAATCGTCATCATAATCATCATCATAATCATCATCATAATCATCATCATAATCATCATCATAATCATCATCATAATCATCATCATAACAGTCATCATAATCAGCATCATAATCACCATCATAGTCATATCATAATAGTCCTCATAATCGTCATCATTACAGTCCTCATAATCATCATCATAATCATCATCATAATCATCATCATAATCATCATCATAATCATCATCATAATCATCATCATAATCATCAACATAACGATCATCATAATCATCATCATAACCGTCATCATAATTATCATCATAAGCATTATCATAATCGTCATCATAGTCATCATCATAATAGTCATCATAATCGTCATCATTATAGTTATCATAATAGTCATCATAATCATGACCATAATCATCATCATAATCATCATCATAATCATCATCATAATCATCATCATAATCATCATCATAATCATCATCATGATAATCATCATAATCATCATCATAATCATAATCATAATCATCATCATAACCGTCAACGTAATTAGCATCATAGTCATAGTCATAATAGTCATGATAATCATCATCATAATCATCATCATAATCGTCATCATAATTATTTTCATAGTCATCATCATAATAGTCCTCATAATCGTCATCATAATCGTCATCATAGTCATCATCATAATCATAATCATAATCATCATCATAACCGTCAATGTAATCAGCATCATAGTCATAGTCATAATAGTCATGATAATCATCATCATAATCATTATTATAATCATCATCATAATCATCGTCATAATCATCATCATAATCATCATCATAACCGTCATCATAATCATCATCATAAGAGTCATCATAATCGTCACCATTATAGTCATCATAATCATCATCATAATCATCATCATAATCGTCATCATAATCATCATCATAATCATCATCATAATCATCATCATAATCATCATCATAACCGTCATCATAATTATCATCATAAGCATTATCATAATCGTCATCATAGTCATCATCATAATAGTCATCACAATCGTCATCATTATAGTCATCATTATCATCATCATAATCATCATCATAATCATCATCATAATCATCATCATAGTCATCATCATAATCATCATCATAGTCATCATCATAATAGTCTTCATAATCGTCATCATTACAGTCCTCATAATCATCATCATAATCATCATCATAATCATCATCATAATCATCATCATAATCATCATCATAACCATCATCATAATCAGCATCATAATCATCATCATAGTCATTATCATAATAGTCCTCATAATCGTCATCATTACAGTCCTCATAATCATCATCATAATCATCATCATAATCATCATCATAATCATCATCATAATCATCATCATAATCATCATCATAATCATCATCATAATCATCATCATAATCATCAACATAATGATCATCATAATCATCATCATAACCGTCATCATAATTATCATCATAAGCATTATCATAATCGTCATCATAGTCATCATCATAATAGTCATCACAATCGTCATCATTATAGTCATCATTATCATCATCATAATCATCATCATAATCATCATCATAGTCATCATCATAATCATCATCATAATCGTCATCATAATCATCATCATAATCATCATCATAATCATCATCATAATCATCATCATAATCATCATCATAATCATCATCATAATCATCATCATAACCGTCATCGTAATCAGCATCATAATCACCATCATAGTCATTATCATAATAGTCCTCATAATCGTCATCATTACAGTCCTCATAATCATCATCATAATCATCATCATAATCATCATCATAATCATCATCATAATCATCATCATAATCATCAACATAACGATCATCATAATCATCATCATAACCGTCATCATAATTATCATCATAAGCATTATCATAATCGTCATCATAGTCATCATCATAATAGTCATCACAATCGTCATCATTATAGTCATCATTATCATCATCATAATCATCATCATAATCATCATCATAATCATCATCATAATCATCATCATAACCGTCATCATAATCAGCATCATAATCATCATCATAGTCATTATCATAATAGTCCTCATAATCGCCATCATTACAGTCCTCATAATCATCATCATAATCATCATCATAATCATCATCATAATCACCATCATAACCGTCAACGTAATCAGCATCATAGTCATAGTCATAATAGTCATGATAATCATCATCATAATCATCATCATAATCGTCATCATAATTATTATCATAGTCATCATCATAATAGTCCTCATAATCGTCATCATAATCGTCATCATAATCGTCATCATAATCATCATCATAATCATCATCATAATCACCATCATAATAGTCATCATAATCATCGTCATAATCATTATCATAATCATCATCATAATCATCATCATAATCATCATCATAATCATCATTATAGTCATCATCATAATAGTCATCATAATCATCATCATGATCGTCATCGTAACCGTAATCATAATCGTCATCATAGTCATCATCATAATCATCATAATCATCATCATAATCGTCATCATGATCATCATCATAATCATCATCATAATCATCATCATGATAATCATCATAATTATCAGCATAATCATCATCATAATCCTGAGCATAATCGTCATCATAATCATTATCATAATCATCATCATAATCGTCATCATAATCAGCATCATAGTCATCATAATCGTCATCATTATAGTTATCATAATAGTCATCATAATCATGATCATAATCATCATCATAGTCAACATCATAATCATCATCATAATTATCAACATAATCATCAACATAATCATCATCATTATCATCATCATAATCATCATCATAATCATCATCATAATCACCATCATAATAGTCATCATAATCATCATCATAATCATTATCATAATCATCATCATAATCATCATCATAATCATCATCATAATCATCATCATAATCATCATTATAGTCATCATCATAATAGTCATCATAATCATCATCATAGTCATCATCATAATAGTCATCATAATCGTCATCATTATAGTTATCATAATAGTCATCATAATCATGACCATAATCATCATCATAATCATCATCATAATCATCATCATAATCATCATCATAATCATCATCATGATAATCATCATAATCATCATCATAATCATAATCATAATCATCATCATAACCGTCAACGTAATTAGCATCATAGTCATAGTCATAATAGTCATGATAATCATCATCATAATCATCATCATAATCACCATCATAATAGTCATCATAATCATCATCATAATCATTATCATAATCATCATCATAATCATCATCATAATCATCATCATAATCATCATTATAGTCATCATCATAATAGTCATCATAATCATCATCATAGTCATCATCATAATAGTCATCATAATCGTCATCATTATAGTTATCATAATAGTCATCATAATCATGACCATAATCATCATCATAATCATCATCATAATCATCATCATAATCATCATCATAATCATCATCATAATCATCATCATAATCATCATCATAATCATCATCATAATCATCATCATAACCGTCATCGTAATCAGCATCATAATCACCATCATAGTCATTATCATAATAGTCCTCATAATCGTCACCATTACAGTCCTCATAATCATCATCATAATCATCATCATAATCATCATCATAATCATCATCATAATCATCATCATAATCATCAACATAACGATCATCATAATCATCATCATAACCGTCATCATAATTATCATCATAAGCATTATCATAATCGTCATCATAGTCATCATCATAATAGTCATCACAATCGTCATCATTATAGTCATCATTATCATCATCATAATCATCATCATAATCATCATCATAATCATCATCATAATCATCATCATAACCGTCATCATAATCAGCATCATAATCATCATCATAGTCATTATCATAATAGTCCTCATAATCGCCATCATTACAGTCCTCATAATCATCATCATAATCATCATCATAATCATCATCATAATCACCATCATAACCGTCAACGTAATCAGCATCATAGTCATAGTCATAATAGTCATGATAATCATCATCATAATCATCATCATAATCGTCATCATAATTATTATCATAGTCATCATCATAATAGTCCTCATAATCGTCATAATAATCATCATCATTGTCATAATCATGATCATCATCATAATCATCATCATAATCATCATCATAATCATCATCATAATCATCATCATAATATTCATCATAATCATCATCATAATCATTATCATAATCGTCATCATATTCATCATCATAACCGTCATCATAATCATCATCATAATCGTCATCATAATTATTTTCATAATCATCATCATAACCGTCAACGTAATTAGCATCATAGTCATAGTCATAAGAGTCATGATAATCATCATCATATTCATCATCATAATCGTCATCATAATTATTTTCATAGTCATCATCATAATAGTCCTCATAATCGTCATCATAATCGTCATCATAATCGTCATCATAATCATCATCATAATCATCATCATAATCACCATCATAATAGTCATCATAATCATCGTCATAATCATTATCATAATCATCATCATAATCATCATCATAATCATCATCATAATCATCATTATAGTCATCATCATAATAGTCATCATAATCATCATCATAGTCATCATCATAATAGTCATCATAATCGTCATCATTATAGTTATCATAATAGTCATCATAATCATGATCATAATCATCATCATAGTCAACATCATAATCATCATCATAATTATCAACATAATCATCAACATAATCATCATCATTATCATCATCATAATCATCATCATAATCATCATCATAATCACCATCATAATAGTCATCATAATCATCATCATAATCATTATCATAATCATCATCATAATCATCATCATAATCATCATCATAATCATCATTATAGTCATCATCATAATAGTCATCATAATCATCATCATAGTCATCATCATAATCATCATCATAATCATCATCATGATAATCATCATAATCGTCATCATAGTCATCATCATAATAGTCATCACAATCGTCATCATTATAGTCATCATTATCATCATCATAATCATCATCATAATCATCATCATAGTCATCATCATAATCATCATCATAGTCATCATCATAATAGTCTTCATAATCGTCATCATTATAGTCATCATTATCATCATCATAATCATCATCATAATCATCATCATAATCATCATCATAGTCATCATCATAATCATCATCATAGTCATCATCATAATAGTCTTCATAATCGTCATCATTACAGTCCTCATAATCATCATCATAATCATCATCATAATCATCATCATAATCATCATCATAATCATCATCATAACCATCATCATAATCAGCATCATAATCATCATCATAGTCATTATCATAATAGTCCTCATAATCGTCATCATTACAGTCCTCATAATCATCATCATAAGAGTCATCATAATCGTCACCATTATAGTCATCATAATCATCATCATAATCATCATCATAATCGTCATCATAATCATCATCATAATCATCATCATAATCATCATCATAATCATCATCATAACCGTCATCATAATTATCATCATAAGCATTATCATAATCGTCATCATAGTCATCATCATAATAGTCATCACAATCGTCATCATTATAGTCATCATTATCATCATCATAATCATCATCATAATCATCATCATAATCATCATCATAGTCATCATCATAATCATCATCATAGTCATCATCATAATAGTCTTCATAATCGTCATCATTACAGTCCTCATAATCATCATCATAATCATCATCATAATCATCATCATAATCATCATCATAATCATCATCATAACCATCATCATAATCAGCATCATAATCATCATCATAGTCATTATCATAATAGTCCTCATAATCGTCATCATTACAGTCCTCATAATCATCATCATAATCATCATCATAATCATCATCATAATCATCATCATAATCATCATCATAATCATCATCATAATCATCATCATAATCATCATCATAATCATCAACATAATGATCATCATAATCATCATCATAACCGTCATCATAATTATCATCATAAGCATTATCATAATCGTCATCATAGTCATCATCATAATAGTCATCACAATCGTCATCATTATAGTCATCATTATCATCATCATAATCATCATCATAATCATCATCATAGTCATCATCATAATCATCATCATAATCGTCATCATAATCATCATCATAATCATCATCATAATCATCATCATAATCATCATCATAATCATCATCATAATCATCATCATAATCATCATCATAACCGTCATCGTAATCAGCATCATAATCACCATCATAGTCATTATCATAATAGTCCTCATAATCGTCATCATTACAGTCCTCATAATCATCATCATAATCATCATCATAATCATCATCATAATCATCATCATAATCATCATCATAATCATCAACATAACGATCATCATAATCATCATCATAACCGTCATCATAATTATCATCATAAGCATTATCATAATCGTCATCATAGTCATCATCATAATAGTCATCACAATCGTCATCATTATAGTCATCATTATCATCATCATAATCATCATCATAATCATCATCATAATCATCATCATAATCATCATCATAACCGTCATCATAATCAGCATCATAATCATCATCATAGTCATTATCATAATAGTCCTCATAATCGCCATCATTACAGTCCTCATAATCATCATCATAATCATCATCATAATCATCATCATAATCACCATCATAACCGTCAACGTAATCAGCATCATAGTCATAGTCATAATAGTCATGATAATCATCATCATAATCATCATCATAATCGTCATCATAATTATTATCATAGTCATCATCATAATAGTCCTCATAATCGTCATCATAATCGTCATCATAATCGTCATCATAATCATCATCATAATCATCATCATAATCACCATCATAATAGTCATCATAATCATCGTCATAATCATTATCATAATCATCATCATAATCATCATCATAATCATCATCATAATCATCATTATAGTCATCATCATAATAGTCATCATAATCATCATCATGATCGTCATCGTAACCGTAATCATAATCGTCATCATAGTCATCATCATAATCATCATAATCATCATCATAATCGTCATCATGATCATCATCATAATCATCATCATAATCATCATCATGATAATCATCATAATTATCAGCATAATCATCATCATAATCCTGAGCATAATCGTCATCATAATCATTATCATAATCATCATCATAATCGTCATCATAATCAGCATCATAGTCATCATAATCGTCATCATTATAGTTATCATAATAGTCATCATAATCATGATCATAATCATCATCATAGTCAACATCATAATCATCATCATAATTATCAACATAATCATCAACATAATCATCATCATTATCATCATCATAATCATCATCATAATCATCATCATAATCACCATCATAATAGTCATCATAATCATCATCATAATCATTATCATAATCATCATCATAATCATCATCATAATCATCATCATAATCATCATCATAATCATCATTATAGTCATCATCATAATAGTCATCATAATCATCATCATAGTCATCATCATAATAGTCATCATAATCGTCATCATTATAGTTATCATAATAGTCATCATAATCATGACCATAATCATCATCATAATCATCATCATAATCATCATCATAATCATCATCATAATCATCATCATGATAATCATCATAATCATCATCATAATCATAATCATAATCATCATCATAACCGTCAACGTAATTAGCATCATAGTCATAGTCATAATAGTCATGATAATCATCATCATAATCATCATCATAATCACCATCATAATAGTCATCATAATCATCATCATAATCATTATCATAATCATCATCATAATCATCATCATAATCATCATCATAATCATCATTATAGTCATCATCATAATAGTCATCATAATCATCATCATAGTCATCATCATAATAGTCATCATAATCGTCATCATTATAGTTATCATAATAGTCATCATAATCATGACCATAATCATCATCATAATCATCATCATAATCATCATCATAATCATCATCATAATCATCATCATAATCATCATCATAATCATCATCATAATCATCATCATAATCATCATCATAACCGTCATCGTAATCAGCATCATAATCACCATCATAGTCATTATCATAATAGTCCTCATAATCGTCACCATTACAGTCCTCATAATCATCATCATAATCATCATCATAATCATCATCATAATCATCATCATAATCATCATCATAATCATCAACATAACGATCATCATAATCATCATCATAACCGTCATCATAATTATCATCATAAGCATTATCATAATCGTCATCATAGTCATCATCATAATAGTCATCACAATCGTCATCATTATAGTCATCATTATCATCATCATAATCATCATCATAATCATCATCATAATCATCATCATAATCATCATCATAACCGTCATCATAATCAGCATCATAATCATCATCATAGTCATTATCATAATAGTCCTCATAATCGCCATCATTACAGTCCTCATAATCATCATCATAATCATCATCATAATCATCATCATAATCACCATCATAACCGTCAACGTAATCAGCATCATAGTCATAGTCATAATAGTCATGATAATCATCATCATAATCATCATCATAATCGTCATCATAATTATTATCATAGTCATCATCATAATAGTCCTCATAATCGTCATAATAATCATCATCATTGTCATAATCATGATCATCATCATAATCATCATCATAATCATCATCATAATCATCATCATAATCATCATCATAATATTCATCATAATCATCATCATAATCATTATCATAATCGTCATCATATTCATCATCATAACCGTCATCATAATCATCATCATAATCGTCATCATAATTATTTTCATAATCATCATCATAACCGTCAACGTAATTAGCATCATAGTCATAGTCATAAGAGTCATGATAATCATCATCATATTCATCATCATAATCGTCATCATAATTATTTTCATAGTCATCATCATAATAGTCCTCATAATCGTCATCATAATCGTCATCATAATCGTCATCATAATCATCATCATAATCATCATCATAATCACCATCATAATAGTCATCATAATCATCGTCATAATCATTATCATAATCATCATCATAATCATCATCATAATCATCATCATAATCATCATTATAGTCATCATCATAATAGTCATCATAATCATCATCATAGTCATCATCATAATAGTCATCATAATCGTCATCATTATAGTTATCATAATAGTCATCATAATCATGATCATAATCATCATCATAGTCAACATCATAATCATCATCATAATTATCAACATAATCATCAACATAATCATCATCATTATCATCATCATAATCATCATCATAATCATCATCATAATCACCATCATAATAGTCATCATAATCATCATCATAATCATTATCATAATCATCATCATAATCATCATCATAATCATCATCATAATCATCATTATAGTCATCATCATAATAGTCATCATAATCATCATCATAGTCATCATCATAATCATCATCATAATCATCATCATGATAATCATCATAATCGTCATCATAGTCATCATCATAATAGTCATCACAATCGTCATCATTATAGTCATCATTATCATCATCATAATCATCATCATAATCATCATCATAGTCATCATCATAATCATCATCATAGTCATCATCATAATAGTCTTCATAATCGTCATCATTACAGTCCTCATAATCATCATCATAATCATCATCATAATCATCATCATAATCATCATCATAGTCATTATCATAATCATCATCATAATCGTCATCATAATCGTCATCATAATCCTCATAATAATCATCATAATAGTCATCATAATCGTCATGATAATCGTCATCATAATCGTCATCATAATCATCATCATAATCATCATCATAATCACCATCATAATAGTCATCATAATCATTATCATAATCATTATCATAATCATCATCATAATCATCATCATAATCATCATCATAATCATCATTATAGTCATCATCATAATAGTCATCATAATCATCATCATAGTCATCATCATAATAGTCATCATAATCGTCATCATTATAGTTATCATAATAGTCATCATAATCATGATCATAATCATCATCATAATCATCATCATAATCATCATCATAATCATCATCATAATCATCATCATGATAATCATCATAATCATCATCATAATCATAATCATAATCATCATCATAACCTACAACGTAATTAGCATCATAGTCATAGTCATAATAGTCATGATAATCATCATCATAATCATCATCATAATCGTCATCATAATTATTTTCATAATCATCATCATAACCGTCAACGTAATTAGCATCATAGTCATAGTCATAAGAGTCATGATAATCATCATCATATTCATCATCATAATCGTCATCATAATTATTTTCATAGTCATCATCATAATAGTCCTCATAATCGTCATCATAATCGTCATCATAATCGTCATCATAATCATCATCATAATCATCATCATAATCACCATCATAATAGTCATCATAATCATCGTCATAATCATTATCATAATCATCATCATAATCATCATCATAATCATTATCATAATCATCATCATAATCATCATCATAATCATCATCATAATCATCATTATAGTCATCATCATAATAGTCATCATAATCATCATCATAGTCATCATCATAATAATCATCATAATCGTCATCATTATAGTTATCATATTAGTCATCATAATCATGATCATAATCATCATCATAATCATCATCATAATCATCATCATAATCATCATCATAATCATCATCATGATAATCATCATAATCATCATCATAATCATAATCATAACCATCATCATAACCGTCAACGTAATTAGCATCATAGTCATAGTCATAATAGTCATGATAATCATCATCATAATCATCATCATAATCGTCATCATAATTATTTTCATAATCATCATCATAACCGTCAACGTAATTAGCATCATAGTCATAGTCATAAGAGTCATGATAATCATCATCATATTCATCATCATAATCGTCATCATAATTATTTTCATAGTCATCATCATAATAGTCCTCATAATCGTCATCATAATCGTCATCATAATCGTCATCATAATCATCATCATAATCATCATCATAATCACCATCATAATAGTCATCATAATCATCGTCATAATCATTATCATAATCATCATCATAATCATCATCATAATCATCATCATAATCATCATTATAGTCATCATCATAATAGTCATCATAATTATCATCATGATCGTCATCGTAACCGTAATCATAATCGTCATCATAGTCATCATCATAATCATCATAATCATCATCATAATCGTCATCATGATCATCATCATAATCATCATCATAATCATCATCATGATAATCATCATAATTATCAGCATAATCATCATCATAATCCTGAGCATAACCGTCATCATAATCATTATCATAATCATCATCATAATCGTCATCATAATCAGCATCATAGTCATCATCATAATAGTCATCATAATCGTCATCATTATAGTTATCATAATAGTCATCATAATCATGATCATAATCATCATCATAGTCAACATCATAATCATCATCATAATTATCAACATAATCATCAACATAATCATCATCATTATCATCATCATAATCATCATCATAATCATCATCATAATCACCATCATAATAGTCATCATAATCATCATCATAATCATTATCATAATCATCATCATAATCATCATCATAATCATCATCATAATCATCATTATAGTCATCATCATAATAGTCATCATAATCATCATCATAGTCATCATCATAATAGTCATCATAATCGTCATCATTATAGTTATCATAATAGTCATCATAATCATGACCATAATCATCATCATAATCATCATCATAATCATCATCATAATCATCATCATAATCATCATCATAATCATCATCATAATCATCATCATAATCATCATCATGATAATCATCATAATTATCAGCATAATCATCATCATAATCCTGAGCATAATCGTCATCATAATCATTATCATAATCATCATCATAATCGTCATCATAATCAGCATCATAGTCATCATCATAATAGTCATCATAATCGTCATCATTATAGTTATCATAATAGTCATCATAATCATGATCATAATCATCATTATAGTCATCATCATAATAGTCATCATAATCATCATCATAGTCATCATCATAATAGTCATCATAATCGTCATCATTATAGTTATCATAATAGTCATCATAATCATGACCATAATCATCATCATAATCATCATCATAATCATCATCATAATCATCATCATAATCATCATCATAATCATCATCATAATCATCATCATAATCATCATCATAATCATCATCATAACCGTCATCGTAATCAGCATCATAATCACCATCATAGTCATTATCATAATAGTCCTCATAATCGTCACCATTACAGTCCTCATAATCATCATCATAATCATCATCATAATCATCATCATAATCATCATCATAATCATCATCATAATCATCAACATAACGATCATCATAATCATCATCATAACCGTCATCATAATTATCATCATAAGCATTATCATAATCGTCATCATAGTCATCATCATAATAGTCATCACAATCGTCATCATTATAGTCATCATTATCATCATCATAATCATCATCATAATCATCATCATAATCATCATCATAATCATCATCATAACCGTCATCATAATCAGCATCATAATCATCATCATAGTCATTATCATAATAGTCCTCATAATCGCCATCATTACAGTCCTCATAATCATCATCATAATCATCATCATAATCATCATCATAATCACCATCATAACCGTCAACGTAATCAGCATCATAGTCATAGTCATAATAGTCATGATAATCATCATCATAATCATCATCATAATCGTCATCATAATTATTATCATAGTCATCATCATAATAGTCCTCATAATCGTCATAATAATCATCATCATTGTCATAATCATGATCATCATCATAATCATCATCATAATCATCATCATAATCATCATCATAATCATCATCATAATATTCATCATAATCATCATCATAATCATTATCATAATCGTCATCATATTCATCATCATAACCGTCATCATAATCATCATCATAATCGTCATCATAATTATTTTCATAATCATCATCATAACCGTCAACGTAATTAGCATCATAGTCATAGTCATAAGAGTCATGATAATCATCATCATATTCATCATCATAATCGTCATCATAATTATTTTCATAGTCATCATCATAATAGTCCTCATAATCGTCATCATAATCGTCATCATAATCGTCATCATAATCATCATCATAATCATCATCATAATCACCATCATAATAGTCATCATAATCATCGTCATAATCATTATCATAATCATCATCATAATCATCATCATAATCATCATCATAATCATCATTATAGTCATCATCATAATAGTCATCATAATCATCATCATAGTCATCATCATAATAGTCATCATAATCGTCATCATTATAGTTATCATAATAGTCATCATAATCATGATCATAATCATCATCATAGTCAACATCATAATCATCATCATAATTATCAACATAATCATCAACATAATCATCATCATTATCATCATCATAATCATCATCATAATCATCATCATAATCACCATCATAATAGTCATCATAATCATCATCATAATCATTATCATAATCATCATCATAATCATCATCATAATCATCATCATAATCATCATTATAGTCATCATCATAATAGTCATCATAATCATCATCATAGTCATCATCATAATCATCATCATAATCATCATCATGATAATCATCATAATCGTCATCATAGTCATCATCATAATAGTCATCACAATCGTCATCATTATAGTCATCATTATCATCATCATAATCATCATCATAATCATCATCATAGTCATCATCATAATCATCATCATAGTCATCATCATAATAGTCTTCATAATCGTCATCATTACAGTCCTCATAATCATCATCATAATCATCATCATAATCATCATCATAATCATCATCATAGTCATTATCATAATCATCATCATAATCGTCATCATAATCGTCATCATAATCCTCATAATAATCATCATAATAGTCATCATAATCGTCATGATAATCGTCATCATAATCGTCATCATAATCATCATCATAATCATCATCATAATCACCATCATAATAGTCATCATAATCATTATCATAATCATTATCATAATCATCATCATAATCATCATCATAATCATCATCATAATCATCATTATAGTCATCATCATAATAGTCATCATAATCATCATCATAGTCATCATCATAATAGTCATCATAATCGTCATCATTATAGTTATCATAATAGTCATCATAATCATGATCATAATCATCATCATAATCATCATCATAATCATCATCATAATCATCATCATAATCATCATCATGATAATCATCATAATCATCATCATAATCATAATCATAATCATCATCATAACCTACAACGTAATTAGCATCATAGTCATAGTCATAATAGTCATGATAATCATCATCATAATCATCATCATAATCGTCATCATAATTATTTTCATAATCATCATCATAACCGTCAACGTAATTAGCATCATAGTCATAGTCATAAGAGTCATGATAATCATCATCATATTCATCATCATAATCGTCATCATAATTATTTTCATAGTCATCATCATAATAGTCCTCATAATCGTCATCATAATCGTCATCATAATCGTCATCATAATCATCATCATAATCATCATCATAATCACCATCATAATAGTCATCATAATCATCGTCATAATCATTATCATAATCATCATCATAATCATCATCATAATCATTATCATAATCATCATCATAATCATCATCATAATCATCATCATAATCATCATTATAGTCATCATCATAATAGTCATCATAATCATCATCATAGTCATCATCATAATAATCATCATAATCGTCATCATTATAGTTATCATAATAGTCATCATAATCATGATCATAATCATCATCATAATCATCATCATAATCATCATCATAATCATCATCATAATCATCATCATGATAATCATCATAATCATCATCATAATCATAATCATAACCATCATCATAACCGTCAACGTAATTAGCATCATAGTCATAGTCATAATAGTCATGATAATCATCATCATAATCATCATCATAATCGTCATCATAATTATTTTCATAATCATCATCATAACCGTCAACGTAATTAGCATCATAGTCATAGTCATAAGAGTCATGATAATCATCATCATATTCATCATCATAATCGTCATCATAATTATTTTCATAGTCATCATCATAATAGTCCTCATAATCGTCATCATAATCGTCATCATAATCGTCATCATAATCATCATCATAATCATCATCATAATCACCATCATAATAGTCATCATAATCATCGTCATAATCATTATCATAATCATCATCATAATCATCATCATAATCATCATCATAATCATCATTATAGTCATCATCATAATAGTCATCATAATCATCATCATGATCGTCATCGTAACCGTAATCATAATCGTCATCATAGTCATCATCATAATCATCATAATCATCATCATAATCGTCATCATGATCATCATCATAATCATCATCATAATCATCATCATGATAATCATCATAATTATCAGCATAATCATCATCATAATCCTGAGCATAATCGTCATCATAATCATTATCATAATCATCATCATAATCGTCATCATAATCAGCATCATAGTCATCATCATAATAGTCATCATAATCGTCATCATTATAGTTATCATAATAGTCATCATAATCATGATCATAATCATCATCATAGTCAACATCATAATCATCATCATAATTATCAACATAATCATCAACATAATCATCATCATTATCATCATCATAATCATCATCATAATCATCATCATAATCACCATCATAATAGTCATCATAATCATCATCATAATCATTATCATAATCATCATCATAATCATCATCATAATCATCATCATAATCATCATTATAGTCATCATCATAATAGTCATCATAATCATCATCATAGTCATCATCATAATAGTCATCATAATCGTCATCATTATAGTTATCATAATAGTCATCATAATCATGACCATAATCATCATCATAATCATCATCATAATCATCATCATAATCATCATCATAATCATCATCATGATAATCATCATAATCATCATCATAATCATAATCATAATCATCATCATAACCGTCAACGTAATTAGCATCATAGTCATAGTCATAATAGTCATGATAATCATCATCATAATCATCATCATAATCACCATCATAATAGTCATCATAATCATCATCATAATCATTATCATAATCATCATCATAATCATCATCATAATCATCATCATAATCATCATTATAGTCATCATCATAATAGTCATCATAATCATCATCATAGTCATCATCATAATAGTCATCATAATCGTCATCATTATAGTTATCATAATAGTCATCATAATCATGACCATAATCATCATCATAATCATCATCATAATCATCATCATAATCATCATCATAATCATCATCATAATCATCATCATGATAATCATCATAATCATCATCATAATCATAATCATAATCATCATCATAACCGTCAACGTAATTAGCATCATAGTCATAGTCATAATAGTCATGATAATCATCATCATAATCATCATCATAATCGTCATCATAATTATTTTCATAGTCATCATCATAATAGTCCTCATAATCGTTATCATAATCGTCATAATAATCATCACAATAGTCATCATAATCGTCATGATAATCGTCATCATAATCGTCATCATAATCATCATCATAATCATCATCATAATCACCATCATAATAGTCATCATAATCATCATCATAATCATTATCATAATCATCATCATAATCATCATCATAATCATCATCATAATCATCATTATAGTCATCATCATAATAGTCATCATAATCATCATCATAGTCATCATCATAATAGTCATCATAATCGTCATCATTATAGTTATCATAATAGTCATCATAATCATGATCATAATCATCATCATAATCATCATCATGATAATCATCATAATCATCATCATAATCATAATCATAATCATCATCATAACCGTCAACGTAATTAGCATCATAGTCATAGTCATAATAGTCATGATAATCATCATCATAATCATCATCATAATCGTCATCATAATTATTTTCATAATCATCATCATAACCGTCAACGTAATTAGCATCATAGTCATAGTCATAAGAGTCATGATAATCATCATCATATTCATCATCATAATCGTCATCATAATTATTTTCATAGTCATCATCATAATAGTCCTCATAATCGTCATCATAATCGTCATCATAATCGTCATCATAATCATCATCATAATCATCATCATAATCACCATCATAATAGTCATCATAATCATCGTCATAATCATTATCATAATCATCATCATAATCATCATCATAATCATCATCATAATCATCATTATAGTCATCATCATAATAGTCATCATAATCATCATCATAGTCATCATCATAATAGTCATCATAATCGTCATCATTATAGTTATCATAATAGTCATCATAATCATGATCATAATCATCATCATAGTCAACATCATAATCATCATCATAATTATCAACATAATCATCAACATAATCATCATCATTATCATCATCATAATCATCATCATAATCATCATCATAATCACCATCATAATAGTCATCATAATCATCATCATAATCATTATCATAATCATCATCATAATCATCATCATAATCATCATCATAATCATCATTATAGTCATCATCATAATAGTCATCATAATCATCATCATAGTCATCATCATAATCATCATCATAATCATCATCATGATAATCATCATAATCGTCATCATAGTCATCATCATAATAGTCATCACAATCGTCATCATTATAGTCATCATTATCATCATCATAATCATCATCATAATCATCATCATAGTCATCATCATAATCATCATCATAGTCATCATCATAATAGTCTTCATAATCGTCATCATTACAGTCCTCATAATCATCATCATAATCATCATCATAATCATCATCATAATCATCATCATAGTCATTATCATAATCATCATCATAATCGTCATCATAATCGTCATCATAATCCTCATAATAATCATCATAATAGTCATCATAATCGTCATGATAATCGTCATCATAATCGTCATCATAATCATCATCATAATCATCATCATAATCACCATCATAATAGTCATCATAATCATCATCATAATCATTATCATAATCATCATCATAATCATCATCATAATCATCATCATAATCATCATTATAGTCATCATCATAATAGTCATCATAATCATCATCATAGTCATCATCATAATAGTCATCATAATCGTCATCATTATAGTTATCATAATAGTCATCATAATCATGATCATAATCATCATCATAATCATCATCATAATCATCATCATAATCATCATCATAATCATCATCATGATAATCATCATAATCATCATCATAATCATAATCATAATCATCATCATAACCGTCAACGTAATTAGCATCATAGTCATAGTCATAATAGTCATGATAATCATCATCATAATCATCATCATAATCGTCATCATAATTATTTTCATAATCATCATCATAACCGTCAACGTAATTAGCATCATAGTCATAGTCATAAGAGTCATGATAATCATCATCATATTCATCATCATAATCGTCATCATAATTATTTTCATAGTCATCATCATAATAGTCCTCATAATCGTCATCATAATCGTCATCATAATCGTCATCATAATCATCATCATAATCATCATCATAATCACCATCATAATAGTCATCATAATCATCGTCATAATCATTATCATAATCATCATCATAATCATCATCATAATCATTATCATAATCATCATCATAATCATCATCATAATCATCATCATAATCATCATTATAGTCATCATCATAATAGTCATCATAATCATCATCATAGTCATCATCATAATAATCATCATAATCGTCATCATTATAGTTATCATAATAGTCATCATAATCATGATCATAATCATCATCATAATCATCATCATAATCATCATCATAATCATCATCATAATCATCATCATGATAATCATCATAATCATCATCATAATCATAATCATAACCATCATCATAACCGTCAACGTAATTAGCATCATAGTCATAGTCATAATAGTCATGATAATCATCATCATAATCATCATCATAATCGTCATCATAATTATTTTCATAATCATCATCATAACCGTCAACGTAATTAGCATCATAGTCATAGTCATAAGAGTCATGATAATCATCATCATATTCATCATCATAATCGTCATCATAATTATTTTCATAGTCATCATCATAATAGTCCTCATAATCGTCATCATAATCGTCATCATAATCGTCATCATAATCATCATCATAATCATCATCATAATCACCATCATAATAGTCATCATAATCATCGTCATAATCATTATCATAATCATCATCATAATCATCATCATAATCATCATCATAATCATCATTATAGTCATCATCATAATAGTCATCATAATCATCATCATGATCGTCATCGTAACCGTAATCATAATCGTCATCATAGTCATCATCATAATCATCATAATCATCATCATAATCGTCATCATGATCATCATCATAATCATCATCATAATCATCATCATGATAATCATCATAATTATCAGCATAATCATCATCATAATCCTGAGCATAATCGTCATCATAATCATTATCATAATCATCATCATAATCGTCATCATAATCAGCATCATAGTCATCATCATAATAGTCATCATAATCGTCATCATTATAGTTATCATAATAGTCATCATAATCATGATCATAATCATCATCATAGTCAACATCATAATCATCATCATAATTATCAACATAATCATCAACATAATCATCATCATTATCATCATCATAATCATCATCATAATCATCATCATAATCACCATCATAATAGTCATCATAATCATCATCATAATCATTATCATAATCATCATCATAATCATCATCATAATCATCATTATAGTCATCATCATAATAGTCATCATAATCATCATCATAGTCATCATCATAATAGTCATCATAATCGTCATCATTATAGTTATCATAATAGTCATCATAATCATCATCATAATCACCATCATAATAGTCATCATAATCATCGTCATAATCATTATCATAATCATCATCATAATCATCATCATAATCATCATCATAATCATCATTATAGTCATCATCATAATAGTCATCATAATCATCATCATAGTCATCATCATAATAGTCATCATAATCGTCATCATTATAGTTATCATAACAGTCATCATAATCATGATCATAATCATCATCATAGTCAACATCATAATCATCATCATAATTATCAACATAATCATCAACATAATCATCATCATTATCATCATCATAATCATCATCATAATCATCATCATAATCACCATCATAATAGTCATCATAATCATCATCATAATCATTATCATAATCATCATCATAATCATCATCATAATCATCATCATAATCATCATTATAGTCATCATCATAATAGTCATCATAATCATCATCATAGTCATCATCATAATCATCATCATAATCATCATCATGATAATCATCATAATCGTCATCATAGTCATCATCATAATAGTCATCACAATCGTCATCATTATAGTCATCATTATCATCATCATAATCATCATCATAATCATCATCATAGTCATCATCATAATCATCATCATAGTCATCATCATAATAGTCTTCATAATCGTCATCATTACAGTCCTCATAATCATCATCATAATCATCATCATAATCATCATCATAATCATTATCATAATCATCATCATAATCATCATCATAATCATCATTATAGTCATCATCATAATAGTCATCATAATCATCATCATAATCGTCATCATAATTATTTTCATAATCATCATCATAACCGTCAACGTAATTAGCATCATAGTCATAGTCATAAGAGTCATGATAATCATCATCATATTCATCATCATAATCGTCATCATAATTATTTTCATAGTCATCATCATAATAGTCCTCATAATCGTCATCATAATCGTCATCATAATCGTCATCATAATCATCATCATAATCATCATCATAATCACCATCATAATAGTCATCATAATCATCGTCATAATCATTATCATAATCATCATCATAATCATCATCATAATCATCATCATAATCATCATTATAGTCATCATCATAATAGTCATCATAATCATCATCATGATCGTCATCGTAACCGTAATCATAATCGTCATCATAGTCATCATCATAATCATCATAATCATCATCATAATCGTCATCATGATCATCATCATAATCATCATCATAATCATCATCATGATAATCATCATAATTATCAGCATAATCATCATCATAATCCTGAGCATAATCGTCATCATAATCATTATCATAATCATCATCATAATCGTCATCATAATCAGCATCATAGTCATCATCATAATAGTCATCATAATCGTCATCATTATAGTTATCATAATAGTCATCATAATCATGATCATAATCATCATCATAGTCAACATCATAATCATCATCATAATTATCAACATAATCATCAACATAATCATCATCATTATCATCATCATAATCATCATCATAATCATCATCATAATCACCATCATAATAGTCATCATAATCATCATCATAATCATTATCATAATCATCATCATAATCATCATCATAATCATCATCATAATCATCATTATAGTCATCATCATAATAGTCATCATAATCATCATCATAGTCATCATCATAATAGTCATCATAATCGTCATCATTATAGTTATCATAATAGTCATCATAATCATGACCATAATCATCATCATAATCATCATCATAATCATCATCATAATCATCATCATAATCATCATCATGATAATCATCATAATCATCATCATAATCATAATCATAATCATCATCATAACCGTCAACGTAATTAGCATCATAGTCATAGTCATAATAGTCATGATAATCATCATCATAATCATCATCATAATCACCATCATAATAGTCATCATAATCATCATCATAATCATTATCATAATCATCATCATAATCATCATCATAATCATCATCATAATCATCATTATAGTCATCATCATAATAGTCATCATAATCATCATCATAGTCATCATCATAATAGTCATCATAATCGTCATCATTATAGTTATCATAATAGTCATCATAATCATGACCATAATCATCATCATAATCATCATCATAATCATCATCATAATCATCATCATAATCATCATCATAATCATCATCATGATAATCATCATAATCATCATCATAATCATAATCATAATCATCATCATAACCGTCAACGTAATTAGCATCATAGTCATAGTCATAATAGTCATGATAATCATCATCATAATCATCATCATAATCGTCATCATAATTATTTTCATAGTCATCATCATAATAGTCCTCATAATCGTCATCATAATCGTCATAATAATCATCACAATAGTCATCATAATCGTCATGATAATCGTCATCATAATCGTCATCATAATCATCATCATAATCATCATCATAATCACCATCATAATAGTCATCATAATCATCATCATAATCATTATCATAATCATCATCATAATCATCATCATAATCATCATCATAATCATCATTATAGTCATCATCATAATAGTCATCATAATCATCATCATAGTCATCATCATAATAGTCATCATAATCGTCATCATTATAGTTATCATAATAGTCATCATAATCATGATCATAATCATCATCATAATCATCATCATGATAATCATCATAATCATCATCATAATCATAATCATAATCATCATCATAACCGTCAACGTAATTAGCATCATAGTCATAGTCATAATAGTCATGATAATCATCATCATAATCATCATCATAATCGTCATCATAATTATTTTCATAATCATCATCATAACCGTCAACGTAATTAGCATCATAGTCATAGTCATAAGAGTCATGATAATCATCATCATATTCATCATCATAATCGTCATCATAATTATTTTCATAGTCATCATCATAATAGTCCTCATAATCGTCATCATAATCGTCATCATAATCGTCATCATAATCATCATCATAATCATCATCATAATCACCATCATAATAGTCATCATAATCATCGTCATAATCATTATCATAATCATCATCATAATCATCATCATAATCATCATCATAATCATCATCATAATCATCATTATAGTCATCATCATAATAGTCATCATAATCATCATCATGATCGTCATCGTAACCGTAATCATAATCGTCATCATAGTCATCATCATAATCATCATAATCATCATCATAATCGTCATCATGATCATCATCATAATCATCATCATAATCATCATCATGATAATCATCATAATTATCAGCATAATCATCATCATAATCCTGAGCATAATCGTCATCATAATCATTATCATAATCATCATCATAATCGTCATCATAATCAGCATCATAGTCATCATCATAATAGTCATCATAATCGTCATCATTATAGTTATCATAATAGTCATCATAATCATGATCATAATCATCATCATAGTCAACATCATAATCATCATCATAATTATCAACATAATCATCAACATAATCATCATCATTATCATCATCATAATCATCATCATAATCATCATCATAATCACCATCATAATAGTCATCATAATCATCATCATAATCATTATCATAATCATCATCATAATCATCATCATAATCATCATCATAATCATCATTATAGTCATCATCATAATAGTCATCATAATCATCATCATAGTCATCATCATAATAGTCATCATAATCGTCATCATTATAGTTATCATAATAGTCATCATAATCATGACCATAATCATCATCATAATCATCATCATAATCATCATCATAATCATCATCATAATCATCATCATAATCATCATCATGATAATCATCATAATCATCATCATAACCGTCAACGTAATTAGCATCATAGTCATAGTCATAATAGTCATGATAATCATCATCATAATCATCATCATAATCGTCATCATAATTATTTTCATAGTCATCATCATAATAGTCCTCATAATCGTCATCATAATCGTCATCATAGTCATCATCATAATCATAATCATAATCATCATCATAACCGTCAACGTAATCAGCATCATAGTCATAGTCATAATAGTCATGATAATCATCATCATAATCATTATCATAATCATCATCATAATCATCATCATAATCATCGTCATAATCATCATCATAATCATCATCATAACCGTCATCATAATCATCATCATAAGAGTCATCATAATCGTCACCATTATAGTCATCATAATCATCATCATAATCATCATCATAATCGTCATCATAATCATCATCATAATCATCATCATAATCATCATCATAATCATCATCATAACCGTCATCATAATTATCATCATAAGCATTATCATAATCGTCATCATAGTCATCATCATAATAGTCATCACAATCGTCATCATTATAGTCATCATTATCATCATCATAATCATCATCATAATCATCATCATAGTCATCATCATAATCATCATCATAATCTTCATCATAATCATCATCATAATCATCATCATAATCATCATCATAATCATCAACATAATGATCATCATAATCATCATCATAACCGTCATCATAATTATCATCATAAGCATTATCATAATCGTCATCATAGTCATCATCATAATAGTCATCACAATCGTCATCATTATCGTCATCATTATCATCATCACAATCATCATCATAATCATCATCATAGTCATCATCATAATCATCATCATAGTCATCATCATAATAGTCCTCATAATCGTCATCATTACAGTCCTCATAATCATCATCATAATCATCATCATAATCATCATCATAATCATCATCATAACCGTCAACGTAATCAGCATCATAGTCATAGTCATAATAGTCATGATAATCATCATCATAATCATCATCATAATCATCATAATTATTATCATAGTCATCATCATAATAGTCCTCATAATCGTCATAATAATCATCATCATTGTCATAATCATGATCATCATCATAATCATCATCATAATCATCATCATAATCATCATCATAATCATCATCATAATCATCATCATAATATTCATCATAATCATCATCATAATCATTATCATAATCGTCATCATATTCATCATCATAACCGTCATCATAATCGTCATCATAATCGTCATCATAATCGTCATCATAATTATTTTCATAATCATCATCATAATCATCATCATAATCACCATCATAATAGTCATCATAATCATCGTCATAATCATTATCATAATCATCATCATAATCATCATCATAATCATCATCATAATCATCATTATAGTCATCATCATAATAGTCATCATAATCATCATCATAGTCATCATCATAATAGTCATCATAATCGTCATCATTATAGTTATCATAATAGTCATCATAATCATGATCATAATCATCATCATAGTCAACATCATAATCATCATCATAATTATCAACATAATCATCAACATAATCATCATCATTATCATCATCATAATCATCATCATAATCATCATCATAATCACCATCATAATAGTCATCATAATCATCATCATAATCATTATCATAATCATCATCATAATCATCATCATAATCATCATCATAATCATCATTATAGTCATCATCATAATAGTCATCATAATCATCATCATAGTCATCATCATAATCATCATCATAATCATCATCATGATAATCATCATAATCGTCATCATAGTCATCATCATAATAGTCATCACAATCGTCATCATTATAGTCATCATTATCATCATCATAATCATCATCATAATCATCATCATAGTCATCATCATAATCATCATCATAGTCATCATCATAATAGTCTTCATAATCGTCATCATTACAGTCCTCATAATCATCATCATAATCATCATCATAATCATCATCATAATCATCATCATAGTCATTATCATAATCATCATCATAATCGTCATCATAATCGTCATCATAATCCTCATAATAATCATCATAATAGTCATCATAATCGTCATGATAATCGTCATCATAATCGTCATCATAATCATCATCATAATCATCATCATAATCACCATCATAATAGTCATCATAATCATCATCATAATCATTATCATAATCATCATCATAATCATCATCATAATCATCATCATAATCATCATTATAGTCATCATCATAATAGTCATCATAATCATCATCATAGTCATCATCATAATAGTCATCATAATCGTCATCATTATAGTTATCATAATAGTCATCATAATCATGATCATAATCATCATCATAATCATCATCATAATCATCATCATAATCATCATCATAATCATCATCATGATAATCATCATAATCATCATCATAATCATAATCATAATCATCATCATAACCGTCAACGTAATTAGCATCATAGTCATAGTCATAATAGTCATGATAATCATCATCATAATCATCATCATAATCGTCATCATAATTATTTTCATAATCATCATCATAACCGTCAACGTAATTAGCATCATAGTCATAGTCATAAGAGTCATGATAATCATCATCATATTCATCATCATAATCGTCATCATAATTATTTTCATAGTCATCATCATAATAGTCCTCATAATCGTCATCATAATCGTCATCATAATCGTCATCATAATCATCATCATAATCATCATCATAATCACCATCATAATAGTCATCATAATCATCGTCATAATCATTATCATAATCATCATCATAATCATCATCATAATCATTATCATAATCATCATCATAATCATCATCATAATCATCATCATAATCATCATTATAGTCATCATCATAATAGTCATCATAATCATCATCATAGTCATCATCATAATAATCATCATAATCGTCATCATTATAGTTATCATAATAGTCATCATAATCATGATCATAATCATCATCATAATCATCATCATAATCATCATCATAATCATCATCATAATCATCATCATGATAATCATCATAATCATCATCATAATCATAATCATAACCATCATCATAACCGTCAACGTAATTAGCATCATAGTCATAGTCATAATAGTCATGATAATCATCATCATAATCATCATCATAATCGTCATCATAATTATTTTCATAATCATCATCATAACCGTCAACGTAATTAGCATCATAGTCATAGTCATAAGAGTCATGATAATCATCATCATATTCATCATCATAATCGTCATCATAATTATTTTCATAGTCATCATCATAATAGTCCTCATAATCGTCATCATAATCGTCATCATAATCGTCATCATAATCATCATCATAATCATCATCATAATCACCATCATAATAGTCATCATAATCATCGTCATAATCATTATCATAATCATCATCATAATCATCATCATAATCATCATCATAATCATCATTATAGTCATCATCATAATAGTCATCATAATCATCATCATGATCGTCATCGTAACCGTAATCATAATCGTCATCATAGTCATCATCATAATCATCATAATCATCATCATAATCGTCATCATGATCATCATCATAATCATCATCATAATCATCATCATGATAATCATCATAATTATCAGCATAATCATCATCATAATCCTGAGCATAATCGTCATCATAATCATTATCATAATCATCATCATAATCGTCATCATAATCAGCATCATAGTCATCATCATAATAGTCATCATAATCGTCATCATTATAGTTATCATAATAGTCATCATAATCATGATCATAATCATCATCATAGTCAACATCATAATCATCATCATAATTATCAACATAATCATCAACATAATCATCATCATTATCATCATCATAATCATCATCATAATCATCATCATAATCACCATCATAATAGTCATCATAATCATCATCATAATCATTATCATAATCATCATCATAATCATCATCATAATCATCATTATAGTCATCATCATAATAGTCATCATAATCATCATCATAGTCATCATCATAATAGTCATCATAATCGTCATCATTATAGTTATCATAATAGTCATCATAATCATCATCATAATCACCATCATAATAGTCATCATAATCATCGTCATAATCATTATCATAATCATCATCATAATCATCATCATAATCATCATCATAATCATCATTATAGTCATCATCATAATAGTCATCATAATCATCATCATAGTCATCATCATAATAGTCATCATAATCGTCATCATTATAGTTATCATAATAGTCATCATAATCATGATCATAATCATCATCATAGTCAACATCATAATCATCATCATAATTATCAACATAATCATCAACATAATCATCATCATTATCATCATCATAATCATCATCATAATCATCATCATAATCACCATCATAATAGTCATCATAATCATCATCATAATCATTATCATAATCATCATCATAATCATCATCATAATCATCATCATAATCATCATTATAGTCATCATCATAATAGTCATCATAATCATCATCATAGTCATCATCATAATCATCATCATAATCATCATCATGATAATCATCATAATCGTCATCATAGTCATCATCATAATAGTCATCACAATCGTCATCATTATAGTCATCATTATCATCATCATAATCATCATCATAATCATCATCATAGTCATCATCATAATCATCATCATAGTCATCATCATAATAGTCTTCATAATCGTCATCATTACAGTCCTCATAATCATCATCATAATCATCATCATAATCATCATCATAATCATTATCATAATCATCATCATAATCATCATCATAATCATCATTATAGTCATCATCATAATAGTCATCATAATCATCATCATAATCGTCATCATAATTATTTTCATAATCATCATCATAACCGTCAACGTAATTAGCATCATAGTCATAGTCATAAGAGTCATGATAATCATCATCATATTCATCATCATAATCGTCATCATAATTATTTTCATAGTCATCATCATAATAGTCCTCATAATCGTCATCATAATCGTCATCATAATCGTCATCATAATCATCATCATAATCATCATCATAATCACCATCATAATAGTCATCATAATCATCGTCATAATCATTATCATAATCATCATCATAATCATCATCATAATCATCATCATAATCATCATTATAGTCATCATCATAATAGTCATCATAATCATCATCATGATCGTCATCGTAACCGTAATCATAATCGTCATCATAGTCATCATCATAATCATCATAATCATCATCATAATCGTCATCATGATCATCATCATAATCATCATCATAATCATCATCATGATAATCATCATAATTATCAGCATAATCATCATCATAATCCTGAGCATAATCGTCATCATAATCATTATCATAATCATCATCATAATCGTCATCATAATCAGCATCATAGTCATCATCATAATAGTCATCATAATCGTCATCATTATAGTTATCATAATAGTCATCATAATCATGATCATAATCATCATCATAGTCAACATCATAATCATCATCATAATTATCAACATAATCATCAACATAATCATCATCATTATCATCATCATAATCATCATCATAATCATCATCATAATCACCATCATAATAGTCATCATAATCATCATCATAATCATTATCATAATCATCATCATAATCATCATCATAATCATCATCATAATCATCATTATAGTCATCATCATAATAGTCATCATAATCATCATCATAGTCATCATCATAATAGTCATCATAATCGTCATCATTATAGTTATCATAATAGTCATCATAATCATGACCATAATCATCATCATAATCATCATCATAATCATCATCATAATCATCATCATAATCATCATCATGATAATCATCATAATCATCATCATAATCATAATCATAATCATCATCATAACCGTCAACGTAATTAGCATCATAGTCATAGTCATAATAGTCATGATAATCATCATCATAATCATCATCATAATCACCATCATAATAGTCATCATAATCATCATCATAATCATTATCATAATCATCATCATAATCATCATCATAATCATCATCATAATCATCATTATAGTCATCATCATAATAGTCATCATAATCATCATCATAGTCATCATCATAATAGTCATCATAATCGTCATCATTATAGTTATCATAATAGTCATCATAATCATGACCATAATCATCATCATAATCATCATCATAATCATCATCATAATCATCATCATAATCATCATCATAATCATCATCATGATAATCATCATAATCATCATCATAATCATAATCATAATCATCATCATAACCGTCAACGTAATTAGCATCATAGTCATAGTCATAATAGTCATGATAATCATCATCATAATCATCATCATAATCGTCATCATAATTATTTTCATAGTCATCATCATAATAGTCCTCATAATCGTCATCATAATCGTCATAATAATCATCACAATAGTCATCATAATCGTCATGATAATCGTCATCATAATCGTCATCATAATCATCATCATAATCATCATCATAATCATCATTATAGTCATCATCATAATAGTCATCATAATCATCATCATGATCGTCATCGTAACCGTAATCATAATCGTCATCATAGTCATCATCATAATCATCATAATCATCATCATAATCGTCATCATGATCATCATCATAATCATCATCATAATCATCATCATGATAATCATCATAATTATCAGCATAATCATCATCATAATCCTGAGCATAATCGTCATCATAATCATTATCATAATCATCATCATAATCGTCATCATAATCAGCATCATAGTCATCATCATAATAGTCATCATAATCGTCATCATTATAGTTATCATAATAGTCATCATAATCATGATCATAATCATCATCATAGTCAACATCATAATCATCATCATAATTATCAACATAATCATCAACATAATCATCATCATTATCATCATCATAATCATCATCATAATCATCATCATAATCACCATCATAATAGTCATCATAATCATCATCATAATCATTATCATAATCATCATCATAATCATCATCATAATCATCATTATAGTCATCATCATAATAGTCATCATAATCATCATCATAGTCATCATCATAATAGTCATCATAATCGTCATCATTATAGTTATCATAATAGTCATCATAATCATCATCATAATCACCATCATAATAGTCATCATAATCATCGTCATAATCATTATCATAATCATCATCATAATCATCATCATAATCATCATCATAATCATCATTATAGTCATCATCATAATAGTCATCATAATCATCATCATAGTCATCATCATAATAGTCATCATAATCGTCATCATTATAGTTATCATAATAGTCATCATAATCATGATCATAATCATCATCATAGTCAACATCATAATCATCATCATAATTATCAACATAATCATCAACATAATCATCATCATTATCATCATCATAATCATCATCATAATCATCATCATAATCACCATCATAATAGTCATCATAATCATCATCATAATCATTATCATAATCATCATCATAATCATCATCATAATCATCATCATAATCATCATTATAGTCATCATCATAATAGTCATCATAATCATCATCATAGTCATCATCATAATCATCATCATAATCATCATCATGATAATCATCATAATCGTCATCATAGTCATCATCATAATAGTCATCACAATCGTCATCATTATAGTCATCATTATCATCATCATAATCATCATCATAATCATCATCATAGTCATCATCATAATCATCATCATAGTCATCATCATAATAGTCTTCATAATCGTCATCATTACAGTCCTCATAATCATCATCATAATCATCATCATAATCATCATCATAATCATTATCATAATCATCATCATAATCATCATCATAATCATCATTATAGTCATCATCATAATAGTCATCATAATCATCATCATAATCGTCATCATAATTATTTTCATAATCATCATCATAACCGTCAACGTAATTAGCATCATAGTCATAGTCATAAGAGTCATGATAATCATCATCATATTCATCATCATAATCGTCATCATAATTATTTTCATAGTCATCATCATAATAGTCCTCATAATCGTCATCATAATCGTCATCATAATCGTCATCATAATCATCATCATAATCATCATCATAATCACCATCATAATAGTCATCATAATCATCGTCATAATCATTATCATAATCATCATCATAATCATCATCATAATCATCATCATAATCATCATTATAGTCATCATCATAATAGTCATCATAATCATCATCATGATCGTCATCGTAACCGTAATCATAATCGTCATCATAGTCATCATCATAATCATCATAATCATCATCATAATCGTCATCATGATCATCATCATAATCATCATCATAATCATCATCATGATAATCATCATAATTATCAGCATAATCATCATCATAATCCTGAGCATAATCGTCATCATAATCATTATCATAATCATCATCATAATCGTCATCATAATCAGCATCATAGTCATCATCATAATAGTCATCATAATCGTCATCATTATAGTTATCATAATAGTCATCATAATCATGATCATAATCATCATCATAGTCAACATCATAATCATCATCATAATTATCAACATAATCATCAACATAATCATCATCATTATCATCATCATAATCATCATCATAATCATCATCATAATCACCATCATAATAGTCATCATAATCATCATCATAATCATTATCATAATCATCATCATAATCATCATCATAATCATCATCATAATCATCATTATAGTCATCATCATAATAGTCATCATAATCATCATCATAGTCATCATCATAATAGTCATCATAATCGTCATCATTATAGTTATCATAATAGTCATCATAATCATGACCATAATCATCATCATAATCATCATCATAATCATCATCATAATCATCATCATAATCATCATCATGATAATCATCATAATCATCATCATAATCATAATCATAATCATCATCATAACCGTCAACGTAATTAGCATCATAGTCATAGTCATAATAGTCATGATAATCATCATCATAATCATCATCATAATCACCATCATAATAGTCATCATAATCATCATCATAATCATTATCATAATCATCATCATAATCATCATCATAATCATCATCATAATCATCATTATAGTCATCATCATAATAGTCATCATAATCATCATCATAGTCATCATCATAATAGTCATCATAATCGTCATCATTATAGTTATCATAATAGTCATCATAATCATGACCATAATCATCATCATAATCATCATCATAATCATCATCATAATCATCATCATAATCATCATCATAATCATCATCATGATAATCATCATAATCATCATCATAATCATAATCATAATCATCATCATAACCGTCAACGTAATTAGCATCATAGTCATAGTCATAATAGTCATGATAATCATCATCATAATCATCATCATAATCGTCATCATAATTATTTTCATAGTCATCATCATAATAGTCCTCATAATCGTCATCATAATCGTCATAATAATCATCACAATAGTCATCATAATCGTCATGATAATCGTCATCATAATCGTCATCATAATCATCATCATAATCATCATCATAATCACCATCATAATAGTCATCATAATCATCATCATAATCATTATCATAATCATCATCATAATCATCATCATAATCATCATCATAATCATCATTATAGTCATCATCATAATAGTCATCATAATCATCATCATAGTCATCATCATAATAGTCATCATAATCGTCATCATTATAGTTATCATAATAGTCATCATAATCATGATCATAATCATCATCATAATCATCATCATGATAATCATCATAATCATCATCATAATCATAATCATAATCATCATCATAACCGTCAACGTAATTAGCATCATAGTCATAGTCATAATAGTCATGATAATCATCATCATAATCATCATCATAATCGTCATCATAATTATTTTCATAATCATCATCATAACCGTCAACGTAATTAGCATCATAGTCATAGTCATAAGAGTCATGATAATCATCATCATATTCATCATCATAATCGTCATCATAATTATTTTCATAGTCATCATCATAATAGTCCTCATAATCGTCATCATAATCGTCATCATAATCGTCATCATAATCATCATCATAATCATCATCATAATCACCATCATAATAGTCATCATAATCATCGTCATAATCATTATCATAATCATCATCATAATCATCATCATAATCATCATCATAATCATCATCATAATCATCATTATAGTCATCATCATAATAGTCATCATAATCATCATCATGATCGTCATCGTAACCGTAATCATAATCGTCATCATAGTCATCATCATAATCATCATAATCATCATCATAATCGTCATCATGATCATCATCATAATCATCATCATAATCATCATCATGATAATCATCATAATTATCAGCATAATCATCATCATAATCCTGAGCATAATCGTCATCATAATCATTATCATAATCATCATCATAATCGTCATCATAATCAGCATCATAGTCATCATCATAATAGTCATCATAATCGTCATCATTATAGTTATCATAATAGTCATCATAATCATGATCATAATCATCATCATAGTCAACATCATAATCATCATCATAATTATCAACATAATCATCAACATAATCATCATCATTATCATCATCATAATCATCATCATAATCATCATCATAATCACCATCATAATAGTCATCATAATCATCATCATAATCATTATCATAATCATCATCATAATCATCATCATAATCATCATCATAATCATCATTATAGTCATCATCATAATAGTCATCATAATCATCATCATAGTCATCATCATAATAGTCATCATAATCGTCATCATTATAGTTATCATAATAGTCATCATAATCATGACCATAATCATCATCATAATCATCATCATAATCATCATCATAATCATCATCATAATCATCATCATAATCATCATCATGATAATCATCATAATCATCATCATAACCGTCAACGTAATTAGCATCATAGTCATAGTCATAATAGTCATGATAATCATCATCATAATCATCATCATAATCGTCATCATAATTATTTTCATAGTCATCATCATAATAGTCCTCATAATCGTCATCATAATCGTCATCATAGTCATCATCATAATCATAATCATAATCATCATCATAACCGTCAACGTAATCAGCATCATAGTCATAGTCATAATAGTCATGATAATCATCATCATAATCATTATCATAATCATCATCATAATCATCATCATAATCATCGTCATAATCATCATCATAATCATCATCATAACCGTCATCATAATCATCATCATAAGAGTCATCATAATCGTCACCATTATAGTCATCATAATCATCATCATAATCATCATCATAATCGTCATCATAATCATCATCATAATCATCATCATAATCATCATCATAATCATCATCATAACCGTCATCATAATTATCATCATAAGCATTATCATAATCGTCATCATAGTCATCATCATAATAGTCATCACAATCGTCATCATTATAGTCATCATTATCATCATCATAATCATCATCATAATCATCATCATAGTCATCATCATAATCATCATCATAATCTTCATCATAATCATCATCATAATCATCATCATAATCATCATCATAATCATCAACATAATGATCATCATAATCATCATCATAACCGTCATCATAATTATCATCATAAGCATTATCATAATCGTCATCATAGTCATCATCATAATAGTCATCACAATCGTCATCATTATAGTCATCATTATCATCATCACAATCATCATCATAATCATCATCATAGTCATCATCATAATCATCATCATAGTCATCATCATAATAGTCCTCATAATCGTCATCATTACAGTCCTCATAATCATCATCATAATCATCATCATAATCATCATCATAATCATCATCATAATCATCATCATAACCGTCATCATAATCAGCATCATAATCATCATCATAGTCATTATCATAATAGTCCTCATAATCGTCATCATTACAGTCCTCATAATCATCATCATAATCATCATCATAACCGTCAACGTAATCAGCATCATAGTCATAGTCATAATAGTCATGATAATCATCATCATAATCATCATCATAATCATCATAATTATTATCATAGTCATCATCATAATAGTCCTCATAATCGTCATAATAATCATCATCATTGTCATAATCATGATCATCATCATAATCATCATCATAATCATCATCATAATCATCATCATAATCATCATCATAATCATCATCATAATATTCATCATAATCATCATCATAATCATTATCATAATCGTCATCATATTCATCATCATAACCGTCATCATAATCGTCATCATAATCGTCATCATAATCGTCATCATAATCATCATCATAATCATCATCATAATCACCATCATAATAGTCATCATAATCATCGTCATAATCATTATCACAATCATCATCATAATCATCATCATAATCATCATTATAGTCATCATCATAATAGTCATCATAATCATCATCATAGTCATCATCATAATAGTCATCATAATCGTCATCATTATAGTTATCATAATAGTCATCATAATCATGATCATAATCATCATCATAGTCAACATCATAATCATCATCATAATTATCAACATAATCATCAACATAATCATCATCATTATCATCATCATAATCATCATCATAATCATCATCATAATCACCATCATAATAGTCATCATAATCATCATCATAATCATTATCATAATCATCATCATAATCATCATCATAATCATCATCATAATCATCATTATAGTCATCATCATAATAGTCATCATAATCATCATCATAGTCATCATCATAATAGTCATCATAATCGTCATCATTATAGTTATCATAATAGTCATCATAATCATGACCATAATCATCATCATAATCATCATCATAATCATCATCATAATCATCATCATAATCATCATCATAATCATCATCATAATCATCATCATAACCGTCAACGTAATTAGCATCATAGTCATAGTCATAATAGTCATGATAATCATCATCATAATCATCATCATAATCGTCATCATAATTATTTTCATAGTCATCATCATAATAGTCCTCATAATCGTCATCATTACAGTCCTCATAATCATCATCATAATCATCATCATAATCATCATCATAATCATCATCATAATCATCATCATAACCGTCATCATAATCAGCATCATAATCATCATCATAGTCATTATCATAATAGTCCTCATAATCGTCATCATTACAGTCCTCATAATCATCATCATAATCATCATCATAATCATCATCATAATCATCATCATAACCGTCAACGTAATCAGCATCATAGTCATAGTCATAATAGTCATGATAATCATCATCATAATCATCATCATAATCATCATAATTATTATCATAGTCATCATCATAATAGTCCTCATAATCGTCATAATAATCATCATCATAATCATCATCATAATCATCATCATAATCACCATCATAATAGTCATCATAATCATCGTCATAATCATTATCATAATCATCATCATAATCATCATCATAATCATCATCATAATCATCATCATAATCATCATTATAGTCATCATCATAATAGTCATCATAATCATCATCATGATCGTCATCGTAACCGTAATCATAATCGTCATCATAGTCATCATCATAATCATCATAATCATCATCATAACCGTCATCATAATCATCATCATAAGAGTCATCATAATCGTCACCATTATAGTCATCATAATCATCATCATAATCATCATCATAATCGTCATCATAATCATCATCATAATCATCATCATAATCATCATCATAATCATCATCATAACCGTCATCATAATTATCATCATAAGCATTATCATAATCGTCATCATAGTCATCATCATAATAGTCATCACAATCGTCATCATTATAGTCATCATTATCATCATCATAATCATCATCATAATCATCATCATAGTCATCATCATAATCATCATCATAATCTTCATCATAATCATCATCATAATCATCATCATAATCATCATCATAATCATCAACATAATGATCATCATAATCATCATCATAACCGTCATCATAATTATCATCATAAGCATTATCATAATCGTCATCATAGTCATCATCATAATAGTCATCACAATCGTCATCATTATAGTCATCATTATCATCATCACAATCATCATCATAATCATCATCATAGTCATCATCATAATCATCATCATAGTCATCATCATAATAGTCCTCATAATCGTCATCATTACAGTCCTCATAATCATCATCATAATCATCATCATAATCATCATCATAATCATCATCATAATCATCATCATAACCGTCATCATAATCAGCATCATAATCATCATCATAGTCATTATCATAATAGTCCTCATAATCGTCATCATTACAGTCCTCATAATCATCATCATAATCATCATCATAATCATCATCATAATCATCATCATAACCGTCAACGTAATCAGCATCATAGTCATAGTCATAATAGTCATGATAATCATCATCATAATCATCATCATAATCATCATAATTATTATCATAGTCATCATCATAATAGTCCTCATAATCGTCATAATAATCATCATCATTGTCATAATCATGATCATCATCATAATCATCATCATAATCATCATCATAATCATCATCATAATCATCATCATAATCATCATCATAATATTCATCATAATCATCATCATAATCATTATCATAATCGTCATCATATTCATCATCATAACCGTCATCATAATCGTCATCATAATCGTCATCATAATCGTCATCATAATCATCATCATAATCATCATCATAATCACCATCATAATAGTCATCATAATCATCGTCATAATCATTATCACAATCATCATCATAATCATCATCATAATCATCATCATAATCATCATTATAGTCATCATCATAATAGTCATCATAATCATCATCATAGTCATCATCATAATAGTCATCATAATCGTCATCATTATAGTTATCATAATAGTCATCATAATCATGATCATAATCATCATCATAGTCAACATCATAATCATCATCATAATTATCAACATAATCATCAACATAATCATCATCATTATCATCATCATAATCATCATCATAATCATCATCATAATCACCATCATAATAGTCATCATAATCATCATCATAATCATTATCATAATCATCATCATAATCATCATCATAATCATCATCATAATCATCATTATAGTCATCATCATAATAGTCATCATAATCATCATCATAGTCATCATCATAATAGTCATCATAATCGTCATCATTATAGTTATCATAATAGTCATCATAATCATGACCATAATCATCATCATAATCATCATCATAATCATCATCATAATCATCATCATAATCATCATCATAATCATCATCATAATCATCATCATAACCGTCAACGTAATTAGCATCATAGTCATAGTCATAATAGTCATGATAATCATCATCATAATCATCATCATAATCGTCATCATAATTATTTTCATAGTCATCATCATAATAGTCCTCATAATCGTCATCATTACAGTCCTCATAATCATCATCATAATCATCATCATAATCATCATCATAATCATCATCATAATCATCATCATAACCGTCATCATAATCAGCATCATAATCATCATCATAGTCATTATCATAATAGTCCTCATAATCGTCATCATTACAGTCCTCATAATCATCATCATAATCATCATCATAATCATCATCATAATCATCATCATAACCGTCAACGTAATCAGCATCATAGTCATAGTCATAATAGTCATGATAATCATCATCATAATCATCATCATAATCATCATAATTATTATCATAGTCATCATCATAATAGTCCTCATAATCGTCATAATAATCATCATCATTGTCATAATCATGATCATCATCATAATCATCATCATAATCATCATCATAATCATCATCATAATCATCATCATAATCATCATCATAATATTCATCATAATCATCATCATAATCATTATCATAATCGTCATCATATTCATCATCATAACCGTCATCATAATCGTCATCATAATCATCATTATAGTCATCATCATAATAGTCATCATAATCATCATCATAGTCATCATCATAATAGTCATCATAATCGTCATCATTATAGTTATCATAATAGTCATCATAATCATGATCATAATCATCATCATAGTCAACATCATAATCATCATCATAATTATCAACATAATCATCAACATAATCATCATCATTATCATCATCATAATCATCATCATAATCATCATCATAATCACCATCATAATAGTCATCATAATCATGACCATAATCATCATCATAATCATCATCATAATCATCATCATAATCATCATCATAATCATCATCATGATAATCATCATAATCATCATCATAATCATAATCATAATCATCATCATAACCGTCAACGTAATTAGCATCATAGTCATAGTCATAATAGTCATGATAATCATCATCATAATCATCATCATAATCACCATCATAATAGTCATCATAATCATCATCATAATCATTATCATAATCATCATCATAATCATCATCATAATCATCATCATAATCATCATTATAGTCATCATCATAATAGTCATCATAATCATCATCATAGTCATCATCATAATAGTCATCATAATCGTCATCATTATAGTTATCATAATAGTCATCATAATCATGACCATAATCATCATCATAATCATCATCATAATCATCATCATAATCATCATCATAATCATCATCATAATCATCATCATGATAATCATCATAATCATCATCATAATCATAATCATAATCATCATCATAACCGTCAACGTAATTAGCATCATAGTCATAGTCATAATAGTCATGATAATCATCATCATAATCATCATCATAATCGTCATCATAATTATTTTCATAGTCATCATCATAATAGTCCTCATAATCGTCATCATAATCGTCATAATAATCATCACAATAGTCATCATAATCGTCATGATAATCGTCATCATAATCGTCATCATAATCATCATCATAATCATCATCATAATCACCATCATAATAGTCATCATAATCATCATCATAATCATTATCATAATCATCATCATAATCATCATCATAATCATCATCATAATCATCATTATAGTCATCATCATAATAGTCATCATAATCATCATCATAGTCATCATCATAATAGTCATCATAATCGTCATCATTATAGTTATCATAATAGTCATCATAATCATGATCATAATCATCATCATAATCATCATCATGATAATCATCATAATCATCATCATAATCATAATCATAATCATCATCATAACCGTCAACGTAATTAGCATCATAGTCATAGTCATAATAGTCATGATAATCATCATCATAATCATCATCATAATCGTCATCATAATTATTTTCATAATCATCATCATAACCGTCAACGTAATTAGCATCATAGTCATAGTCATAAGAGTCATGATAATCATCATCATATTCATCATCATAATCGTCATCATAATTATTTTCATAGTCATCATCATAATAGTCCTCATAATCGTCATCATAATCGTCATCATAATCGTCATCATAATCATCATCATAATCATCATCATAATCACCATCATAATAGTCATCATAATCATCGTCATAATCATTATCATAATCATCATCATAATCATCATCATAATCATCATCATAATCATCATCATAATCATCATTATAGTCATCATCATAATAGTCATCATAATCATCATCATGATCGTCATCGTAACCGTAATCATAATCGTCATCATAGTCATCATCATAATCATCATAATCATCATCATAATCGTCATCATGATCATCATCATAATCATCATCATAATCATCATCATGATAATCATCATAATTATCAGCATAATCATCATCATAATCCTGAGCATAATCGTCATCATAATCATTATCATAATCATCATCATAATCGTCATCATAATCAGCATCATAGTCATCATCATAATAGTCATCATAATCGTCATCATTATAGTTATCATAATAGTCATCATAATCATGATCATAATCATCATCATAGTCAACATCATAATCATCATCATAATTATCAACATAATCATCAACATAATCATCATCATTATCATCATCATAATCATCATCATAATCATCATCATAATCACCATCATAATAGTCATCATAATCATCATCATAATCATTATCATAATCATCATCATAATCATCATCATAATCATCATCATAATCATCATTATAGTCATCATCATAATAGTCATCATAATCATCATCATAGTCATCATCATAATAGTCATCATAATCGTCATCATTATAGTTATCATAATAGTCATCATAATCATGACCATAATCATCATCATAATCATCATCATAATCATCATCATAATCATCATCATAATCATCATCATAATCATCATCATGATAATCATCATAATCATCATCATAACCGTCAACGTAATTTGCATCATAGTCATAGTCATAATAGTCATGATAATCATCATCATAATCATCATCATAATCGTCATCATAATTATTTTCATAGTCATCATCATAATAGTCCTCATAATCGTCATCATAATCGTCATCATAGTCATCATCATAATCATAATCATAATCATCATCATAACCGTCAACGTAATCAGCATCATAGTCATAGTCATAATAGTCATGATAATCATCATCATAATCATTATCATAATCATCATCATAATCATCATCATAATCATCGTCATAATCATCATCATAATCATCATCATAACCGTCATCATAATCATCATCATAAGAGTCATCATAATCGTCACCATTATAGTCATCATAATCATCATCATAATCATCATCATAATCGTCATCATAATCATCATCATAATCATCATCATAATCATCATCATAATCATCATCATAACCGTCATCATAATTATCATCATAAGCATTATCATAATCGTCATCATAGTCATCATCATAATAGTCATCACAATCGTCATCATTATAGTCATCATTATCATCATCATAATCATCATCATAATCATCATCATAGTCATCATCATAATCATCATCATAATCTTCATCATAATCATCATCATAATCATCATCATAATCATCATCATAATCATCAACATAATGATCATCATAATCATCATCATAACCGTCATCATAATTATCATCATAAGCATTATCATAATCGTCATCATAGTCATCATCATAATAGTCATCACAATCGTCATCATTATAGTCATCATTATCATCATCACAATCATCATCATAATCATCATCATAGTCATCATCATAATCATCATCATAGTCATCATCATAATAGTCCTCATAATCGTCCTCATAATCATCATCATAATCATCATCATAATCATCATCATAATCATCATCATAATCATCATCATAATCATCATCATAACCGTCATCATAATCAGCATCATAATCATCATCATAGTCATTATCATAATAGTCCTCATAATCGTCATCATTACAGTCCTCATAATCATCATCATAATCATCATCATAATCATCATCATAATCATCATCATAACCGTCAACGTAATCAGCATCATAGTCATAGTCATAATAGTCATGATAATCATCATCATAATCATCATCATAATCATCATAATTATTATCATAGTCATCATCATAATAGTCCTCATAATCGTCATAATAATCATCATCATTGTCATAATCATGATCATCATCATAATCATCATCATAATCATCATCATAATCATCATCATAATCATCATCATAATCATCATCATAATATTCATCATAATCATCATCATAATCATTATCATAATCGTCATCATATTCATCATCATAACCGTCATCATAATCGTCATCATAATCGTCATCATAATCGTCATCATAATCATCATCATAATCATCATCATAATCACCATCATAATAGTCATCATAATCATCGTCATAATCATTATCACAATCATCATCATAATCATCATCATAATCATCATCATAATCATCATTATAGTCATCATCATAATAGTCATCATAATCATCATCATAGTCATCATCATAATAGTCATCATAATCGTCATCATTATAGTTATCATAATAGTCATCATAATCATGATCATAATCATCATCATAGTCAACATCATAATCATCATCATAATTATCAACATAATCATCAACATAATCATCATCATTATCATCATCATAATCATCATCATAATCATCATCATAATCACCATCATAATAGTCATCATAATCATCATCATAATCATTATCATAATCATCATCATAATCATCATCATAATCATCATCATAATCATCATTATAGTCATCATCATAATAGTCATCATAATCATCATCATAGTCATCATCATAATAGTCATCATAATCGTCATCATTATAGTTATCATAATAGTCATCATAATCATGACCATAATCATCATCATAATCATCATCATAATCATCATCATAATCATCATCATAATCATCATCATAATCATCATCATAATCATCATCATAACCGTCAACGTAATTAGCATCATAGTCATAGTCATAATAGTCATGATAATCATCATCATAATCATCATCATAATCGTCATCATAATTATTTTCATAGTCATCATCATAATAGTCCTCATAATCGTCATCATAATCGTCATCATAGTCATCATCATAATCATAATCATAATCATCATCATAACCGTCAACGTAATCAGCATCATAGTCATAGTCATAATAGTCATGATAATCATCATCATAATCATTATCATAATCATCATCATAATCATCGTCATAATCATCATCATAATCATCATCATAACCGTCATCATAATCATCATCATAAGAGTCATCATAATCGTCATCATTATAGTCATCATAATCATCATCATAATCATCATCATAACCGTCATCATAATCAGCATCATAATCATCATCATAGTCATTATCATAATAGTCCTCATAATCGTCATCATCACAGTCCTCATAATCATCATCATAATCATCATCATAATCATCATCATAATCTTCATCATAACCGTCAACGTAATCAGCATCATAGTCATAGTCATAATAGTCATGATAATCATCATCATAATCATCATCATAATCGTCATCATAATTATTATCATAGTCATCATCATAATAGTCCTCATAATCGTCATAATAATCATCATCATTGTCATAATCATGATCATACTCATCATCATAATCATCATCATAATCATCATCATAATCATCACCATAATCATCATCATAATCATCATCATAATATTCATCATAATCATCATCATAATCATTATCATAATCGTCATCATAGTCATCATCATAACCGTCATCATAATCATCATCATAATCATCATCATAATCATCATCATAATCATCATCATAATCATCATCATAATATTCATCATAATCATCATCATAATCATTATCATAATCGCCATCATAGTCATCATCATAACCGTCATCATAATCATCATCATAATCGTCATCATAATTATTTTCATAATCATCATCATAATCATCATCATAATCATCATCATAATCATCATCATAATCATCATCATAATATTCATCATAATCATCATCATAATCATTATCATAATCGCCATCATAGTCATCATCATAATCATCATCATAATCATCATCATAATCGTCATCATAATCACTATAATAGTCATCATCATATTATTCCTGATAATCATCATCATAATCGTTATCATAATCGTCATCATAATCGTCATGATAATCATCATCATAATCATCATCATAATCGTCATCATAATTATTATCATAGTCATCATCATAATAGTCCTCATAATCGTCATAATAATCATCATCATTGTCATAATCATCATCATAATCATCATCATAATCATCATCATAATCATCATCATAATCATCATCATAATCATCATCATAATATTCATCATAATCATCATCATAATCATTATCATAATCGTCATCATAGTCATCATCATAACCGTCATCATAATCATTATCATAATCATCATCATAATCGTCATCATAATCAGCATCATAGTCATCATCATAATAGTCATCATAATCGTCATCATTATAGTTATCATAATAGTCATCATAATCATGATCATAATCATCATCATAGTCAACATCATAATCATCATCATAATTATCAACATAATCATCAACATAATCATCATCATTATCATCATCATAATCATCATCATAATCATCATCATAATCACCATCATAATAGTCATCATAATCATCATCATAATCATTATCATAATCATCATCATAATCATCATCATAATCATCATCATAATCATCATTATAGTCATCATCATAATAGTCATCATAATCATCATCATAGTCATCATCATAATAGTCATCATAATCGTCATCATTATAGTTATCATAATAGTCATCATAATCATGACCATAATCATCATCATAATCATCATCATAATCATCATCATAATCATCATCATAATCATCATCATAATCATCATCATGATAATCATCATAATCATCATCATAACCGTCAACGTAATTAGCATCATAGTCATAGTCATAATAGTCATGATAATCATCATCATAATCATCATCATAATCGTCATCATAATTATTTTCATAGTCATCATCATAATAGTCCTCATAATCGTCATCATAATCGTCATCATAGTCATCATCATAATCATAATCATAATCATCATCATAACCGTCAACGTAATCAGCATCATAGTCATAGTCATAATAGTCATGATAATCATCATCATAATCATTATCATAATCATCATCATAATCATCATCATAATCATCGTCATAATCATCATCATAATCATCATCATAACCGTCATCATAATCATCATCATAAGAGTCATCATAATCGTCACCATTATAGTCATCATAATCATCATCATAATCATCATCATAATCGTCATCATAATCATCATCATAATCATCATCATAATCATCATCATAATCATCATCATAACCGTCATCATAATTATCATCATAAGCATTATCATAATCGTCATCATAGTCATCATCATAATAGTCATCACAATCGTCATCATTATAGTCATCATTATCATCATCATAATCATCATCATAATCATCATCATAGTCATCATCATAATCATCATCATAGTCATCATCATAATAGTCTTCATAATCGTCATCATTACAGTCCTCATAATCATCATCATAATCATCATCATAATCATCATCATAATCATCATCATAATCATCATCATAACCATCATCATAATCAGCATCATAATCATCATCATAGTCATTATCATAATAGTCCTCATAATCGTCATCATTACAGTCCTCATAATCATCATCATAATCATCATCATAATCATCATCATAATCTTCATCATAATCATCATCATAATCATCATCATAATCATCATCATAATCATCATCATAATCATCATCATAATCATCATCATAGTCATCATCATAATAGTCCTCATAATCGTCATCATTACAGTCCTCATAATCATCATCATAATCATCATCATAATCATCATCATAATCATCATCATAATCATCATCATAACCGTCATCATAATCAGCATCATAATCATCATCATAGTCATTATCATAATAGTCCTCATAATCGTCATCATTACAGTCCTCATAATCATCATCATAATCATCATCATAATCATCATCATAATCATCATCATAACCGTCAACGTAATCAGCATCATAGTCATAGTCATAATAGTCATGATAATCATCATCATAATCATCATCATAATCATCATAATTATTATCATAGTCATCATCATAATAGTCCTCATAATCGTCATAATAATCATCATCATTGTCATAATCATGATCATCATCATAATCATCATCATAATCATCATCATAATCATCATCATAATCATCATCATAATATTCATCATAATCATCATCATAATCATTATCATAATCGTCATCATATTCATCATCATAACCGTCATCATAATCGTCATCATAATCGTCATCATAATCGTCATCATAATCATCATCATAATCATCATCATAATCACCATCATAATAGTCATCATAATCATCGTCATAATCATTATCACAATCATCATCATAATCATCATCATAATCATCATCATAATCATCATTATAGTCATCATCATAATAGTCATCATAATCATCATCATAGTCATCATCATAATAGTCATCATAATCGTCATCATTATAGTTATCATAATAGTCATCATAATCATGATCATAATCATCATCATAGTCAACATCATAATCATCATCATAATTATCAACATAATCATCAACATAATCATCATCATTATCATCATCATAATCATCATCATAATCATCATCATAATCACCATCATAATAGTCATCATAATCATCATCATAATCATTATCATAATCATCATCATAATCATCATCATAATCATCATCATAATCATCATTATAGTCATCATCATAATAGTCATCATAATCATCATCATAGTCATCATCATAATAGTCATCATAATCGTCATCATTATAGTTATCATAATAGTCATCATAATCATGACCATAATCATCATCATAATCATCATCATAATCATCATCATAATCATCATCATAATCATCATCATAATCATCATCATAATCATCATCATAACCGTCAACGTAATTAGCATCATAGTCATAGTCATAATAGTCATGATAATCATCATCATAATCATCATCATAATCGTCATCATAATTATTTTCATAGTCATCATCATAATAGTCCTCATAATCGTCATCATAATCGTCATCATAGTCATCATCATAATCATAATCATAATCATCATCATAACCGTCAACGTAATCAGCATCATAGTCATAGTCATAATAGTCATGATAATCATCATCATAATCATTATCATAATCATCATCATAATCATCGTCATAATCATCATCATAGTCATTATCATAATAGTCCTCATAATCGTCATCATTACAGTCCTCATAATCATCATCATAATCATCATCATAATCATCATCATAATCTTCATCATAACCGTCAACGTAATCAGCATCATAGTCATAGTCATAATAGTCATGATAATCATCATCATAATCATCATCATAATCGTCATCATAATTATTATCATAGTCATCATCATAATAGTCCTCATAATCGTCATAATAATCATCATCATTGTCATAATCATGATCATACTCATCATCATAATCATCATCATAATCATCATCATAATCATCATCATAATCATCATCATAATATTCATCATAATCATCATCATAATCATTATCATAATCGTCATCATAGTCATCATCATAACCGTCAACGTAATTAGCATCATAGTCATAGTCATAATAGTCATGATAATCATCATCATAATCATCATCATAATCACCATCATAATAGTCATCATAATCATCATCATAATCATTATCATAATCATCATCATAATCATCATCATAATCATCATCATAATCATCATTATAGTCATCATCATAATAGTCATCATAATCATCATCATAGTCATCATCATAATAGTCCTCATAATCGTCATCATAATCGTCATAATAATCATCACAATAGTCATCATAATCGTCATGATAATCGTCATCATAATCGTCATCATAATCATCATCATAATCATCATCATAATCACCATCATAATAGTCATCATAATCATCATCATAATCATTATCATAATCATCATCATAATCATCATCATAATCATCATCATAATCATCATTATAGTCATCATCATAATAGTCATCATAATCATCATCATAGTCATCATCATAATAGTCATCATAATCGTCATCATTATAGTTATCATAATAGTCATCATAATCATGATCATAATCATCATCATAATCATCATCATGATAATCATCATAATCATCATCATAATCATAATCATAATCATCATCATAACCGTCAACGTAATTAGCATCATAGTCATAGTCATAATAGTCATGATAATCATCATCATAATCATCATCATAATCGTCATCATAATTATTTTCATAATCATCATCATAACCGTCAACGTAATTAGCATCATAGTCATAGTCATAAGAGTCATGATAATCATCATCATATTCATCATCATAATCGTCATCATAATTATTTTCATAGTCATCATCATAATAGTCATCATAATCATCATCATGATCGTCATCGTAACCGTAATCATAATCGTCATCATAGTCATCATCATAATCATCATAATCATCATCATAATCGTCATCATGATCATCATCATAATCATCATCATAATCATCATCATGATAATCATCATAATTATCAGCATAATCATCATCATAATCCTGAGCATAATCGTCATCATAATCATTATCATAATCATCATCATAATCGTCATCATAATCAGCATCATAGTCATCATCATAATAGTCATCATAATCGTCATCATTATAGTTATCATAATAGTCATCATAATCATGATCATAATCATCATCATAGTCAACATCATAATCATCATCATAATTATCAACATAATCATCAACATAATCATCATCATTATCATCATCATAATCATCATCATAATCATCATCATAATCACCATCATAATAGTCATCATAATCATCATCATAATCATTATCATAATCATCATCATAATCATCATCATAATCATCATCATAATCATCATTATAGTCATCATCATAATAGTCATCATAATCATCATCATAGTCATCATCATAATAGTCATCATAATCGTCATCATTATAGTTATCATAATAGTCATCATAATCATGACCATAATCATCATCATAATCATCATCATAATCATCATCATAATCATCATCATAATCATCATCATAATCATCATCATGATAATCATCATAATCATCATCATAACCGTCAACGTAATTAGCATCATAGTCATAGTCATAATAGTCATGATAATCATCATCATAATCATCATCATAATCGTCATCATAATTATTTTCATAGTCATCATCATAATAGTCCTCATAATCGTCATCATAATCGTCATCATAGTCATCATCATAATCATAATCATAATCATCATCATAACCGTCAACGTAATCAGCATCATAGTCATAGTCATAATAGTCATGATAATCATCATCATAATCATTATCATAATCATCATCATAATCATCATCATAATCATCGTCATAATCATCATCATAATCATCATCATAACCGTCATCATAATCATCATCATAAGAGTCATCATAATCGTCACCATTATAGTCATCATAATCATCATCATAATCATCATCATAATCGTCATCATAATCATCATCATAATCATCATCATAATCATCATCATAATCATCATCATAACCGTCATCATAATTATCATCATAAGCATTATCATAATCGTCATCATAGTCATCATCATAATAGTCATCACAATCGTCATCATTATAGTCATCATTATCATCATCATAATCATCATCATAATCATCATCATAGTCATCATCATAATCATCATCATAATCTTCATCATAATCATCATCATAATCATCATCATAATCATCATCATAATCATCAACATAATGATCATCATAATCATCATCATAACCGTCATCATAATTATCATCATAAGCATTATCATAATCGTCATCATAGTCATCATCATAATAGTCATCACAATCGTCATCATTATAGTCATCATTATCATCATCACAATCATCATCATAATCATCATCATAGTCATCATCATAATCATCATCATAGTGATCATCATAATAGTCCTCATAATCGTCATCATTACAGTCCTCATAATCATCATCATAATCATCATCATAATCATCATCATAATCATCATCATAATCATCATCATAACCGTCATCATAATCAGCATCATAATCATCATCATAGTCATTATCATAATAGTCCTCATAATCGTCATCATTACAGTCCTCATAATCATCATCATAATCATCATCATAATCATCATCATAATCATCATCATAACCGTCAACGTAATCAGCATCATAGTCATAGTCATAATAGTCATGATAATCATCATCATAATCATCATCATAATCATCATAATTATTATCATAGTCATCATCATAATAGTCCTCATAATCGTCATAATAATCATCATCATTGTCATAATCATGATCATCATCATAATCATCATCATAATCATCATCATAATCATCATCATAATCATCATCATAATCATCATCATAATATTCATCATAATCATCATCATAATCATTATCATAATCGTCATCATATTCATCATCATAACCGTCATCATAATCGTCATCATAATCGTCATCATAATCGTCATCATAATCATCATCATAATCATCATCATAATCGTCATCATGATCATCATCATAATCATCATCATAATCATCATCATGATAATCATCATAATTATCAGCATAATCATCATCATAATCCTGAGCATAATCGTCATCATAATCATTATCATAATCATCATCATAATCGTCATCATAATCAGCATCATAGTCATCATCATAATAGTCATCATAATCGTCATCATTATAGTTATCATAATAGTCATCATAATCATGATCATAATCATCATCATAGTCAACATCATAATCATCATCATAATTATCAACATAATCATCAACATAATCATCATCATTATCATCATCATAATCATCATCATAATCATCATCATAATCACCATCATAATAGTCATCATAATCATCATCATAATCATTATCATAATCATCATCATAATCATCATCATAATCATCATCATAATCATCATTATAGTCATCATCATAATAGTCATCATAATCATCATCATAGTCATCATCATAATAGTCATCATAATCGTCATCATTATAGTTATCATAATAGTCATCATAATCATGACCATAATCATCATCATAATCATCATCATAATCATCATCATAATCATCATCATAATCATCATCATAATCATCATCATGATAATCATCATAATCATCATCATAACCGTCAACGTAATTAGCATCATAGTCATAGTCATAATAGTCATGATAATCATCATCATAATCATCATCATAATCGTCATCATAATTATTTTCATAGTCATCATCATAATAGTCCTCATAATCGTCATCATAATCGTCATCATAGTCATCATCATAATCATAATCATAATCATCATCATAACCGTCAACGTAATCAGCATCATAGTCATAGTCATAATAGTCATGATAATCATCATCATAATCATTATCATAATCATCATCATAATCATCATCATAATCATCGTCATAATCATCATCATAATCATCATCATAACCGTCATCATAATCATCATCATAAGAGTCATCATAATCGTCACCATTATAGTCATCATAATCATCATCATAATCATCATCATAATCGTCATCATAATCATCATCATAATCATCATCATAATCATCATCATAATCATCATCATAACCGTCATCATAATTATCATCATAAGCATTATCATAATCGTCATCATAGTCATCATCATAATAGTCATCACAATCGTCATCATTATAGTCATCATTATCATCATCATAATCATCATCATAATCATCATCATAGTCATCATCATAATCATCATCATAATCTTCATCATAATCATCATCATAATCATCATCATAATCATCATCATAATCATCAACATAATGATCATCATAATCATCATCATAACCGTCATCATAATTATCATCATAAGCATTATCATAATCGTCATCATAGTCATCATCATAATAGTCATCACAATCGTCATCATTATAGTCATCATTATCATCATCACAATCATCATCATAATCATCATCATAGTCATCATCATAATCATCATCATAGTCATCATCATAATAGTCCTCATAATCGTCATCATTACAGTCCTCATAATCATCATCATAATCATCATCATAATCATCATCATAATCATCATCATAATCATCATCATAACCGTCATCATAATCAGCATCATAATCATCATCATAGTCATTATCATAATAGTCCTCATAATCGTCATCATTACAGTCCTCATAATCATCATCATAATCATCATCATAATCATCATCATAATCATCATCATAACCGTCAACGTAATCAGCATCATAGTCATAGTCATAATAGTCATGATAATCATCATCATAATCATCATCATAATCATCATAATTATTATCATAGTCATCATCATAATAGTCCTCATAATCGTCATAATAATCATCATCATTGTCATAATCATGATCATCATCATAATCATCATCATAATCATCATCATAATCATCATCATAATCATCATCATAATCATCATCATAATATTCATCATAATCATCATCATAATCATTATCATAATCGTCATCATATTCATCATCATAACCGTCATCATAATCGTCATCATAATCGTCATCATAATCGTCATCATAATCATCATCATAATCATCATCATAATCACCATCATAATAGTCATCATAATCATCGTCATAATCATTATCACAATCATCATCATAATCATCATCATAATCATCATCATAATCATCATTATAGTCATCATCATAATAGTCATCATAATCATCATCATAGTCATCATCATAATAGTCATCATAATCGTCATCATTATAGTTATCATAATAGTCATCATAATCATGATCATAATCATCATCATAGTCAACATCATAATCATCATCATAATTATCAACATAATCATCAACATAATCATCATCATTATCATCATCATAATCATCATCATAATCATCATCATAATCACCATCATAATAGTCATCATAATCATCATCATAATCATTATCATAATCATCATCATAATCATCATCATAATCATCATCATAATCATCATTATAGTCATCATCATAATAGTCATCATAATCATCATCATAGTCATCATCATAATAGTCATCATAATCGTCATCATTATAGTTATCATAATAGTCATCATAATCATGACCATAATCATCATCATAATCATCATCATAATCATCATCATAATCATCATCATAATCATCATCATAATCATCATCATAATCATCATCATAACCGTCAACGTAATTAGCATCATAGTCATAGTCATAATAGTCATGATAATCATCATCATAATCATCATCATAATCGTCATCATAATTATTTTCATAGTCATCATCATAATAGTCCTCATAATCGTCATCATTACAGTCCTCATAATCATCATCATAATCATCATCATAATCATCATCATAATCATCATCATAATCATCATCATAACCGTCATCATAATCAGCATCATAATCATCATCATAGTCATTATCATAATAGTCCTCATAATCGTCATCATTACAGTCCTCATAATCATCATCATAATCATCATCATAATCATCATCATAATCATCATCATAACCGTCAACGTAATCAGCATCATAGTCATAGTCATAATAGTCATGATAATCATCATCATAATCATCATCATAATCATCATAATTATTATCATAGTCATCATCATAATAGTCCTCATAATCGTCATAATAATCATCATCATTGTCATAATCATGATCATCATCATAATCATCATCATAATCATCATCATAATCATCATCATAATCATCATCATAATCATCATCATAATATTCATCATAATCATCATCATAATCATTATCATAATCGTCATCATATTCATCATCATAACCGTCATCATAATCGTCATCATAATCGTCATCATAATCGTCATCATAATCATCATCATAATCATCATCATAATCACCATCATAATAGTCATCATAATCATCGTCATAATCATTATCACAATCATCATCATAATCATCATCATAATCATCATCATAATCATCATTATAGTCATCATCATAATAGTCATCATAATCATCATCATAGTCATCATCATAATAGTCATCATAATCGTCATCATTATAGTTATCATAATAGTCATCATAATCATGATCATAATCATCATCATAGTCAACATCATAATCATCATCATAATTATCAACATAATCATCAACATAATCATCATCATTATCATCATCATAATCATAATCATAATCATCATCATAATCACCATCATAATAGTCATCATAATCATCATCATAATCATCATCATAATCATCGTCATAATCATTATCACAATCATCATCATAATCATCATCATAATCATCATCATAATCATCATTATAGTCATCATCATAATAGTCATCATAATCATCATCATAGTCATCATCATAATAGTCCTCATAATCGTCATAATAATCATCATCATTGTCATAATCATGATCATCATCATAATCATCATCATAATCATCATCATAATCATCATCATAATCATCATCATAATATTCATCATAATCATCATCATAATCATTATCATAATCGTCATCATATTCATCATCATAACCGTCATCATAATCGTCATCATAATCGTCATCATAATCGTCATCATAATCATCATCATAATCATCATCATAATCACTATCATAATAGTCATCATAATCATCGTCATAATCATTATCACAATCATCATCATAATCATCATCATAATCATCATCATAATCATCATTATAGTCATCATCATAATAGTCATCATAATCATCATCATAGTCATCATCATAATAGTCATCATAATCGTCATCATTATAGTTATCATAATAGTCATCATAATCATGATCATAATCATCATCATAGTCAACATCATAATCATCATCATAATTATCAACATAATCATCAACATAATCATCATCATTATCATCATCATAATCATCATCATAATCATCATCATAATCACCATCATAATAGTCATCATAATCATCATCATAATCATTATCATAATCATCATCATAATCATCATCATAATCATCATCATAATCATCATTATAGTCATCATCATAATAGTCATCATAATCATCATCATAGTCATCATCATAATAGTCATCATAATCGTCATCATTATAGTTATCATAATAGTCATCATAATCATGACCATAATCATCATCATAATCATCATCATAATCATCATCATAATCATCATCATAATCATCATCATAATCATCATCATGATAATCATCATAATCATCATCATAACCGTCAACGTAATTTGCATCATAGTCATAGTCATAATAGTCATGATAATCATCATCATAATCATCATCATAATCGTCATCATAATTATTTTCATAGTCATCATCATAATAGTCCTCATAATCGTCATCATAATCGTCATCATAGTCATCATCATAATCATAATCATAATCATCATCATAACCGTCAACGTAATCAGCATCATAGTCATAGTCATAATAGTCATGATAATCATCATCATAATCATTATCATAATCATCATCATAATCATCATCATAATCATCGTCATAATCATCATCATAATCATCATCATAACCGTCATCATAATCATCATCATAAGAGTCATCATAATCGTCACCATTATAGTCATCATAATCATCATCATAATCATCATCATAATCGTCATCATAATCATCATCATAATCATCATCATAATCATCATCATAATCATCATCATAACCGTCATCATAATTATCATCATAAGCATTATCATAATCGTCATCATAGTCATCATCATAATAGTCATCACAATCGTCATCATTATAGTCATCATTATCATCATCATAATCATCATCATAATCATCATCATAGTCATCATCATAATCATCATCATAATCTTCATCATAATCATCATCATAATCATCATCATAATCATCATCATAATCATCAACATAATGATCATCATAATCATCATCATAACCGTCATCATAATTATCATCATAAGCATTATCATAATCGTCATCATAGTCATCATCATAATAGTCATCACAATCGTCATCATTATAGTCATCATTATCATCATCACAATCATCATCATAATCATCATCATAGTCATCATCATAATCATCATCATAGTCATCATCATAATAGTCCTCATAATCGTCCTCATAATCATCATCATAATCATCATCATAATCATCATCATAATCATCATCATAATCATCATCATAATCATCATCATAACCGTCATCATAATCAGCATCATAATCATCATCATAGTCATTATCATAATAGTCCTCATAATCGTCATCATTACAGTCCTCATAATCATCATCATAATCATCATCATAATCATCATCATAATCATCATCATAACCGTCAACGTAATCAGCATCATAGTCATAGTCATAATAGTCATGATAATCATCATCATAATCATCATCATAATCATCATAATTATTATCATAGTCATCATCATAATAGTCCTCATAATCGTCATAATAATCATCATCATTGTCATAATCATGATCATCATCATAATCATCATCATAATCATCATCATAATCATCATCATAATCATCATCATAATCATCATCATAATATTCATCATAATCATCATCATAATCATTATCATAATCGTCATCATATTCATCATCATAACCGTCATCATAATCGTCATCATAATCGTCATCATAATCGTCATCATAATCATCATCATAATCATCATCATAATCACCATCATAATAGTCATCATAATCATCGTCATAATCATTATCACAATCATCATCATAATCATCATCATAATCATCATCATAATCATCATTATAGTCATCATCATAATAGTCATCATAATCATCATCATAGTCATCATCATAATAGTCATCATAATCGTCATCATTATAGTTATCATAATAGTCATCATAATCATGATCATAATCATCATCATAGTCAACATCATAATCATCATCATAATTATCAACATAATCATCAACATAATCATCATCATTATCATCATCATAATCATCATCATAATCATCATCATAATCACCATCATAATAGTCATCATAATCATCATCATAATCATTATCATAATCATCATCATAATCATCATCATAATCATCATTATAGTCATCATCATAATAGTCATCATAATCATCATCATAGTCATCATCATAATAGTCATCATAATCGTCATCATTATAGTTATCATAATAGTCATCATAATCATGACCATAATCATCATCATAATCATCATCATAATCATCATCATAATCATCATCATAATCATCATCATAATCATCATCATAATCATCATCATAACCGTCAACGTAATTAGCATCATAGTCATAGTCATAATAGTCATGATAATCATCATCATAATCATCATCATAATCGTCATCATAATTATTTTCATAGTCATCATCATAATAGTCCTCATAATCGTCATCATAATCGTCATCATAGTCATCATCATAATCATAATCATAATCATCATCATAACCGTCAACGTAATCAGCATCATAGTCATAGTCATAATAGTCATGATAATCATCATCATAATCATTATCATAATCATCATCATAATCATCGTCATAATCATCATCATAATCATCATCATAACCGTCATCATAATCATCATCATAAGAGTCATCATAATCGTCATCATTATAGTCATCATAATCATCATCATAATCATCATCATAACCGTCATCATAATCAGCATCATAATCATCATCATAGTCATTATCATAATAGTCCTCATAATCGTCATCATTACAGTCCTCATAATCATCATCATAATCATCATCATAATCATCATCATAATCTTCATCATAACCGTCAACGTAATCAGCATCATAGTCATAGTCATAATAGTCATGATAATCATCATCATAATCATCATCATAATCGTCATCATAATTATTATCATAGTCATCATCATAATAGTCCTCATAATCGTCATAATAATCATCATCATTGTCATAATCATGATCATACTCATCATCATAATCATCATCATAATCATCATCATAATCATCACCATAATCATCATCATAATCATCATCATAATATTCATCATAATCATCATCATAATCATTATCATAATCGTCATCATAGTCATCATCATAACCGTCATCATAATCATCATCATAATCATCATCATAATCATCATCATAATCATCATCATAATCATCATCATAATATTCATCATAATCATCATCATAATCATTATCATAATCGCCATCATAGTCATCATCATAACCGTCATCATAATCATCATCATAATCGTCATCATAATTATTTTCATAATCATCATCATAATCATCATCATAATCATCATCATAATCATCATCATAATCATCATCATAATATTCATCATAATCATCATCATAATCATTATCATAATCGCCATCATAGTCATCATCATAATCATCATCATAATCATCATCATAATCGTCATCATAATCACTATAATAGTCATCATCATATTATTCCTGATAATCATCATCATAATCGTTATCATAATCGTCATCATAATCGTCATGATAATCATCATCATAATCATCATCATAATCGTCATCATAATTATTATCATAGTCATCATCATAATAGTCCTCATAATCGTCATAATAATCATCATCATTGTCATAATCATCATCATAATCATCATCATAATCATCATCATAATCATCATCATAATCATCATCATAATCATCATCATAATCATCATCATAATATTCATCATAATCATCATCATAATCATTATCATAATCGTCATCATAGTCATCATCATAACCGTCATCATAATCATTATCATAATCATCATCATAATCGTCATCATAATCAGCATCATAGTCATCATCATAATAGTCATCATAATCGTCATCATTATAGTTATCATAATAGTCATCATAATCATGATCATAATCATCATCATAGTCAACATCATAATCATCATCATAATTATCAACATAATCATCAACATAATCATCATCATTATCATCATCATAATCATCATCATAATCATCATCATAATCACCATCATAATAGTCATCATAATCATCATCATAATCATCATCATAATCGTCATCATAATTATTTTCATAGTCATCATCATAATAGTCCTCATAATCGTCATCATAATCGTCATCATAGTCATCATCATAATCATAATCATAATCATCATCATAACCGTCAACGTAATCAGCATCATAGTCATAGTCATAATAGTCATGATAATCATCATCATAATCATTATCATAATCATCATCATAATCATCATCATAATCATCGTCATAATCATCATCATAATCATCATCATAACCGTCATCATAATCATCATCATAAGAGTCATCATAATCGTCACCATTATAGTCATCATAATCATCATCATAATCATCATCATAATCGTCATCATAATCATCATCATAATCATCATCATAATCATCATCATAATCATCATCATAACCGTCATCATAATTATCATCATAAGCATTATCATAATCGTCATCATAGTCATCATCATAATAGTCATCACAATCGTCATCATTATAGTCATCATTATCATCATCATAATCATCATCATAATCATCATCATAGTCATCATCATAATCATCATCATAGTCATCATCATAATAGTCTTCATAATCGTCATCATTACAGTCCTCATAATCATCATCATAATCATCATCATAATCATCATCATAATCATCATCATAATCATCATCATAACCATCATCATAATCAGCATCATAATCATCATCATAGTCATTATCATAATAGTCCTCATAATCGTCATCATTACAGTCCTCATAATCATCATCATAATCATCATCATAATCATCATCATAATCTTCATCATAATCATCATCATAATCATCATCATAATCATCATCATAATCATCATCATAATCATCATCATAATCATCATCATAGTCATCATCATAATAGTCCTCATAATCGTCATCATTACAGTCCTCATAATCATCATCATAATCATCATCATAATCATCATCATAATCATCATCATAATCATCATCATAACCGTCATCATAATCAGCATCATAATCATCATCATAGTCATTATCATAATAGTCCTCATAATCGTCATCATTACAGTCCTCATAATCATCATCATAATCATCATCATAATCATCATCATAATCATCATCATAACCGTCAACGTAATCAGCATCATAGTCATAGTCATAATAGTCATGATAATCATCATCATAATCATCATCATAATCATCATAATTATTATCATAGTCATCATCATAATAGTCCTCATAATCGTCATAATAATCATCATCATTGTCATAATCATGATCATCATCATAATCATCATCATAATCATCATCATAATCATCATCATAATCATCATCATAATATTCATCATAATCATCATCATAATCATTATCATAATCGTCATCATATTCATCATCATAACCGTCATCATAATCGTCATCATAATCGTCATCATAATCGTCATCATAATCATCATCATAATCATCATCATAATCACCATCATAATAGTCATCATAATCATCGTCATAATCATTATCACAATCATCATCATAATCATCATCATAATCATCATCATAATCATCATTATAGTCATCATCATAATAGTCATCATAATCATCATCATAGTCATCATCATAATAGTCATCATAATCGTCATCATTATAGTTATCATAATAGTCATCATAATCATGATCATAATCATCATCATAGTCAACATCATAATCATCATCATAATTATCAACATAATCATCAACATAATCATCATCATTATCATCATCATAATCATCATCATAATCATCATCATAATCACCATCATAATAGTCATCATAATCATCATCATAATCATTATCATAATCATCATCATAATCATCATCATAATCATCATCATAATCATCATTATAGTCATCATCATAATAGTCATCATAATCATCATCATAGTCATCATCATAATAGTCATCATAATCGTCATCATTATAGTTATCATAATAGTCATCATAATCATGACCATAATCATCATCATAATCATCATCATAATCATCATCATAATCATCATCATAATCATCATCATAATCATCATCATAATCATCATCATAACCGTCAACGTAATTAGCATCATAGTCATAGTCATAATAGTCATGATAATCATCATCATAATCATCATCATAATCGTCATCATAATTATTTTCATAGTCATCATCATAATAGTCCTCATAATCGTCATCATAATCGTCATCATAGTCATCATCATAATCATAATCATAATCATCATCATAACCGTCAACGTAATCAGCATCATAGTCATAGTCATAATAGTCATGATAATCATCATCATAATCATTATCATAATCATCATCATAATCATCGTCATAATCATCATCATAGTCATTATCATAATAGTCCTCATAATCGTCATCATTACAGTCCTCATAATCATCATCATAATCATCATCATAATCATCATCATAATCTTCATCATAACCGTCAACGTAATCAGCATCATAGTCATAGTCATAATAGTCATGATAATCATCATCATAATCATCATCATAATCGTCATCATAATTATTATCATAGTCATCATCATAATAGTCCTCATAATCGTCATAATAATCATCATCATTGTCATAATCATGATCATACTCATCATCATAATCATCATCATAATCATCATCATAATCATCATCATAATCATCATCATAATATTCATCATAATCATCATCATAATCATTATCATAATCGTCATCATAGTCATCATCATAACCGTCATCATAATCATCATCATAATCATCATCATAATCATCATCATAATCATCATCATAATCATCATCATAATATTCATCATAATCATCATCATAATCATTATCATAATCGCCATCATAGTCATCATCATAACCGTCATCATAATCATCATCATAATCGTCATCATAATTATTTTCATAATCATCATCATAATCATCATCATAATCATCATCATAATCATCATCATAATCATCATCATAATCATCATCATAATATTCATCATAATCATCATCATAATCATTATCATAATCGCCATCATAGTCATCATCATAATCATCATCATAATCATCATCATAATCGTCATCATAATCACTATAATAGTCATCATCATATTATTCCTGATAATCATCATCATAATCGTTATCATAATCGTCATCATAATCGTCATGATAATCATCATCATAATCATCATCATAATCGTCATCATAATTATTATCATAGTCATCATCATAATAGTCCTCATAATCGTCATAATAATCATCATCATTGTCATAATCATCATCATAATCATCATCATAATCATCATCATAATCATCATCATAATCATCATCATAAGCATCATCATAATATTCATCATAATCACCATCATAATCATTATCATAATCGTCATCATAGTCATCATCATAATCGTCATCATAATCATCATCATAATCATCATCATAATCATCATCATAACCGTCATCATAATCAGCATCATTGCCATCATCATAATAGTCATCATAATCATCATCATAATCATCATCATAATAGTCATCATAATCATCATCATAATCATCATCATAATCATCATTATAATCATCATCATAATCATCATCATAATATTCATCATAATCATCATCATAATCATTATCATAATCGTCATCATAGTCATCATCATAATCGTCATCATACTCATCATCATAGTCAACATCATAATCATCATCATAATTATCAACATAATCATCAACATAATCATCATCATTATCATCATCATAATCATCATCATAATCATCATCATAATCACCATCATAATAGTCATCATAATCATCATCATAGTCATCATCATAATCATCATCATATTCATCAACATAATCATCATCACAATCATCATCATAATAGTCATCATAATCGTTATCATTATAGTCATCATAATCATCATCATAATCATCCTCATAATCATCATCATATTCATCATCATAGTCATCATCATAATCATTATCATAATCATCATCATAACCGTCAACGTAATCAGCATCATAGTCATAGTCATAATAGTCATGATAATCATCATCATAATCATCATCATAATCGTCATCATAATTATTATCATAGTCATCATCATAATAGTCCTCATAATCGTCATAATAATCATCATCATAGTCATCATCATAATAGTCCTCATAATCGTCATCATTACAGTCATCATAATATTCATCATAATCATCATCATAATCATTATCATAATCGTCATCATAATCAGCATCATAACCGTCATCATAATTATCATCATAATCATTATCATAATCGTCATCATAGTCATCATCATGATAGTCATCATAATCGTCATCATTATAGTCATCATTATAGTCATCATAATCATCATCATAATCATCATCATAATCATCATCATAATCATCATCATAATCATCATTATAATCATCATCATACTCACCATCATTATCATTATCATAATCATCATCATAATCATCATCATAATCATCATCATAATCATCATCATAATCATGATCATAACCGTCATCATAATTATCATCATAAGCATTATCATAATCGTCATCATAGTCATCATCATAATCGTCATCATAATCATCATCATAATCATCATCATAATCATCATCATAACCGTCATCATAATCAGCATCATAGCCATCATCATAATAGTCATCATAATCATCATCATAATCATCATCATAATCATCATCATAATCATCATCATAATCATCATCATAATCATCATCATAATCATCATCATAATCGTCATCATAATCATCATAATAGTCATCATAATCGACATCATTATAGTCATCATTATCATCATCATAATCATCATCATAATCATCATCATAATCATCATCATAATCATTATCATAATCGTCATCATAATCAGCATCATAACCGTCATCATAATTATCATCATAATCATTATCATAATCGTCATCATAGTCATCATCATGATAGTCATCATAATCGTCATCATTATAGTCATCATTATAGTCATCATAATCATCATCATAATCATCATCATAATCATCATCATAATCATCATCATAATCATCATTATAATCATCATAATCATCATCATAATCATCATCATAATCATCATCATAATCATCATCATAATAGTCATCATAATCATCATCATAATCATTATCATAATCATCATCATATTCATCAACATAATCATCATCACAATCATTAACATAATCATCATCAAAATATTCATCATAATCATGATCATAATCATGAGCATAATCATCATCATAATCATCATCATAGTCATTATCATAATCATCATCACAATCATCATCATAATCATCGTCATAACCGTCATCATAATCAGCATCATAGTAATCATCATAATCATCATCATAATCATCATCATAACCGTCAACGTAATCAGCATCATAGTCATAGTCATAATAGTCATGATAATCATCATCATAATCATCATCATAATCGTCATCATAATTATTATCATAGTCATCATCATAATAGTCCTCATAATCGTCATAATAATCATCATCATTGTCATAATCATGATCATACTCATCATCATAATCATCATCATAATGATCATCATAATCATCATCATAATCGTCATCGTAATCATCATCATAGTCATCATCATAATCATCATCATAGTCATCATCATAATAGTCCTCATAATCGTCATCATTACAGTCATCATAATATTCATCATAATCATCATCATAATCATTATCATAATCGTCATCATAATCAGCATCATAACCGTCATCATAATTATCATCATAATCATTATCATAATCGTCATCATAGTCATCATCATGATAGTCATCATAATCGTCATCATTATAGTCATCATTATAGTCATCATAATCATCATCATAATCATCATCATAATCATCATCATAATCATCATCATAATCATCATTATAATCATCATCATACTCACCATCATTATCATTATCATAATCATCATCATAATCATCATCATAATCATCATCATAATCATCATCATAATCATCATCATAACCGTCATCATAATTATCATCATAAGCATTATCATAATCGTCATCATAGTCATCATCATAATCGTCATCATAATCATCATCATAATCATCATCATAATCATCATCATAACCGTCATCATAATCAGCATCATAGCCATCATCATAATAGTCATCATAATCATCATCATAATCATCATCATAATCATCATCATAATCATCATCATAATCATCATCATAATCATCATCATAATCATCATCATAATCGTCATCATAATCATCATAATAGTCATCATAATCGACATCATTATAGTCATCATTATCATCATCATAATCATCATCATAATCATCATCATAATCATTATCATAATCGTCATCATAATCAGCATCATAACCGTCATCATAATTATCATCATAATTATCATCATAATCATTATCATAATCGTCATCATAATCATCATCATAATCATCATCATAATCATCATCATAATCATCATCATAATCATCATCATAATCATCATTATAATCATCATCATACTCACCATCATTATCATTATCATAATCATCATCATAATCATCATCATAATCATCATCATAATCATCATCATAATCATCATCATAACCGTCATCATAATTATCATCATAAGCATTATCATAATCGTCATCATAGTCATCATCATAATCGTCATCATAATCATCATCATAATCATCATCATAATCATCATCATAACCGTCATCATAATCAGCATCATAGCCATCATCATAATAGTCATCATAATCATCATCATAATCATCATCATAATCATCATCATAATCATCATCATAATCATCATCATAATCATCATCATAATCATCATCATAATCGTCATCATAATCATCATAATAGTCATCATAATCGACATCATTATAGTCATCATTATCATCATCATAATCATCATCATAATCATCATCATAATCATCATCATAATCATCATCATAATAGTCATCATAATCATCATCATAATCATTATCATAATCATCATCATATTCATCAACATAATCATCATCACAATCATTAACATAATCATCATCAAAATATTCATCATAATCATGATCATAATCATGAGCATAATCATCATCATAATCATCATCATAGTCATTATCATAATCATCATCACAATCATCATCATAATCATCGTCATAACCGTCATCATAATCAGCATCATAGTAATCATCATAATCATCATCATAATCATCATCATAATCGTCATCATAATCGTCATCATAATCCTCATAATAATCATCATAATAGTCATCATAATCGTCATCATAATCGTCATCATAATCGTCATCATAATCATCATCATAATCATCATCATAATCACCATCATAATAGTCATCATAATCATCATCATAATCATTATCATAATCATCATCATAATCATCATCATAATCATCATCATAATCATCATTATAGTCATCATCATAATAGTCATCATAATCATCATCATAGTCATCATCATAATAGTCATCATAATCGTCATCATTATAGTTATCATAATAGTCATCATAATCATGATCATAATCATCATCATAATCATCATCATAATCATCATCTTAATCATCATCATAATCATCATCATAATCATCATCATAACCGTCATCATAATCAGCATCATAGTCATCATCATAATCATGATCATAATCATCATCATAATCATCATCATAATCATCATCATAATCATCATCATAATCGTCATCATAATCATCATAATAGTCATCATAATCGACATCATTATAGTCATCATTATCATCATCAGAATCATCATCATAATCATCATCATAATCATCATCATAATATTCATCATAATCATCATCATAATCATTATCATAATCGTCATCATAGTCATCATCATAATCATCATCATAATCATCATCATAATCATCATCATAGTCATCATCATAATAGTCCTCATAATCATCATCATAATATTCATCATAACCGTCATCATAATCATCATCATAATCATCATCATAATCATCATCATAATCGTCATCATAATCATCATAATAGTCCTCATAATCGTCATCATTACAGTCCTCATAATCATCACATAATCATCATCATAATCATCATCATAGTCATCATCATAATCATCATCATAGTCATCATCATAATAGTCCTCATAATCGTCATCATTACAGTCCTCATAATCATCATCATAATCATCATCATAATCATCATCATAATCATCATCATAACCGTCATCATAATCAGCATCATAATCATCATCATAGTCATTATCATAATAGTCCTCATAATCGTCATCATTACAGTCCTCATAATCATCATCATAATCATCATCATAATCATCATCATAATCATCATCATAATCATCATCATAATCATCATCATAATCATCATCATAATCATCATCGTAATCATCATCATAATCATCATCATAATCATCATCATAATCATCATCATAATCATCATCATAATATTCATCATAATCGTCATCATAATCATCATCATAATCATCATCATAATCATCATCATAATCATCATCATAGTCATTATCATAATAGTCCTCATACTCGTCATCATTACAGTCCTCATAATCATCATCATAATCATCATCATAATCATCATCATAATCATCATCATAATCATCATCATAATCATCATCATAATATTCATCAGAATCGTCATCATAATCCTCATAATAATCATCATAATAGTCATCATAATCGTCATCATAATCGTCATCATAATCGTCATCATAATCATCATCATAATCATCATCATAATCATCATCATAATCATCATTATAGTCATCATCATAATAGTCATCATAATCATCATCATAGTCATCATCATAATAGTCATCATAATCGTCATCATTATAGTTATCATAATAGTCATCATAATCATGATCATAATCATGATCATAATCATCATCATAATCATCATCATAATCATCATCATAATAGTCATCATAATCATCATCATAATCATTATCATAATCATCATCATATTCATCAACATAATCATCATCACAATCATTAACATAATCATCATCAAAATATTCATCATAATCATCATCATAATCGTCATCGTAATCATCATCATAATCATCATCATAATCATCATCATAACCGTCATCATAATCAGCATCATAGCCATCATCATAATAGTCATCATAATCATCATCATAATCATCATCATAATCATCATCATAATCATCATCATAATCATCATCATAATCATCATCATAATCATCATCATAATCGTCATCATAATCATCATAATAGTCATCATAATCGACATCATTATAGTCATCATTATCATCATCATAATCATCATCATAATCATCATCATAATCATCATCATAATCATTATCATAATCGTCATCATAATCAGCATCATAACCGTCATCATAATTATCATCATAATCATTATCATAATCGTCATCATAGTCATCATCATGATAGTCATCATAATCGTCATCATTATAGTCATCATTATAGTCATCATAATCATCATCATAATCATCATCATAATCATCATCATAATCATCATCATAATCATCATTATAATCATCATCATACTCACCATCATTATCATTATCATAATCATCATCATAATCATCATCATAATCATCATCATAATCATCATCATAACCGTCATCATAATTATCATCATAAGCATTATCATAATCGTCATCATAGTCATCATCATAATCGTCATCATAATCATCATCATAATCATCATCATAATCATCATCATAACCGTCATCATAATCAGCATCATAGCCATCATCATAATAGTCATCATAATCATCATCATAATCATCATCATAATCATCATCATAATCATCATCATAATCATCATCATAATCATCATCATAATCATCATCATAATCGTCATCATAATCATCATAATAGTCATCATAATCGACATCATTATAGTCATCATTATCATCATCATAATCATCATCATAATCATCATCATAATCATCATCATAATCATCATCATAATAGTCATCATAATCATCATCATAATCATTATCATAATCATCATCATATTCATCAACATAATCATCATCACAATCATTAACATAATCATCATCAAAATATTCATCATAATCATGATCATAATCATGAGCATAATCATCATCATAATCATCATCATAGTCATTATCATAATCATCATCACAATCATCATCATAATCATCGTCATAACCGTCATCATAATCAGCATCATAGTAATCATCATAATCATCATCATAATCATCATCATAACCGTCAACGTAATCAGCATCATAGTCATAGTCATAATAGTCATGATAATCATCATCATAATCATCATCATAATCGTCATCATAATTATTATCATAGTCATCATCATAATAGTCCTCATAATCGTCATAATAATCATCATCATTGTCATAATCATGATCATACTCATCATCATAATCATCATCATAATGATCATCATAATCATCATCATAATCGTCATCGTAATCATCATCATAGTCATCATCATAATCATCATCATAGTCATCATCATAATAGTCCTCATAATCGTCATCATTACAGTCATCATAATATTCATCATAATCATCATCATAATCATTATCATAATCGTCATCATAATCAGCATCATAACCGTCATCATAATTATCATCATAATCATTATCATAATCGTCATCATAGTCATCATCATGATAGTCATCATAATCGTCATCATTATAGTCATCATTATAGTCATCATAATCATCATCATAATCATCATCATAATCATCATCATAATCATCATCATAATCATCATTATAATCATCATCATACTCACCATCATTATCATTATCATAATCATCATCATAATCATCATCATAATCATCATCATAATCATCATCATAATCATCATCATAATAGTCATCATAATCATCATCATAATCATTATCATAATCATCATCATATTCATCAACATAATCATCATCACAATCATTAACATAATCATCATCAAAATATTCATCATAATCATGATCATAATCATGAGCATAATCATCATCATAATCATCATCATAGTCATTATCATAATCATCATCACAATCATCATCATAATCATCGTCATAACCGTCATCATAATCAGCATCATAGTAATCATCATAATCATCATCATAATCATCATCATAATCGTCATCATAATCGTCATCATAATCCTCATAATAATCATCATAATAGTCATCATAATCGTCATCATAATCGTCATCATAATCGTCATCATAATCATCATCATAATCATCATCATAATCACCATCATAATAGTCATCATAATCATCATCATAATCATTATCATAATCATCATCATAATCATCATCATAATCATCATCATAATCATCATTATAGTCATCATCATAATAGTCATCATAATCATCATCATAGTCATCATCATAATAGTCATCATAATCGTCATCATTATAGTTATCATAATAGTCATCATAATCATGATCATAATCATCATCATAATCATCATCATAATCATCATCTTAATCATCATCATAATCATCATCATAATCATCATCATAACCGTCATCATAATCAGCATCATAGTCATCATCATAATCATGATCATAATCATCATCATAATCATCATCATAATCATCATCATAATCATCATCATAATCGTCATCATAATCATCATAATAGTCATCATAATCGACATCATTATAGTCATCATTATCATCATCAGAATCATCATCATAATCATCATCATAATCATCATCATAATATTCATCATAATCATCATCATAATCATTATCATAATCGTCATCATAGTCATCATCATAATCATCATCATAATCATCATCATAATCATCATCATAGTCATCATCATAATAGTCCTCATAATCATCATCATAATATTCATCATAACCGTCATCATAATCATCATCATAATCATCATCATAATCATCATCATAATCGTCATCATAATCATCATAATAGTCCTCATAATCGTCATCATTACAGTCCTCATAATCATCACATAATCATCATCATAATCATCATCATAGTCATCATCATAATCATCATCATAGTCATCATCATAATAGTCCTCATAATCGTCATCATTACAGTCCTCATAATCATCATCATAATCATCATCATAATCATCATCATAATCATCATCATAACCGTCATCATAATCAGCATCATAATCATCATCATAGTCATTATCATAATAGTCCTCATAATCGTCATCATTACAGTCCTCATAATCATCATCATAATCATCATCATAATCATCATCATAATCATCATCATAATCATCATCATAATCATCATCATAATCATCATCATAATCATCATCGTAATCATCATCATAATCATCATCATAATCATCATCATAATCATCATCATAATCATCATCATAATATTCATCATAATCGTCATCATAATCATCATCATAATCATCATCATAATCATCATCATAATCATCATCATAGTCATTATCATAATAGTCCTCATACTCGTCATCATTACAGTCCTCATAATCATCATCATAATCATCATCATAATCATCATCATAATCATCATCATAATCATCATCATAATCATCATCATAATATTCATCAGAATCGTCATCATAATCCTCATAATAATCATCATAATAGTCATCATAATCGTCATCATAATCGTCATCATAATCGTCATCATAATCATCATCATAATCATCATCATAATCATCATCATAATCATCATTATAGTCATCATCATAATAGTCATCATAATCATCATCATAGTCATCATCATAATAGTCATCATAATCGTCATCATTATAGTTATCATAATAGTCATCATAATCATGATCATAATCATGATCATAATCATCATCATAATCATCATCATAATCATCATCATAATCATCATCATAATCATCATCATAGTCATCATCATAATCATCATCAAAATCATCATCATAATCATCATCATAATCATCATCATAATATTCATCATAATCATTATCATAATCGTCATCATAGTCATCATCATAATCGTCATCATAATCATCATCATAGTCATCATCATAATAGTCCTCATAATCCTCATAATCATCATCATCATAGACTTCATCATAATAATCATCATAACCGTCATCATAATCATCATCATAACCGTCAACGTAATCAGCATCATAGTCATAGTCATAATAGTCATGATAATCATCATCATAATCATCATCACAACCGTCATCATAATCATCATCATAATCATCATCATAATCATCATCATAGTCATCATCATAATCATCATCATAATATTCATCATAATCATCATCATAATCATTATCATAATCGTCATCATAGTCATCATCATAATCGTCATCATAATCATCATCATAATCATCATCATAATCATCATCATAATCATCATCATAATCATCGCCATAAACATCCTCATAATCATCATCATAATCGTCATCATAATCAGCATCATAGTCATCATCATAATAGTTATCATAATCATCATCATAACCGTCATAATTATAGTCATCATTATAGTCATCATAATCATCATCATAATCATAATCATAATCATCATCATAATCATCATCATAATCATCATCATAATCATCATCACAATCATCATCATTGTCATCATCATAATAGTCCTCATAATCGTCATCTTTATAGTCATCATAATCATCATCATAATCATCATCATAACCGTCATCATAATCAGCATCATAGTCATCATCATAATAGTCATCATAATCATCATCATAATCATCATCATAATCGTCATCATAATCATCATCATAATCATTATCCTAACCATCATCATAATCATCATCATAATCGTCATCATAACCGTCATCATTATAGTCATCATTATAGTCATCATAATCATCATCATTATAGTCATCATAACCATCATCATAATCATCATCGTAATCATCATCATAATGATCATCATAGTCATCATCATAATCATCATCAAAATCATCATCATAATCATCATCATAATCATCATCAGAATCATCATCATAATAATCATCATGATAATCATCATAATCATCACCATAATCATCATCATAATCATCATCATAATCATCATCATAATCATCATCGTAATCATCATCATAATCATGAGCATAATTATCATCACAATCATTATCATAATCATCATCACAATCATCATCATAATCATGAGCATAATCATCATAATAATCATTATCATAATCGTCATCATAATCATCATCATAGTCATCATCATAATCATCATCATAATCATCATCATATTCATCATCATAATTATCATCATAATCATGAGCATAATCGTCATCATAATCATCATCATAGTCATCATCATAATCATCATCATAATCATCATCGGAATCATCATCATAATAATCATCATGATAATCATCATAATCATCACCATAATCATCATCATAATCATCATCATAATCATCATCATAATCATCATCATAATCATCATCATAATCATCATCATAATCATTATCATAATCATCATCACAATCATCATCATAATCATGAGCATAATCATCATAATAATCATTATCATAATCGTCATCATAATCATCATCATAGTCATCATCATAATCATCATCATAATCATCATCATAATCATCATCATAATAATCATCATAGTCATTATCATAATCGTCATCATAATCATCATCATAGTCATCATCATAATCATCATCATAATCATCATCATAATCATCATCATAATTATCATCATAATCATGAGCATAATCATCATCATAGTCATCATCATAATCATCATCATAATCATCATCGGAATCATCATCATAATAATCATCATGATAATCATCATAATCATCACCATAATCAACATCATAATCATCATCATAATCATCATCATAATCATCATCATAATCATCATCATAATCATCATCATAATCATTATCATAATCATCATCACAATCATCATCATAATCCTGAGCATAATCGTCATCATAATCATTATCATAATCATCATCATAATCGTCATCATAATCAGCATCATAGTCATCATCATAATAGTCATCATAATCATGCTCATAATCATCATCGAAATCATCATCATAATGATCATCATAATCATCATCATAATCATCATCATAATCGTCATCATAACCGTAATCATAATCATCATCATAATCATCATCATGATCAGCATCATAGTCATCATCACAATAGTCATCATAATCGTCATCATAATAGTCATCATAACCATCATCATAATCATCATCGTAATCATCATAAAAATCATCATCATAATCGTCATCATAACCGCAATCATAATCATCATCATAATCATCATCATAATCATCATCATAGTCATCATCATAATCATCATCATAATCATGAGCATAATCATGATCATAGTCATTATCATAATCGTCATCATAATCATCATCATAACCGTCATCATAATCAGCATCATAGTCATCATCACAATAGTCATCATAATCGTCATCGTAATAGTCATCATAACCATCATCATAATCGTCATCATAATAGTCATCATAACCATCATCATAATCATCAGCGTAATCATCATAAAAATCATCATCATAATCGTCATAATTATAGTCATCATTATAGTCATCACAATCATCATCATAATCATAACGATAATCATCATCATAATCATCATCATAATCATCATCATAATCATCATCATAATCAGCATCATAGTCATCATCACAATAGTCATCATAATCGTCATCATAATAGTCATCATAACCATCATCATAATCATCATCGTAATCATCATAAAAATCATCATCATAATCGTCATCATAACCGCAATCATAATCATCATCACAATCATCATCATGATAATCATCATAATCATCAGCATAATCCTCATCATAATCATCATCATAATCATCATCATAATCATCATCATAATCATCATCATAATATTCATCATAATCATCATCATAATCATTATCATAATCGTCATCATAGTCATCATCATAATCGTCATCATAATCATCATCATAATCATCATCATAATCATCATCATAACCGTCATCATAATCATCATCATAATCATCATCATAATCATCATCATAATCATCATCATAATCATCATCATAATCATCATCATAATCATCATCATAATCATCATCATAATCATCATCATAATCGTCATCATAATCATCATAATAGTCATCATAATCGACATCATTATAGTCATCATTATCATCATCATAATCATCATCATAATCATCATCATAATCATCATAATAGTCATCATAATCGACATCATTATAGTCATCATAATCATCATCATAATCATCATCATAATCATCATCATAATCATCATCATTATAGTCATCATTATCATCATCATAATCATCATCATAATCATCATCATAATCATCATAATAGTCATCATAATCGACATCATTATAGTCATCATTATCATCATCATAATCATCATCATAATCATCATCATAATCATCATCATTATAGTCATCATTATCATCATTATAATCATCATCATAATCATCATCATAATCATCATCATAATCATCATCATAATAGTCATCATAATCATCATCATAATCATTATCATAATCATCATCATATTCATCAACATAATCATCATCACAATCATTAACATAATCATCATCATAATATTCATCATAATCATGATCATAATCATGAGCATAATCATCATCATAATCATCATCATAATCATTATCATAATCATCATCATAATCATCATCATAATCATCGTCATAACCGTCATCATAATCAGCATCATAGTCATCATCATAATCATCATCATAATCATCATCATAATCGTCATCATAATCGTCATCATAATCCTCATAATAATCATCATAATAGTCATCATAATCGTCATCATAATCGTCATCATAATAGTCATCATAACCATCATCATAATCATCATCGTAATCATCATAAAAATCATCATCATAATCGTCATCATAACCGCAATCATAATCATCATCACAATCATCATCATGATAATCATCATAATCATCAGCATAATCCTCATCATAATCATCATCATAATCATCAGCATAATCCTCATCATAATCATCATCATAATCATCATCATAATCATCATCATAATCATCATCATAATATTCATCATAATCATCATCATAATCATTATCATAATCGTCATCATAGTCATCATCATAATCGTCATCATAATCATCATCATAATCATCATCATAATCATCATCATAACCGTCATCATAATCATCATCATAGTCATCATCATAATAGTCATCATAATCGTCATCATTATAGTTATCATAATAGTCATCATAATCATGATCATAATCATCATCATAATCATCATCATAATCATCATCATAATCATCATCATAATCATCATCATAATCATCATCATGATAATCATCATAATCATCATCATAATCATAATCATAATCATCATCATTACCGTCAACGTAATTAGCATCATAGTCATAGTCATAATAGTCATGATAATCATCATCATAATCATCATCATAATCGTCATCATAATTATTTTCATAATCATCATCATAACCGTCAACGTAATTAGCATCATAGTCCTAGTCATAATAGTCATGATAATCGTCATCATATTCATCATCATAATCGTCATCATAATTATTTTCATAGTCATCATCATAATAGTCCTCATAATCGTCATCATAATCGTCATCATAATCGTCATCATAATCTTCATCATAATCATCATCATAATCACCATCATAATAGTCATCATAATCATCATCATAATGATTATCATAATCCTCATCATAATCATCATCATAATCATCATCATAATCATCATCATAATCATCATCATAATATTCATCATAATCATCATCATAATCATTATCATAATCGTCATCATAGTCATCATCATAATCGTCATCATAATCATCATCATAATCATCATCATAATCATCATCATAACCGTCATCATAATCAGCATCATAGCCATCATCATAATAGTCATCATAATCATCATCATAATCATCATCATAATCATCATCATAATCATCATCATAATCATCATCATAATCATCATCATAATCATCATCATAATCATCATCATAATCGTCATCATAATCATCATAATAGTCATCATAATCGACATCATGATAGTCATCATTATCATCATCATAATCATTATCATAATCATCATCATAATCATCATCATAATCATCGTCATAACCGTCATCATAATCATTATCATAATCATCATCATAATCATCATCATAATCATCATCATAATCATCATTATAGTCATCATCATAATAGTCATCATAATCATCATCATAATCATCATCATAATCATCATCATAATCATCATCATAATCGTCATCATAATCGTCATCATAATCGTCATCATAATCCTCATAATAATCATCATAACAGTCATCATAATCGTCATCATAATCGTCATCATAATCGTCATCATAATCATCATCATAATCATCATCATAATCACCATCATAATCGTCATCATAATCATCATCATAATCATCATCATAATCATCATCATAACCGTCATCATAATCAGCATCATAGCCATCATCATAATAGTCATCATAATCATCATCATAATCATCATCATAATCATCATCATAATAGTCATCATAACCATCATCATAATCATCAGCGTAATCATCATAAAAATCATCATCATAATCGTCATCATAACCGCAATCATAATCATCATCACAATCATCATCATGATAATCATCATAATCATCAGCATAATCCTCATCATAATCATCATCATAATCATCATCATAATCATCATCATAATCATCATCATAATATTCATCATAATCATCATCATAATCACCATCATAATCATCATCATAATCATCATCATAATCATCATTATAGTCATCATCATAATAGTCATCATAATCATCATCATAGTCATCATCATAATAGTCATCATAATCGTCATCATTATAGTTATCATAATAGTCATCATAATCATGATCATAATCATGATCATAATCATCATCATAATCATCATCATAATCATCATCATAATCATCATCATAATCATCATCATAATAATCATCATAATCATCATCATAATCATAATCATAATCATCATCATAACCGTCAACGTGATTAGCATCATAGTCATAGTCATAATAGTCATGATAATCATCATCATAATCATCATCATAATCGTCATCATAATTATTATCATAGTCATCATCATAATAGTCCTCATAATCGTCATCATAATCATCATCATAGTCATCATCATAATCATAATCATAATCATCATCATAACCGTCAACGTAATCAGCATCATAGTCATAGTCATAATAGTCATGATAATGATCATCATAATCATTATCATAATAGTCATCATAATCATCATCATAATCATCATCATAATCATCATCATAATCATCATCATAATCATCATCATAATCATCATCATAATCGTCATCATAATCATCATAACAGTCATCATAATCGACATCATTATAGTCATCATTATCATCATCATAATCATCATCATAATCATCATCATAATCATCATCATAATCATCATCATAATAGTCATCATAATCATCATCATAATCATTATCATAATCATCATCATATTCATCAACATAATCATCATCACAATCATTAACATAATCATCATCATAATATTCATCATAATCATGATCATAATCATGAGCATAATCATCATCATAATCATCATCATAATCATTATCATAATCATCATCATAATCATCATCATAATCATCGTCATAACAGTCATCATAGTCATCATCATAATCATCATCATAATCATGAGCATAATCATCATCGTAGTCATTATCATAATTGTCATCATAATCATCATCATAACCGTCATCATAATCAGCATCATAGTCATCATCACAGTAGTCATCATAATCGTCATCATTATAGTCATCATAATCATGATCATAATCATAATCATCATCATAACCGTCATCATAATCAGCATCATAGCCATCATCATAATAGTCATCATAATCATCAATATAATCATCATCATAATCATCATCATAATCATCATCATAATCATCATCATAATCGTCATCATAATCATCATAATAGTCATCATAATCATCATCATAATCATCATCATAATCATCATCATAACCGTCATCATAATCAGCATCTTAGCCATCATCATAATAGTCATCATAATCATCATCATAATCATCATCATAATCATCATCATAATCATCATCATAATCATCATCATAATCATCATCATAATCATCATCATAATCATCATCATAATCGTCATCATAATCATCATAATAGTCATCATAATCGACATCATTATAGTCATCATTATCATCATCATAATCATCATCATAATCATCATCATAATCATCATCATAATCATCATCATAATAGTCATCATAATCATCATCATAATCATCATCATAATCATCATCATAATCGTCATCATAATCGTCATCATAATCCTCATAATAATCATCATAATAGTCATCATATTCGTCATCATAATCGTCATCATAATCGTCATCATAATCGTCATCATAATCATCATCATAATCATCATCATAATCACCATCATAATAGTCATCATAATCATCATCATAATCATTATCATAATCATCATCATAATCATCATCATAATCATCATCATAATCATCATCATAATCATCATCATAATCATCATTATAGTCATCATCATAATAGTCATCATAATCATCATCATAGTCATCATCATAATAGTCATCATAATCGTCATCATTATAGTTATCATAATAGTCATCATAATCATGATCATAATCATCATCATAATCATCATCATAATCATCATCATAATCATCGTCATAACAGTCATCATAGTCATCATCATAATCATCATCATAATCATCATCATAATCATCATTATAGTCATCATCATAATAGTCATCATAATCATCATCATAGTCATCATCATAATAGTCATCATAATCGTCATCATTATAGTTATCATAATAGTCATCATAATCATGATCATAATCATCATCATAATCATCATCATAATCATCATCATAATCATCATCATAATCATCATCATAATAATCATCATAATCATCATCATAATCATAATCATAATCATCATCATAACCGTCAACGTGATTAGCATCATAGTCATAGTCATAATAGTCATGATAATCATCATCATAATCATCATCATAATCGTCATCATAATTATTATCATAGTCATCATCATAATAGTCCTCATAATCGTCATCATAATCATCATCATAGTCATCATCATAATCATAATCATAATCATCATCATAACCGTCAACGTAATCAGCATCATAGTCATAGTCATAATAGTCATGATAATCATCATCATAATCATTATCATAATCATCATCATAATCATCGTCATAATCATCATCATAATCATCATCATAACCGTCATCATAATCATCATCATAAGAGTCATCATAATCGTCATCATTATAGTCATCATAATCATCATCATAATCATCATCATAATCGTCATCATAATCATCGTCATAATCATCATCATAATCATCATCATAATCATCATCATAATCATCATCATAATCATCATCAGAACCGTCATCATAATCAGCATCATAGTCATCATCATAATCATCATCATAATCATCATCATAATCATCATCATAATCATCATCATAATCATCATCATAATCGTCATCATAATCATCATAATAGTCATCATAATCGACATCATTATAGTCATCGTTAGCATCATCATAATCATCATCATAATCATCATCATAATCATCATCATAATATTCATCATAATCATCATCATAATCATTATCATAATCGTCATCATAGTCATCATCATAATCATCATCATAATCATCATCATAATCATCATCATAGTCATCATCATAATAGTCCTCATAATCGTCATCATTACAGTCCTCATAATCATCATCATAATCATCATCATAATCATAATCATAATCATCATCATAACCGTCAACGTAATCAGCATCATAGTCACAGTCATAATAGTCATCATAATCATCATCATAATCATCATCATAGTCATCATCATAATCATAATCATAATCATCATCATAACCGTCAACGTAATCAGCATCATAGTCATAGTCATAATAGTCATGATAATGATCATCATAATCATTATCATAATAGTCATCATAATCATCATCATAATCATCATCATAATCATCATCATAATCATCATCATAATCATCATCATAATCATCATCATAATCGTCATCATAATCATCATAACAGTCATCATAATCGACATCATTATAGTCATCATTATCATCATCATAATCATCATCATAATCATCATCATAATCATCATCATAATCATCATCATAATAGTCATCATAATCATCATCATAATCATTATCATAATCATCATCATATTCATCAACATAATCATCATCACAATCATTAACATAATCATCATCATAATATTCATCATAATCATGATCATAATCATGAGCATAATCATCATCATAATCATCATCATAATCATTATCATAATCATCATCATAATCATCATCATAATCATCGTCATAACAGTCATCATAGTCATCATCATAATCATCATCATAATCATGAGCATAATCATCATCGTAGTCATTATCATAATTGTCATCATAATCATCATCATAACCGTCATCATAATCAGCATCATAGTCATCATCACAGTAGTCATCATAATCGTCATCATTATAGTCATCATAATCATGATCATAATCATAATCATCATCATAACCGTCATCATAATCAGCATCATAGCCATCATCATAATAGTCATCATAATCATCAATATAATCATCATCATAATCATCATCATAATCATCATCATAATCATCATCATAATCGTCATCATAATCATCATAATAGTCATCATAATCATCATCATAATCATCATCATAATCATCATCATAACCGTCATCATAATCAGCATCTTAGCCATCATCATAATAGTCATCATAATCATCATCATAATCATCATCATAATCATCATCATAATCATCATCATAATCATCATCATAATCATCATCATAATCATCATCATAATCATCATCATAATCGTCATCATAATCATCATAATAGTCATCATAATCGACATCATTATAGTCATCATTATCATCATCATAATCATCATCATAATCATCATCATAATCATCATCATAATCATCATCATAATAGTCATCATAATCATCATCATAATCATCATCATAATCATCATCATAATCGTCATCATAATCGTCATCATAATCCTCATAATAATCATCATAATAGTCATCATATTCGTCATCATAATCGTCATCATAATCGTCATCATAATCGTCATCATAATCATCATCATAATCATCATCATAATCACCATCATAATAGTCATCATAATCATCATCATAATCATTATCATAATCATCATCATAATCATCATCATAATCATCATCATAATCATCATCATAATCATCATCATAATCATCATTATAGTCATCATCATAATAGTCATCATAATCATCATCATAGTCATCATCATAATAGTCATCATAATCGTCATCATTATAGTTATCATAATAGTCATCATAATCATGATCATAATCATCATCATAATCATCATCATAATCATCATCATAATCATCGTCATAACAGTCATCATAGTCATCATCATAATCATCATCATAATCATCATCATAATCATCATTATAGTCATCATCATAATAGTCATCATAATCATCATCATAGTCATCATCATAATAGTCATCATAATCGTCATCATTATAGTTATCATAATAGTCATCATAATCATGATCATAATCATCATCATAATCATCATCATAATCATCATCATAATCATCATCATAATCATCATCATAATAATCATCATAATCATCATCATAATCATAATCATAATCATCATCATAACCGTCAACGTGATTAGCATCATAGTCATAGTCATAATAGTCATGATAATCATCATCATAATCATCATCATAATCGTCATCATAATTATTATCATAGTCATCATCATAATAGTCCTCATAATCGTCATCATAATCATCATCATAGTCATCATCATAATCATAATCATAATCATCATCATAACCGTCAACGTAATCAGCATCATAGTCATAGTCATAATAGTCATGATAATCATCATCATAATCATTATCATAATCATCATCATAATCATCGTCATAATCATCATCATAATCATCATCATAACCGTCATCATAATCATCATCATAAGAGTCATCATAATCGTCATCATTATAGTCATCATAATCATCATCATAATCATCATCATAATCGTCATCATAATCATCGTCATAATCATCATCATAATCATCATCATAATCATCATCATAATCATCATCATAATCATCATCAGAACCGTCATCATAATCAGCATCATAGTCATCATCATAATCATCATCATAATCATCATCATAATCATCATCATAATCATCATCATAATCATCATCATAATCGTCATCATAATCATCATAATAGTCATCATAATCGACATCATTATAGTCATCGTTAGCATCATCATAATCATCATCATAATCATCATCATAATCATCATCATAATATTCATCATAATCATCATCATAATCATTATCATAATCGTCATCATAGTCATCATCATAATCATCATCATAATCATCATCATAATCATCATCATAGTCATCATCATAATAGTCCTCATAATCGTCATCATTACAGTCCTCATAATCATCATCATAATCATCATCATAATCATAATCATAATCATCATCATAACCGTCAACGTAATCAGCATCATAGTCACAGTCATAATAGTCATCATAATCATCATCATAATCATCATCATAATCGTCATCATGGTCATCATAATCATCATCATGGTCATCATCATAATCATCATCATAATCATCATCATAATCATCATCATAATCATCATCATGGTCATCATCATAATCATCATCACAATCATCATCATAATCATCATCATAATCATCATCATAATCATCATCATAATCATCATCATAATCATCATCATAATCATCATCATAATCATCATCATAATATCATCATAATCATCATCATAATATTCATCATAATCATCATCATAATCATCATCATAATCATCATCATAATCATCATCATAATGATCGTCATTGTCATCATCATAATAGTCCTCATAATCGTCATCATTATAGTCATCATAATAGTCATCATAATCGTCATCAGTATAGTCATCATAATCATCATCATAATCATCATCATAATCATCATCATATTCATCATCATAGTCATCATCATAATCATTATCATAATCATTATCATAACCGTCATCATAATCATCATCATAATCGTCATCATAATCGTCATCATAATCGTCATCATTATAGTCATCATAATCATCATCATAATCGTCATCATAGTCATCATCATAATAGTCATCATAATCGGCATCATTATAGACGTCGTAATCATCATCATAATCATCATCATAATCATCATCATAACCGTCATCATAATTATCATCATAATCATTATCATAATCGTCATCATAGTCATCATCATAATAGTCATCACAATCGTCATCATCATAATCATCATCATAACCGTCATCATAATCATCATCATAACCGTCATCATAATCATCATCATAATCATCATCATAATCATCATCATAATCATCACAATAATCATCATCATAATCATCATCATTATCATAATCATAATCATAATCGTCATCATAATCATCATCATAGTCATCATCATAATCATTATCATAATCATTATCATAACCGTCATCATAATCATCATCATAACCATCATCATAATCGTCATCATAGTCATCATCATAATAGTCATCATAATCGTCATCATTATACTCATCATAATCATCATCATAATCATCATTATAATCATCATAATCATCATCATAATCATCATCATAATCATCATCATAATCATCATCATAATCATCATCATATTCATCATCATAGTCATCATCATAATCATTATCATAATCATTACCATAATCATTATCATAACCGTCATCATAATCATCATCATTGTCATCATCATAATAGTCCTCATAATCGTCATCATTATAGTCATCATAATCATCATCATAATGGTCATCATAGTCATCATCATAATAGTCATCATAATCGGCATCATTATAGACGTCGTAATCATAATCATAATCATCATCATAATCATCATCATAATGATCATCATAATCATCATCATAATGATCATCGTAATCATCATCATAATCATCATCATAATATTCATCATAATCATCATCATAATCATTATCATAATCATCATCATAATCATCATCATAATAATCATCATAATCATCATCATAATCATAATCATAATCATCATCATAATCGTCATCATAATGATCATCGCAATCATCATCATAATCATCATCATATACATTCACATAATCATCATCATAATATTCATCATAATCATGATCATAATCATGAGCATAATCATCATCATAATCATTATCATAATCATCATCATAATCATCGTCATAATCATCATCACAATCATCATCATAACCGTCATCATAATAATCATCATAATAGTCATCATAATCATCATCATAACCGTCATCATAATCATCGTCATAATCATCATCATAATCATCATCATAATCATCACCATAATCATCATCATAATCATCATCATAATCATCATCATAATATTCATCATAATCATCATCATAATCATTATCATAATCGTCATCATAGTCATCATCATAATCGTCATCATTGTCATCATCATAGTCATCATCATAATCATCATCATAATCATCATCATAATCATCATCATAATGATCATCATTGTCATCATCATAATAGTCCTCATAATCGTCGTCTTTATAGTCATCAGACTCATCATAATCATCATCATAATAGTCATCATAATAGTCATCATAATCGTCATCATTATAGTCATAATAATCATTATCATAGTCATCATCATAATAGTCCTCATAATCGTCATCATAATCATCATCATAATCATCATCATAACCGTCATCATAATCATCATCATAATCATCATCATAATCATCATCATAATCATCATCATAATCATCATCATAATCATCATCATAATCATCGTCATAATCATCATCATAGTCATCATCATAATCATCATCATAATCATCATCATAACCGTCATCATAATCATCATCATAATCATCATCATAATCATCATCATAATCATCATCATAATCATCATCATAATCATCATCATAATCATCATCATAATATTCATCATAATCATCATCATAATCATTATCATAATCGTCATCATAGTCATCATCATAATCGTCATCATAATCATCATCATAGTCATCATCATAATCATCATCATAACCGTCATCATAATCAGCATCATAGTCATCATCATAATCATCATCATAATCATCATCATAATCATCATCATAATCGTCATCATAATCGTCATCATAATCGTCATCATTATAGTCATCATAATCATCATCATAATCGTCATCATAGTCATCATCATAATAGTCATCATAATCGGCATCATTATAGACGTCGTAATGATAATCATAATCATCATCATAATCATCATCATAATGATCATCGCAATCATCATCATAATCATCATCATATACATTAACATAATCATCATCATAATCGTCATCATAGTCATCATCATAATCATCATCATAATCATCATCATAATCATCATCATAATGATCATCATTGTCATCATCATAATAGTCCTCATAATCGTCGTCTTTAGAGTCATCAGACTCATCATAATCATCATCATAATAGTCATCATAATAGTCATCATAATCTTCATCATTATAGTCATAATAATCATTATCATAGTCATCATCATAATAGTCCTCATAATCGTCATCATAATCATCATCATAATCATCATCATAACCGTCATCATAATCATCATCATAATCATCATCATAATCATCATCATAATCATCATCATAATCATCATCATAATCATCGTCATAATCATCATCATAGTCATCATCATAATCATCATCATAATCATCATCATAACCGTCATCATAATCATCATCATAATCATCATCATAATCATCATCATAATCATCATCATAATCATCATCATAATCATCATCATAATATTCATCATAATCATCATCATAATCATTATCATAATCGTCATCATAGTCATCATCATAATCGTCATCATAATCATCATCATAGTCATCATCATAATCATCATCATAACCGTCATCATAATCAGCATCATAGTCATCATCATAATCATCATCATAATCATCATCATAATCGTCATCATAATCGTCATCATAATCGTCATCATTATAGTCATCATAATCATCATCATAATCGTCATCATAGTCATCATCATAATAGTCATCATAATCGGCATCATTATAGACGTCGTAATCATAATCATAATCATCATCATAATCATCATCATAATGATCATCGCAATCATCATCATAATCATCATCATATACATTAACATAATCATCATCATAATCGTCATCATAATCATCATCATAATCATCATCATAATCATCATCATGATCATCATCATAATCATCATCACAATCATCATCATAATCATCATCATAATCATCATCATAATGATCATCATTGTCATCATCATAATAGTCCTCATAATCGTCGTCCTTATAGTCATCAGACTCATCATAATCATCATCATAATAGTCATCATAATATTCATCATAATCGTCATCATTATAGTCATCATAATCATCATCATAATCATCATCATAATCGTCATCATAATCATCATCATAATCGTCATCATAATGATCATCGCAATCATCATCATAATCATCATCATATACATTAACATAATCATCATCATAATATTCATCATAATCATGATCATAATCATGAGCATAATCATCATCATAATCATTATCATAATCATCATCATAATCATCGTCATAATCATCATCACAATCATCATCATAACCGTCATCATAATAATCATCATAATAGTCATCATAATCATCATCATAACCGTCATCATAATCATCGTCATAATCATCATCATAATCATCATCATAATCATCACCATAATCATCATCATAATCATCATCATAATCATCATCATAATATTCATCATAATCATCATCATAATCATTATCATAATCGTCATCATAGTCATCATCATAATGGTCATCATTGTCATCATCATAGTCATCATCATAATCATCATCATAATCATCATCATAATCATCATCATAATGATCATCATTGTCATCATCATAATAGTCCTCATAATCGTCGTCTTTATAGTCATCAGACTCATCATAATCATCATCATAATAGTCATCATAATAGTCATCATAATCGTCATCATTATAGTCATAATAATCATCATCATAGTCATCATCATAATAGTCCTCATAATCGTCATCATAATCATCATCATAATCATCATCATAACCGTCATCATAATCATCATCATAATCATCATCATAATCATCATCATAATCATCATCATAATCATCATCATAATCATCGTCATAATCATCATCATAGTCATCATCATAATCATCATCATAATCATCATCATAATCATCATCATAATATTCATCATAATCATCATCATAATCATTATCATAATCGTCATCATAGTCATCATCATAATCGTCATCATAATCATCATCATAGTCATCATCATAATCATCATCATAACCGTCATCATAATCATTATCATAATCGTCATCATAGTCATCATCATAATCGTCATCATAATCATCATCATAACCGTCATCATAATCATCATCATAATCATCATCATAATCATCATCAGAATCATCATCATAATCATAATCATAATCATAATCGTCATCATAATCATCATCATAGTCATCATCATAATCATTATCATAATCATTATCATAACCGTCATCATAATCATCATCATAACCATCATCATAATCGTCATCATAGTCATCATCATAATAGTCATCATAATCGTCATCATTATACTCATCATAATCATCATCATTGTCATCATCATAATCATCATCATAATCATCATCATAATGATCATCATTGTCATCATCATAATAGTCCTCATAATCGTCGTCTTTATAGTCATCAGACTCATCATAATCATCATCATAATAGTCATCATAATAGTCATCATAATCGTCATCATTATAGTCATAATAATCATTATCATAGTCATCATCATAATAGTCCTCATAATCGTCATCATAATCATCATCATAATCATCATCATAACCGTCATCATAATCATCATCATAATCATCATCATAATCATCATCATAATCATCATCATAATCATCATCATAATCATCGTCATAATCATCATCATAGTCATCATCATAATCATCATCATAATCATCATCATAACCGTCATCATAATCATCATCATAATCATCATCATAATCATCATCATAATCATCATCATAATCATCATCATAATCATCATCATAATATTCATCATAATCATCATCATAATCATTATCATAATCGTCATCATAGTCATCATCATAATGATCATCGCAATCATCATCATAATCATCATCATATACATTAACATAATCATCATCATAATCGTCATCATAATCATCATCATAATCATCATCATAATCATCATCATGATCATCATCATAATCATCATCACAATCATCATCATAATCATCATCATAATCATCATCATAATGATCATCATTGTCATCATCATAATAGTCCTCATAATCGTCGTCCTTATAGTCATCAGACTCATCATAATCATCATCATAATAGTCATCATAATAGTCATCATAATCGTCATCATTATAGTCATCATAATCATCATCATAATCATCATCATAATCGTCATCATAATCATCATCATAATCGTCATCATAATGATCATCGCAATCATCATCATAATCATCATCATATACATTAACATAATCATCATCATAATATTCATCATAATCATGATCATAATCATGAGCATAATCATCATCATAATCATTATCATAATCATCATCATAATCATCGTCATAATCATCATCACAATCATCATCATAACCGTCATCATAATAATCATCATAATAGTCATCATAATCATCATCATAACCGTCATCATAATCATCGTCATAATCATCATCATAATCATCATCATAATCATCACCATAATCATCATCATAATCATCATCATAATCATCATCATAATATTCATCATAATCATCATCATAATCATTATCATAATCGTCATCATAGTCATCATCATAATCGTCATCATTGTCATCATCATAGTCATCATCATAATCATCATCATAATCATCATCATAATCATCATCATAATGATCATCATTGTCATCATCATAATAGTCCTCATAATCGTCGTCTTTATAGTCATCAGACTCATCATAATCATCATCATAATAGTCATCATAATAGTCATCATAATCGTCATCATTATAGTCATAATAATCATTATCATAGTCATCATCATAATAGTCCTCATAATCGTCATCATAATCATCATCATAATCATCATCATAACCGTCATCATAATCATCATCATAATCATCATCATAATCATCATCATAATCATCATCATAATCATCATCATAATCATCGTCATAATCATCATCATAGTCATCATCATAATCATCATCATAATCATCATCATAACCGTCATCATAATCATCATCATAATCATCATCATAATCATCATCATAATCATCATCATAATCATCATCATAATCATCATCATAATATTCATCATAATCATCATCATAATCATTATCATAATCGTCATCATAGTCATCATCATAATCGTCATCATAATCATCATCATAGTCATCATCATAATCATCATCATAACCGTCATCATAATCATTATCATAATCGTCATCATAGTCATCATCATAATCGTCATCATAATCATCATCATAACCGTCATCATAATCATCATCATAATCATCATCATAATCATCATCAGAATCATCATCATAATCATAATCATAATCATAATCGTCATCATAATCATCATCATAGTCATCATCATAATCATTATCATAATCATTATCATAACCGTCATCATAATCATCATCATAACCATCATCATAATCGTCATCATAGTCATCATCATAATAGTCATCATAATCGTCATCATTATACTCATCATAATCATCATCATTGTCATCATCATAATAGTCCTCATAATCGTCATCATTATAGTCATCATAATCATCATCATAATCATCATCATAATCATCATCATAATCATCATCATAATGATCATCATTGTCATCATCATAATAGTCCTCATAATCGTCGTCTTTATAGTCATCAGACTCATCATAATCATCATCATAATAGTCATCATAATAGTCATCATAATCGTCATCATTATAGTCATAATAATCATTATCATAGTCATCATCATAATAGTCCTCATAATCGTCATCATAATCATCATCATAATCATCATCATAACCGTCATCATAATCATCATCATAATCATCATCATAATCATCATCATAATCATCATCATAATCATCATCATAATCATCGTCATAATCATCATCATAGTCATCATCATAATCATCATCATAATCATCATCATAACCGTCATCATAATCATCATCATAATCATCATCATAATCATCATCATAATCATCATCATAATCATCATCATAATCATCATCATAATATTCATCATAATCATCATCATAATCATTATCATAATCGTCATCATAGTCATCATCATAATCGTCATCATAATCATCATCATAGTCATCATCATAATCATCATCATAACCGTCATCATAATCAGCATCATAGTCATCATCATAATCATCATCATAATCATCATCATAATCATCATCATAATCGTCATCATAATCGTCATCATAATCGTCATCATTATAGTCATCATAATCATCATCATAATCGTCATCATAGTCATCATCATAATAGTCATCATAATCGGCATCATTATAGACGTCGTAATCATAATCATAATCATCATCATAATCATCATCATAATGATCATCGCAATCATCATCATAATCATCATCATATACATTAACATAATCATCATCATAATCGTCATCATAATCATCATCATAATCATCATCATAATCATCATCATGATCATCATCATAATCATCATCACAATCATCATCATAATCATCATCATAATCATCATCATAATGATCATCATTGTCATCATCATAATAGTCCTCATAATCGTCGTCCTTATAGTCATCAGACTCATCATAATCATCATCATAATAGTCATCATAATAGTCATCATAATCGTCATCATTATAGTCATCATAATCATCATCATAATCATCATCATAATCGTCATCATAATCATCATCATAATCGTCATCATAATGATCATCGCAATCATCATCATAATCATCATCATATACATTAACATAATCATCATCATAATATTCATCATAATCATGATCATAATCATGAGCATAATCATCATCATAATCATTATCATAATCATCATCATAATCATCGTCATAATCATCATCACAATCATCATCATAACCGTCATCATAATAATCATCATAATAGTCATCATAATCATCATCATAACCGTCATCATAATCATCGTCATAATCATCATCATAATCATCATCATAATCATCACCATAATCATCATCATAATCATCATCATAATCATCATCATAATATTCATCATAATCATCATCATAATCATTATCATAATCGTCATCATAGTCATCATCATAATCGTCATCATTGTCATCATCATAGTCATCATCATAATCATCATCATAATCATCATCATAATCATCATCATAATGATCATCATTGTCATCATCATAATAATCCTCATAATCGTCGTCTTTATAGTCATCAGACTCATCATAATCATCATCATAATAGTCATCATAATAGTCATCATAATCGTCATCATTATAGTCATAATAATCATTATCATAGTCATCATCATAATAGTCCTCATAATCGTCATCATAATCATCATCATAATCATCATCATAACCGTCATCATAATCATCATCATAATCATCATCATAATCATCATCATAATCATCATCATAATCATCATCATAATCATCGTCATAATCATCATCATAGTCATCATCATAATCATCATCATAATCATCATCATAACCGTCATCATAATCATCATCATAATCATCATCATAATCATCATCATAATCATCATCATAATCATCATCATAATCATCATCATAATATTCATCATAATCATCATCATAATCATTATCATAATCGTCATCATAGTCATCATCATAATCGTCATCATAATCATCATCATAGTCATCATCATAATCATCATCATAACCGTCATCATAGTCATCATCATAATAGTCATCATAATCGGCATCATTATAGACGTCGTAATCATAATCATAATCATCATCATAATCATCATCATAATGATCATCATAATCATCATCATAATGATCATCGCAATCATCATCATAATCATCATCATATACATTAACATAATCATCATCATAATATTCATCATAATCATGATCATAATCATGAGCATAATCATCATCATAATCATCATCATAATCATTATCATAATCATCATCATAATCATCATCATAACCGTCATCATAATCAGCATCATAGTCATCATCATAATCATCATCATAATCATCATCATAATCATCATCATAATCATCATCATGATCATCATCATAATCATCATCACAATCATCATCATAATCATCATCATAATCATCATCATAATGATCATCATTGTCATCATCATAATAGTCCTCATAATCGTCGTCCTTATAGTCATCAGACTCATCATAATCATCATCATAATAGTCATCATAATAGTCATCATAATCGTCATCATTATAGTCATCATAATCATCATCATAATCATCATCATAATCATCATCATATTCATCATCATAGTCATCATCATAATAGTCCTCATAATCGTCATCATTATAGTCATCATAATAGTCATCATAATCGTCATCATTATAGTCATCATAATCATCATCATAATCATCATCATAATCATCATCATATTCATCATGATAGTCATCATCATAATCATTATCATAATCATCATCATAACCGTCATCATAATCATCATCATAATCGTCATCATAATCGTCATCATAATCGTCATCATTATAGTCATCATAATCATCATCATAATCGTCATCATAGTCATCATCATAATAGTCATCATAATCGGCATCATTATAGACGTCGTAATCATCATCATAATCATCATCATAATCATCATCATAACCGTCATCATAATTATCATCATAATCATTATCATAATCGTCATCATAGTCATCATCATAATAGTCATCACAATCGTCATCATTATAGTCATCATAATCATCATCATAATCATCATCATAATCATCATCATAATCATCATCATTATCATCGTCATAATCATCATCATAGTCATCATCATAATCATCATCATAATCATCATCATAACCGTCATCATAATCATCATCATAATCATCATCATAATCATCATCATAATGATCACCATAATCATCATCATAATCATCATCATAATCATCATCATAATATTCATCATAATCATCATCATAATCATTATCATAATCGTCATCATAGTCATCATCATAATCGTCATCATAATCATCATCATAACCGTCATCATAATCATCATCATAATCATCATCATAATCATCATCAGAATCATCATCATAATCATAATCATAATCATAATCGTCATCATAATCATCATCATAGTCATCATCATAATCATTATCATAATCATTATCATAACCGTCATCATAATCATCATCATAACCATCATCATAATCGTCATCATAGTCATCATCATAATAGTCATCATAATCGTCATCATTATACTCATCATAATCATCATCATTGTCATCATCATAATAGTCCTCATAATCGTCATCATTATAGTCATCATAATCATCATCATAATCGTCATCATAGTCATCATCATAATAGTCATCATAATCGGCATCATTATAGACGTCGTAATCATAATCATAATCATCATCATAATCATCATCATAATGATCATCATAATCATCATCATAATGATCATCGTAATCATCATCATAATCATCATCATAATATTCATCATAATCATCATCATAATCATTATCATAATCATCATCATAATCATCATCATAATAATCATCATAATCATCATCATAATCATAATCATAATCATCATCATAACCGTCAACGTAATCAGCATCATAGTCACAGTCATAATAGTCATCATAATCATCATCATAACCGTCATCATAATCAGCATCATAGTCATCATCATAATCATCATCATAATCATGATCATAATCATCATCATAATCATCATCATAATCGTCATCATAATCGTCATCATAATCGTCATCATTATAGTCATCATAATCATCATCATAATCATCATCATAATCATCATAATAGTCATCATAATCGTCATCATTATAGTCATAATAATCATTATCACAGTCATCATCATAATAGTCCTCATAATCGTCATCATAATCATCATCATAATCATCATCATAACCGTCATCATAATCATCATCATAATCATCATCATAATCATCATCATAATCATCATCATAATCATCATCATAATCATCATCATAATCATCGTCATAATCATCATCATAGTCATCATCATAATCATCATCATAATCATCATCATAACCGTCATCATAATCATCATCATAATCATCATCATAATCATCATCATAATCATCATCATAATCATCATCATAATCATCATCATAATATTCATCATAATCATCATCATAATCATTATCATAATCGTCATCATAGTCATCATCATAATCGTCATCATAATCATCATCATAGTCATCATCATAATCATCATCATAACCGTCATCATAATCAGCATCATAGTCATCATCATAATCATCATCATAATCATCATCATAATCATCATCATAATCATCATCATAATCGTCATCATAATCGTCATCATTATAGTCATCATAATCATCATCATAATCGTCATCATAGTCATCATCATAATAGTCATCATAATCGGCATCATTATAGACGTCGTAATCATAATCATAATCATCATCATAATCATCATCATAATGATCATCATAATCATCATCATAATGATCATCGCAATCATCATCATAATCATCATCATATACATTAACATAATCATCATCATAATCGTCATCATAATCATCATCATAATGATCATCATAATCATCATCATGATCATCATCATAATCATCATCTCAATCATCATCATAATCATCATCATAATCATCATCATAATGATCATCATTGTCATCATCATAATAGTCCTCATAATCGTCGTCCTTATAGTCATCAGACTCATCATAATCATCATCATAATAGTCATCATAATAGTCATCATAATCGTCATCATTATAGTCATCATAATCATCATCATAATCATCATCATAATCGTCATCATAATCATCATCATAATCGTCATCATAATGATCATCGCAATCATCATCATGATCATCATCATATCCATTAACATAATCATCATCATAATATTCATCATAATCATGATCATAATCATGAGCATAATCATCATCATAATCATTATCATAATCATCATCATAATCATCGTCATAATCATCATCACAATCATCATCATAACCGTCATCATAATAATCATCATAATAGTCATCGTAATCATCATCATAATCATCATCATAATCATCATCATAATCATCATCATAATCATCATCATAATCATCATCATAATCATCATCATAATCATCATCATAATCATCATCATAATCATCATCATAATCATCGTCATAATCATCATCATAGTCATCATCATAATCATTATCATAATCATTATCATAACCGTCATCATAATCATCATCATAACCATCATCATAATCGTCATCATAGTCATCATCATAATAGTCATCATAATCGTCATCATTATACTCATCATAATCATCATCATTGTCATCATCATAATAGTCCTCATAATCGTCATCATTATAGTCATCATAATCATCATCATAATCGTCATCATAGTCATCATCATAATAGTCATCATAATCGGCATCATTATAGACGTCGTAATCATAATCATAATCATCATCATAATCATCATCATAATGATCATCATAATCATCATCATAATGATCATCGTAATCATCATCATAATCATCATCATAATATTCATCATAATCATCATCATAATCATTATCATAATCATCATCATAATCATCATCATAATAATCATCATAATCATCATCATAATCATAATCATAATCATCATCATAATCATCATCATAATCATCATCATAATCATCATCATAATATTCATCATAATCATCATCATAATCATTATCATAATCGTCATCATAGTCATCATCATAATCGTCATCATAATCATCATCATAGTCATCATCATAATCATCATCATAACCGTCATCATAATCAGCATCATAGTCATCATCATAATCATCATCATAATCATCATCATAATCATCATCATAATCGTCATCATAATCGTCATCATAATCGTCATCATTATAGTCATCATAATCATCATCATAATCGTCATCATAGTCATCATCATAATAGTCATCATAATCGGCATCATTATAGACGTCGTAATCATAATCATAATCATCATCATAATCATCATCATAATGATCATCATAATCATCATCATAATGATCATCGCAATCATCATCATAATCATCATCATATACATTAACATAATCATCATCATAATCATCATCATAATCATGATCATAATCATGAGCATAATCATCATCATAATCATCATCATAATCATCATCATAATCATCATCATAATCATCACCATAATCATCATCATAATCATCATCATAATCATCATCATAATATTCATCATAATCATCATCATAATCATTATCATAATCGTCATCATAGTCATCATCATAATCGTCATCATAATCATCATCATAACCGTCATCATAATCATCATCATAATCATCATCATAATCATCATCAGAATCATCATCATAATCATAATCATAATCATAATCGTCATCATAATCATCATCATAGTCATCATCATAATCATTATCATAATCATTATCATAACCGTCATCATAATCATCATCATAACCATCATCATAATCGTCATCATAGTCATCATCATAATAGTCATCATAATCGTCATCATTATACTCATCATAATCATCATCATAATCATCATTATAATCATCATAATCATCATCATAATCATCATCATAATCATCATCATAATCATCATCATATTCATCATCATAGTCATCATCATAATCATTATCATAATCATTATCATAACCGTCATCATAATCATCATCATTGTCATCATCATAATAGTCCTCATAATCGTCATCATTATAGTCATCATAATCATCATCATAATCGTCATCATAGTCATCATCATAATAGTCATCATAATCTGCATCATTATAGACGTCGTAATCATAATCATAATCATCATCATAATCATCATCATAATGATCATCATAATCATCATCATAATGATCATCGTAATCATCATCATAATCATCATCATAATATTCATCATAATCATCATCATAATCATTATCATAATCATCATCATAATCATCATCATAATAATCATCATAATCATCATCATAATCATAATCATTATCATCATCATAACCGTCAACGTAATCAGCATCATAGTCACAGTCATAATAGTCATCATAATCATCATCATAATCGTCATCATAATCATCATCATAATCGTCATCATAATGATCATCGCAATCATCATCATAATCATCATCATAATGATTATCATAATCATCATCATAATCATCATCATAACCGTCATCATAATCAGCATCATAGTCATCATCATAATCATCATCATAATCATCATCATAATCATCGTCATAATCATCATCACAATCATCATCATAATAATCATCATAATAGTCATCATAATCGTCATCATTATAGTCATCATAATCATCATCATAATCATCATCATAATCATCATCATAATCATCATCATAATCATCATCATAATCATCATCATAATCATCATCATAACCGTCATCATAATCAGCATCATAGTCATCATCATAATCATCATCATAATCATCATCATAATCATCATCATAATCATCATCATAATCGTCATCATAATCGTCATCATAATCGTCATAATTATAGTCATCATAATCATCATCATAATCATCATCATAATCATCATAATAGTCATCATAATCGTCATCATTATAGTCATAATAATCATTATCATAGTCATCATCATAATAGTCCTCATAATCGTCATCATAATCATCATCATAATCATCATCATAACCGTCATCATAATCATCATCATAATCATCATCATAATCATCATCATAATCGTCATCATAATCATCATCATAGTCATCATCATAATCATCATCATAATCGTCATCATAATCGTCATCATTATAGTCATCATAATCATCATCATAATCGTCATCATAGTCATCATCATAATAGTCATCATAATAGTCATCATAATCGTCATCATTATAGTCATAATAATCATTATCATAGTCATCATCATAATAGTCCTCATAATCGTCATCATAATCATCATCATAATCATCATCATAACCGTCATCATAATCATCATCATAATCATCATCATAATCATCATCATAATCATCATCATAATCATCATCATAATCATCGTCATAATCATCATCATAGTCATCATCATAATCATCATCATAATCATCATCATAACCGTCATCATAATCATCATCATAATCATCATCAGAATCATCATCATAATCATCATCATAATCATCATCATAATCATCATCATAATATTCATCATAATCATCATCATAATCATTATCATAATCGTCATCATAGTCATCATCATAATCGTCATCATAATCATCATCATAGTCATCATCATAATCATCATCATAACCGTCATCATAATCAGCATCATAGTCATCATCATAATCATCATCATAATCATCATCATAATCATCATCATAATCGTCATCATAATCGTCATCATAATCGTCATCATTATAGTCATCATAATCATCATCATAATCGTCATCATAGTCATCATCATAATAGTCATCATAATCGGCATCATTATAGACGTCGTAATCATAATCATAATCATCATCATAATCATCATCATAATGATCATCATAATCATCATCATAATGATCATCGCAATCATCATCATAATCATCATCATATACATTAACATAATCATCATCATAATCATCATCATAATCATGATCATAATCATGAGCATAATCATCATCATAATCATCATCATAATCATCATCATAATCATCATCATAATCATCACCATAATCATCATCATAATCATCATCATAATCATCATCATAATATTCATCATAATCATCATCATAATCATTATCATAATCGTCATCATAGTCATCATCATAATCGTCATCATAATCATCATCATAACCGTCATCATAATCATCATCATAATCATCATCATAATCATCATCAGAATCATCATCATAATCATAATCATAATCATAATCGTCATCATAATCATCATCATAGTCATCATCATAATCATTATCATAATCATTATCATAACCGTCATCATAATCATCATCATAACCATCATCATAATCGTCATCGCAATCATCATCATAATCATCATCATATACATTAACATAATCATCATCATAATCATCATCATAATCATGATCATAATCATGAGCATAATCATCATCATAATCATCATCATAATCATCATCGCAATCATCATCATAATCATCATCATATACATTAACATAATCATCATCATAATCGTCATCATAATCATCATCATAATGATCATCATAATCATCATCATGATCATCATCATAATCATCATCTCAATCATCATCATAATCATCATCATAATCATCATCATAATGATCATCATTGTCATCATCATAATAGTCCTCATAATCGTCGTCCTTATAGTCATCAGACTCATCATAATCATCATCATAATAGTCATCATAATAGTCATCATAATCGTCATCATTATAGTCATCATAATCATCATCATAATCATCATCATAATCGTCATCATAATCATCATCATAATCGTCATCATAATGATCATCGCAATCATCATCATGATCATCATCATATCCATTAACATAATCATCATCATAATATTCATCATAATCATGATCATAATCATGAGCATAATCATCATCATAATCATTATCATAATCATCATCATAATCATCGTCATAATCATCATCACAATCATCATCATAACCGTCATCATAATAATCATCATAATAGTCATCATAATCATCATCATAACCGTCATCATAATCATCGTCATAATCATCATCATAATCATCATCATAATCATCACCATAATCATCATCATAATCATCATCATAATCATCATCATAATATTCATCATAATCATCATCATAATCATTATCATAATCGTCATCATAGTCATCATCATAATCGTCATCATTGTCATCATCATAGTCATCATCATAATCATCATCATAATCATCATCATAATCATCATCATAATGATCATCATTGTCATCATCATAATAGTCCTCATAATCGTCGTCTTTATAGTCATCAGACTCATCATAATCATCATCATAATAGTCATCATAATAGTCATCATAATCGTCATCATTATAGTCATAATAATCATTATCATAGTCATCATCATAATAGTCCTCATAATCGTCATCATAATCATCATCATAATCATCATCATAACCGTCATCATAATCATCATCATAATCATCATCATAATCATCATCATAATCATCATCATAATCATCATCATAATCATCGTCATAATCATCATCATAGTCATCATCATAATCATCATCATAATCATCATCATAACCGTCATCATAATCATCATCATAATCATCATCATAATCATCATCATAATCATCATCATAATCATCATCATAATCATCATCATAATATTCATCATAATCATCATCATAATCATTATCATAATCGTCATCATAGTCATCATCATAATCGTCATCATAATCATCATCATAGTCATCATCATAATCATCATCATAACCGTCATCATAATCAGCATCATAGTCATCATCATAATCATCATCATAATCATCATCATAATCATCATCATAATCGTCATCATAATCGTCATCATAATCGTCATCATTATAGTCATCATAATCATCATCATAATCGTCATCATAGTCATCATCATAATAGTCATCATAATCGGCATCATTATAGACGTCGTAATCATAATCATAATCATCATCATAATCATCATCATAATGATCATCATAATCATCATCATAATGATCATCGCAATCATCATCATAATCATCATCATATACATTAACATAATCATCATCATAATCATCATCATAATCATGATCATAATCATGAGCATAATCATCATCATAATCATCATCATAATCATCATCATAATCATCATCATAATCATCACCATAATCATCATCATAATCATCATCATAATCATCATCATAATATTCATCATAATCATCATCATAATCATTATCATAATCGTCATCATAGTCATCATCATAATCGTCATCATAATCATCATCATAACCGTCATCATAATCATCATCATAATCATCATCATAATCATCATCAGAATCATCATCATAATCATAATCATAATCATAATCGTCATCATAATCATCATCATAGTCATCATCATAATCATTATCATAATCATTATCATAACCGTCATCATAATCATCATCATAACCATCATCATAATCGTCATCATAGTCATCATCATAATAGTCATCATAATCGTCATCATTATACTCATCATAATCATCATCATAATCATCATTATAATCATCATAATCATCATCATAATCATCATCATAATCATCATCATAATCATCATCATATTCATCATCATAGTCATCATCATAATCATTATCATAATCATTATCATAACCGTCATCATAATCATCATCATTGTCATCATCATAATAGTCCTCATAATCGTCATCATTATAGTCATCATAATCATCATCATAATCGTCATCATAGTCATCATCATAATAGTCATCATAATCTGCATCATTATAGACGTCGTAATCATAATCATAATCATCATCATAATCATCATCATAATGATCATCATAATCATCATCATAATGATCATCGTAATCATCATCATAATCATCATCATAATATTCATCATAATCATCATCATAATCATTATCATAATCATCATCATAATCATCATCATAATAATCATCATAATCATCATCATAATCATAATCATTATCATCATCATAACCGTCAACGTAATCAGCATCATAGTCACAGTCATAATAGTCATCATAATCATCATCATAATCGTCATCATAATCATCATCATAATCGTCATCATAATGATCATCGCAATCATCATCATAATCATCATCATAATGATTATCATAATCATCATCATAATCATCATCATAACCGTCATCATAATCAGCATCATAGTCATCATCATAATCATCATCATAATCATCATCATAATCATCGTCATAATCATCATCACAATCATCATCATAATAATCATCATAATAGTCATCATAATCGTCATCATTATAGTCATCATAATCATCATCATAATCATCATCATAATCATCATCATAATCATCATCATAATCATCATCATAATCATCATCATAATCATCATCATAACCGTCATCATAATCAGCATCATAGTCATCATCATAATCATCATCATAATCATCATCATAATCATCATCATAATCATCATCATAATCGTCATCATAATCGTCATCATAATCGTCATCATTATAGTCATCATAATCATCATCATAATCATCATCATAATCATCATAATAGTCATCATAATCGTCATCATTATAGTCATAATAATCATTATCATAGTCATCATCATAATAGTCCTCATAATCGTCATCATAATCATCATCATAATCATCATCATAACCGTCATCATAATCATCATCATAATCATCATCATAATCATCATCATAATCGTCATCATAATCATCATCATAGTCATCATCATAATCATCATCATAATCGTCATCATAATCGTCATCATTATAGTCATCATAATCATCATCATAATCGTCATCATAGTCATCATCATAATAGTCATCATAATAGTCATCATAATCGTCATCATTATAGTCATAATAATCATTATCATAGTCATCATCATAATAGTCCTCATAATCGTCATCATAATCATCATCATAATCATCATCATAACCGTCATCATAATCATCATCATAATCATCATCATAATCATCATCATAATCATCATCATAATCATCATCATAATCATCGTCATAATCATCATCATAGTCATCATCATAATCATCATCATAATCATCATCATAACCGTCATCATAATCATCATCATAATCATCATCATAATCATCATCATAATCATCATCATAATCATCATCATAATCATCATCATAATATTCATCATAATCATCATCATAATCATTATCATAATCGTCATCATAGTCATCATCATAATCGTCATCATAATCATCATCATAGTCATCATCATAATCATCATCATAACCGTCATCATAATCAGCATCATAGTCATCATCATAATCATCATCATAATCATCATCATAATCATCATCATAATCGTCATCATAATCGTCATCATAATCGTCATCATTATAGTCATCATAATCATCATCATAATCGTCATCATAGTCATCATCATAATAGTCATCATAATCGGCATCATTATAGACGTCGTAATCATAATCATAATCATCATCATAATCATCATCATAATGATCATCATAATCATCATCATAATGATCATCGCAATCATCATCATAATCATCATCATATACATTAACATAATCATCATCATAATCATCATCATAATCATGATCATAATCATGAGCATAATCATCATCATAATCATCATCATAATCATCATCATAATCATCATCATAATCATCACCATAATCATCATCATAATCATCATCATAATCATCATCATAATATTCATCATAATCATCATCATAATCATTATCATAATCGTCATCATAGTCATCATCATAATCGTCATCATAATCATCATCATAACCGTCATCATAATCATCATCATAATCATCATCATAATCATCATCAGAATCATCATCATAATCATAATCATAATCATAATCGTCATCATAATCATCATCATAGTCATCATCATAATCATTATCATAATCATTATCATAACCGTCATCATAATCATCATCATAACCATCATCATAATCGTCATCATAGTCATCATCATAATAGTCATCATAATCGTCATCATTATACTCATCATAATCATCATCATAATCATCATTATAATCATCATAATCATCATCATAATCATCATCATAATCATCATCATAATCATCATCATATTCATCATCATAGTCATCATCATAATCATTATCATAATCATTATCATAACCGTCATCATAATCATCATCATTGTCATCATCATAATAGTCCTCATAATCGTCATCATTATAGTCATCATAATCATCATCATAATCGTCATCATAGTCATCATCATAATAGTCATCATAATCGGCATCATTATAGACGTCGTAATCATAATCATAATCATCATCATAATCATCATCATAATGATCATCATAATCATCATCATAATGATCATCGTAATCATCATCATAATCATCATCATAATAATCATCATAATCATCATCATAATCATTATCATAATCATCATCATAATCATCATCATAATAATCATCATAATCATCATCATAATCATAATCATAATCATCATCATAACCGTCAACGTAATCAGCATCATAGTCACAGTCATAATAGTCATCATAATCATCATCATAATCGTCATCATAATCATCATCATAATCGTCATCATAATGATCATCGCAATCATCATCATAATCATCATCATAATGATTATCATAATCATCATCATAATCATCATCATAACCGTCATCATAATCAGCATCATAGTCATCATCATAATCATCATCATAATCATCATCATAATCATCGTCATAATCATCATCACAATCATCATCATAATAATCATCATAATAGTCATCATAATCGTCATCATTATAGTCATCATAATCATCATCATAATCATCATCATAATCATCATCATAATCATCATCATAATCATCATCATAATCATCATCATAATCATCATCATAATCATCATCATAACCGTCATCATAATCAGCATCATAGTCATCATCATAATCATCATCATAATCATCATCATAATCATCATCATAATCATCATCATGATCATCATCATAATCATCATCACAATCATCATCATAATCATCATCATAATCATCATCATAATGATCATCGCAATCATCATCATAATCATCATCATATACATTAACATAATCATCATCATAATCGTCATCATAATCATCATCATAATGATCATCATAATCATCATCATGATCATCATCATAATCATCATCTCAATCATCATCATAATCATCATCATAATCATCATCATAATCATCATCATAATCGTCATCATAATCATCATCATAATCGTCATCATAATGATCATCGCAATCATCATCATAATCATCATCATATCCATTAACATAATCATCATCATAATATTCATCATAATCATGATCATAATCATGAGCATAATCATCATCATAATCATTATCATAATCATCATCATAATCATCATCATAATCATCGTCATAATCATCATCACAATCATCATCATAACCGTCATCATAATAATCATCATAATAGTCATCATAATCATCATCATAACCGTCATCATAATCATCGTCATAATCATCATCATAATCATCATCATAATCATCACCATAATCATCATCATAATCATCATCATAATCATCATCATAATATTCATCATAATCATCATCATAATCATTATCATAATCGTCATCATAGTCATCATCATAATCGTCATCATTGTCATCATCATAGTCATCATCATAATCATCATCATAATCATCATCATAATCATCATCATAATGATCATCATTGTCATCATCATAATAGTCCTCATAATCGTCGTCTTTATAGTCATCAGACTCATCATAATCATCATCATAATAGTCATCATAATAGTCATCATAATCGTCATCATTATAGTCATAATAATCATTATCATAGTCATCATCATAATAGTCCTCATAATCGTCATCATAATCATCATCATAATCATCATCATAACCGTCATCATAATCATCATCATAATCATCATCATAATCATCATCATAATCATCATTATAATCATCATCATAATCATCATCATAATCATCATCATAGTCATCATCATAATCATCATCATAATCATCATCATAACCGTCATCATAATCATCATCATAATCATCATCATAATCATCATCATAATCATCATCATAATCATCATCATAATCATCATCATAATATTCATCATAATCATCATCATAATCATTATCATAATCGTCATCATAGTCATCATCATAATCGTCATCATAATCATCATCATAGTCATCATCATAATCATCATCATAACCGTCATCATAATCAGCATCATAGTCATCATCATAATCATCATCATAATCATCATCATAATCATCATCATAATCGTCATCATAATCGTCATCATAATCGTCATCATTATAGTCATCATAATCATCATCATAATCGTCATCATAGTCATCATCATAATAGTCATCATAATCGGCATCATTATAGACGTCGTAATCATAATCATAATCATCATCATAATCATCATCATAATGATCATCATAATCATCATCATAATGATCATCGCAATCATCATCATAATCATCATCATATACATTAACATAATCATCATCATAATCATCATCATAATCATGATCATAATCATGAGCATAATCATCATCATAATCATCATCATAATCATCATCATAATCATCATCATAATCATCACCATAATCATCATCATAATCATCATCATAATCATCATCATAATATTCATCATAATCATCATCATAATCATTATCATAATCGTCATCATAGTCATCATCATAATCGTCATCATAATCATCATCATAACCGTCATCATAATCATCATCATAATCATCATCATAATCATCATCAGAATCATCATCATAATCATAATCATAATCATAATCGTCATCATAATCATCATCATAGTCATCATCATAATCATTATCATAATCATTATCATAACCGTCATCATAATCATCATCATAACCATCATCATAATCGTCATCATAGTCATCATCATAATAGTCATCATAATCGTCATCATTATACTCATCATAATCATCATCATAATCATCATTATAATCATCATAATCATCATCATAATCATCATCATAATCATCATCATAATCATCATCATATTCATCATCATAGTCATCATCATAATCATTATCATAATCATTATCATAACCGTCATCATAATCATCATCATTGTCATCATCATAATAGTCCTCATAATCGTCATCATTATAGTCATCATAATCATCATCATAATCGTCATCATAGTCATCATCATAATAGTCATCATAATCGGCATCATTATAGACGTCGTAATCATAATCATAATCATAATCATAATCATCATCATAATGATCATCATAATCATCATCATAATGATCATCGTAATCATCATCATAATCATCATCATAATATTCATCATAATCATCATCATAATCATTATCATAATCATCATCATAATCATCATCATAATAATCATCATAATCATCATCATAATCATACTCATTATCATCATCATAACCGTCAACGTAATCAGCATCATAGTCACAGTCATAATAGTCATCATAATCATCATCATAATCGTCATCATAATCATCATCATAATCGTCATCATAATGATCATCGCAATCATCATCATAATCATCATCATAATGATTATCATAATCATCATCATAATCATCATCATAACCGTCATCATAATCAGCATCATAGTCATCATCATAATCATCATCATAATCATCATCATAATCATCGTCATAATCATCATCACAATCATCATCATAATAATCATCATAATAGTCATCATAATCGTCATCATTATAGTCATCATAATCATCATCATAATCATCATCATAATCATCATCATAATCATCATCATAATCATCATCATAATCATCATCATAATCATCATCATAACCGTCATCATAATCAGCATCATAGTCATCATCATAATCATCATCATAATCATCATCATAATCATCATCATAATCATCATCATAATCGTCATCATAATCGTCATCATAATCGTCATCATTATAGTCATCATAATCATCATCATAATCATCATCATAATCATCATAATAGTCATCATAATCGTCATCATTATAGTCATAATAATCATTATCATAGTCATCATCATAATAGTCCTCATAATCGTCATCATAATCATCATCATAATCATCATCATAACCGTCATCATAATCATCATCATAATCATCATCATAATCATCATCATAATCGTCATCATAATCATCATCATAGTCATCATCATAATCATCATCATAATCGTCATCATAATCGTCATCATTATAGTCATCATAATCATCATCATAATCGTCATCATAGTCATCATCATAATAGTCATCATAATAGTCATCATAATCGTCATCATTATAGTCATAATAATCATTATCATAGTCATCATCATAATAGTCCTCATAATCGTCATCATAATCATCATCATAATCATCATCATAACCGTCATCATAATCATCATCATAATCATCATCATAATCATCATCATAATCATCATCATAATCATCATCATAATCATCGTCATAATCATCATCATAGTCATCATCATAATCATCATCATAATCATCACCATAACCGTCATCATAATCATCATCATAATCATCATCATAATCATCATCATAATCATCATCATAATCATCATCATAATCATCATCATAATATTCATCATAATCATCATCATAATCATTATCATAATCGTCATCATAGTCATCATCATAATCGTCATCATAATCATCATCATAGTCATCATCATAATCATCATCATAACCGTCATCATAATCAGCATCATAGTCATCATCATAATCATCGTCATAATCATCATCATAATCATCATCATAATCGTCATCATAATCGTCATCATAATCGTCATCATTATAGTCATCATAATCATCATCATAATCGTCATCATAGTCATCATCATAATAGTCATCATAATCGGCATCATTATAGACGTCGTAATCATAATCATAATAATCATCATAATCATCATCATAATGATCATCATAATCATCATCATAATGATCATCGCAATCATCATCATAATCATCATCATATACATTAACATAATCATCATCATAATCATCATCATAATCATGATCATAATCATGAGCATAATCATCATCATAATCATCATCATAATCATCATCATAATCATCATCATAATCATCACCATAATCATCATCATAATCATCATCATAATCATCATCATAATATTCATCATAATCATCATCATAATCATTATCATAATCGTCATCATAGTCATCATCATAATCGTCATCATAATCATCATCATAACCGTCATCATAATCATCATCATAATCATCATCATAATCATCATCAGAATCATCATCATAATCATAATCATAATCATAATCATAATCGTCATCATAATCATCATCATAGTCATCATCATAATCATTATCATAATCATTATCATAACCGTCATCATAATCATCATCATAACCATCATCATAATCGTCATCATAGTCATCATCATAATAGTCATCATAATCGTCATCATTATACTCATCATAATCATCATCATAATCATCATTATAATCATCATAATCATCATCATAATCATCATCATAATCATCATCATAATCATCATCATATTCATCATCATAGTCATCATCATAATCATTATCATAATCATTATCATAACCGTCATCATAATCATCATCATTGTCATCATCATAATAGTCCTCATAATCGTCATCATTATAGTCATCATAATCATCATCATAATCGTCATCATAGTCATCATCATAATAGTCATCATAATCGGCATCATTATAGACGTCGTAATCATAATCATAATCATCATCATAATCGTCATCATAATGATCATCATAATCATCATCATAATGATCATCGTAATCATCATCATAATCATCATCATAATAATCATCATAATCATCATCATAATCATTATCATAATCATCATCATAATCATCATCATAATAATCATCATAATCATCATCATAATCATAATCATAATCATCATCATAACCGTCAACGTAATCAGCATCATAGTCACAGTCATAATAGTCATCATAATCATCATCATAATCGTCATCATAATCATCATCATAATCGTCATCATAATGATCATCGCAATAATCATCATAATCATCATCATAATGATTATCATAATCATCATCATAATCATCATCATAACCGTCATCATAATCAGCATCATAGTCATCATCATAATCATCATCATAATCATCATCATAATCATCGTCATAATCATCATCACAATCATCGTCATAATAATCATCATAATAGTCATCATAATCGTCATCATTATAGTCATCATAATCATCATCATAATCATCATCATAATCATCATCATAATCATCATCATAATCATCATCATAATCATCATCATAATCATCATCATAATCATCATCATAACCGTCATCATAATCAGCATCATAGTCATCATCATAATCATCATCATAATCATCATCATAATCATCATCATAATCATCATCATAATCGTCATCATAATCGTCATCATAATCGTCATCATTATAGTCATCATAATCATCATCATAATCATCATCATAATCATCATAATAGTCATCATAATCGTCATCATTATAGTCATAATAATCATTATCATAGTCATCATCATAATAGTCCTCATAATCGTCATCATAATCATCATCATAATCATCATCATAACCGTCATCATAATCATCATCATAATCATCATCATAATCATCATCATAATCGTCATCATAATCATCATCATAGTCATCATCATAATCATCATCATAATCGTCATCATAATCGTCATCATTATAGTCATCATAATCATCATCATAATCGTCATCATAGTCATCATCATAATAGTCATCATAATCGGCATCATTATAGACGTCGTAATCATAATCATAATCATCATCATAATCATCATCATATACATTAACATAATCATCATCATAATCGTCATCATAATCATCATCATAATCATCATCATAATCATCATCATGATCATCATCATAATCATCATCACAATCATCATCATAATCATCATCATAATCATCATCATAATGATCATCATTGTCATCATCATAATAGTCCTCATAATCGTCGTCCTTAAAGTCATCAGACTCATCATAATCATCATCATAATAGTCATCATAATAGTCATCATAATCGTCATCATTATAGTCATCATAATCATCATCATAATCATCATCATAATCGTCATCATAATCATCATCATAATCGTCATCATAATGATCATCGCAATCATCATCATAATCATCATCATATCCATTAACATAATCATCATCATAATATTCATCATAATCATGATCATAATCATGAGCATAATCATCATCATAATCATTATCATAATCATCATCATAATCATCGTCATAATCATCATCACAATCATCATCATAACCGTCATCATAATAATCATCATAATAGTCATCATAATCATCATCATAACCGTCATCATAATCATCGTCATAATCATCATCATAATCATCATCATAATCATCACCATAATCATCATCATAATCATCATCATAATCATCATCATAATATTCTTCATAATCATCATCATAATCATTATCATAATCGTCATCATAGTCATCATCATAATCGTCATCATTGTCATCATCATAGTCATCATCATAATCATCATCATAATCATCATCATAATCATCATCATAATGATCATCATTGTCATCTTCATAATAGTCCTCATAATCGTCGTCTTTATAGTCATCAGACTCATCATAATCATCATCATAATAGTCATCATAATAGTCATCATAATCGTCATCATTATAGTCATAATAATCATTATCATAGTCATCATCATAATCATCATCATAATGATCATCATAATCATCATCATAATGATCATCGCAATCATCATCATAATCATCATCATATACATTAACATAATCATCATCATAATATTCATCATAATCATGATCATAATCATGAGCATAATCATCATCATAATCATCATCATAATCATTATCATAATCATCATCATAATCATCATCATAACCGTCATCATAATCAGCATCATAGTCATCATCATAATCATCATCATAATCATCATCATAATCGTCATCATAATCGTCATCATAATCATCATCATAATCATCATCATAATCATCATCATGATCATCATCATAATCATCATCACAATCATCATCATAATCATCATCATAATCATCATCATAATGATCATCATTGTCATCATCATAATAGTCCTCATAATCGTCGTCCTTATAGTCATCAGACTCATCATAATCATCATCATAATAGTCATCATAATAGTCATCATAATCGTCATCATTATAGTCATCATAATCATCATCATAATCATCATCATAATCATCATCATATTCATCATCATAGTCATCATCATAATAGTCCTCATAATCGTCATCATTATAGTCACCATAATAGTCATCATAATCGTCATCATTATAGTCATCATAATCATCATCATAATCATCATCATAATCATCATCATATTCATCATCATAGTCATCATCATAATCATTATCATAATCATTATCATAACCGTCATCATAATCATCATCATAATCGTCATCATAATCGTCATCATAATCGTCATCATTATAGTCATCATAATCATCATCATAATCGTCATCATAGTCATCATCATAATAGTCATCATAATCGGCATCATTATAGACGTCGTAATCATAATCATAATCATCATCATAATCATCATCATAATGATCATCATAATCATCATCATAATGATCATCGTAATCATCATCATAATCATCATCATAATATTCATAATAATCATCATCATAATCATTATCATAATCATCATCATAATCATCATCATAATAATCATCATAATCATCATCATAATCATCATCATAATAATCATCATAATCATGATCATAATCATAATCATAATCATCATCATAACCGTCAACGTGATCAGCATCATAGTCACAGTCATAATAGTCATCATAATCATCATCATAATCGTCATCATAATCATCATCATAATCGTCATCATTATGATCATCGCAATCATCATCATAATCATCATCATAACCGTCATCATAATCAGCATCATAGTCATCATCATAATCATCATCATAATCATCATCAGAATCATCATCATAATCATCATCATAATCGTCATCATAATCGTCATCATAATCGTCATCATTATAGTCATCATAATCATCATCATAATCATCATCATAATCATCATAATAGTCATCATAATCGTCATCATTATAGTCATAATAATCATTATCATAGTCATCATCATAATAGTCCTCATAATCGTCATCATAATCATCATCATAATCATCATCATAACCGTCATCATAATCATCATCATAATCATCATCATAATCATCATCATAATCGTCATCATAATCATCATCATAGTCATCATCATAATCATCATCATAATCGTCATCATAATCGTCATCATTATAGTCATCATAATCATCATCATAATCGTCATCATAGTCATCATCATAATAGTCATCATAATCGGCATCATTATAGACGTCGTAATCATAATCATAATCATCATCATAATCATCATCATATACATTAACATAATCATCATCATAATCGTCATCATAATCATCATCATAATCATCATCATAATCATCATCATGATCATCATCATAATCATCATCACAATCATCATCATAATCATCATCATAATCATCATCATAATGATCATCATTGTCATCATCATAATAGTCCTCATAATCGTCGTCCTTAAAGTCATCAGACTCATCATAATCATCATCATAATAGTCATCATAATAGTCATCATAATAGTCATCATAATCGTCATCATTATAGTCATCATAATCATCATCATAATCATCATCATAATCGTCATCATAATCATCATCATAATCGTCATCATAATGATCATCGCAATCATCATCATAATCATCATCATATCCATTAACATAATCATCATCATAATATTCATCATAATCATGATCATAATCATGAGCATAATCATCATCATAATCATTATCATAATCATCATCATAATCATCGTCATAATCATCATCACAATCATCATCATAACCGTCATCATAATAATCATCATAATAGTCATCATAATCATCATCATAACCGTCATCATAATCATCGTCATAATCATCATCATAATCATCATCATAATCATCACCATAATCATCATCATAATCATCATCATAATCATCATCATAATATTCTTCATAATCATCATCATAATCATTATCATAATCGTCATCATAGTCATCATCATAATCGTCATCATTGTCATCATCATAGTCATCATCATAATCATCATCATAATCATCATCATAATCATCATCATAATGATCATCATTGTCATCATCATAATAGTCCTCATAATCGTCGTCTTTATAGTCATCAGACTCATCATAATCATCATCATAATAGTCATCATAATAGTCATCATAATCGTCATCATTATAGTCATAATAATCATTATCATAGTCATCATCATAATCATCATCATAATGATCATCATAATCATCATCATAATGATCATCGCAATCATCATCATAATCATCATCATATACATTAACATAATCATCATCATAATATTCATCATAATCATGATCATAATCATGAGCATAATCATCATCATAATCATCATCATAATCATTATCATAATCATCATCATAATCATCATCATAACCGTCATCATAATCAGCATCATAGTCATCATCATAATCATCATCATAATCATCATCATAATCGTCATCATAATCGTCATCATAATCATCATCATAATCATCATCATAATCATCATCATGATCATCATCATAATCATCATCACAATCATCATCATAATCATCATCATAATCATCATCATAATGACCATCGCAATCATCATCATAATCATCATCATATACATTAACATAATCATCATCATAATATTCATCATAATCATGATCATAATCATGAGCATAATCATCATCATAATCATCATCATAACCGTCATCATAATCAGCATCATAGTCATCATCATAATCATCATCATAATCATCATCATAATCATCGTCATAATCATCATCACAATCATCATCATAATAATCATCATAATAGTCATCATAATCGTCATCATTATAGTCATCATAATCATCATCATAATCATCATCATAATCATCATCATAATCATCATCATAATCATCATCATAATCATCATCATAATCATCATCATAATCATCATCATAATCATCATCATAACCGTCATCATAATCAGCATCATAGTCATCATCATAATCATCATCATAATCATCATCATAATCATCATCATAATCATCATCATAATCGTCATCATAATCGTCATCATAATCGTCATCATTATAGTCATCATAATCATCATCATAATCGTCATCATAGTCATCATCATAATAGTCATCATAATCGGCATCATTATAGACGTCGTAATCATAATCATAATCATCATCATAATCATTATCATAATCATCATCATAATCATCATCATAACCGTCATCATAATCAGCATCATAGTCATCATCATAATCATCATCATAATCATCATCATAATCGTCATCATAATCGTCATCATAATCATCATCATAATCATCATCATAATCATCATCATGATCATCATCATAATCATCATCACAATCATCATCATTATCATCATCATAATCATCATCATAATGATCATCATTGTCATCATCATAATCATTATCATAATCATTATCATAACCGTCATCATAATCATCATCATTGTCATCATCATAATAGTCCTCATAATCGTCATCATTATAGTCATCATAATAGTCATCATAATCATCATCATAATCATCATCATAATCATCATCATAATCATCATCATAATCATCGTCATAATCATCATCATAGTCATCATCATAATCATCATCATAATCATCATCATAACCGTCATCATAATCATCATCATAATCATCATCATAATCATCATCATAATCATCATCATAATCATCATCATAATCATCATCATAATCATCATCATAATATTCATCATAATCATCATCATAATCATTATCATAATCATCATCAGAATCATCATCATAATCATCATCATAATCGTCATCATAATCGTCATCATAATCGTCATCATTATAGTCATCATAATCATCATCATAATCATCATCATAATCATCATAATAGTCATCATAATCGTCATCATTATAGTCATAATAATCATTATCATAGTCATCATCATAATAGTCCTCATAATCGTCATCATAATCATCATCATAATCATCATCATAACCGTCATCATAATCATCATCATAATCATCATCATAATCATCATCATAATCGTCATCATAATCATCATCATAGTCATCATCATAATCATCATCATAATCGTCATCATAATCGTCATCATTATAGTCATCATAATCATCATCATAATCGTCATCATAGTCATCATCATAATAGTCATCATAATCGGCATCATTATAGACGTCGTAATCATAATCATAATCATCATCATAATCATCATCATATACATTAACATAATCATCATCATAATCGTCATCATAATCATCATCATAATCATCATCATAATCATCATCATGATCATCATCATAATCATCATCACAATCATCATCATAATCATCATCATAATCATCATCATAATGATCATCATTGTCATCATCATAATAGTCCTCATAATCGTCGTCCTTAAAGTCATCAGACTCATCATAATCATCATCATAATAGTCATCATAATAGTCATCATAATAGTCATCATAATCGTCATCATTATAGTCATCATAATCATCATCATAATCATCATCATAATCGTCATCATAATCATCATCATAATCGTCATCATAATGATCATCGCAATCATCATCATAATCATCATCATATCCATTAACATAATCATCATCATAATATTCATCATAATCATGATCATAATCATGAGCATAATCATCATCATAATCATTATCATAATCATCATCATAATCATCGTCATAATCATCATCACAATCATCATCATAACCGTCATCATAATAATCATCATAATAGTCATCATAATCATCATCATAACCGTCATCATAATCATCGTCATAATCATCATCATAATCATCATCATAATCATCACCATAATCATCATCATAATCATCATCATAATCATCATCATAATATTCTTCATAATCATCATCATAATCATTATCATAATCGTCATCATAGTCATCATCATAATCGTCATCATTGTCATCATCATAGTCATCATCATAATCATCATCATAATCATCATCATAATCATCATCATAATGATCATCATTGTCATCATCATAATAGTCCTCATAATCGTCGTCTTTATAGTCATCAGACTCATCATAATCATCATCATAATAGTCATCATAATAGTCATCATAATCGTCATCATTATAGTCATAATAATCATTATCATAGTCATCATCATAATCATCATCATAATGATCATCATAATCATCATCATAATGATCATCGCAATCATCATCATAATCATCATCATATACATTAACATAATCATCATCATAATATTCATCATAATCATGATCATAATCATGAGCATAATCATCATCATAATCATCATCATAATCATTATCATAATCATCATCATAATCATCATCATAACCGTCATCATAATCAGCATCATAGTCATCATCATAATCATCATCATAATCATCATCATAATCGTCATCATAATCGTCATCATAATCATCATCATAATCATCATCATAATCATCATCATGATCATCATCATAATCATCATCACAATCATCATCATAATCATCATCATAATCATCATCATAATGACCATCGCAATCATCATCATAATCATCATCATATACATTAACATAATCATCATCATAATATTCATCATAATCATGATCATAATCATGAGCATAATCATCATCATAATCATCATCATAACCGTCATCATAATCAGCATCATAGTCATCATCATAATCATCATCATAATCATCATCATAATCATCGTCATAATCATCATCACAATCATCATCATAATAATCATCATAATAGTCATCATAATCGTCATCATTATAGTCATCATAATCATCATCATAATCATCATCATAATCATCATCATAATCATCATCATAATCATCATCATAATCATCATCATAATCATCATCATAATCATCATCATAATCATCATCATAACCGTCATCATAATCAGCATCATAGTCATCATCATAATCATCATCATAATCATCATCATAATCATCATCATAATCATCATCATAATCGTCATCATAATCGTCATCATAATCGTCATCATTATAGTCATCATAATCATCATCATAATCGTCATCATAGTCATCATCATAATAGTCATCATAATCGGCATCATTATAGACGTCGTAATCATAATCATAATCATCATCATAATCATTATCATAATCATCATCATAATCATCATCATAACCGTCATCATAATCAGCATCATAGTCATCATCATAATCATCATCATAATCATCATCATAATCGTCATCATAATCGTCATCATAATCATCATCATAATCATCATCATAATCATCATCATGATCATCATCATAATCATCATCACAATCATCATCATTATCATCATCATAATCATCATCATAATGATCATCATTGTCATCATCATAATAGTCCTCATAATCGTCGTCTTTATAGTCATCAGACTCATCATAATCATCATCATAATAGTCATCATAATAGTCATCATAATCGTCATCATTATAGTCATCATAATCATCATCATAATCATCATCATAATCATCATAATATTCATCATCATAGTCATCATCATAATCATTATCATAATCATTATCATAACCGTCATCATAATCATCATCATTGTCATCATCATAATAGTCCTCATAATCGTCATCATTATAGTCATCATAATAGTCATCATAATCATCATCATAATCATCATCATAATCATCATCATAATCATCATCATAATCATCGTCATAATCATCATCATAGTCATCATCATAATCATCATCATAATCATCATCATAACCGTCATCATAATCATCATCATAATCATCATCATAATCATCATCATAATCATCATCATAATCATCATCATAATCATCATCATAATCATCATCATAATATTCATCATAATCATCATCATAATCATTATCATAATCGTCATCATAGTCATCATCATAATCGTCATTATAATCATCATCATAACCGTCATCATAATCATCATCATAATCATCATCATAATCATCATCAGAATCATCATCATAATCATAATCATATCATAATCGTCATCATAATCATCATCATAGTCATCATCATAATCATTATCATAATCATTATCATAACCGTCATCATAATCAGCATCATAACCATCATCATAATCGTCATCATAGTCATCATCATAATAGTCATCATAATCGTCATCATTATACTCATCATAATCATCATCATAATCATCATTATAATCATCATAATCATCATCATAATCATCATCATAATCATCATCATAATCATCATCATATTCATCATCATAGTCATCATCATAATCATTATCATAATCATTATCATAACCGTCATCATAATCATCATCATTGTCATCATCATAATAGTCCTCATAATCGTCATCATTATAGTCATCATAATCATCATCATAATCGTCATCATAGTCATCATCATAATAGTCATCATAATCGGCATCATTATAGACGTCGTAATCATAATCATAATCATCATCATAATCATCATCATAATGATCATCATAATCATCATCATAATGATCATCGTAATCATCATCATAATCATCATCATAATATTCATCATAATCATCATCATAATCATTATCATAATCATCATCATAATCATCATCATAATAATCATCATAATCATCATCATAATCATAATCATAATCATCATCATAACCGTCAACGTAATCAGCATCATAGTCACAGTCATAATAGTCATCATAATCATCATCATAATCGTCATCATAATCATCATCATAATCGTCATCATAATGATCATCGCAATCATCATCATAATCAACATCATATACATTAACATAATCATCATCATAATATTCATCATAATCATGATCATAATCGTCATGATAGTCATCATCACAATAGTCATCACAATCGTCATCATTATAGTCATCATAATCATCATCATAATCATCATCATAATCATCATCATAATCATCGTCATAATCATCATCATAGTCATCATCATAATCATCATCATAATCATCATCATAACCGTCATCATAATCATCATCATAATCATCATCATAATCATCATCAGAATCATCATCATAATCATCATCATAATCGTCGTCATAATCATCATAATCATCATCATAACCGTCATCATAACCGTCATCATAATCAGCATCATAGTCATCATCATAATCATCATCATAGTCATCATCATAATCATCAGCATAATCATCATCATAATCATCATGATAACCGTCATCATAATTATCATCATAATCATTATCATAATCGTCATGATAGTCATCATCACAATAGTCATCACAATCGTCATCATTATAGTCATCATAATCATCATCATAATCATCATCATAATCATCATCATAATCATCATCATAATCATCATCATAATCATCGTCATAATCATCATCATAGTCATCATCATAATCATCATCATAATCATCGTCATAATCATCATCATATTCATCATCATAACCGTCATCATAATCATCATCATAATAGTCATCATAATCGTCATCATTATAGTCATCATAATCATCATCGTAATCATCATCATATTCATCATCATAATAGTCATCATAATCGGCATCATTATAGACGTCGTAATCATAATCATAATCATCATCATAATCATCATCATAATGATCATCATAATCATCATCATAATGATCATCGTAATCATCATCATAATCATTATCATAATCGTCATCATAGTCATCATCATGATGGTCATCATAATCATCATCATAATCATCATCATAATCATCATCATAATCATCATCATTGTCATCATCATAATCATCATCATAATCATCATCATAATCATCATGATAACCGTCATCATAATTATCATCATAATCATTATCATAATCGTCATGATAGTCATCATCACAATAGTCATCACAATCGTCATCATTATAGTCATCATAATCATCATCATAATCATCATCATAATCATCATCATAATCATCATCATAATCATCATCATAATCATCGTCATAATCATCATCATAGTCATCATCATAATCATCATCATAATCATCATCATAACCGTCATAATAATCATCATCATAATCATCATCATAATCATCATCATAATCATCATCATAATCATCATCATAATATTCATCATAATCATCATCATAATCATTATCATAATCGTCATCATAGTCATCATCAGAATCGTCATCATAATCATCATCATAGTCATCATCATAATCATGATCATAATTATCAACATAATCATCATCATAATCATCATCATAATCGTCATCATGGTCATCATCATAATCGTCATCATAATCATCATAATAGTCATCATAATCGCCATCATAATCATCAGAATAGTCATCATAATCGTCATCATTATAGTGATCATAACCATCATCATAATCATCATCATAATCATCATCATAATCATCATCATAATCATCGTCATAATCATCATCATAGTCATCATCATAATCATCATCATAATCATCATCATAACCGTCATCATAATCATCATCATAATCATCATCATAATCATCATCATAATCATCATCATAATCATCATCATAATATTCATCATAATCATCATCATAATCATTATCATAATCGTCATCATAGTCATCATCAGAATCGTCATCATAATCATCATCATAGTCATCATCATAATCATCATCATAATTATCAACATAATCATCATCATAATCATCATCATAATCGTCATCATGGTCATCATCATAATCGTCATCATAATCATGATAATAGTCATCATAATCGCCATCATAATCATCAGAATAGTCATCATAATCGTCATCATTATAGTCATCATAACCATCATCATAATCATCATCATAATCATCATCATAATCATCATCATAATCATCGTCATAATCATCATCATAGTCATCATCATAATCATCATCATAATCATCATCATAACCGTCATCATAATCATCATCATAATCATCATCATAATCATCATCAGAATCATCATCATAATCATAATCATAATCATCATCATAATCATGATCATAATCATTATCATAATCATCGTCATAATCATCGTCATAATCATCATCATAATCATCATCATAACCGTCATCATAATCATCATCATAATAGTCATCATAATCGTCATCATTATAGTCATCATAATCATCATCGTAATCATCATCATAATCATCATCATAATAGTCATCATAATCGGCATCATTATAGACGTCGTAATCATAATCATAATCATCATCATAATCATCATCATAATGATCATCATAATCATCATCATAATGATCATCGTAATCATCATCATAATCATCATCATAATATTCATAATAATCATCATCATAATCATTATCATAATCATCATCATAATCATCATCATAATAATCATCATAATCATCATCATAATCATCATCATAATAATCATCATAATCATGATCATAATCATAATCATAATCATCATCATAACCGTCAACGTGATCAGCATCATAGTCACAGTCATAATAGTCATCATAATCATCATCATAATCGTCATCATAATCATCATCATAATCGTCATCATTATGATCATCGCAATCATCATCATAATCATCATCATAATCATCATCATATACATTAACATAATCATCATCATAATATTCATCATAATCATGATCATAATCATGAGCATAATCATCATCATAATCATCATCATAATCATCATCATTGTCATCATCATAATCATCATCATAATCATCGTCATAATCATCATCATAGTCATCATCATAATCATCATCATAATCATCATCATAACCGTCATCATAATCATCATCATAATCATCATCATAATCATCATCATAATCATCATCATAATCATCATCATAATATTCATCATAATCATCATCATAATCATCATCATAATCATCATCATAATCATCGTCATAATCATCATCATAGTCATCATCATAATCATCATCATAATCATCATCATAACCGTCATCATAATCATCATCATAATCATCATGATAACCGTCATCATAATTATCATCATAATCATTATCATAATCGTCATGATAGTCATCATCACAATAGTCATCACAATCGTCATCATTATAGTCATCATAATCATCATCATAATCATCATCATAATCATCATCATAATCATCATCATAATCATCATCATAATGATCATCATAATCATCGTCATAATCATCATCATAGTCATCATCATAATCATGATCATAATCATAATCATAATATTCATAATAATCATCATCATAATCATTATCATAATCATCATCATAATCATCATCATAATAATCATCATAATCATCATCATAATCATCATCATAATAATCATCATAATCATGATCATAATCATAATCATAATCATCATCATAACCGTCAACGTGATCAGCATCATAGTCACAGTCATAATAGTCATCATAATCATCATCATAATCGTCATCATAATCATCATCATAATCGTCATCATTATGATCATCGCAATCATCATCATAATCATCATCATAATCATCATCATATACATTAACATAATCATCATCATAATATTCATCATAATCATGATCATAATCATGAGCATAATCATCATCATAATCATCATCATAATCATCATCATTGTCATCATCATAATCATCATCATAATCATCGTCATAATCATCATCATAGTCATCATCATAATCATCATCATAATCATCATCATAACCGTCATCATAATCATCATCATAATCATCATCATAATCATCATCATAATCATCATCATAATCATCATCATAATATTCATCATAATCATCATCATAATCATCATCATAATCATCATCATAATCATCGTCATAATCATCATCATAGTCATCATCATAATCATCATCATAATCATCATCATAACCGTCATCATAATCATCATCATAATCATCATGATAACCGTCATCATAATTATCATCATAATCATTATCATAATCGTCATGATAGTCATCATCACAATAGTCATCACAATCGTCATCATTATAGTCATCATAATCATCATCATAATCATCATCATAATCATCATCATAATCATCATCATAATCATCATCATAATGATCATCATAATCATCGTCATAATCATCATCATAGTCATCATCATAATCATCATCATAATCATCATCATAACCGTCGTCATAATCATCATCATAATCATCATCATAATCATCATCATAATCATCATCATAATCATCATCATAATATTCATCATAATCATCATCATAATCATTATCATAATCGTCATCATAGTCATCATCATAATCGTCATCATAATCATCATCATAGTCATCATCATAATCATCATCATAATTATCATCATAATCATCATCATAATCATCATCATAATCATCATCATAATCATCATCATAATCGTCGTCATAATCATCATAATCATCATCATAACCGTCATCATAACCGTCATCATAATCAGCATCATAATCATCATCATAATCATCATCGTAACCGTCATCATAATCAGCATCAGAGTCATCATCATAATCATCATCATAATCGTCTTCATAATCGTCATCATAATCGTCATCATAATCGTCATCATAAGCGTCATCATAATCATCATCATAATCGTCATCATAATCATCATCATAATCATCATCATTGTCATCATCATAATCATCAGCATAATCATCATCATAATCATCATGATAACCGTCATCATAATTATCATCATAATCATTATCATAATCGTCATGATAGTCATCATCACAATAGTCATCACAATCGTCATCATAATCATCGTCATAATCATCATCATAGTCATCATCATAATCATCATCATAATCATCATCGTAACCGTCATCATAATCAGCATCAGAGTCATCATCATAATCATCATCATAATCGTCTTCATAATCGTCATCATAATCGTCATCATTATAGTCATCATAATCATCGTCATAATCATCATCATAGTCATCATCATAATCATCATCATAATCATCGTCATAATCATCATCATAATCATCATCATAACCGTCATCATAATCATCACCATAATAGTCATCATAATCGTCATCATTATAGTCATCATAATCATCATCGTAATCATCATCATATTCATCATCATAATAGTCATCATAATCGGCATCATTATAGACGTCGTAATCATAATCATAATCATCATCATAATCATCATCATAATGATCATCATAATCATCATCATAATCATCATCATAATCATCATCATAATCATCATCATAATATTCATCATAATCATCATCATAATCATCATCATAATCATCATCATAATCATCGTCATAATCATCATCATAGTCATCATCATAATCATCATCATAATCATCATCATAATCATCATCATAATCATCATCATAATCATCATCATAATCATCATCATAATATTCATCATAATCATCATCATAATCATCATCATAATCATCATCATAATCATCGTCATAATCATCATCATAGTCATCATCATAATCATCATCATAATCATCATCATAACCGTCATCATAATCATCATCATAATCATCATGATAACCGTCATCATAATTATCATCATAATCATTATCATAATCGTCATGATAGTCATCATCACAATAGTCATCACAATCGTCATCATTATAGTCATCATAATCATCATCATAATCATCATCATAATCATCATCATAATCATCATCATAATCATCATCATAATGATCATCATAATCATCGTCATAATCATCATCATAGTCATCATCATAATCATGATCATAATCATAATCATAATATTCATAATAATCATCATCATAATCATTATCATAATCATCATCATAATCATCATCATAATAATCATCATAATCATCATCATAATCATCATCATAATAATCATCATAATCATGATCATAATCATAATCATAATCATCATCATAACCGTCAACGTGATCAGCATCATAGTCACAGTCATAATAGTCATCATAATCATCATCATAATCGTCATCATAATCATCATCATAATCGTCATCATTATGATCATCGCAATCATCATCATAATCATCATCATAATCATCATCATATACATTAACATAATCATCATCATAATATTCATCATAATCATGATCATAATCATGAGCATAATCATCATCATAATCATCATCATAATCATCATCATTGTCATCATCATAATCATCATCATAATCATCGTCATAATCATCATCATAGTCATCATCATAATCATCATCATAATCATCATCATAACCGTCATCATAATCATCATCATAATCATCATCATAATCATCATCATAATCATCATCATAATCATCATCATAATATTCATCATAATCATCATCATAATCATCATCATAATCATCATCATAATCATCGTCATAATCATCATCATAGTCATCATCATAATCATCATCATAATCATCATCATAACCGTCATCATAATCATCATCATAATCATCATGATAACCGTCATCATAATTATCATCATAATCATTATCATAATCGTCATGATAGTCATCATCACAATAGTCATCACAATCGTCATCATTATAGTCATCATAATCATCATCATAATCATCATCATAATCATCATCATAATCATCATCATAATCATCATCATAATGATCATCATAATCATCGTCATAATCATCATCATAGTCATCATCATAATCATCATCATAATCATCATCATAACCGTCGTCATAATCATCATCATAATCATCATCATAATCATCATCATAATCATCATCATAATCATCATCATAATATTCATCATAATCATCATCATAATCATTATCATAATCGTCATCATAGTCATCATCATAATCGTCATCATAATCATCATCATAGTCATCATCATAATCATCATCATAATTATCATCATAATCATCATCATAATCATCATCATAATCATCATCATAATCATCATCATAATCGTCGTCATAATCATCATAATCATCATCATAACCGTCATCATAACCGTCATCATAATCAGCATCATAATCATCATCATAATCATCATCGTAACCGTCATCATAATCAGCATCAGAGTCATCATCATAATCATCATCATAATCGTCTTCATAATCGTCATCATAATCGTCATCATAATCGTCATCATAAGCGTCATCATAATCATCATCATAATCGTCATCATAATCATCATCATAATCATCATCATTGTCATCATCATAATCATCAGCATAATCATCATCATAATCATCATGATAACCGTCATCATAATTATCATCATAATCATTATCATAATCGTCATGATAGTCATCATCACAATAGTCATCACAATCGTCATCATAATCATCGTCATAATCATCATCATAGTCATCATCATAATCATCATCATAATCATCATCGTAACCGTCATCATAATCAGCATCAGAGTCATCATCATAATCATCATCATAATCGTCTTCATAATCGTCATCATAATCGTCATCATTATAGTCATCATAATCATCGTCATAATCATCATCATAGTCATCATCATAATCATCATCATAATCATCGTCATAATCATCATCATAATCATCATCATAACCGTCATCATAATCATCACCATAATAGTCATCATAATCGTCATCATTATAGTCATCATAATCATCATCGTAATCATCATCATATTCATCATCATAATAGTCATCATAATCGGCATCATTATAGACGTCGTAATCATAATCATAATCATCATCATAATCATCATCATAATGATCATCATAATCATCATCATAATGATCATCGTAATCATCATCATAATCATTATCATGATCGTCATCATAGTCATCATCATGATGGTCATCATAATCATCATCATAATCATCATCATAGTCATCATCATAATCATCATCATTGTCATCATCATAATCATCATCACAATAGTCATCACAATCGTCATCATTATAGTCATCATAATCATCATCATAATCATCATCATAATCATCATCATAATCATCATCATAATCATCATCATAATCATCATCATAATCATCATCATAATCATCGTCATAATCATCATCATAGTCATCATCATAATCATCATCATAATCGTCATCATTATAGTCATCATAACCATCATCATAATCGTCATCATAATCATCATCATAATCGTCATCATAATCATCATAATCATCATCATAACCGTCATCATAACCGTCATCATAATCAGCATCATAGTCATCATCATAATCATCATCATAATCATCATCATAATCATCATCATAATCATCATCATAATCATAATCATAATCATCATCATAATCATGATCATAATCATTATCATAATCATCGTCATAATCATCGTCATAATCATCATCATAATCATCATCATAACCGTCATCATAATCATCATCATAATAGTCATCATAATCGTCATCATTATAGTCATCATAATCATCATCGTAATCATCATCATAATCATCATCATAATAGTCATCATAATCGGCATCATTATAGACGTCGTAATCATAATCATAATCATCATCATAATCATCATCATAATCATCATCATAATCATCATCATAATCATAATCATAATCATCATTATAATCATGATCATAATCATTATCATAATCATCGTCATAATCATCGTCATAATCATCATCATAATCAGCATCATAACCGTCATCATAATCATCATCATAATAGTCATCATAATCGTCATCATTATAGTCATCATAATCATCATCGTAATCATCATCATAATCATCATCATAATAGTCATCATAATCGGCATCATTATAGACGTCGTAATCATAATCATAATCATCATCATAATCATCATCATAATGATCATCATAATCATCATCATAATGATCATCGTAATCATCATCATAATCATCATCATAATATTCATAATAATCATCATCATAATCATTATCATAATCATCATCATAATCATCATCATAATAATCATCATAATCATCATCATAATCATAATCATAATCATCATCATAACCGTCAACGTGATCAGCATCATAGTCACAGTCATAATAGTCATCATAATCATCATCATAATCGTCATCATAATCACCATCATAATCGTCATCATAATGATCATCGCAATCATCATCATAATCATCATCATATACATTAACATAATCATCATCATAATATTCATCATAATCATGATCATAATCATGAGCATAATCATCATCATAATCATTATCATAATCATCATCATAATCATCGTCATAATCATCATCACAATCATCATCATAACCGTCATCATAATAATCATCATAATAGTCATCATAATCGTCATCATAATCATCATCATAATCATCATCATAATATTCACCATAATCATCATCGTAATCATGAGCATAATCATCATCATAGTCGTCATCATAATCGTCATCGTAATCATCATCATAGTCATCATCATAATCATCATCATAGTCATCATCATAATAGTCCTCATGATCGTCATCATAATCATCATCATAATCATCATGATAACCGTCATCATAATTATCATCATAATCATTATCATAATCGTCATGATAGTCATCACAATCGTCATCATTATAGTCATCATAATCATCATCATAATCATCATCATAATCATCATCATAATCATCATCATAATCATCATCATAATCATCATCATAACCGTCATCATAATCATCATCATAATCATCATCATAATCATCATCATAATCATCATCATAATCATCATCATAATCATCATCATAATCATCATCATAATATTCATCATAATCATTATCATAATATTCATCATAATCATGATCATAATCACGATCATAATCATGAGCATAATCATCATCATAATTATTATCATAATCATCATCATAATCATCATCATAATCGTCATCATAATCATCATCATAGTCATCATCATAATCATCATCATAATTATCAACATAATCATCATCATAATCATCATCATAATCGTCATCATGGTCATCATCATAATCGTCATCATAATCATCATAATAGTCATCATAATCGCCATCATAATCATCAGAATAGTCATCATAATCGGCATCATTATAGACGTCGTAATCATAATCATAATCATCATCATAATCGTCATCATAATCATCATCATAATCATCATCATAATCATCATCATATTCAGCATCATAATCATCATCATAATCATTACCATAATCGTCATCATAGTCATCATCATAATCATCATCATAATCATCATCATAATCATCATCATAATATTCACCATAATCATCATCGTAATCATGAGCATAATCATCATCACAGTCATCATCATAATCGTCATCGTAATCATCATCATAGTCATCATCATAATCATCATCATAGTCATCATCATAATAGTGCTCATGATCGTCATCATAATCATCATCATAATCATCATCATAATCATCATCATAATCATCATCATAATCATCATCATAATCATCATCATAATCATCATCATAATCATCATCATAATCATCGTCATAATCATCATCATAGTCATAATCATAATCATCATCATAATCATCATCATAACCGTCATCATAATCATCATCATAATCATCATCATAATCATCATCATAATCATCATCATAATCATCATCATAATATTCATCATAATCATCATCATAATCATTATCATAATCGTCATCATAGTCATCATCATAATCGTCATCATAATCATCATCATAGACATCATCATAATCATCATCATAATTATCAACATAATCATCATCATAATCATCATCACAATCGTCATCATGGTCATCATCATAATCGTCATCATAATCATCATAATAGTCATCATAATCGCCATCATAATCATCAGAATAGTCATCATAATCGTCATCATTATAGTCATCATAACCATCATCATAATCATCATCATAATCATCATCATAATCATCATCATAATCATCGTCATAATCATCATCATAGTCATCATCATAATCATCATCATAATCATCATCATAACCGTCATCATAATCATCATCATAATCATCATCATAATCATCATCAGAATCATCATCATAATCATCATCATAATCGTCGTCATAATCATCATAATCATCATCATAACCGTCATCATAACCGTCATCATAATCAGCATCATAGTCATCATCATAATCATCATCATTGTCATCATCATAATCATCAGCATAATCATCATCATAATCATCATGATAACCGTCATAATAATTATCATCATAATCATTATCATAATCGTCATGATAGTCATCATCACAATAGTCATCACAATCGTCATCATTATAGTCATCATAATCATCATCATAATCATCATCATAATCATCATCATAATCATCATCATAATCATCATCATAATCATCGTCATAATCATCATCATAGTCATCATCATAATCATCATCATAATCATCGTCATAATCATCATCATAATCATCATCATAACCGTCATCAGAATCATCATCATAATAGTCATCATAATCGTCATCATTATAGTCATCATAATCATCATCGTAATCATCATCATATTCATCATCATAATAGTCATCATAATCGGCATCATTATAGACGTCGTAATCATAATCATAATCATCATCATAATCATCATCATAATGATCATCATAATCATCATCATAATGATCATCGTAATCATCATCATAATCATTATCATAATCGTCATCATAGTCATCATCATGATGGTCATCATAATCATCATCATAATCATCATCATAATCATCATCATAATCATCATCTTTGTCATCATCATAATCATCATCATAATCATCATCATAATCATCATGATAACCGTCATCATAATTATCATCATAATCATTATCATAATCGTCATGATAGTCATCATCACAATAGTCATCACAATCGTCATCATTATAGTCATCATAATCATCATCATAATCATCATCATAATCATCATCATAATCGTCATCATAATCATCATCATAATCATCATCATAATCATCATCATAATATTCATCATAATCATCATCATAATCATTATCATAATCGTCATCATAGTCATCATCAGAATCGTCATCATAATCATCATCATAGTCATCATCATAATCATCATCATAATTATCAACATAATCATCATCATAATCATCATCATAATCGTCATCATGGTCATCATCATAATCGTCATCATAATCATCATAATAGTCATCATAATCGCCATCATAATCATCAGAATAGTCATCATAATCGTCATCATTATAGTCATCATAACCATCATCATAATCATCATCATAATCATCATCATAATCATCATCATAATCATCGTCATAATCATCATCATAGTCATCATCATAATCATCATCATAATCATCATCATAACCGTCATCATAATCATCATCATAATCATCATCATAATCATCATCAGAATCATCATCATAATCATAATCATAATCATCATCATAATCATGATCATAATCATTATCATAATCATCGTCATAATCATCGTCATAATCATCATCATAATCATCATCATAACCGTCATCATAATCATCATCATAATAGTCATCATAATCGTCATCATTATAGTCATCATAATCATCATCGTAATCATCATCATAATCATCATCATAATAGTCATCATAATCGGCATCATTATAGACGTCGTAATCATAATCATAATCATCATCATAATCATCATCATAATGATCATCATAATCATCATCATAATGATCATCGTAATCATCATCATAATCATCATCATAATATTCATAATAATCATCATCATAATCATTATCATAATCATCATCATAATCATCATCATAATAATCATCATAATCATCATCATAATCATCATCATAATAATCATCATAATCATCATCATAATCATAATCATAATCATCATCATAACCGTCAACGTGATCAGCATCATAGTCACAGTCATAATAGTCATCATAATCATCATCATAATCGTCATCATAATCATCATCATAATCGTCATCATTATGATCATCGCAATCATCATCATAATCATCATCATAATCATCATCATATACATTAACATAATCATCATCATAATATTCATCATAATCATGATCATAATCATGAGCATAATCATCATCATAATCATTATCATAATCATCATCATAATCATCGTCATAATCATCATCACAATCATCATCATAACCGTCATCATAATAATCATCATAATAGTCATCATAATCGTCATCATTATAGTCATCATAATCGTCATCATAATCATCATCATAATCATAATCATAATCGTCATCATAATCATCATAATCATCATCATAACCGTCATCATAACCGTCATCATAATCAGCATCATAGTCATCATCATAATCATCATCATAATCATCATCATAATCATCATCATAATCGTCATCATAATCATCATCATAATCATCATCATTGTCATCATCATAATCATCATCATAATCATCATCATAATCATCATGATAACCGTCATCATAATTATCATCATAATCATTATCATAATCGTCATGATAGTCATCATCACAATAGTCATCACAATCGTCATCATTATAGTCATCATAATCATCATCATAATCATCATCATAATCATCATCATAATCATCATCATAATAATCATCATTGTCATCATCATAATCATCATCATAATCATCATCATAATCATCATGATAACCGTCATCATAATTATCATCATAATCATTATCATAATCGTCATGATAGTCATCATCACAATAGTCATCACAATCGTCATCATTATAGTCATCATAATCATCATCATAATCATCATCATAATCATCATCATAATCATCATCATAATCATCATCATAATCATCGTCATAATCATCATCATAGTCATCATCATAATCATCATCATAATCATCATCATAACCGTCATCATAATCATCATCATAATCATCATCATAATCATCATCATAATCATCATCATAATCATCATCATAATATTCATCATAATCATCATCATAATCATTATCATAATCGTCATCATAGTCATCATCAGAATCGTCATCATAATCATCATCATAGTCATCATCATAATCATCATCATAATTATCAACATAATCATCATCATAATCATCATCATAATCGTCATCATGGTCATCATCATAATCGTCATCATAATCATCATAATAGTCATCATAATCGCCATCATAATCATCAGAATAGTCATCATAATCGTCATCATTATAGTCATCATAACCATCATCATAATCATCATCATAATCATCATCATAATCATCATCATAATCATCGTCATAATCATCATCATAGTCATCATCATAATCATCATCATAATCATCATCATAATCATCATCATAATATTCATCATAATCATCATCATAATCATTATCATAATCGTCATCATAATCATCATGATAACCGTCATCATAATTATCATCATAATCATTATCATAATCGTCATGATAGTCATCATCACAATAGTCATCACAATCGTCATCATTATAGTCATCATAATCATCATCATAATCATCATCATAATCATCATCATAATCATCATCATAATCATCATCATAATCATCGTCATAAACATCATCATAGTCATCATCATAATCATCATCATAATCATCATCATAACCGTCATCATAATCATCATCATAATCATCATCATAATCATCATCATAATCATCATCATAATCATCATCATAATATTCATCATAATCATCATCATAATCATTATCATAATCGTCATCATAGTCATCATCAGAATCGTCATCATAATCATCATCATAGTCATCATCATAATCATCATCATAATTATCAACATAATCATCATCATAATCATCATCATAATCGTCATCATGGTCATCATCATAATCGTCATCATAATCATCATAATAGTCATCATAATCGCCATCATAATCATCAGAATAGTCATCATAATCGTCATCATTATAGTCATCATAACCATCATCATAATCATCATCATAATCATCATCATAATCATCATCATAATCATCGTCATAATCATCATCATAGTCATCATCATAATCATCATCATAATCATCATCATAATCATGATCATAATCATTATCATAATCATCGTCATAATCATCGTCATAATCATCATCATAATCATCATCATAACCGTCATCATAATCATCATCATAATAGTCATCATAATCGTCATCATTATAGTCATCATAATCATCATCGTAATCATCATCATAATCATTATCATAATCGTCATCATAATCATCATCATAACCGTCATCATAATTATCATCATAATCATTATCATAATCGTCATCATAGTCATCATCATGATGGTCATCATAATCATCATCATAATCATCATCATAATCATCATCATAATCATCATCATAATAATCATCATTGTCATCATCATAATCATCATCATAATCATCATCATAATCATCATGATAACCGTCATCATAATTATCATCATAATCATTATCATAATCGTCATGATAGTCATCATCACAATAGTCATCACAATCGTCATCATTATAGTCATCATAATCATCATCATAATCATCATCATAATCATCATCATAATCATCATCATAATCATCATCATAATCATCGTCATAATCATCATCATAGTCATCATCATAATCATCATCATAATCATCATCATAACCGTCATCATAATCATCATCATAATCATCATCATAATCATCATCATAATCATCATCATAATCATCATCATAATATTCATCATAATCATCATCATAATCATTATCATAATCGTCATCATAGTCATCATCAGAATCGTCATCATAATCATCATCATAGTCATCATCATAATCATCATCATAATTATCAACATAATCATCATCATAATCATCATCATAATCGTCATCATGGTCATCATCATAATCGTCATCATAATCATCATAATAGTCATCATAATCGCCATCATAATCATCGGAATAGTCATCATAATCGTCATCATTATAGTCATCATAACCATCATCATAATCATCATCATAATCATCATCATAATCATCATCATAATCATCGTCATAATCATCATCATAGTCATCATCATAATCATCATCATAATCATCATCATAATCATGATCATAATCATTATCATAATCATCGTCATAATCATCGTCATAATCATCATCATAATCATCATCATAACCGTCATCATAATCATCATCATAATAGTCATCATAATCGTCATCATTATAGTCATCATAATCATCATCGTAATCATCATCATAATCATCATCATAATAGTCATCATAATCGGCATCATTATAGACGTCGTAATCATAATCATAATCATCATCATAATCATCATCATAATGATCATCATAATCATCATCATAATGATCATCGTAATCATCATCATAATCATCATCATAATATTCATAATAATCATCATCATAATCATTATCATAATCATCATCATAATCATCATCATAATAATCATCATAATCATCATCATAATCATCATCATAATAATCATCATAATCATCATCATAATCATAATCATAATCATCATCATAACCGTCAACGTGATCAGCATCATAGTCACAGTCATAATAGTCATCATAATCATCATCATAATCGTCATCATAATCATCATCATAATCGTCATCATTATGATCATCGCAATCATCATCATAATCATCATCATAATCATCATCATATACATTAACATAATCATCATCATAATATTCATCATAATCATGATCATAATCATGAGCATAATCATCATCATAATCATTATCATAATCATCATCATAATCATCGTCATAATCATCATCACAATCATCATCATAACCGTCATCATAATAATCATCATAATAGTCATCATAATCGTCATCATTATAGTCATCATAATCGTCATCATAATCATCATCATAATCATAATCATAATCGTCATCATAATCATCATAATCATCATCATAACCGTCATCATAACCGTCATCATAATCAGCATCATAGTCATCATCATAATCATCATCATAATCATCATCATAATCATCATCATAATCGTCATCATAATCATCATCATAATCATCATCATAATCATCATCATAATCATCATCATATTCAGCATCATAATCATCATCATAATCATTACCATAATCGTCATCATAGTCATCATCATAATCATCATCATAGTCATCATCATAATCATCATCATAATCATCATCATAACCGTCATCATAATCATCATCATAATCATCATCATAATAGTCATCATAATCGGCATCATTATAGACGTCGTAATCATAATCATAATCATCATCATAATCATCATCATAATGATCATCATAATCATCATCATAATGATCATCGTAATCATCATCATAATCATCATCATAATATTCATAATAATCATCATCATAATCATTATCATAATCATCATCATAATCATCATCATAATAATCATCATAATCATCATCATAATCATCATCATAATAATCATCATAATCATCATCATAATCATAATCATAATCATCATCATAATCGTCATCATAATCATCATCATAATCGTCATCATTATGATCATCGCAATCATCATCATAATCATCATCATAATCATCATCATATACACTAACATAATCATCATCATAATATTCATCATAATCATGATCATAATCATGAGCATAATCATCATCATAATCATTATCATAATCATCATCATAATCATCGTCATAATCATCATCACAATCATCATCATAACCGTCATCATAATAATCATCATAATAGTCATCATAATCGTCATCATTATAGTCATCATTATCGTCATCATAATCATCATCATAATCATAATCATAATCGTCATCATAATCATCATAATCATCATCATAACCGTCATCATAACCGTCATCATAATCAGCATCATAGTCATCATCATAATCATCATCATAATCATCATCATAATCATCATCATAATCGTCATCATAATCATCATCATAATCATCATCATAATCATCATCATAATCATCATCATATTCAGCATCATAATCATCATCATAATCATTACCATAATCGTCATCATAGTCATCATCATAATCATCATCATAATCATTATCATAATCGTCATCATAATCATCATCATAACCGTCATCATAATTATCATCATAATCATTATCATAATCGTCATCATAGTCATCAGCATGATGGTCATCATAATCATCATCATAATCATCATCATAATCATCATCATAATCATCATCATTGTCATCATCATAATCATCATCATAATCATCATCATAATCATCATGATAACCGTCATCATAATTATCATCATAATCATTATCATAATCGTCATGATAGTCATCATCACAATAGTCATCACAATCGTCATCATTATAGTCATCATAATCATCATCATAATCATCATCATAATCATCATCATAATATTCACCATAATCATCATCGTAATCATGAGCATAATCATCATCATAGTCATCATCATAATCGTCATCGTAATCATCATCATAGTCATCATCATAATCATCATCATAGTCATCATCATAATAGTCCTCATGATCGTCATCATAATCATCATCATAATCATCATCATAATCATCATCATAATCATCATCATAATCATCATCATAATCATCATCATAATCATCATCATAATCATCATCATAAACATCATCATAATCATCATCATAATCATCATCATAATCATCATCATAATCATCGTCATAATCATCATCATAGTCATCATCATAATCATCATCATAATCATCATCATAACCGTCATCATAATCATCATAATAGTCATCATAATCGCCATCATAATCATCAGAATAGTCATCATCATATTCAGCATCATAATCATCATCATAATCATTACCATAATCGTCATCATAGTCATCATCATAATCGTCATCATAATCATCATCATAGTCATCATCATAATCATCATCATAATTATCAACATAATCATCATCATAATCATCATCATAATCGTCATCATGGTCATCATCATAATCGTCATCATAATCATCATAATAGTCATCATAATCGCCATCATAATCATCAGAATAGTCATCATAATCGTCATCATTATAGTCATCATAACCATCATCATAATCATCATCATAATCATCATCATAATCATCATCATAATCATCATCATAATCATCGTCATAATCATCATCATAGTCATCATCATAATCATCATCATAATCATCATCATAACCGTCATCATAATCATCATCATAATCATCATCATAATCATCATCAGAATCATCATCATAATCATAATCATAATCATCATCATAATCATGATCATAATCATTATCATAATCATCATCATAATCATCGTCATAATCATCATCATAATCATCATCATAACCGTCATCATAATCATCATCATAATAGTCATCATAATCGTCATCATTATAGTCATCATAATCATCATCGTAATCATCATCATAATCATCATCATAATAGTCATCATAATCGGCATCATTATAGACGTCGTAATCATAATCATCATCGTAATGATCATCATAATCATCATCATAATGATCATCGTAATCATCATCATAATCATCATCATAATATTCATAATAATCATCATCATAATCATTATCATAATCATCATCATAATCGTCATCATTATAGTCATCATAATCATCATCATAATCATCATCATAATCATCATCATAATCATCATCATAATCGTCATCATAATCATCATAATCATCATCATAACCGTCATCATAACCGTCATCATAATCAGCATCATAGTCATCATCATAATCATCATCATAATCATCATCATAATCATCATCATAATCGGCATCATAATCATCATCATAATCATCATCATAATCATCATCATATTCAGCATCATAATCATCATCATAATCATTACCATAATCGTCATCATAGTCATCATCATAATCATCATCATAATCATCATCATAATCATCATCATAATCATCATCATAATATTCACCATAATCATCATCGTAATCATGAGCATAATCATCATCATAGTCATCATCATAATCGTCATCATAATCATCATCATAACCGTCATCATAATTATCATCATAATCATTATCATAATCGTCATCATAGTCATCAGCATGATGGTCATCATAATCATCATCATAATCATCATCATAATCATCATCATAATCATCATCATTGTCATCATCATAATCATCATCATAATCATCATCATAATCATCATGATAACCGTCATCATAATTATCATCATAATCATTATCATAATCGTCATCATAGTCATCAGCATGATGGTCATCATAATCATCATCATAATCATCATCATAATCATCATCATAATCATCATCATTGTCATCATCATAATCATCATCATAATCATCATCATAATCATCATGATAACCGTCATCATAATTATCATCATAATCATTATCATAATCGTCATGATAGTCATCATCACAATAGTCATCACAATCGTCATCATTATAGTCATCATAATCATCATCATAATCATCATCATAATCATCATCAGAATCATCATCATAATCATAATCATAATCATCATCATAATCATGATCATAATCATTATCATAATCATCATCATAATCATCGTCATAATCATCATCATAATCATCATCATAACCGTCATCATAATCATCATCATAATAGTCATCATAATCGTCATCATTATAGTCATCATAATCATCATCGTAATCATCATCATAATCATCATCATAATAGTCATCATAATCGGCATCATTATAGACGTCGTAATCATAATCATCATCGTAATGATCATCATAATCATCATCATAATGATCATCGTAATCATCATCATAATCATCATCATAATATTCATAATAATCATCATCATAATCATTATCATAATCATCATCATAATCGTCATCATTATAGTCATCATAATCATCATCATAATCATCATCATAATCATCATCATAATCATCATCATAATCGTCATCATAATCATCATAATCATCATCATAACCGTCATCATAACCGTCATCATAATCAGCATCATAGTCATCATCATAATCATCATCATAATCATCATCATAATCATCATCATAATCGGCATCATAATCATCATCATAATCATCATCATAATCATCATCATATTCAGCATCATAATCATCATCATAATCATTACCATAATCGTCATCATAGTCATCATCATAATCATCATCATAATCATCATCATAATCATCATCATAATCATCATCATAATATTCACCATAATCATCATCGTAATCATGAGCATAATCATCATCATAGTCATCATCATAATCGTCATCGTAATCATCATCATAGTCATCATCATAATCATTATCATAGTCATCATCATAATCATTATCATAGTCATCATCATAATAGTGCTCATGATCGTCATCATAATCATCATCATAATCATCATCATAATCATCATCATAATCATCATCATAAACATCATCATAACCATCATCATAATCATCATCATTATCATCATCATAATATTCATCATAATCATCATCATAATCATCATCATAATCATCATCATAATCATCGTCATAATCATCATCATAGTCATCATCATAATCATCATCATAATCATCATCATAACCGTCATCATAATCATCATCATAATCATGATGATAACCGTCATCATAATCATCATCATAATCATTATCATAATCGTCATGATAGTCATCATCATAATCATCATCATAATATTCATCATAATCATCATCATAATCATTATCATAATCGTCATCATAATCATCATCATAACCGTCATCATAATTATCATCATAATCATTATCATAATCGTCATCATAGTCATCATCATGATGGTCATCATAATCATCATCATAATCATCATCATAATCATCATCATAATCATCATCATTATCATCATCATAATCATCATCATAATCGTCATCATAATCATCATCATAATCATCATCATAATCATCATCATAATCATCATCATAATCATCATCATAATATTCATCATAATCATCATCATAATCATTATCATAATCGTCATCATAGTCATCATCATAATCGTCATCATAATCATCATCATAGTCATCATCATACTCATCATCATAATTATCAACATAATCATCATCATAATCATCATCATAACCGTCATCATGGTCATCATCATAATCGTCATCATAATCATCATAATAGTCATCATAATCGCCATCATAATCATCAGAATAGTCATCATAATCGTCATCATTATAGTCATCATAACCATCATCATAATCATCATCATAATCATCATCATAACCGTCATCATGGTCATCATCATAATCGTCATCATAATCATCATAATAGTCATCATAATCGCCATCATAATCATCAGAATAGTCATCATAATCGTCATCATTATAGTCATCATAACCATCATCATAATCATCATCATAATCATCATCATAATCATCATCATAATCATCGTCATAATCATCATCATAGTTATCATCATAATCATCATCATAATCATCATCATAACCGTCATCATAATCATCATCATAATCATCATCATAATCATCATCAGAATCATCATCATAATCATAATCATAATCATCATCATAATCATGATCATAATCATTATCATAATCATCGTCATAATCATCGTCATAATCATCATCATAATCATCATCATAACCGTCATCATAATCATCATCATAATAGTCATCATAATCGTCATCATTATAGTCATCATAATCATCATCGTAATCATCATCATAATCATCATCATAATAGTCATCATAATCGGCATCATTATAGACGTCGTAATCACAATCATAATCATCATCATAATCATCATCATAATGATCATCATAATCATCATCATAATGATCATCGTAATCATCATCATAATCATCATCATAATATTCATAATAATCATCATCATAATCATCATCATAATCATCATCATAATCATCATCATAATAATCATCATAATCATCATCATAATCATTATCATAATCGTTATCATAATCATCATCATAACCGTCATCATAATTATCATCATAATCATTATCATAATCATCATCATAATCATCATCATAATCATCATCATAATAATCATCATTGTCATCATCATAATCATCATCATAATCATCATCATAATCATCATGATAACCGTCATCATAATTATCATCATAATCATTATCATAATCGTCATGATAGTCATCATCACAATAGTCATCACAATCGTCATCATTATAGTCATCATAATCATCATCATAATCATCATCATAATCATCATCATAATCATCATCATAATCATCATCATAACCGTCATCATAATCATCATCATAATCATCATCATAATCATCATCATAATCATCATCATAATCATCATCATAATCATCATCGTAATCATCATCATAATATTCATCATAATCATCATCATAATCATTACCATAATCGTCATCATAGTCATCATCATAATCGTCATCATAATCATCATCATAGTCATCATCATAATCATCATCATAATTATCAACATAATCATCATCATAATCGTCATCATAATCATCATAATCATCATCATAACCGTCATCATAACCGTCATCATAATCAGCATCATAGTCATCATCATAATCATCATCATAATCATCATCATAATAGTGCTCATGATCGTCATCATAATCATCATCATAATCATCATCATAATCATCATCATAAACATCATCATAATCATCATCATAATCATCATCATTATCATCATCATAATATTCATCATAATCATGATCATAATCATGAGCATAATCATCATCATAATCATTATCATAATCATCATCATAATCATCGTCATAATCATCATCACAATCATCATCATAACCGTCATCATAATAATCATCATAATAGTCATCATAATCGTCATCATTATAGTCATCATAATCGTCATCATAATCATCATCATAATCATAATCATAATCGTCATCATAATCATCATAATCATCATCATAACCGTCATCATAACCGTCATCATAATCAGCATCATAGTCATCATCATAATCATCATCATAATCATCATCATAATCATCATCATAATCGTCATCATAATCATCATCATAATCATCATCATAATCATCATCATAATCATCATCATATTCAGCATCATAATCATCATCATAATCATTACCATAATCGTCATCATAGTCATCATCATAATCATCATCATAGTCATCATCATAATCATCATCATAATCATCATCATAACCGTCATCATAATCATCATCATAATCATCATCATAATAGTCATCATAATCGGCATCATTATAGACGTCGTAATCATAATCATAATCATCATCATAATCATCATCATAATGATCATCATAATCATCATCATAATGATCATCGTAATCATCATCATAATCATCATCATAATATTCATAATAATCATCATCATAATCATTATCATAATCATCATCATAATCATCATCATAATAATCATCATAATCATCATCATAATCATCATCATAATAATCATCATAATCATCATCATAATCATAATCATAATCATCATCATAATCGTCATCATAATCATCATCATAATCGTCATCATTATGATCATCGCAATCATCATCATAATCATCATCATAATCATCATCATATACACTAACATAATCATCATCATAATATTCATCATAATCATGATCATAATCATGAGCATAATCATCATCATAATCATTATCATAATCATCATCATAATCATCGTCATAATCATCATCACAATCATCATCATAACCGTCATCATAATAATCATCATAATAGTCATCATAATCGTCATCATTATAGTCATCATTATCGTCATCATAATCATCATCATAATCATAATCATAATCGTCATCATAATCATCATAATCATCATCATAACCGTCATCATAACCGTCATCATAATCAGCATCATAGTCATCATCATAATCATCATCATAATCATCATCATAATCATCATCATAATCGTCATCATAATCATCATCATAATCATCATCATAATCATCATCATAATCATCATCATATTCAGCATCATAATCATCATCATAATCATTACCATAATCGTCATCATAGTCATCATCATAATCATCATCATAATCATTATCATAATCGTCATCATAATCATCATCATAACCGTCATCATAATTATCATCATAATCATTATCATAATCGTCATCATAGTCATCAGCATGATGGTCATCATAATCATCATCATAATCATCATCATAATCATCATCATAATCATCATCATTGTCATCATCATAATCATCATCATAATCATCATCATAATCATCATCATAATCATGATCATAATCATTATCATAATCATCATCATAATCATCGTCATAATCATCATCATAATCATCATCATAACCGTCATCATAATCATCATCATAATAGTCATCATAATCGTCATCATTATAGTCATCATAATCATCATCGTAATCATCATCATAATCATCATCATAATAGTCATCATAATCGGCATCATTATAGACGTCGTAATCATAATCATCATCGTAATGATCATCATAATCATCATCATAATGATCATCGTAATCATCATCATAATCATCATCATAATATTCATAATAATCATCATCATAATCATTATCATAATCATCATCATAATCGTCATCATTATAGTCATCATAATCATCATCATAATCATCATCATAATCATCATCATAATCATCATCATAATCGTCATCATAATCATCATAATCATCATCATAACCGTCATCATAACCGTCATCATAATCAGCATCATAGTCATCATCATAATCATCATCATAATCATCATCATAATCATCATCATAATCGGCATCATAATCATCATCATAATCATCATCATAATCATCATCATATTCAGCATCATAATCATCATCATAATCATTACCATAATCGTCATCATAGTCATCATCATAATCATCATCATAATCATCATCATAATCATCATCATAATCATCATCATAATATTCACCATAATCATCATCGTAATCATGAGCATAATCATCATCATAGTCATCATCATAATCGTCATCATAATCATCATCATAACCGTCATCATAATTATCATCATAATCATTATCATAATCGTCATCATAGTCATCAGCATGATGGTCATCATAATCATCATCATAATCATCATCATAATCATCATCATAATCATCATCATTGTCATCATCATAATCATCATCATAATCATCATCATAATCATCATGATAACCGTCATCATAATTATCATCATAATCATTATCATAATCGTCATCATAGTCATCAGCATGATGGTCATCATAATCATCATCATAATCATCATCATAATCATCATCATAATCATCATCATTGTCATCATCATAATCATCATCATAATCATCATCATAATCATCATGATAACCGTCATCATAATTATCATCATAATCATTATCATAATCGTCATGATAGTCATCATCACAATAGTCATCACAATCGTCATCATTATAGTCATCATAATCATCATCATAATCATCATCATAATCATCATCAGAATCATCATCATAATCATAATCATAATCATCATCATAATCATGATCATAATCATTATCATAATCATCATCATAATCATCGTCATAATCATCATCATAATCATCATCATAACCGTCATCATAATCATCATCATAATAGTCATCATAATCGTCATCATTATAGTCATCATAATCATCATCGTAATCATCATCATAATCATCATCATAATAGTCATCATAATCGGCATCATTATAGACGTCGTAATCATAATCATCATCGTAATGATCATCATAATCATCATCATAATGATCATCGTAATCATCATCATAATCATCATCATAATATTCATAATAATCATCATCATAATCATTATCATAATCATCATCATAATCGTCATCATTATAGTCATCATAATCATCATCATAATCATCATCATAATCATCATCATAATCATCATCATAATCGTCATCATAATCATCATAATCATCATCATAACCGTCATCATAACCGTCATCATAATCAGCATCATAGTCATCATCATAATCATCATCATAATCATCATCATAATCATCATCATAATCGGCATCATAATCATCATCATAATCATCATCATAATCATCATCATATTCAGCATCATAATCATCATCATAATCATTACCATAATCGTCATCATAGTCATCATCATAATCATCATCATAATCATCATCATAATCATCATCATAATCATCATCATAATATTCACCATAATCATCATCGTAATCATGAGCATAATCATCATCATAGTCATCATCATAATCGTCATCGTAATCATCATCATAGTCATCATCATAATCATTATCATAGTCATCATCATAATCATTATCATAGTCATCATCATAATAGTGCTCATGATCGTCATCATAATCATCATCATAATCATCATCATAATCATCATCATAATCATCATCATAAACATCATCATAACCATCATCATAATCATCATCATTATCATCATCATAATATTCATCATAATCATCATCATAATCATCATCATAATCATCATCATAATCATCGTCATAATCATCATCATAGTCATCATCATAATCATCATCATAATCATCATCATAACCGTCATCATAATCATCATCATAATCATGATGATAACCGTCATCATAATCATCATCATAATCATTATCATAATCGTCATGATAGTCATCATCATAATCATCATCATAATATTCATCATAATCATCATCATAATCATTATCATAATCGTCATCATAATCATCATCATAACCGTCATCATAATTATCATCATAATCATTATCATAATCGTCATCATAGTCATCATCATGATGGTCATCATAATCATCATCATAATCATCATCATAATCATCATCATAATCATCATCATTATCATCATCATAATCATCATCATAATCGTCATCATAATCATCATCATAATCATCATCATAATCATCATCATAATCATCATCATAATCATCATCATAATATTCATCATAATCATCATCATAATCATTATCATAATCGTCATCATAGTCATCATCATAATCGTCATCATAATCATCATCATAGTCATCATCATACTCATCATCATAATTATCAACATAATCATCATCATAATCATCATCATAACCGTCATCATGGTCATCATCATAATCGTCATCATAATCATCATAATAGTCATCATAATCGCCATCATAATCATCAGAATAGTCATCATAATCGTCATCATTATAGTCATCATAACCATCATCATAATCATCATCATAATCATCATCATAACCGTCATCATGGTCATCATCATAATCGTCATCATAATCATCATAATAGTCATCATAATCGCCATCATAATCATCAGAATAGTCATCATAATCGTCATCATTATAGTCATCATAACCATCATCATAATCATCATCATAATCATCATCATAATCATCATCATAATCATCGTCATAATCATCATCATAGTTATCATCATAATCATCATCATAATCATCATCATAACCGTCATCATAATCATCATCATAATCATCATCATAATCATCATCAGAATCATCATCATAATCATAATCATAATCATCATCATAATCATGATCATAATCATTATCATAATCATCGTCATAATCATCGTCATAATCATCATCATAATCATCATCATAACCGTCATCATAATCATCATCATAATAGTCATCATAATCGTCATCATTATAGTCATCATAATCATCATCGTAATCATCATCATAATCATCATCATAATAGTCATCATAATCGGCATCATTATAGACGTCGTAATCACAATCATAATCATCATCATAATCATCATCATAATGATCATCATAATCATCATCATAATGATCATCGTAATCATCATCATAATCATCATCATAATATTCATAATAATCATCATCATAATCATCATCATAATCATCATCATAATCATCATCATAATAATCATCATAATCATCATCATAATCATTATCATAATCGTTATCATAATCATCATCATAACCGTCATCATAATTATCATCATAATCATTATCATAATCATCATCATAATCATCATCATAATCATCATCATAATAATCATCATTGTCATCATCATAATCATCATCATAATCATCATCATAATCATCATGATAACCGTCATCATAATTATCATCATAATCATTATCATAATCGTCATGATAGTCATCATCACAATAGTCATCACAATCGTCATCATTATAGTCATCATAATCATCATCATAATCATCATCATAATCATCATCATAATCATCATCATAATCATCATCATAACCGTCATCATAATCATCATCATAATCATCATCATAATCATCATCATAATCATCATCATAATCATCATCATAATCATCATCGTAATCATCATCATAATATTCATCATAATCATCATCATAATCATTACCATAATCGTCATCATAGTCATCATCATAATCGTCATCATAATCATCATCATAGTCATCATCATAATCATCATCATAATTATCAACATAATCATCATCATAATCGTCATCATAATCATCATAATCATCATCATAACCGTCATCATAACCGTCATCATAATCAGCATCATAGTCATCATCATAATCATCATCATAATCATCATCATAATCATCATCATAATCGTCATCATAATCATCATCATAATCATCATCATAATCATCATCATATTCAGCATCATAATCATCATCATAATCATTACCATAATCGTCATCATAGTCATCATCATAATCATCATCATAATCATCATCATAATCATCATCATAATCATCATCATAATATTCACCATAATCATCATCGTAATCATGAGCATAATCATCATCATAGTCATCATCATGATCGTCATCGTAATCATCATCATAGTCATCATCATAATCATCATCATAGTCATCATCATAATAGTGCTCATGATCGTCATCATAATCATCATCATAATCATCATCATAATCATCATCATAAACATCATCATAATCATCATCATAATCATCATCATTATCATCATCATAATATTCATCATAATCATCATCATAATCATCATCATAATCATCATCATAATCATCGTCATAATCATCATCATAGTCATCATCATAATCATCATCATAATCATCATCATAACCGTCATCATAATCATCATCATAATCATCATGATAACCGTCATCATAATCATCATCATAATCATTATCATAATCGTCATGATAGTCATCATCATAATCATCATCATAATATTCATCATAATCATCATCATAATCATCATCATAATCATCATCATAATCATCATCATAATCATCATCATAATCATCATCATAATATTCATCATAATCATCATCATAACCATTATCATAATCGTCATCATAGTCATCATCATAATCGTCATCATAATCATCATCATAGTCATCATCATAATCATCATCATAATTATCAACATAATCATCATCATAATCATCATCATAATCGTCATCATGGTCATCATCATAATCGTCATCATAATCATCATAATAGTCATCATAATCGCCATCATAATCATCAGAATAGTCATCATAATCGTCATCATTATAGTCATCATAACCATCATCATAACCATCATCATAATCATCATCATAATCATCATCATAATCATCATCATAATCATCGTCATAATCATCATCATAGTTATCATCATAATCATCATCATAATCATCATCAGAATCATCATCATAATCATAATCATAATCATCATCATAATCATGATCATAATCATTATCATAATCATCGTCATAATCATCGTCATAATCATCATCATAATCATCATCATAACCGTCATCATAATCATCATCATAATAGTCATCATAATCGTCATCATTATAGTCATCATAATCATCATCGTAATCATCATCATAATCATCATCATAATAGTCATCATAATCGGCATCATTATAGACGTCGTAATCACAATCATAATCATCATCATAATCATCATCATAATGATCATCATAATCATCATCATAATGATCATCGTAATCATCATCATAATCATCATCATAATATTCATAATAATCATCATCATAATCATTATCATAATCATCATCATAATCATCATCATAATAATCATCATAATGATCATCATAATCATAATCATAATCATCATCATAACCGTCAACGTGATCAGCATCATAGTCACAGTCATAATAGTCATCATAATCATCATCATAATCGTCATCATAATCATCATCATAATCGTCATCATAATGATCATCGCAATCATCATCATAATCATCATCATATACATTAACATAATCATCATCATAATATTCATCATAATCATGATCATAATCATGAGCATAATCATCATCATAATCATTATCATAATCATCATCATAATCATCGTCATAATCATCATCACAATCATCATCATAACCGTCATCATAATAATCATCATAATAGTCATCATAATCGTCATCATTATAGTCATCATAATCGTCATCATAATCATCATCATAATCATCATCATAATCGTCATCATAATCATCATAATCATCATCATAACCGTCATCATAACCGTCATCATAATCAGCATGATAGTCATCATCATAATCATCATCATAATCATCATCATAATCATCATCATAATCATCATCATAATCGTCATCATAATCATCATAATCATCATCATATTCAGCATCATAATCATCATCATGATCATTACCATAATCGTCATCATAGTCATCATCATAATCATCATCATAATCATCATCATAATCATCATGATAATCATCATCATAATATTCACCATAATCATCATCATAATCATCATCATAAACATCATCATAATCATCATCATAATCATCATCATAATCATCATCATAATATTCATCATAATCATCATCATAATCATTATCATAATCGTTATCATAATCATCATCATAACCGTCATCATAATTATCATCATAATCATTATCATAATCGTCATCATAGTCATCATCATGATGGTCATCATAATCATCATCATAATCATCATCATAATCATTATCATAATAATCATCATTGTCATCATCATAATCATCATCATAATCATCATCATAATCATCATGATAACCGTCATCATAATTATCATCATAATCATTATCATAATCGTCATCATAATCATCATCATAATCATCATCATAATCATCATCATAATCATCGTCATAATCATCATCATAGTCATCATCATAATCATCATCATAATCATCATCATAACCGTCATCATAATCATCATCATAATCATCATCATAATCATCATCAGAATCATCATCATAATCATAATCATAATCATCATCATAATCATGATCATAATCATTATCATAATCATCGTCATAATCATCGTCATAATCATCATCATAATCATCATCATAACCGTCATCATAATCATCATCATAATAGTCATCATAATCGTCATCATTATAGTCATCATAATCATCATCGTAATCATCATCATAATCATCATCATAATAGTCATCATAATCGGCATCATTATAGACGTCGTAATCATAATCATAATCATCATCATAATCATCATCATAATGATCATCATAATCATCATCATAATGATCATCGTAATCATCATCATAATCATCATCATAATATTCATAATAATCATGATCATAATCATTATCATAATCATCATCATAATCATCATCATAATAATCATCATAATCATCATCATAATCATCATCATAATAATCATCATAATCATCATCATAATCATAATCATAATCATCATCATAACCGTCAACGGGATCAGCATCATAGTCACAGTCATAATAGTCATCATAATCATCATCATAATCGTCATCATAATCATCATCATAATCGTCATCATTATGATCATCGCAATCATCATCATAATCATCATCATAATCATCATCATATACATTAACATAATCATCATCATAATATTCATCATAATCATGATCATAATCATGAGCATAATCATCATCATAATCATTATCATAATCATCATCATAATCATCGTCATAATCATCATCACAATCATCATCATAACCGTCATCATAATAATCATCATAATAGTCATCATAATCGTCATCATTATAGTCATCATAATCGTCATCATAATCATCATCATAATCATCATCATAATCATCATCATAATCATCATCATAATCATCATCATAATCATCATCATAACCGTCATCATAATCATCATCATAATCATCATCATAATCATCATCATAATCATCATCATAATCATCATCATAATCATCATCGTAATCATCATCATAATATTCATTATAATCATCATCATAATCATTACCATAATCGTCATCATAGTCATCATCATAATCGTCATCATAATCATCATCATAGTCATCATCATAATCATCATCATAATTATCAACATAATCATCATCATAATCGTCATCATAATCATCATAATCATCATCATAACCGTCATCATAACCGTCATCATAATCAGCATCATAGTCATCATCATAATCATCATCATAATCATCATCATAATCATCATCATAATCGTCATCACAATCATCATCATAATCATCATCATAATCATCAACATATTCAGCATCATAATCATCATCATAATCATTACCATAATCGTCATCATAGTCATCATCATAATCATCATCATAATCATCATCATAATCATCATCATAATCATCATCATAATATTCACCATAATCATCATCGTAATCATGAGCATAATCATCATCATAGTCATCATCATAATCGTCATCGTAATCATCATCATAGTCATCATCATAATCATCATCATAGTCATCATCATAATAGTGCTCATGATCGTCATCATAATCATCATCATAATCATCATCATAATCATCATCATAAACATCATCATAATCATCATCATAATCATCATCATTATCATCATCATAATATTCATCATAATCATCATCATAATCATCATCATAATCATCATCATAATCATCGTCATAATCATCATCATAGTCATCATCATAATCATCATCATAATCATCATCATAACCGTCATCATAATCATCATCATAATCATCATGATAACCGTCATCATAATCATCATCATAATCATTATCATAATCGTCATGATAGTCATCATCATAATCATCATCATAATATTCATCATAATCATCATCATAATCATTATCATAATCGTCATCATAATCATCATCATAACCGTCATCATAATTATCATCATAATCATTATCATAATCGTCATCATAATCATCATCATATACATTAACATAATCATCATCATAATATTCATCATAATCATGATCATAATCATGAGCATAATCATCATCATAATCATCGTCATAATCATCATCACAATCATCATCATAACCGTCATCATAATAATCATCATAATAGTCATCATAATCGTCATCATTATAGTCATCATAATCGTCATCATAATCATCATCATTATCATCATAATCATCATCATAACCGTCATCATAACCGTCATCATAATCAGCATCATAGTCATCATCATAATCATCATCATAATCATCATCATAATCATCATCATAATCATCATCATAATCATCATCATAATCATCATCATAATATTCATCATAATCATCATCATAATCATTATCATAATCGTCATCATAGTCATCATCATAATCGTCATCATAATCATCATCATAGTCATCATCATAATCATCATCATAATTATCAACATAATCATCATCATAATCATCATCATAATCGTCATCATGGTCATCATCATAATCGTCATCATAATCATCATAATAGTCATCATAATCGCCATCATAATCATCAGAATAGTCATCATAATCGTCATCATTATAGTCATCATAACCATCATCATAACCATCATCATAATCATCATCATAATCATCATCATAATCATCATCATAATCATCGTCATAATCATCATCATAGTTATCATCATAATCATCATCATAATCATCATCATAACCGTCATCATAATCATCATCATAATCATCATCATAATCATCATCAGAATCATCATCATAATCATAATCATAATCATCATCATAATCATGATCATAATCATTATCATAATCATCGTCATAATCATCGTCATAATCATCATCATAATCATCATCATAACCGTCATCATAATCATCATTATAATAGTCATCATAATCGTCATCATTATAGTCATCATAATCATCATCGTAATCATCATCATAATCATCATTATAATAGTCATCATAATCGTCATCATTATAGTCATCATAATCATAATCATAATCATCATCATAATCATGATCATAATCATTATCATAATCATCGTCATAATCATCATCATAATGATCATCATAATCATCATCATAATGATCATCGTAATCATCATCATAATCATCATCATAATATTCATAATAATCATCATCATAATCATTATCATAATCATCATCATAATCATCATCATAATAATCATCATAATCATCATCATAATCATAATCATAATCATCATCATAACCGTCAACGTGATCAGCATCATAGTCACAGTCATAATAGTCATCATAATCATCATCATAATCGTCATCATAATCATCATCATAATCGTCATCATAATGATCATCGCAATCATCATCATAATCATCATCATATACATTAACATAATCATCATCATAATATTCATCATAATCATGATCATAATCATGAGCATAATCATCATCATAATCATTATCATAATCATCATCATAATCATCGTCATAATCATCATCACAAACATCATCATAACCGTCATCATAATAATCATCATAATAGTCATCATAATCGTCATCATTATAGTCATCATAATCGTCATCATAATCATCATCATAATCATCATCATAATCGTCATCATAATCATCATAATCATCATCATAACCGTCATCATAACCGTCATCATAATCAGCATGATAGTCATCATCATAATCATCATCATAATCATCATCATAATCATCATCATAATCGTCATCATAATCATCATCATAATCATCATCATAATCATCATCATATTCAGCATCATAATCATCATCATAATCATTACCATAATCGTCATCATAGTCATCATCATAATCATCATCATAATCATCATCATAATCATCATCATAATCATCATCATAATATTCACCATAATCATCATCATAATCATCATCATAAACATCATCATAATCATCATCATAATCATCATCATAATCATCATCATAATATTCATCATAATCATCATCATAATCATTATCATAATCGTTATCATAATCATCATCATAACCGTCATCATAATTATCATCATAATCATTATCATAATCGTCATCATAGTCATCATCATGATGGTCATCATAATCATCATCATAATCATCATCATAATCATTATCATAATAATCATCATTGTCATCATCATAATCATCATCATAATCATCATCATAATCATCATGATAACCGTCATCATAATTATCATCATAATCATTATCATAATCGTCATGATAGTCATCATCACAATAGTCATCACAATCGTCATCATTATAGTCATCATAATCATCATCATAATCATCATCATAATCATCATCATAATCATCATCATAATCATCATCATAATCATCATCATAACCGTCATCATAATCATCATCATAATCATGATCATAATCATCATCATAATCATCATCATAATCAGCATCATAATCATCATCATAATCATCATCATAATCATCATCATAATATTCATCATAATCATCATCATAATCATTATCATAATCGTCATCATAGTCATCATCAGAATCGTCATCATAATCATCATCATAGTCATCATCATAATCATCATCATAATTATCAACATAATCATCATCATAATCATCATCATAATCGTCATCATGGTCATCATCATAATCGTCATCATAATCATCATAATAGTCATCATAATCGCCATCATAATCATCAGAATAGTCATCATAATCGTCATCATTATAGTCATCATAACCATCATCATAATCATCATCATAATCATCATCATAATCATCATCATAATCATCGTCATAATCATCATCATAATCATTATCATAATCGTCATCATAATCATCATCATAACCGTCATCATAATTATCATCATAATCATTATCATAATCGTCATCATAGTCACCATCATGATGGTCATCATAATCATCATCATAATCATCATCATAATCATCATCATAATCATCATCATACTAATCATCATTGTCATCATCATAATCATCATCATAATCATCATCATAATCATCATCATAATCATCATCATAATCATCGTCATAATCATCATCATAGTCATCATCATAATCATCATGATAATCATCATCATAACCGTCATCATAATCATCATCATAATCATCATCATAATCATCATCATAATCATCATCATAATCATCATCATAATATTCATCATAATCATCATCATAATCATTATCATAATCGTCATCATAGTCATCATCAGAATCGTCATCATAATCATCATCATAGTCATCATCATAATCATCATCATAATTATCAACATAATCATCATCATAATCATCATCATAATCGTCATCATGGTCATCATCATAATCGTCATCATAATCATCATAATAGTCATCATAATCGCCATCATAATCATCAGAATAGTCATCATAATCGTCATCATTATAGTCATCATAATCATCATCATAATCATCATCATAATCATCATCAGAATCATCATCATAATCATAATCATAATCATCATCATAATCATGATCATAATCATTATCATAATCATCGTCATAATCATCGTCATAATCATCATCATAATCATCATCATAACCGTCATCATAATCATCATCATAATAGTCATCATAATCGTCATCATTATAGTCATCATAATCATCATCGTAATCATCATCATAATCATCATCATAATAGTCATCATAATCGGCATCATTATAGACGTCGTAATCATAATCATAATCATCATCATAATCATCATCATAATGATCATCATAATCATCATCATAATGATCATCGTAATCATCATCATAATCATCATCATAATATTCATAATAATCATCATCATAATCATTATCATAATCATCATCATAATCATCATCATAATAATCATCATAATCATCATCATAATCATCATCATAATAATCATCATAATCATCATCATAATCATAATCATAATCATCATCATAACCGTCAACGTGATCAGCATCATAGTCACAGTCATAATAGTCATCATAATCATCATCATAATCGTCATCATAATCATCATCATAATCGTCATCATTATGATCATCGCAATCATCATCATAATCATCATCATAATCATCATCATATACATTAACATAATCATCATCATAATATTCATCATAATCATGATCATAATCATGAGCATAATCATCATCATAATCATTATCATAATCATCATCATAATGATCGTCATAATCATCATCACAATCATCATCATAACCGTCATCATAATAATCATCATAATAGTCATCATAATCGTCATCATTATAATCATCATAATCGTCATCATAATCATCATCATAATCATAATCATAATCGTCATCATAATCATCATAATCATCATCATAACCGTCATCATAACCGTCATCATAATCAGCATCATAGTCATCATCATAATCATCATCATAATCATCATCATAATCATCATCATAATCGTCATCATAATCATCATCATAATCATCATCATAATCATCATCATAATCATCATCATATTCAGCATCATAATCATCATCATAATCATTACCATAATCGTCATCATAGTCATCATCATAATCATCATCATAATCATTATCATAATCGTCATCATAATCATCATCATAACCGTCATCATAATTATCATCATAATCATTATCATAATCGTCATCATAGTCATCAGCATGATGGTCATCATAATCATCATCATAATCATCATCATAATCATCATCATAATCATCATCATTGTCATCATCATAATCATCATCATAATCATCATCATAATCATCATGATAACCGTCATCATAATTATCATCATAATCATTATCATAATCGTCATGATAGTCATCATCACAATAGTCATCACAATCGTCATCATTATAGTCATCATAATCATCATCATAATCATCATCACAATCATCATCATAATATTCACCATAATCATCATCGTAATCATGAGCATAATCATCATCATAGTCATCATCATAATCGTCATCGTAATCATCATCATAGTCATCATCATAATCATCATCATAGTCATCATCATAATAGTCCTCATGATCGTCATCATAATCATCATCATAATCATCATCATAATCATCATCATAATCATCATCATAATCATCATCATAATCATCATCATAATCATCATCATAATCATCATCATAAACATCATCATAATCATCATCATAATCATCATCATAATCATCATCATAATATTCATCATAATCATCATCATAATCATTATCATAATCGTCATCATAATCATCATCATAACCGTCATCATAATTATCATCATAATCATTATCATAATCGTCATCATAGTCATCATCATGATGGTCATCATAATCATCATCATAATCATCATCATAATCATCATCATAATTATCATCATAATCATCATGATAACCGTCATCATAATTATCATCATAATCATTATCATAATCGTCATGATAGTCATCATCACAATAGTCATCACAATCGTCATCATTATAGTCATCATAATCATCATCATAATCATCATCATAAACATCATCATAATCATCATCATAATCATCATCATAATCATCATCATAATCATCATCATAATCATCATCATAATCATCGTCATAATCATCATCATAGTCATCATCATAATCATCATCATAATCATCATCATAACCGTCATCATAATCATCATAATAGTCATCATAATCGCCATCATAATCATCAGAATAGTCATCATCATATTCAGCATCATAATCATCATCATAATCATTACCATAATCGTCATCATAGTCATCATCATAATCGTCATCATAATCATCATCATAGTCATCATCATAATCATCATCATAATTATCAACATAATCATCATCATAATCATCATCATAATCGTCATCATGGTCATCATCATAATCGTCATCATAATCATCATAATAGTCATCATAATCGCCATCATAATCATCAGAATAGTCATCATAATCGTCATCATTATAGTCATCATAACCATCATCATAATCATCATCATAATCATCATCATAATCATCATCATAATCATCGTCATAATCATCATCATAGTCATCATCATAATCATCATCATAATCATCATCATAACCGTCATCATAATCATCATCATAATCATCATCATAATCATCATCAGAATCATCATCATAATCATAATCATAATCATCATCATAATCATGATCATAATCATTATCATAATCATCATCATAATCATCGTCATAATCATCATCATAATCATCATCATAACCGTCATCATAATCATCATCATAATAGTCATCATAATCGTCATCATTATAGTCATCATAATCATCATCGTAATCATCATCATAATCATCATCATAATAGTCATCATAATCGGCATCATTATAGACGTCGTAATCATAATCATCATCGTAATGATCATCATAATCATCATCATAATGATCATCGTAATCATCATCATAATCATCATCATAATATTCATAATAATCATCATCATAATCATTATCATAATCATCATCATAATCGTCATCATTATAGTCATCATAATCATCATCATAATCATCATCATAATCATCATCATAATCATCATCATAATCGTCATCATAATCATCATAATCATCATCATAACCGTCATCATAACCGTCATCATAATCAGCATCATAGTCATCATCATAATCATCATCATAATCATCATCATAATCATCATCATAATCGGCATCATAATCATCATCATAATCATCATCATAATCATCATCATATTCAGCATCATAATCATCATCATAATCATTACCATAATCGTCATCATAGTCATCATCATAATCATCATCATAATCATCAGCATAATCATCATCATAATCATCATCATAATATTCACCATAATCATCATCGTAATCATGAGCATAATCATCATCATAGTCATCATCATAATCGTCATCGTAATCATCATCATAGTCATCATCATAATCATCATCATAGTCATCATCATAATAGTGCTCATGATCGTCATCATAATCATCATCATAATCATCATCATAATCATCATCATAATCATCATCATAAACATCATCATAACCATCATCATAATCATCATCATTATCATCATCATAATATTCATCATAATCATCATCATAATCATCATCATAATCATCATCATAGTCATCGTCATAATCATCATCATAGTCATCATCATAATCATCATCATAATCATCATCATAACCGTCATCATAATCATCATCATAATCATCATGATAACCGTCATCATAATCATCATCATAATCATTATCATAATCGTCATGATAGTCATCATCATAATCATCATCATAATATTCATCATAATCATCATCATAATCATTATCATAATCGTCATCATAATCATCATCATAACCGTCATCATAATTATCATCATAATCATTATCATAATCGTCATCATAGTCATCATCATGATGGTCATCATAATCATCATCATAATCATCATCATAATCATCATCATAATCATCATCATTATCATCATCATAATCATCATCATAATCGTCATCATAATCATCATCATAATCATCATCATAATCATCATCATAATCATCATCATAATCATTATCATAATCGTCATCATAGTCATCATCATGATGGTCATCATAATCATCATCATAATCATCATCATAATCATCATCATAATAATCATCATTGTCATCATCATAATCATCATCATAATCATCATCATAATCATCATGATAACCGTCATCATAATTATCATCATAATCATTATCATAATCGTCATGATAGTCATCATCACAATAGTCATCACAATCGTCATCATTATAGTCATCATAACCATCATCATAATCATCATCATAATCATCATCATAATCATCATCATAATCATCGTCATAATCATCATCATAGTTATCATCATAATCATCATCATAATCATCATCATAACCGTCATCATAATCATCATCATAATCATCATCATAATCATCATCAGAATCATCATCATAATCATAATCATAATCATCATCATAATCATGATCATAATCATTATCATAATCATCGTCATAATCATCGTCATAATCATCATCATAATCATCATCATAACCGTCATCATAATCATCATCATAATAGTCATCATAATCGTCATCATTATAGTCATCATAATCATCATCGTAATCATCATCATAATCATCATCATAATAGTCATCATAATCGGCATCATTATAGACGTCGTAATCACAATCATAATCATCATCATAATCATCATCATAATGATCATCATAATCATCATCATAATGATCATCGTAATCATCATCATAATCATCATCATAATATTCATAATAATCATCATCATAATCATCATCATAATCATCATCATAATCATCATCATAATAATCATCATAATCATCATCATAATCATTATCATAATCGTTATCATAATCATCATCATAACCGTCATCATAATTATCATCATAATCATTATCATAATCGTCATCATAGTCATCATCATGATGGTCATCATAATCATCATCATAATCATCATCATAATCATCATCATAATAATCATCATTGTCATCATCATAATCATCATCATAATCATCATCATAATCATCATGATAACCGTCATCATAATTATCATCATAATCATTATCATAATCGTCATGATAGTCATCATCACAATAGTCATCACAATCGTCATCATTATAGTCATCATAATCATCATCATAATCATGATCATAATCATTATCATAATCATCGTCATAATCATCGTCATAATCATCATCATAATCATCATCATAACCGTCATCATAATCATCATCATAATAGTCATCATAATCGTCATCATTATAGTCATCATAATCATCATCGTAATCATCATCATAATCATCATCATAATAGTCATCATAATCGGCATCATTATAGACGTCGTAATCACAATCATAATCATCATCATAATCATCATCATAATGATCATCATAATCATCATCATAATGATCATCGTAATCATCATCATAATCATCATCATAATATTCATAATAATCATCATCATAATCATCATCATAATCATCATCATAATCATCATCATAATAATCATCATAATCATCATCATAATCATTATCATAATCGTTATCATAATCATCATCATAACCGTCATCATAATTATCATCATAATCATTATCATAATCGTCATCATAGTCATCATCATGATGGTCATCATAATCATCATCATAATCATCATCATAATCATCATCATAATAATCATCATTGTCATCATCATAATCATCATCATAATCATCATCATAATCATCATGATAACCGTCATCATAATTATCATCATAATCATTATCATAATCGTCATGATAGTCATCATCACAATAGTCATCACAATCGTCATCATTATAGTCATCATAATCATCATCATAATCATCATCATAATCATCATCATAATCATCATCATAATCATCATCATAATCATCATCATAACCGTCATCATAATCATCATCATAATCATCATCATAATCATCATCATAATCATCATCATAATCATCATCATAATCATCATCGTAATCATCATCATAATATTCATCATAATCATCATCATAATCATTACCATAATCGTCATCATAGTCATCATCATAATCGTCATCATAATCATCATCATAGTCATCATCATAATCATCATCATAGTCATCATCATAATAGTGCTCATGATCGTCATCATAATCATCATCATAATCATCATCATAATCATCATCATAAACATCATCATAATCATCATCATAATCATCATCATTATCATCATCATAATATTCATCATAATCATCATCATAATCATCATCATAATCATCATCATAATCATCATCATAATCATCATCATAATTATCAACATAATCATCATCATAATCGTCATCATAATCATCATAATCATCATCATAACCGTCATCATAACCGTCATCATAATCAGCATCATAGTCATCATCATAATCATCATCATAATCATCATCATAATCATCATCATAATCGTCATCATAATCATCATCATAATCATCATCATAATCATCATCATATTCAGCATCATAATCATCATCATAATCATTACCATAATCGTCATCATAGTCATCATCATAATCATCATCATAATCATCATCATAATCATCATCATAATCATCATCATAATATTCACCATAATCATCATCGTAATCATGAGCATAATCATCATCATAGTCATCATCATAATCGTCATCGTAATCATCATCATAGTCATCATCATAATCATCATCATAGTCATCATCATAATAGTGCTCATGATCGTCATCATAATCATCATCATAATCATCATCATAATCATCATCATAAACATCATCATAATCATCATCATAATCATCATCATTATCATCATCATAATATTCATCATAATCATCATCATAATCATCATCATAATCATCATCATAATCATCGTCATAATCATCATCATAGTCATCATCATAATCATCATCATAATCATCATCATAACCGTCATCATAATCATCATCATAATCATCATGATAACCGTCATCATAATCATCATCATAATCATTATCATAATCGTCATGATAGTCATCATCATAATCGTCATCACAATATTCATCATAATCATCATCATAATCATTATCATAATCGTCATCATAATCATCATCATAACCGTCATCATAATTATCATCATAATCATTATCATAATCGTCATCATAATCATCATCATATACATTAACATAATCATCATCATAATATTCATCATAATCATGATCATAATCATGAGCATAATCATCATCATAATCATCGTCATAATCATCATCACAATCATCATCATAACCGTCATCATAATAATCATCATAATAGTCATCATAATCGTCATCATTATAGTCATCATAATCGTCATCATAATCATCATCATAATCATCATAATCATCATCATAACCGTCATCATAACCGTCATCATAATCAGCATCATAGTCATCATCATAATCATCATCATAATCATCATCATAATCATCATCATAATCATCATCATAATCATCATCATAATCATCATCATAATATTCATCATAATCATCATCATAATCATTATCATAATCGTCATCATAGTCATCATCATAATCGTCATCATAATCATCATCATAGTCATCATCATAATCATCATCATAATTATCAACATAATCATCATCATAATCATCATCATAATCGTCATCATGGTCATCATCATAATCGTCATCATAATCATCATAATAGTCATCATAATCGCCATCATAATCATCAGAATAGTCATCATAATCGTCATCATTATAGTCATCATAACCATCATCATAACCATCATCATAATCATCATCATAATCATCATCATAATCATCATCATAATCATCGTCATAATCATCATCATAGTTATCATCATAATCATCATCATAATCATCATCATAACCGTCATCATAATCATCATCATAATCATCATCATAATCATCATCAGAATCATCATCATAATCATAATCATAATCATCATCATAATCATGATCATAATCATTATCATAATCATCGTCATAATCATCGTCATAATCATCATCATAATCATCATCATAACCGTCATCATAATCATCATCATAATAGTCATCATAATCGTCATCATTATAGTCATCATAATCATCATCGTAATCATCATCATAATCATCATCATAATAGTCATCATAATCGGCATCATTATAGACGTCGTAATCACAATCATAATCATCATCATAATCATCATCATAATCATCATCATAATCATCATGATAACCGTCATCATAATTATCATCATAATCATTATCATAATCGTCATGATAGTCATCATCACAATAGTCATCACAATCGTCATCATTATAGTCATCATAACCATCATCATAATCATCATCATAATCATCATCATAATCATCATCATAATCATCGTCATAATCATCATCATAGTTATCATCATAATCATCATCATAATCATCATCATAACCGTCATCATAATCATCATCATAATCATCATCATAATCATCATCAGAATCATCATCATAATCATAATCATAATCATCATCATAATCATGATCATAATCATTATCATAATCATCGTCATAATCATCGTCATAATCATCATCATAATCATCATCATAACCGTCATCATAATCATCATCATAATAGTCATCATAATCGTCATCATTATAGTCATCATAATCATCATCGTAATCATCATCATAATCATCATCATAATAGTCATCATAATCGGCATCATTATAGACGTCGTAATCACAATCATAATCATCATCATAATCATCATCATAATGATCATCATAATCATCATCATAATGATCATCGTAATCATCATCATAATCATCATCATAATATTCATAATAATCATCATCATAATCATCATCATAATCATCATCATAATAATCATCATAATCATCATCATAATCATTATCATAATCGTTATCATAATCATCATCATAACCGTCATCATAATTATCATCATAATCATTATCATAATCGTCATCATAGTCATCATCATGATGGTCATCATAATCATCATCATAATCATCATCATAATCATCATCATAATAATCATCATTGTCATCATCATAATCATCATCATAATCATCATCATAATCATCATGATAACCGTCATCATAATTATCATCATAATCATTATCATAATCGTCATGATAGTCATCATCACAATAGTCATCACAATCGTCATCATTATAGTCATCATAATCATCATCATAATCATCATCATAATCATCATCATAATCATCATCATAATCATCATCATAATCATCATCATAACCGTCATCATAATCATCATCATAATCATCATCATAATCATCATCATAATCATCATCATAATCATCATCATAATCATCATCGTAATCATCATCATAATATTCATCATAATCATCATCATAATCATTACCATAATCGTCATCATAGTCATCATCATAATCGTCATCATAATCATCATCATAGTCATCATCATAATCATCATCATAGTCATCATCATAATAGTGCTCATGATCGTCATCATAATCATCATCATAATCATCATCATAATCATCATCATAAACATCATCATAATCATCATCATAATCATCATCATTATCATCATCATAATATTCATCATAATCATCATCATAATCATCATCATAATCATCATCATAATCATCATCATAATCATCATCATAATTATCAACATAATCATCATCATAATCGTCATCATAATCATCATAATCATCATCATAACCGTCATCATAACCGTCATCATAATCAGCATCATAGTCATCATCATAATCATCATCATAATCATCATCATAATCATCATCATAATCGTCATCATAATCATCATCATAATCATCATCATAATCATCATCATATTCAGCATCATAATCATCATCATAATCATTACCATAATCGTCATCATAGTCATCATCATAATCATCATCATAATCATCATCATAATCATCATCATAATCATCATCATAATATTCACCATAATCATCATCGTAATCATGAGCATAATCATCATCATAGTCATCATCATAATCGTCATCGTAATCATCATCATAGTCATCATCATAATCATCATCATAGTCATCATCATAATAGTGCTCATGATCGTCATCATAATCATCATCATAATCATCATCATAATCATCATCATAAACATCATCATAATCATCATCATAATCATCATCATTATCATCATCATAATATTCATCATAATCATCATCATAATCATCATCATAATCATCATCATAATCATCGTCATAATCATCATCATAGTCATCATCATAATCATCATCATAATCATCATCATAACCGTCATCATAATCATCATCATAATCATCATGATAACCGTCATCATAATCATCATCATAATCATTATCATAATCGTCATGATAGTCATCATCATAATCGTCATCACAATATTCATCATAATCATCATCATAATCATTATCATAATCGTCATCATAATCATCATCATAACCGTCATCATAATTATCATCATAATCATTATCATAATCGTCATCATAATCATCATCATATACATTAACATAATCATCATCATAATATTCATCATAATCATGATCATAATCATGAGCATAATCATCATCATAATCATCGTCATAATCATCATCACAATCATCATCATAACCGTCATCATAATAATCATCATAATAGTCATCATAATCGTCATCATTATAGTCATCATAATCGTCATCATAATCATCATCATAATCATCATAATCATCATCATAACCGTCATCATAACCGTCATCATAATCAGCATCATAGTCATCATCATAATCATCATCATAATCATCATCATAATCATCATCATAATCATCATCATAATCATCATCATAATCATCATCATAATATTCATCATAATCATCATCATAATCATTATCATAATCGTCATCATAGTCATCATCATAATCGTCATCATAATCATCATCATAGTCATCATCATAATCATCATCATAATTATCAACATAATCATCATCATAATCATCATCATAATCGTCATCATGGTCATCATCATAATCGTCATCATAATCATCATAATAGTCATCATAATCCCCATCATAATCATCAGAATAGTCATCATAATCGTCATCATTATAGTCATCATAACCATCATCATAACCATCATCATAATCATCATCATAATCATCATCATAATCATCATCATAATCATCGTCATAATCATCATCATAGTTATCATCATAATCATCATCATAATCATCATCATAACCGTCATCATAATCATCATCATAATCATCATCATAATCATCATCAGAATCATCATCATAATCATAATCATAATCATCATCATAATCATGATCATAATCATTATCATAATCATCGTCATAATCATCGTCATAATCATCATCATAATCATCATCATAACCGTCATCATAATCATCATCATAATAGTCATCATAATCGTCATCATTATAGTCATCATAATCATCATCGTAATCATCATCATAATCATCATCATAATAGTCATCATAATCGGCATCATTATAGACGTCGTAATCACAATCATAATCATCATCATAATCATCATCATAATGATCATCATAATCATCATCATAATGATCATCGTAATCATCATCATAATCATCATCATAATATTCATAATAATCATCATCATAATCATTATCATAATCATCATCATAATCATCATCATAATAATCATCATAATCATCATCATAATCATAATCATAATCATCATCATAACCGTCAACGTGATCAGCATCATAGTCACAGTCATAATAGTCATCATAATCATCATCATAATCGTCATCATAATCATCATCATAATCGTCATCATAATGATCATCGCAATCATCATCATAATCATCATCATATACATTAACATAATCATCATCATAATATTCATCATAATCATGATCATAATCATGAGCATAATCATCATCATAATCATTATCATAATCATCATCATAATCATCGTCATAATCATCATCACAATCATCATCATAACCGTCATCATAATAATCATCATAATAGTCATCATAATCGTCATCATTATAGTCATCATAATCGTCATCATAATCATCATCATAATCATCATCATAATCGTCATCATAATCATCATAATCATCATCATAACCGTCATCATAACCGTCATCATAATCAGCATGATAGTCATCATCATAATCATCATCATAATCATCATCATAAGCATCATCATAATCGTCATCATAATCATCATCATAATCATCATCATAATCATCATCATATTCACCATCATAATCATCATCATAATCATTACCATAATCGTCATCATAGTCATCATCATAATCATCATCATAATCATCATCATAATCATCATCATAATCATCATCATAATATTCACCATAATCATCATCATAATCATCATCATAAACATCATCATAATCATCATCATAATCATCATCATAATCATCATCATAATATTCATCATAATCATCATCATAATCATTATCATAATCGTTATCATAATCATCATCATAACCGTCATCATAATTATCATCATAATCATTATCATAATCGTCATCATAGTCATCATCATGATGGTCATCATAATCATCATCATAATCATCATCATAATCATCATGATAACCGTCATCATAATTATCATCATAATCATTATCATAATCGTCATGATAGTCATCATCACAATAGTCATCACAATCGTCATCATTATAGTCATCATAATCATCATCATAATCATCATCATAATCATCATCATAATCATCATCATAATCATCATCATAATCATCATCATAACCGTCATCATAATCATCATCATAATCATCATCATAATCATCATCATAATCATCATCATAATCAGCATCATAATCATCATCATAATCATCATCATAATATTCATCATAATCATCATCATAATCATTATCATAATCGTCATCATAGTCATCATCATAATCGTCATCATAATCATCATCATAGTCATCATCATAATCATCATCATAATTATCAACATAATCATCATCATAATCATCATCATAATATTCATCATAATCATCATCATAATCATTATCATAATCGTCATCATAGTCATCATCATAATCGTCATCATAATCATCATCATAGTCATCATCATAATCATCATCATAATTATCAACATAATCATCATCATAATCATCATCATAATCGTCATCATGGTCATCATCATAATCGTCATCATAATCATCATAATAGTCATCATAATCGCCATCATAATCATCAGAATAGTCATCATAATCGTCATCATTATAGTCATCATAACCATCATCATAATCATCATCATAATCAGCATCATAATCATCATCATAATCATCGTCATAATCATCATCATAGTCATCATCATAATCATCATCATAATCATCATCATAACCGTCATCATAATCATCATCATAATCATCATCATAATCATCATCAGAATCATCATCATAATCATAATCATAATCATCATCATAATCATGATCATAATCATTATCATAATCATCATCATAATCATCGTCATAATCATCATCATAATCATCATCATAACCGTCATCATAATCATCATCATAATAGTCATCATAATCGTCATCATTATAGTCATCATAATCATCATCGTAATCATCATCATAATCATCATCATAATAGTCATCATAATCGGCATCATTATAGACGTCGTAATCATAATCATAATCATCATCATAATCATCATCATAATGATCATCATAATCATCATCATAATGATCATCGTAATCATCATCATAATCATCATCATAATCATCATCATAATCATCATCATAATCGTCATCATAATCATCATAATCATCATCATAACCGTCATCATAACCGTCATCATAATCAGCATCATAGTCATCATCATAATCATCATCATAATCATCATCATAATCATCATCATAATCATCATCATAATCATCATCATAATCATCATCGTAGTCATCATCATAATCATCACCATAGTCATCATCATAATCGTCATCATAATCATCATCATAATCATCATCATGATCATCATCATAATCATCATCACAATCATCATCATAATCATCATCATAATCATCATCATAATGATCATCATTGTCATCATCATAATAGTCCTCATAATCGTCGTCTTTATAGTCATCAGACTCATCATAATCATCATCATAATAGTCATAATAATAGTCATCATAATCGTCATCATTATAGTCATCATAATCATCATCATAATCATCATCATAATCATCATCATAATCATCATCATTGTCATCATCATAATAGTCCTCATAATCGTCGTCTTTATAGTCATCAGAATCATCATAATCATCATCATAATAGTCATCATAATAGTCATCATAATCATCATCATAATCATCATCATAATCGTCATCATAATCATCATAATAGTCATCATAATCGACATCATTATAGTCATCATTGTCATCATCATAATCGTCATCAAAATCATCATCATAATCATCATCATAATCATCATCATAATCATCATCATAATCATCATCACAATCATCATCATAATCATCATCATAATCATCATCATAATCATCATCATAATCATCATCATTGTCATCATCATAATAGTCCTCATAATCATCATCATAACCGTCATCATAATCATCATCATAATAGTCATCATAATCGTCATCATTATAGTCATCATAATCATCATCATAATCATCATCATAATCATCATCATAATCATCATCATAATCATCATCATAATCATCATCATAATCATCATCATAATCATCATCATAATCATCATCGTAGTCATCATCATAATCATCATCATAGTCATCATCATAACCGTCATCATAATCATTACCATAATCGTCATCATAGTCATCATCATAATCATCATCATAATCATCATCATAATCATCATCATAATATTCACCATAATCATCATCGTAATCATGAGCATAATCATCATCATAGTCATCATCATAATCGTCATCGTAATCATCATCGTAGTCATCATCATAATCATCATCATAGTCATCATCATAATAGTCCTCATAATCGTCATCATAATCATCATCATAATCATCATCATAATCATCATCATAATCATCATCATAATCATCATCATAATCATCATCATAATCATGATCATAATCATCATCATAATCATCATCATAATCATCATCATAATCATCATCATAATCATCATCATAATCATCATCATAATCATCATCATAATCATCATCATAATCATAATCATAATCATCATCATAACCGTCAACGTAATCAGCATCATAGTCACAGTCATAATAGTCATCATAACCATCATCATAATCGTCATCATAATCATCATCATAATCATCATCATGATCATCATCATAATCATCATCACAATCATCATCATAATCATCATCATAATCATCATCATAATGATCATCATTGTCATCATCATAATAGTCCTCATAATCGTCGTCTTTATAGTCATCAGACTCATCATAATCATCATCATAATAGTCATAATAATAGTCATCATAATCGTCATCATTATAGTCATCATAATCATCATCATAATCATCATCATAATCATCATCATATTCATCATCATAGTCATCATCATAATCATTATCATAATCATCATCATAATCATCATCATTGTCATCATCATAATAGTCCTCATAATCGTCGTCTTTATAGTCATCAGAATCATCATAATCATCATCGTAATAGTCATCATAATAGTCATCATAATCATCATCATAATCATCATCATAATCGTCATCATAATCATCATAATAGTCATCATAATCGACATCATTATAGTCATCATTGTCATCATCATAATCGTCATCAAAATCATCATCATAATCATCATCATAATCATCATCATAATCATCATCATAATCATCATCACAATCATCATCATAATCATCATCATAATCATCATCATAATCATCATCATAATCATCATCATTGTCATCATCATAATAGTCCTCATAATCGTCGTCTTTATAGTCATCAGAATCATCATAATCATCATCATAATAGTCATCATAATAGTCATCATAATCGTCATCATTATAATCATCATAATCATCATCATAATCATCATCAGAATCATCATCATATTCATCATCACAGTCATCATCATAATCATTATCATAATCATTATCATAACCGTCATCATAATCATCATCATTGTCATCATCATAATAGTCCTCACAATCGTCATCATTATAGTCATCATAATCATCATCATAATCGTCATCATAATCATCATCATAATCATCATCATAATCGTCATCATAATCATCATAATAGTCATCATAATCGACATCATTATAGTCATCATTGTCATCATCATAATCGTCATCAAAATCATCATCATAATCATCATCATAACCGTCATCATAATCAGCATCACAGTCATCATAATAATCATCATCATAATCATCATCATAATCGTCATCATAATCGTCATCATAATCGTCATCATAATCGTCATCATAATCATCATCATAATCATCATCATAATCATCATCATAATCATCATCATAATCATCATCATAATCATCAACATAATCATAATCATAATCATCATCATAACCGTCAACGTAATCAGCATCATACTCATAGTCATAATAGTCATCATAATCATCATCATAATCATCATCATAATCGTCATCATAATCATTATAATAGTCATCATCATAATAGTCCTCATAATCATCATCATAACCGTCATCATAATCATCATCATAATAGTCATCATAATCGTCATCATTATAGTCATCATAATCATCATCATAATCATCATCATAATCATCATCATAATCATCATCATAATCATCATCATAATCATCATCATAACCGTCATCATAATCATTACCATAATCGTCATCATAGTCATCATCATAATCATCATCATAATCATCATCATAATCATGATCATAATATTCACCATAATCATCATCGTAATCATGAGCATAATCATCATCATAGTCATCATCATAATCGTCATCGTAATCATCATCGTAGTCATCGTCATAATCATCATCATAGTCATCATCATAATAGTCCTCATAATCGTCATCATAATCATCATCATAATCATCATCATAATCATCATCATAATCATCATCATAATCATCATCATAATCATCATCATAATCATCATCATAATCATCATCATAATCATCATCATAATCATCATCATAATCATCATCATAATCATGATCATAATCATCATCATAACCGTCAACGTAATCAGCATCATAGTCACAGTCATAATAGTCATCATAATCATCATCATAATCGTCATCATAATCATCATCATAATCGTCATCATGGTCATCATAATCATCATCATAGTCATCATCATAATCATCATCATAATCATCATCATAATCATCATCATAATCATCATCATAATCATCATCATAATAATCATCATAATCATCATCATAATCATCATCATAATCATCATCATAATCATCATCATAATCATCATCATAATATTCATCATAATCATCATCATAATCATTATCATAATCGTCATCATAGTCATCATCAGAATCGTCATCATAATCATCATCATAGTCATCATCATAATCATCATCATAATTATCAACATAATCATCATCATAATCATCATCATAATCGTCATCATGGTCATCATCATAATCGTCATCATAATCATCATAATAGTCATCATAATCGCCATCATAATCATCAGAATAGTCATCATAATCGTCATCATTATAGTCATCATAATCATCATCATAATCATCATCATAATCATCATCAGAATCATCATCATAATCATAATCATAATCATCATCATAATCATGATCATAATCATTATCATAATCATCGTCATAATCATCGTCATAATCATCATCATAATCATCATCATAACCGTCATCATAATCATCATCATAATAGTCATCATAATCGTCATCATTATAGTCATCATAATCATCATCGTAATCATCATCATAATCATCATCATAATAGTCATCATAATCGGCATCATTATAGACGTCGTAATCATAATCATAATCATCATCATAATCATCATCATAATGATCATCATAATCATCATCATAATGATCATCGTAATCATCATCATAATCATCATCATAATATTCATAATAATCATCATCATAATCATTATCATAATCATCATCATAATCATCATCATAATAATCATCATAATCATCATCATAATCATCATCATAATAATCATCATAATCATCATCATAATCATAATCATAATCATCATCATAACCGTCAACGTGATCAGCATCATAGTCACAGTCATAATAGTCATCATAATCATCATCATAATCGTCATCATAATCATCATCATAATCGTCATCATTATGATCATCGCAATCATCATCATAATCATCATCATAATCATCATCATATACATTAACATAATCATCATCATAATATTCATCATAATCATGATCATAATCATGAGCATAATCATCATCATAATCATTATCATAATCATCATCATAATGATCGTCATAATCATCATCACAATCATCATCATAACCGTCATCATAATAATCATCATAATAGTCATCATAATCGTCATCATTATAATCATCATAATCGTCATCATAATCATCATCATAATCATAATCATAATCGTCATCATAATCATCATAATCATCATCATAACCGTCATCATAACCGTCATCATAATCAGCATCATAGTCATCATCATAATCATCATCATAATCATCATCATAATCATCATCATAATCGTCATCATAATCATCATCATAATCATCATCATAATCATCATCATAATCATCATCATATTCAGCATCATAATCATCATCATAATCATTACCATAATCGTCATCATAGTCATCATCATAATCATCATCATAATCATTATCATAATCGTCATCATAATCATCATCATAACCGTCATCATAATTATCATCATAATCATTATCATAATCGTCATCATAGTCATCAGCATGATGGTCATCATAATCATCATCATAATCATCATCATAATCATCATCATAATCATCATCATTGTCATCATCATAATCATCATCATAATCATCATCATAATCATCATGATAACCGTCATCATAATTATCATCATAATCATTATCATAATCGTCATGATAGTCATCATCACAATAGTCATCACAATCGTCATCATTATAGTCATCATAATCATCATCATAATCATCATCACAATCATCATCATAATATTCACCATAATCATCATCGTAATCATGAGCATAATCATCATCATAGTCATCATCATAATCGTCATCGTAATCATCATCATAGTCATCATCATAATCATCATCATAGTCATCATCATAATAGTCCTCATGATCGTCATCATAATCATCATCATAATCATCATCATAATCATCATCATAATCATCATCATAATCATCATCATAATCATCATCATAATCATCATCATAATCATCATCATAAACATCATCATAATCATCATCATAATCATCATCATAATCATCATCATAATATTCATCATAATCATCATCATAATCATTATCATAATCGTCATCATAATCATCATCATAACCGTCATCATAATTATCATCATAATCATTATCATAATCGTCATCATAGTCATCATCATGATGGTCATCATAATCATCATCATAATCATCATCATAATCATCATCATAATTATCATCATAATCATCATGATAACCGTCATCATAATTATCATCATAATCATTATCATAATCGTCATGATAGTCATCATCACAATAGTCATCACAATCGTCATCATTATAGTCATCATAATCATCATCATAATCATCATCATAAACATCATCATAATCATCATCATAATCATCATCATAATCATCATCATAATCATCATCATAATCATCATCATAATCATCGTCATAATCATCATCATAGTCATCATCATAATCATCATCATAATCATCATCATAACCGTCATCATAATCATCATAATAGTCATCATAATCGCCATCATAATCATCAGAATAGTCATCATCATATTCAGCATCATAATCATCATCATAATCATTACCATAATCGTCATCATAGTCATCATCATAATCGTCATCATAATCATCATCATAGTCATCATCATAATCATCATCATAATTATCAACATAATCATCATCATAATCATCATCATAATCGTCATCATGGTCATCATCATAATCGTCATCATAATCATCATAATAGTCATCATAATCGCCATCATAATCATCAGAATAGTCATCATAATCGTCATCATTATAGTCATCATAACCATCATCATAATCATCATCATAATCATCATCATAATCATCATCATAATCATCGTCATAATCATCATCATAGTCATCATCATAATCATCATCATAATCATCATCATAACCGTCATCATAATCATCATCATAATCATCATCATAATCATCATCAGAATCATCATCATAATCATAATCATAATCATCATCATAATCATGATCATAATCATTATCATAATCATCATCATAATCATCGTCATAATCATCATCATAATCATCATCATAACCGTCATCATAATCATCATCATAATAGTCATCATAATCGTCATCATTATAGTCATCATAATCATCATCGTAATCATCATCATAATCATCATCATAATAGTCATCATAATCGGCATCATTATAGACGTCGTAATCATAATCATCATCGTAATGATCATCATAATCATCATCATAATGATCATCGTAATCATCATCATAATCATCATCATAATATTCATAATAATCATCATCATAATCATTATCATAATCATCATCATAATCGTCATCATTATAGTCATCATAATCATCATCATAATCATCATCATAATCATCATCATAATCATCATCATAATCGTCATCATAATCATCATAATCATCATCATAACCGTCATCATAACCGTCATCATAATCAGCATCATAGTCATCATCATAATCATCATCATAATCATCATCATAATCATCATCATAATCGGCATCATAATCATCATCATAATCATCATCATAATCATCATCATATTCAGCATCATAATCATCATCATAATCATTACCATAATCGTCATCATAGTCATCATCATAATCATCATCATAATCATCAGCATAATCATCATCATAATCATCATCATAATATTCACCATAATCATCATCGTAATCATGAGCATAATCATCATCATAGTCATCATCATAATCGTCATCGTAATCATCATCATAGTCATCATCATAATCATCATCATAGTCATCATCATAATAGTGCTCATGATCGTCATCATAATCATCATCATAATCATCATCATAATCATCATCATAATCATCATCATAAACATCATCATAACCATCATCATAATCATCATCATTATCATCATCATAATATTCATCATAATCATCATCATAATCATCATCATAATCATCATCATAATCATCGTCATAATCATCATCATAGTCATCATCATAATCATCATCATAATCATCATCATAACCGTCATCATAATCATCATCATAATCATCATGATAACCGTCATCATAATCATCATCATAATCATTATCATAATCGTCATGATAGTCATCATCATAATCATCATCATAATATTCATCATAATCATCATCATAATCATTATCATAATCGTCATCATAATCATCATCATAACCGTCATCATAATTATCATCATAATCATTATCATAATCGTCATCATAGTCATCATCATGATGGTCATCATAATCATCATCATAATCATCATCATAATCATCATCATAATCATCATCATTATCATCATCATAATCATCATCATAATCGTCATCATAATCATCATCATAATCATCATCATAATCATCATCATAATCATCATCATAATCATTATCATAATCGTCATCATAGTCATCATCATGATGGTCATCATAATCATCATCATAATCATCATCATAATCATCATCATAATAATCATCATTGTCATCATCATAATCATCATCATAATCATCATCATAATCATCATGATAACCGTCATCATAATTATCATCATAATCATTATCATAATCGTCATGATAGTCATCATCACAATAGTCATCACAATCGTCATCATTATAGTCATCATAACCATCATCATAATCATCATCATAATCATCATCATAATCATCATCATAATCATCGTCATAATCATCATCATAGTTATCATCATAATCATCATCATAATCATCATCATAACCGTCATCATAATCATCATCATAATCATCATCATAATCATCATCAGAATCATCATCATAATCATAATCATAATCATCATCATAATCATGATCATAATCATTATCATAATCATCGTCATAATCATCGTCATAATCATCATCATAATCATCATCATAACCGTCATCATAATCATCATCATAATAGTCATCATAATCGTCATCATTATAGTCATCATAATCATCATCGTAATCATCATCATAATCATCATCATAATAGTCATCATAATCGGCATCATTATAGACGTCGTAATCACAATCATAATCATCATCATAATCATCATCATAATGATCATCATAATCATCATCATAATGATCATCGTAATCATCATCATAATCATCATCATAATATTCATAATAATCATCATCATAATCATCATCATAATCATCATCATAATCATCATCATAATAATCATCATAATCATCATCATAATCATTATCATAATCGTTATCATAATCATCATCATAACCGTCATCATAATTATCATCATAATCATTATCATAATCGTCATCATAGTCATCATCATGATGGTCATCATAATCATCATCATAATCATCATCATAATCATCATCATAATAATCATCATTGTCATCATCATAATCATCATCATAATCATCATCATAATCATCATGATAACCGTCATCATAATTATCATCATAATCATTATCATAATCGTCATGATAGTCATCATCACAATAGTCATCACAATCGTCATCATTATAGTCATCATAATCATCATCATAATCATGATCATAATCATTATCATAATCATCGTCATAATCATCGTCATAATCATCATCATAATCATCATCATAACCGTCATCATAATCATCATCATAATAGTCATCATAATCGTCATCATTATAGTCATCATAATCATCATCGTAATCATCATCATAATCATCATCATAATAGTCATCATAATCGGCATCATTATAGACGTCGTAATCACAATCATAATCATCATCATAATCATCATCATAATGATCATCATAATCATCATCATAATGATCATCGTAATCATCATCATAATCATCATCATAATATTCATAATAATCATCATCATAATCATCATCATAATCATCATCATAATCATCATCATAATAATCATCATAATCATCATCATAATCATTATCATAATCGTTATCATAATCATCATCATAACCGTCATCATAATTATCATCATAATCATTATCATAATCGTCATCATAGTCATCATCATGATGGTCATCATAATCATCATCATAATCATCATCATAATCATCATCATAATAATCATCATTGTCATCATCATAATCATCATCATAATCATCATCATAATCATCATGATAACCGTCATCATAATTATCATCATAATCATTATCATAATCGTCATGATAGTCATCATCACAATAGTCATCACAATCGTCATCATTATAGTCATCATAATCATCATCATAATCATCATCATAATCATCATCATAATCATCATCATAATCATCATCATAATCATCATCATAACCGTCATCATAATCATCATCATAATCATCATCATAATCATCATCATAATCATCATCATAATCATCATCATAATCATCATCGTAATCATCATCATAATATTCATCATAATCATCATCATAATCATTACCATAATCGTCATCATAGTCATCATCATAATCGTCATCATAATCATCATCATAGTCATCATCATAATCATCATCATAGTCATCATCATAATAGTGCTCATGATCGTCATCATAATCATCATCATAATCATCATCATAATCATCATCATAAACATCATCATAATCATCATCATAATCATCATCATTATCATCATCATAATATTCATCATAATCATCATCATAATCATCATCATAATCATCATCATAATCATCATCATAATCATCATCATAATTATCAACATAATCATCATCATAATCGTCATCATAATCATCATAATCATCATCATAACCGTCATCATAACCGTCATCATAATCAGCATCATAGTCATCATCATAATCATCATCATAATCATCATCATAATCATCATCATAATCGTCATCATAATCATCATCATAATCATCATCATAATCATCATCATATTCAGCATCATAATCATCATCATAATCATTACCATAATCGTCATCATAGTCATCATCATAATCATCATCATAATCATCATCATAATCATCATCATAATCATCATCATAATATTCACCATAATCATCATCGTAATCATGAGCATAATCATCATCATAGTCATCATCATAATCGTCATCGTAATCATCATCATAGTCATCATCATAATCATCATCATAGTCATCATCATAATAGTGCTCATGATCGTCATCATAATCATCATCATAATCATCATCATAATCATCATCATAAACATCATCATAATCATCATCATAATCATCATCATTATCATCATCATAATATTCATCATAATCATCATCATAATCATCATCATAATCATCATCATAATCATCGTCATAATCATCATCATAGTCATCATCATAATCATCATCATAATCATCATCATAACCGTCATCATAATCATCATCATAATCATCATGATAACCGTCATCATAATCATCATCATAATCATTATCATAATCGTCATGATAGTCATCATCATAATCGTCATCACAATATTCATCATAATCATCATCATAATCATTATCATAATCGTCATCATAATCATCATCATAACCGTCATCATAATTATCATCATAATCATTATCATAATCGTCATCATAATCATCATCATATACATTAACATAATCATCATCATAATATTCATCATAATCATGATCATAATCATGAGCATAATCATCATCATAATCATCGTCATAATCATCATCACAATCATCATCATAACCGTCATCATAATAATCATCATAATAGTCATCATAATCGTCATCATTATAGTCATCATAATCGTCATCATAATCATCATCATAATCATCATAATCATCATCATAACCGTCATCATAACCGTCATCATAATCAGCATCATAGTCATCATCATAATCATCATCATAATCATCATCATAATCATCATCATAATCATCATCATAATCATCATCATAATCATCATCATAATATTCATCATAATCATCATCATAATCATTATCATAATCGTCATCATAGTCATCATCATAATCGTCATCATAATCATCATCATAGTCATCATCATAATCATCATCATAATTATCAACATAATCATCATCATAATCATCATCATAATCGTCATCATGGTCATCATCATAATCGTCATCATAATCATCATAATAGTCATCATAATCGCCATCATAATCATCAGAATAGTCATCATAATCGTCATCATTATAGTCATCATAACCATCATCATAACCATCATCATAATCATCATCATAATCATCATCATAATCATCATCATAATCATCGTCATAATCATCATCATAGTTATCATCATAATCATCATCATAATCATCATCATAACCGTCATCATAATCATCATCATAATCATCATCATAATCATCATCAGAATCATCATCATAATCATAATCATAATCATCATCATAATCATGATCATAATCATTATCATAATCATCGTCATAATCATCGTCATAATCATCATCATAATCATCATCATAACCGTCATCATAATCATCATCATAATAGTCATCATAATCGTCATCATTATAGTCATCATAATCATCATCGTAATCATCATCATAATCATCATCATAATAGTCATCATAATCGGCATCATTATAGACGTCGTAATCACAATCATAATCATCATCATAATCATCATCATAATCATCATCATAATCATCATGATAACCGTCATCATAATTATCATCATAATCATTATCATAATCGTCATGATAGTCATCATCACAATAGTCATCACAATCGTCATCATTATAGTCATCATAACCATCATCATAATCATCATCATAATCATCATCATAATCATCATCATAATCATCGTCATAATCATCATCATAGTTATCATCATAATCATCATCATAATCATCATCATAACCGTCATCATAATCATCATCATAATCATCATCATAATCATCATCAGAATCATCATCATAATCATAATCATAATCATCATCATAATCATGATCATAATCATTATCATAATCATCGTCATAATCATCGTCATAATCATCATCATAATCATCATCATAACCGTCATCATAATCATCATCATAATAGTCATCATAATCGTCATCATTATAGTCATCATAATCATCATCGTAATCATCATCATAATCATCATCATAATAGTCATCATAATCGGCATCATTATAGACGTCGTAATCACAATCATAATCATCATCATAATCATCATCATAATGATCATCATAATCATCATCATAATGATCATCGTAATCATCATCATAATCATCATCATAATATTCATAATAATCATCATCATAATCATCATCATAATCATCATCATAATCATCATCATAATAATCATCATAATCATCATCATAATCATTATCATAATCGTTATCATAATCATCATCATAACCGTCATCATAATTATCATCATAATCATTATCATAATCGTCATCATAGTCATCATCATGATGGTCATCATAATCATCATCATAATCATCATCATAATCATCATCATAATAATCATCATTGTCATCATCATAATCATCATCATAATCATCATCATAATCATCATGATAACCGTCATCATAATTATCATCATAATCATTATCATAATCGTCATGATAGTCATCATCACAATAGTCATCACAATCGTCATCATTATAGTCATCATAATCATCATCATAATCATCATCATAATCATCATCATAATCATCATCATAATCATCATCATAATCATCATCATAACCGTCATCATAATCATCATCATAATCATCATCATAATCATCATCATAATCATCATCATAATCATCATCATAATCATCATCGTAATCATCATCATAATATTCATCATAATCATCATCATAATCATTACCATAATCGTCATCATAGTCATCATCATAATCGTCATCATAATCATCATCATAGTCATCATCATAATCATCATCATAGTCATCATCATAATAGTGCTCATGATCGTCATCATAATCATCATCATAATCATCATCATAATCATCATCATAAACATCATCATAATCATCATCATAATCATCATCATTATCATCATCATAATATTCATCATAATCATCATCATAATCATCATCATAATCATCATCATAATCATCATCATAATCATCATCATAATTATCAACATAATCATCATCATAATCGTCATCATAATCATCATAATCATCATCATAACCGTCATCATAACCGTCATCATAATCAGCATCATAGTCATCATCATAATCATCATCATAATCATCATCATAATCATCATCATAATCGTCATCATAATCATCATCATAATCATCATCATAATCATCATCATATTCAGCATCATAATCATCATCATAATCATTACCATAATCGTCATCATAGTCATCATCATAATCATCATCATAATCATCATCATAATCATCATCATAATCATCATCATAATATTCACCATAATCATCATCGTAATCATGAGCATAATCATCATCATAGTCATCATCATAATCGTCATCGTAATCATCATCATAGTCATCATCATAATCATCATCATAGTCATCATCATAATAGTGCTCATGATCGTCATCATAATCATCATCATAATCATCATCATAATCATCATCATAAACATCATCATAATCATCATCATAATCATCATCATTATCATCATCATAATATTCATCATAATCATCATCATAATCATCATCATAATCATCATCATAATCATCGTCATAATCATCATCATAGTCATCATCATAATCATCATCATAATCATCATCATAACCGTCATCATAATCATCATCATAATCATCATGATAACCGTCATCATAATCATCATCATAATCATTATCATAATCGTCATGATAGTCATCATCATAATCGTCATCACAATATTCATCATAATCATCATCATAATCATTATCATAATCGTCATCATAATCATCATCATAACCGTCATCATAATTATCATCATAATCATTATCATAATCGTCATCATAATCATCATCATATACATTAACATAATCATCATCATAATATTCATCATAATCATGATCATAATCATGAGCATAATCATCATCATAATCATCGTCATAATCATCATCACAATCATCATCATAACCGTCATCATAATAATCATCATAATAGTCATCATAATCGTCATCATTATAGTCATCATAATCGTCATCATAATCATCATCATAATCATCATAATCATCATCATAACCGTCATCATAACCGTCATCATAATCAGCATCATAGTCATCATCATAATCATCATCATAATCATCATCATAATCATCATCATAATCATCATCATAATCATCATCATAATCATCATCATAATCATCATCATAATATTCATCATAATCATCATCATAATCATTATCATAATCGTCATCATAGTCATCATCATAATCGTCATCATAATCATCATCATAGTCATCATCATAATCATCATCATAATTATCAACATAATCATCATCATAATCATCATCATAATCGTCATCATGGTCATCATCATAATCGTCATCATAATCATCATAATAGTCATCATAATCCCCATCATAATCATCAGAATAGTCATCATAATCGTCATCATTATAGTCATCATAACCATCATCATAACCATCATCATAATCATCATCATAATCATCATCATAATCATCATCATAATCATCGTCATAATCATCATCATAGTTATCATCATAATCATCATCATAATCATCATCATAACCGTCATCATAATCATCATCATAATCATCATCATAATCATCATCAGAATCATCATCATAATCATAATCATAATCATCATCATAATCATGATCATAATCATTATCATAATCATCGTCATAATCATCGTCATAATCATCATCATAATCATCATCATAACCGTCATCATAATCATCATCATAATAGTCATCATAATCGTCATCATTATAGTCATCATAATCATCATCGTAATCATCATCATAATCATCATCATAATAGTCATCATAATCGGCATCATTATAGACGTCGTAATCACAATCATAATCATCATCATAATCATCATCATAATGATCATCATAATCATCATCATAATGATCATCGTAATCATCATCATAATCATCATCATAATATTCATAATAATCATCATCATAATCATTATCATAATCATCATCATAATCATCATCATAATAATCATCATAATCATCATCATAATCATAATCATAATCATCATCATAACCGTCAACGTGATCAGCATCATAGTCACAGTCATAATAGTCATCATAATCATCATCATAATCGTCATCATAATCATCATCATAATCGTCATCATAATGATCATCGCAATCATCATCATAATCATCATCATATACATTAACATAATCATCATCATAATATTCATCATAATCATGATCATAATCATGAGCATAATCATCATCATAATCATTATCATAATCATCATCATAATCATCGTCATAATCATCATCACAATCATCATCATAACCGTCATCATAATAATCATCATAATAGTCATCATAATCGTCATCATTATAGTCATCATAATCGTCATCATAATCATCATCATAATCATCATCATAATCGTCATCATAATCATCATAATCATCATCATAACCGTCATCATAACCGTCATCATAATCAGCATGATAGTCATCATCATAATCATCATCATAATCATCATCATAAGCATCATCATAATCGTCATCATAATCATCATCATAATCATCATCATAATCATCATCATATTCACCATCATAATCATCATCATAATCATTACCATAATCGTCATCATAGTCATCATCATAATCATCATCATAATCATCATCATAATCATCATCATAATCATCATCATAATATTCACCATAATCATCATCATAATCATCATCATAAACATCATCATAATCATCATCATAATCATCATCATAATCATCATCATAATATTCATCATAATCATCATCATAATCATTATCATAATCGTTATCATAATCATCATCATAACCGTCATCATAATTATCATCATAATCATTATCATAATCGTCATCATAGTCATCATCATGATGGTCATCATAATCATCATCATAATCATCATCATAATCATCATGATAACCGTCATCATAATTATCATCATAATCATTATCATAATCGTCATGATAGTCATCATCACAATAGTCATCACAATCGTCATCATTATAGTCATCATAATCATCATCATAATCATCATCATAATCATCATCATAATCATCATCATAATCATCATCATAATCATCATCATAACCGTCATCATAATCATCATCATAATCATCATCATAATCATCATCATAATCATCATCATAATCAGCATCATAATCATCATCATAATCATCATCATAATATTCATCATAATCATCATCATAATCATTATCATAATCGTCATCATAGTCATCATCATAATCGTCATCATAATCATCATCATAGTCATCATCATAATCATCATCATAATTATCAACATAATCATCATCATAATCATCATCATAATATTCATCATAATCATCATCATAATCATTATCATAATCGTCATCATAGTCATCATCATAATCGTCATCATAATCATCATCATAGTCATCATCATAATCATCATCATAATTATCAACATAATCATCATCATAATCATCATCATAATCGTCATCATGGTCATCATCATAATCGTCATCATAATCATCATAATAGTCATCATAATCGCCATCATAATCATCAGAATAGTCATCATAATCGTCATCATTATAGTCATCATAACCATCATCATAATCATCATCATAATCAGCATCATAATCATCATCATAATCATCGTCATAATCATCATCATAGTCATCATCATAATCATCATCATAATCATCATCATAACCGTCATCATAATCATCATCATAATCATCATCATAATCATCATCAGAATCATCATCATAATCATAATCATAATCATCATCATAATCATGATCATAATCATTATCATAATCATCATCATAATCATCGTCATAATCATCATCATAATCATCATCATAACCGTCATCATAATCATCATCATAATAGTCATCATAATCGTCATCATTATAGTCATCATAATCATCATCGTAATCATCATCATAATCATCATCATAATAGTCATCATAATCGGCATCATTATAGACGTCGTAATCATAATCATAATCATCATCATAATCATCATCATAATGATCATCATAATCATCATCATAATGATCATCGTAATCATCATCATAATCATCATCATAATCATCATCATAATCATCATCATAATCGTCATCATAATCATCATAATCATCATCATAACCGTCATCATAACCGTCATCATAATCAGCATCATAGTCATCATCATAATCATCATCATAATCATCATCATAATCATCATCATAATCATCATCATAATCATCATCATAATCATCATCGTAGTCATCATCATAATCATCACCATAGTCATCATCATAATCGTCATCATAATCATCATCATAATCATCATCATGATCATCATCATAATCATCATCACAATCATCATCATAATCATCATCATAATCATCATCATAATGATCATCATTGTCATCATCATAATAGTCCTCATAATCGTCGTCTTTATAGTCATCAGACTCATCATAATCATCATCATAATAGTCATAATAATAGTCATCATAATCGTCATCATTATAGTCATCATAATCATCATCATAATCATCATCATAATCATCATCATAATCATCATCATTGTCATCATCATAATAGTCCTCATAATCGTCGTCTTTATAGTCATCAGAATCATCATAATCATCATCATAATAGTCATCATAATAGTCATCATAATCATCATCATAATCATCATCATAATCGTCATCATAATCATCATAATAGTCATCATAATCGACATCATTATAGTCATCATTGTCATCATCATAATCGTCATCAAAATCATCATCATAATCATCATCATAATCATCATCATAATCATCATCATAATCATCATCACAATCATCATCATAATCATCATCATAATCATCATCATAATCATCATCATAATCATCATCATTGTCATCATCATAATAGTCCTCATAATCATCATCATAACCGTCATCATAATCATCATCATAATAGTCATCATAATCGTCATCATTATAGTCATCATAATCATCATCATAATCATCATCATAATCATCATCATAATCATCATCATAATCATCATCATAATCATCATCATAATCATCATCATAATCATCATCATAATCATCATCGTAGTCATCATCATAATCATCATCATAGTCATCATCATAACCGTCATCATAATCATTACCATAATCGTCATCATAGTCATCATCATAATCATCATCATAATCATCATCATAATCATCATCATAATATTCACCATAATCATCATCGTAATCATGAGCATAATCATCATCATAGTCATCATCATAATCGTCATCGTAATCATCATCGTAGTCATCATCATAATCATCATCATAGTCATCATCATAATAGTCCTCATAATCGTCATCATAATCATCATCATAATCATCATCATAATCATCATCATAATCATCATCATAATCATCATCATAATCATCATCATAATCATGATCATAATCATCATCATAATCATCATCATAATCATCATCATAATCATCATCATAATCATCATCATAATCATCATCATAATCATCATCATAATCATCATCATAATCATAATCATAATCATCATCATAACCGTCAACGTAATCAGCATCATAGTCACAGTCATAATAGTCATCATAACCATCATCATAATCGTCATCATAATCATCATCATAATCATCATCATGATCATCATCATAATCATCATCACAATCATCATCATAATCATCATCATAATCATCATCATAATGATCATCATTGTCATCATCATAATAGTCCTCATAATCGTCGTCTTTATAGTCATCAGACTCATCATAATCATCATCATAATAGTCATAATAATAGTCATCATAATCGTCATCATTATAGTCATCATAATCATCATCATAATCATCATCATAATCATCATCATATTCATCATCATAGTCATCATCATAATCATTATCATAATCATCATCATAATCATCATCATTGTCATCATCATAATAGTCCTCATAATCGTCGTCTTTATAGTCATCAGAATCATCATAATCATCATCGTAATAGTCATCATAATAGTCATCATAATCATCATCATAATCATCATCATAATCGTCATCATAATCATCATAATAGTCATCATAATCGACATCATTATAGTCATCATTGTCATCATCATAATCGTCATCAAAATCATCATCATAATCATCATCATAATCATCATCATAATCATCATCATAATCATCATCACAATCATCATCATAATCATCATCATAATCATCATCATAATCATCATCATAATCATCATCATTGTCATCATCATAATAGTCCTCATAATCGTCGTCTTTATAGTCATCAGAATCATCATAATCATCATCATAATAGTCATCATAATAGTCATCATAATCGTCATCATTATAATCATCATAATCATCATCATAATCATCATCAGAATCATCATCATATTCATCATCACAGTGATCATCATAATCATTATCATAATCATTATCATAACCGTCATCATAATCATCATCATTGTCATCATCATAATAGTCCTCACAATCGTCATCATTATAGTCATCATAATCATCATCATAATCGTCATCATAATCATCATCATAATCATCATCATAATCGTCATCATAATCATCATAATAGTCATCATAATCGACATCATTATAGTCATCATTGTCATCATCATAATCGTCATCAAAATCATCATCATAATCATCATCATAACCGTCATCATAATCAGCATCACAGTCATCATAATAATCATCATCATAATCATCATCATAATCGTCATCATAATCGTCATCATAATCGTCATCATAATCGTCATCATAATCATCATCATAATCATCATCATAATCATCATCATAATCATCATCATAATCATCATCATAATCATCAACATAATCATAATCATAATCATCATCATAACCGTCAACGTAATCAGCATCATACTCATAGTCATAATAGTCATCATAATCATCATCATAATCATCATCATAATCGTCATCATAATCATTATAATAGTCATCATCATAATAGTCCTCATAATCATCATCATAACCGTCATCATAATCATCATCATAATAGTCATCATAATCGTCATCATTATAGTCATCATAATCATCATCATAATCATCATCATAATCATCATCATAATCATCATCATAATCATCATCATAATCATCATCATAACCGTCATCATAATCATTACCATAATCGTCATCATAGTCATCATCATAATCATCATCATAATCATCATCATAATCATGATCATAATATTCACCATAATCATCATCGTAATCATGAGCATAATCATCATCATAGTCATCATCATAATCGTCATCGTAATCATCATCGTAGTCATCGTCATAATCATCATCATAGTCATCATCATAATAGTCCTCATAATCGTCATCATAATCATCATCATAATCATCATCATAATCATCATCATAATCATCATCATAATCATCATCATAATCATCATCATAATCATCATCATAATCATCATCATAATCATCATCATAATCATCATCATAATCATCATCATAATCATCATCATAATCATCATCATAATCATCATCATAATCATCATCATAATCATCATCATAATCATGATCATAATCATCATCATAACCGTCAACGTAATCAGCATCATAGTCACAGTCATAATAGTCATCATAATCATCATCATAATCGTCATCATAATCATCATCATAATCGTCATCATGGTCATCATAATCATCATCATAGTCATCATCATAATCATCATCATAATCATCATCATAATCATCATCATGATCATCATCATAATCATCATCACAATCATCATCATAATCATCATCATAATCATCATCATAATCATCATCATAATCATCATCATGATCATCATCATAATCATCATCACAATCATCATCATAATCATCATCATAATCATCATCATAATGATCATCATTGTCATCATCATAATAGTCCTCATAATCGTCGTCTTTATAGTCATCAGACTCATCATAATCATCATCATAATAGTCATCATAATAGTCATCATAATCGTCATCATTATAGTCATCATAATCATCATCATAATCATCATCATAATCATCATCATATTCATCATCATAGTCATCATCATAATCATTATCATAATCATCATCATAATCATCATCATTGTCATCATCATAATAGTCCTCATAATCGTCGTCTTTATAGTCATCAGAATCATCATAATCATCATCATAATAGTCATCATAATGGTCATCATAATCATCATCATAATCATCATCATAATCGTCATCATAATCATCATAATAGTCATCATAATCGACATCATTATAGTCATCATTATCATCATCATAATCGTCATCAAAATCATCATCATAATCATCATCACAATCATCATCATAATCATCATCATAACCGTCATCATAATCAGCATCACAGTCATCATCATAATCATCATCATAATCATCATCATAATCGTCATCATAATCGTCATCATAATCGTCATCATAATCATCATAATAGTCATCATAATCGTCATCATAATCGTCATCATAATCGTCATCATAATCAGCATCATAATCATCATCATAATCATCATCATAATCATCATCATAATCATAATCATAATCATCATCATAACCGTCAACGTAATCAGCATCATAGTCATAGTCATAATAGTCATCATAATCATCATCATAATCATCATCATAATCGTCATCATAATCATTATAATAGTCATCATCATAATAGTCCTCATAATCATCATCATAACCGTCATCATAATCATCATCATAATAGTCATCATAATCGTCATCATTATAGTCATCATAATCATCATCATAATCATCATCATAATCATCATCATAATCATCATCATAATCATCATCATAATCATCATCATAATCATCATCATAACCGTCATCATAATCATTACCATAATCGTCATCGTAATCATCATCGTAGTCATCATCATAATCATCATCATAGTCATCATCATAATAGTCCTCATAATCGTCATCATAATCATCATCATAATCATCATCATAATCATCATCATAATCATCATCATAATCATCATCATAATCATCATCATAATCATCATCATAATCATCATCATAATCATCATCATAATCATCATCATAATCATCATCATAATCATCATCATAATCATCATCATAATCATCATCATAATATTCATCATAATCATCATCATAATCATTATCATAATCGTCATCATAATCATCATCATAACCGTCATCATAATTATCATCATAATCATTATCATAATCGTCATCATAGTCATCATTATGATAGTCATCATAATCGTCATCATTATAGTCATCATAATCATCATCATAATCATCATCATAACCGTCATCATAATTATCCTCATAATCATTATCATAATCATCATTATAATCATCATCATAATCATCATCATAATCATCATCATAATCATCGTCATAATCATCATCATAACCGTCATCATAATCATCATAATAGTCATCATAATCTACATCATTATAGTCATCATTATCATCATCATAATCATCATCATAATCATCATCATAATCATCATCATAATCATCATCATCAGCATAATCATAATCATCATCATAATCACCATCATAATCATTATCATAATCATCATCATAATCATCGTCATAATCATCATCATAATCATCATCATAATCGTCATCATAATCATTATCATAGTCATCATCATAATAGTCCTCATAATCGTCATCATAATCGTCATCATAATCATCATCATAATCATCATCATAACCGTCATCATAATCAGCATCATAGTCATCATCATAATAGTCATCATAATCATCAGCATAATTATCATCATAATCATTATAATAATCGTCATCGTAATCATCATCATAATCGTCATCACAATCACCATCGTAGTCATCATCATAATCATCATCATAATCATCACCACAATCATCATCATAATCATCATCATAATGATCATCATAATCATCATCGTAATCATCATCATAACCGTCATCATAATCAGCATCACAGTCATCATCATAATCATCATCATAATCATCATCATAATCGTCATCATAATCGTCATCATAATCGTCATCATAATGATCATAATAGTCATCATAATCGTCATCATAATCGTCATCATAATCGTCATCATAATCATCATCATAATCATCATCATAATCATCATCATAATCATCATCATAATCATAATCATAATCATCATCATAACCGTCAACGTAATCAGCATCATAGTCACAGTTATAATAGTCATCACAATCATCATCATAATCGTCATCATAATTATCATCATAATCGTCATCATGGTCATCATAATCATCATCATAGTCATCATCATAATCATCATCATAATCATCATCATAATCATCATCATAACCGTCATCATAATCAGCATCATAGTCATCATCATAATCATCATCATGATCATCATCATAATCATCATCACAATCATCATCATAATCGTCATCATAATCGTCATCATAATCGTCATCATAATCATCATAATAGTCATCATAATCGTCATCATAATCGTCATCATAATCGTCATCATAATCAGCATCATAATCATCATCATAATCATCATCATAATCATCATCATAATCATAATCATAATCATCATCATAACCGTCAACGTAATCAGCATCATAGTCATAGTCATAATAGTCATCATAATCATCATCATAATCATCATCATAATCGTCATCATAATCATTATAATAGTCATCATCATAATAGTCCTCATAATCATCATCATAACCGTCATCATAATCATCATCATAATAGTCATCATAATCGTCATCATTATAGTCATCATAATCATCATCATAATCATCATCATAATCATCATCATAATCATCATCATAATCATCATCATAATCATCATCATAATCATCATCATAACCGTCATCATAATCATTACCATAATCGTCATCGTAATCATCATCGTAGTCATCATCATAATCATCATCATAGTCATCATCATAATAGTCCTCATAATCGTCATCATAATCATCATCATAATCATCATCATAATCATCATCATAATCATCATCATAATCATCATCATAATCATCATCATAATCATCATCATAATCATCATCATAATCATCATCATAATCATCATCATAATCATCATCATAATCATCATCATAATCATCATCATAATCATCATCATAATATTCATCATAATCATCATCATAATCATTATCATAATCGTCATCATAATCATCATCGTAATCATCATCATAACCGTCATCATAATCAGCATCACAGTCATCATCATAATCATCATCATAATCATCATCATAATCGTCATCATAATCGTCATCATAATCGTCATCATAATGATCATAATAGTCATCATAATCGTCATCATAATCGTCATCATAATCGTCATCATAATCATCATCATAATCATCATCATAATCATCATCATAATCATCATCATAATCATCGTCATAATCATCATCATAACCGTCATCATAATCATCATAATAGTCATCATAATCTACATCATTATAGTCATCATTATCATCATCATAATCATCATCATAATCATCATCATAATCATCATCATAATCATCATCATCAGCATAATCATAATCATCATCATAATCACCATCATAATCATTATCATAATCATCATCATAATCATCGTCATAATCATCATCATAATCATCATCATAATCGTCATCATAATCATTATCATAGTCATCATCATAATAGTCCTCATAATCGTCATCATAATCGTCATCATAATCATCATCATAATCATCATCATAACCGTCATCATAATCAGCATCATAGTCATCATCATAATAGTCATCATAATCATCAGCATAATTATCATCATAATCATTATAATAATCGTCATCGTAATCATCATCATAATCGTCATCACAATCACCATCGTAGTCATCATCATAATCATCATCATAATCATCACCACAATCATCATCATAATCATCATCATAATGATCATCATAATCATCATCGTAATCATCATCATAACCGTCATCATAATCAGCATCACAGTCATCATCATAATCATCATCATAATCATCATCATAATCGTCATCATAATCGTCATCATAATCGTCATCATAATGATCATAATAGTCATCATAATCGTCATCATAATCGTCATCATAATCGTCATCATAATCATCATCATAATCATCATCATAATCATCATCATAATCATCATCATAATCATAATCATAATCATCATCATAACCGTCAACGTAATCAGCATCATAGTCACAGTTATAATAGTCATCACAATCATCATCATAATCGTCATCATAATTATCATCATAATCGTCATCATGGTCATCATAATCATCATCATAGTCATCATCATAATCATCATCATAATCATCATCATAATCATCATCATAACCGTCATCATAATCAGCATCATAGTCATCATCATAATCATCATCATAATCATCATCATAATCATCATCATAATCGTCATCATACTCGTCATCATAATCATCATCATAATCATCATCATGATCATCATCATAATCATCATCACAATCATCATCATAATCATCATCATAATCATCAACGTAATCAGCATCATAGTCACAGTCATAATAGTCATCATAATCGTCATCATAATCGTCATCATTATAGTCATCATAATCATCATCATAATCATCATCATAATCATCATCATAATCACCGTCATAATCATCATCATAATAGTCATCATAATAGTCATCATAATCGTCATCATTAGAATCATCATAATCATCATCATAATCATCATCAGAATCATCATCATATTCATCATCACAGTCATCATCATAATCATTATCATAATCATTATCATAACCGTCATCATAATCATCATCATTGTCATCATCATAATAGTCCTCACAATCGTCATCATTATAGTCATCATAATCATCATCATAATCGTCATCATAGTCATCATCATAATAGTCATCATAATCGGCATCATTATAGACGTCGTAATCATAATCATAATCATCATCATAATCATCATAATAATGATCATCGTAATCATCATCATAATGATCATCATAATCATCATCACAATCATTATCATAATCATCATCATAATCATCATCATAATCATCATCATAACCGTCATCATAATCAGCATCACAGTCATCATCATAATCATCATCATAATCATCATCATAATCGTCATCATAATCGTCATCATAATCGTCATCATAATCATCATAATAGTCATCATAATCGTCATCATAATCATCATCATAATCATGATCATAATATTCACCATAATCATCATCGTAATCATGAGCATAATCATCATCATAGTCATCATCATAATCGTCATCGTAATCATCATCGTAGTCATCATCATAATCATCATCATAGTCATCATCATAATAGTCCTCATAATCGTCATCATAATCATCATCATAATCATCATCATAATCATCATCATAATCATCATCATAATCATCATCATAATCATCATCATAATCATCATCATAATCATCATCATAATCATCATCATAATCATCATCATAATCATCATCATAATATTCATCATAATCATCATCATAATCATCATCATAATCATCATCATAACCGTCATCATAATTATCATCATAATCATTATCATAATCATCATTATAATCATCATCATAATCATCATCATAATCATCATCATAATCATCGTCATAATCATCATCATAACCGTCATCATAATCATCATAATAGTCATCATAATCTACATCATTATAGTCATCATAATCATCATCATAATCATCATCATAATCATCATCATAATCATCATCATAATCATCATCATAATCATCATCATAACCGTCATCATAATTATCATCATAATCATTATCATAATCATCATTATAATCATCATCATAATCATCATCATAATCATCATCATAATCATCGTCATGATCATCATCATAACCGTCATCATAATCATCATAATAGTCATCATAATCTACATCATTATAGTCATCATAATCATCATCATAATCATCATCATAATCATCATCATAATCATCATCATAATCATCATCATAATCATCATCATAATCATAATCATAATCATCATCATAATCACCATCATAATCATTATCATAATCATTATCATAATCATCGTCATAATCATCATCATAATCATCATCATAACCGTCATCATAATCATCATCATAATGGTCATCATAATCGTCATCATAATCGTCATCATCATCGTCATCATAATCATCATAATCATCATCATAATCATCATCATAACCGTGATCATAATCAGCATCATAGTCATCATCATAATCGTCATCATAATCATCATCATAATCATCATCATAACCGTCATCATAATCAGCATCATAGTCATCATCGTAATAGTCATCATAATCATCAGCATAATCATCATCATAATCATAATCATAATCATCATCATAATCACCATCATAATCATTATCATAATCATCATCATAATCATCGTCATAATCATCATCATAATCATCATCATAACCGTCATCATAACCATTACCATAATCGTCATCATAGTCATCATCATAATCATCATCATAATCATCATCATAATCATCATCATAATCATCATCATAATCATGATCATAATATTCACCATAATTATTATCATAATCATCATCATAACCGTCATCATAATTATCATCATAATCATTATCATAATCATCATTATAATCATCATCATAATCATCATCATAATCATCATCATAATCATCATCATAATCATCATCATAACCGTCATCATAATCATCATAATAGTCATCATAATCTACATCATTATAGTCATCATAATCATCATCATAATCATCATCATAATCATCATCATAATCATCATCATAATCGTCATCATAATCGTCATCATAATCGTCATCATAATCATCATAATAGTCATCATAATCGTCATCATAATCGTCATCATAATCATCATTATAATCATCATCATAATCATCATTATAATCATCATCATACTCATCATCATAATAATCATCATAATCATCATCATAATCATAATCATAATCATCATCATAAAAGTCAACGTAATCAGCATCATAGTCATAGTCATAACAGTCATGATAATCATTATCATAATCATCATCATAATCATCATCATAATAATTATCGTAGTCATCATCATAATAGTCCTCATAATCGTCATCATAATCGTCATCATAATCATCATCATAATCATCATCATAATCATCATCATAATCATCATCACAATAGTCCTCATAATCGTCACCATAATCGTCATCATAATCATCATCATAATCATCATCATAATCATCATCATAATCATCATCATAACCGTCATCATAATCAGCATCATAGTCATCATCATAATCATCATCATAATCATCATCATAATCATCATCATAATCATCATCATAATCATCATCATAATCATTATCATAATCATCATCATAATCATCATCATAACCGTCATCATAATCAGCATCATAGTCATCATCATAATCATTATCATAATCAACATCATAATCATCAACATAATCAACATCATAATAGTCATCATGGTTATCATCATAATAGACCTCATAATCGTAATCATTATAGTCATCATAATCATCATCATAATCATCATCATAATCATCATCATAATCAACATCATAATAGTCATCATGGTTATCATCATAATCGTCATCATAATCATCATAATAGTCATCATAATCGACATCATTATAGTCATCATTATCATCATCATAATCGTCATCAAAATCATCATCATAATCATCATCATAATCATCATCATAATCATCATCATAATCATCATCACAATCATCATCATAATCATCATCATAATCATCATCATAATCATCATCATAATCATCATCATTGTCATCATCATAATAGTCCTCATAATCGTCGTCTTTATAGTCATCATAATCATCATAATCATCATCATAATAGTCATCATAATAGTCATCATAATCGTCATCATTAGAATCATCATAATCATCATCATAATCATCGTCATAATCATCATCATAATCATCATCATAACCGTCATCATAATCATTACCATAATCGTCATCATAGTCATCATCATAATCATCATCATAATCATCATCATAATCATCATCATAATCATGATCATAATATTCACCATAATCATTATCATAATCATCATCATAACCGTCATCATAATTATCATCATAATCATTATCATAATCATCATTATAATCATCATCATAATCATCATCATAATCATCATCATAATCATCATCATAATCATCATCATAACCGTCATCATAATCATCATAATAGTCATCATAATCTACATCATTATAGTCATCATAATCATCATCATAATCATCATCATAATCATCATCATAATCATCATCATAATCGTCATCATAATCGTCATCATAATCGTCATCATAATCATCATAATAGTCATCATAATCGTCATCATAATCGTCATCATAATCATCATTATAATCATCATCATAATCATCATTATAATCATCATCATACTCATCATCATAATAATCATCATAATCATCATCATAATCATAATCATAATCATCATCATAAAAGTCAACGTAATCAGCATCATAGTCATAGTCATAACAGTCATGATAATCATTATCATAATCATCATCATAATAATTATCGTAGTCATCATCATAATAGTCCTCATAATCGTCATCATAATCGTCATCATAATCATCATCATAATCATCATCATAATCATCATCATAATCATCATCACAATAGTCCTCATAATCGTCACCATAATCGTCATCATAATCATCATCATAATCATCATCATAATCATCATCATAATCATCATCATAACCGTCATCATAATCAGCATCATAGTCATCATCATAATCATCATCATAATCATCATCATAATCATCATCATAATCATCATCATAATCATTATCATAATCATCATCATAATCATCATCATAACCGTCATCATAATCAGCATCATAGTCATCATCATAATCATTATCATAATCAACATCATAATCATCAACATAATCGTCATCATGGTCATCATCATAATAGACCTCATAATCGTAATCATTATAGTCATCATAATCATCATCATAATCATCATCATAATCATCATCATAATCGTCATCATAATCATCAGCATAATCATCATCATAATCATCATCATAATGATCATCATAATCATCATCATAATCATCATCATAATCATCATCATAATCATCATCATAATCATCATCATAATCATCATCATAATCATCATCATAATCATCATCATTGTCATCATCATTGTCATCATCATAATAGTCCTCACAATCGTCATCATAATCGTCATCATAATCATCATCATAATCATCATCATAATCATCATCACAATCATTATCATAATCATCATCATAATCATCATCATAATCATCATCATAACCGTCATCATAATCAGCATCACAGTCATCATCATAATCATCATCATAATCATCATCATAATCGTCATCATAATCGTCATCATAATCGTCATCATAATCATCATAATAGTCATCATAATCGTCATCATAATCGTCATCATAATCGTCATCATAATCATCATCATAATCATCATCATAATCATCATCATAATCATCATCATAATCATAATCATAATCATCATCATAACCGTCAACGTAATCAGCATCATAGTCATAGTCATAATAGTCATCATAATCATCATCATAATCATCATCATAATCGTCATCATAATCATTATCATAGTCATCATCATAATAGTCCTCATAATCATCATCATAACCGTCATCATAATCATCATCATAATAGTCATCATAATCGTCATCATTATAGTCATCATAATCATCATCATAATCATCATCAGAATCATCATCATAATCATCATCATAATCATCATCATAATCATCATCATAATCATCATCATAACCGTCGTCATAATCATTACCATAATCGTCATCATAGTCATCATCATAATCATCATCATAATAATCATCATAATCATCATCATAATCATGATCATAATATTCACCATAATCATCATCGTAATCATGAGCATAATCATCATCATAGTCATCATCATAATCGTCATCGTAATCATCATCGTAGTCATCATCATAATCATCATCATAGTCATCATCATAATAGTCCTCATAATCGTCATCATAATCGTCATCATAATCATCATCATAATCATCATCATAATCATCATCATAATCATCATCACAATAGTCCTCATAATCGTCACCATAATCGTCATCATAATCATCATCATAATCATCATCATAATCATCATCATAATCATCATCATAACCGTCATCATAATCAGCATCATAGTCATCATCATAATCATCATCATAATCATCATCATAATCATCATCATAATCATCATCATAATCATCATCATAATCATAATCATAATCATCATCATAATCACCATCATAGTCATTATCATAATCATCATCATAATCATCGTCATAATCATCATCATAATCATCATCATAATCATCATCATGATCATCATCATAATCATCATCACAATCATCATCATAATCATCATCATAATCATCATCATAATGATCATCATTGTCATCATCATAATAGTCCTCATAATCGTCGTCTTTATAGTCATCAGACTCATCATAATCATCATCATAATAGTCATCATAATAGTCATCATAATCGTCATCATTATAGTCATCATAATCATCATCATAATCATCATCATAATCATCATCATATTCATCATCATAGTCATCATCATAATCATTATCATAATCATCATCATAATGATCATCATTGTCATCATCATAATAGTCCTCATAATCGTCGTCTTTATAGTCATCAGACTCATCATAATCATCATCATAATAGTCATCATAATAGTCATCATAATCGTCATCATTATAGTCATCATAATCATCATCATAATCATCATCATAATCATCATCATATTCATCATCATAGTCATCATCATAATCATTATCATAATCATCATCATAATCATCATCATTGTCATCATCATAATAGTCCTCATAATCGTCGTCTTTATAGTCATCAGAATCATCATAATCATCATCATAATAGTCATCATAATAGTCTTCATAATCATCATCATAATCATCATCATAATCGTCATCATAATCATCATAATAGTCATCATAATCGACATCATTATAGTCATCATAATCATCGTCATAATCATCATCATAGTCATCATCATAATCATCATCATAATCATCATCATAACCGTCATCATAATCATCATCATAATCATCATCATAATCATCATCATAATCATCATCATAATCATCAGCATAATCATCATCATAATCATCATCATAATGATCATCATAATCATCATCATAATCATCATCATAATCATTATCATAATCATCATCACAATCATCATCATAATCATCATCATAATCATCATCATAATCATCGTCATAATCATCATCATAGTCATCATCATAATCATCATCATAATCGTCATCATAATCATCATAATAGTCATCATAATCGTCATCATAATCGTCAACATAATCGTCATCATAATCATCATCATAATCATCATCATAATCACCATCATAATCATCATCATAATCATAATCATAATCATCATCATAACCGTCAACGTAATCAAAATCATAGTCATAGTCATAATAGTCATCATAATCATCATCATAATCATCATCATAATCGTCATCATAATCATTATAATAGTCATCATCATAATAGTCCTCATAATCATCATCATAACCGTCATCATAATCATCATCATAATAGTCATCATAATCGTCATCATTATAGTCATCATAATCATCATCATAATCATCATCATAATCATCATCATAATCGTCATCATAATCATCATAATAGTCATCATAATCGACATCATTATAGTCATCATTGTCATCATCATAATCGTCATCAAAATCATCATCATAATCATCATCATAACCGTCATCATAATCAGCATCACAGTCATCATAATAATCATCATCATAATCATCATCATAATCGTCATCATAATCGTCATCATAATCGACATCATAATCAGCATCACAGTCATCATCATAATCATCATCATAATCATCATCATAATCGTCATCATAATCGTCATCATAATCGTCATCATAATCATCATAATAGTCATCATAATCGTAATCATAATCGTCATCATAATCGTCATCATAATCATCATCATAATCATCATCATAATCATCATCATAATCATCATCATAATCATAATCATAATCATCATCATAACCGTCAACGTAATCAGCATCATAGTCATAGTCATAATAGTCATCATAATCATCATCATAATCATCATCATAATCGTCATCATAATCATTATAATAGTCATCATCATAATAGTCCTCATAATCATCATCATAACCGTCATCATAATCATCATCATAATAGTCATCATAATCGTCATCATTATAGTCATCATAATCATCATCATAATCATCATCATAATCATCATCATAATCATCATCATAATCATCATCATAATCATCATCATAATCATCATCATAATCATCATCATAACCGTCATCATAATCATTACCATAATCGTCATCGTAATCATCATCGTAGTCATCATCATAATCATCATCATAGTCATCATCATAATAGTCCTCATAATCGTCATCATAATCATCATCATAATCATCATCATAATCATCATCATAATCATCATCATAATCATCATCATAATCATCATCATAATCATCATCATAATCATCATCATAATCATCATCATAATCATCATCATAATATTCATCATAATCATCATCATAATCATTATCATAATCGTCATCATAATCATCATCATAACCGTCATCATAATTATCATCATAATCATTATCATAATCGTCATCATAGTCATCATTATGATAGTCATCATAATCGTCATCATTATAGTCATCATAATCATCATCATAATCATCATCATAATCATCATTATGATCATCATCATAATCATCATCATAATCATCATCATAATCATCATCATAACCGTCATCATAATTATCCTCATAATCATTATCATAATCATCATTATAATCATCATCATAATCATCATCATAATCATCATCATAATCATCGTCATAATCATCATCATAACCGTCATCATAATCATCATAATAGTCATCATAATCTACATCATTATAGTCATCATAATCATCATCATAATCATCATCATAATCATCATCATAATCATCATCATAATCATCATCATCAGCATAATCATAATCATCATCATAATCACCATCATAATCATTATCATAATCATCATCATAATCATCGTCATAATCATCATCATAATCATCATCATAACCGTCATCATAATCATCATCATAATGGTCATCATAATCGTCATCATAATCGTCATCATCATCGTCATCATAATCATCATAATCATCATTATAATCATCATCATAACCGTCATCATCATAATCGTCATCATAATCATCATCATAATCATCATCATAACCGTCATCATAATCAGCATCATAGTCATCATCGTAATAGTCATCATAATCATCAGCATAATCATCATCATAATCATTATCATAATCGTCATCATAATCATCATCATAATCGTCATCATAATCATCATCATAATATTCATCAGAATCATCATCATAATCATTATCATAATCGTCATCATAACCGTCATCATAATCATCATCATAATCATCATCATAATCATCATCATAATCATCATCATAATCATCATCATAACCATCACCATAATCATCATCATAATCATCATCATAACCGTCAGCGTAATCAGCATCATAGTCATAGTCATAATAGTCATCATTATCATCATCATAATCATCATCATAATCGTCATCATAATCATTATCATAGTCATCATCATAATAGTCCTCATAATCGTCATCATAATCGTCATCATAATCATCATCATAATCATCATCATAACCGTCATCATAATCAGCATCATAGTCATCATCATAATAGTCATCATAATCATCAGCATAATTATCATCATAATCATTATAATAATCGTCATCGTAATCATCATCATAATCGTCATCACAATCACCATCGTAGTCATCATCATAATCATCATCATAATCATCACCACAATCATCATCATAATCATCATCATAATGATCATCATAATCATCATCATAATCATCATCATAACCGTCATCATAATCAGCATCACAGTCATCATCATAATCATCATCATAATCATCATCATAATCGTCATCATAATCGTCATCATAATCGTCATCATAATCATCATAATAGTCATCATAATCGTCATCATAATCGTCATCATAATCGTCATCATAATCATCATCATAATCATCATCATAATCATCATCATAATCATCATCATAATCATCATCAGAATCATCATCATAATCATCATCATAATCATCATCATAATCATCATCATAATCATCATCATAACCGTCGTCATAATCATTACCATAATCGTCATCATAGTCATCATCATAATCATCATCATAATAATCATCATAATCATCATCATAATCATGATCATAATATTCACCATAATCATCATCGTAATCATGAGCATAATCATCATCATAGTCATCATCATAATCGTCATCGTAATCATCATCGTAGTCATCATCATAATCATCATCATAGTCATCATCATAATAGTCCTCATAATCGTCATCATAATCGTCATCATAATCATCATCATAATCATCATCATAATCATCATCATAATCATCATCACAATAGTCCTCATAATCGTCACCATAATCGTCATCATAATCATCATCATAATCATCATCATAATCATCATCATAATCATCATCATAACCGTCATCATAATCAGCATCATAGTCATCATCATAATCATCATCATAATCATCATCATAATCATCATCATAATCATCATCATAATCATCATCATAATCATAATCATAATCATCATCATAATCACCATCATAATCATTATCATAATCATCATCATAATCATCGTCATAATCATCATCATAATCATCATCATAATCATCATCATGATCATCATCATAATCATCATCACAATCATCATCATAATCATCATCATAATCATCATCATAATGATCATCATTGTCATCATCATAATAGTCCTCATAATCGTCGTCTTTATAGTCATCAGACTCATCATAATCATCATCATAATAGTCATCATAATAGTCATCATAATCGTCATCATTATAGTCATCATAATCATCATCATAATCATCATCATAATCATCATCATATTCATCATCATAGTCATCATCATAATCATTATCATAATCATCATCATAATCATCATCATTGTCATCATCATAATAGTCCTCATAATCGTCGTCTTTATAGTCATCAGAATCATCATAATCATCATCATAATAGTCATCATAATAGTCTTCATAATCATCATCATAATCATCATCATAATCGTCATCATAATCATCATAATAGTCATCATAATCGACATCATTATAGTCATCATAATCATCGTCATAATCATCATCATAGTCATCATCATAATCATCATCATAATCATCATCATAACCGTCATCATAATCATCATCATAATCATCATCATAATCATCATCATAATCATCATCATAATCATCAGCATAATCATCATCATAATCATCATCATAATGATCATCATAATCATCATCATAATCATCATCATAATCATTATCATAATCATCATCACAATCATCATCATAATCATCATCATAATCATCATCATAATCATCGTCATAATCATCATCATAGTCATCATCATAATCATCATCATAATCATCATCATAGTCATCATCATAATCATCATCCTAATCATCATCATAATCATCACCATAATCGTCATCATAATCGTCCTCATAATCGTCGTCTTTATAGTCATCAGAATCATCATAATCATCATCATAATAGTCATCATAATAGTCTTCATAATCATCATCATAATCATCATCATAATCGTCATCATAATCATTATCATAGTCATCATCATAATAGTCCTCATAATCGTCATCATAATCGTCATCGTAATCATCATCATAATCGTCATCACAATCACCATCGTAGTCATCATCATAATCATCATCATAATCATCACCACAATCATCATCATAATCATCATCATAATGATCATCATAATCATCATCATAATCATCATCATAACCGTCATCATAATCAGCATCACAGTCATCATCATAATCATCATCATAATCATCATCATAATCGTCATCATAATCGTGATCATAATCGTCATCATAATCATCATAATAGTCATCATAATCGTCATCATAATCGTCATCATAATCGTCATCATAATCATCATCATAATCATCATCATAATCATCATCATAATCATCATCATAATCATAATCATAATCATCATCATAACCGTCAACGTAATCAGCATCATAGTCACAGTTATAATAGTCATCATAATCATCATCATAATCGTCATCATAATTATCATCATAATCGTCATCATGGTCATCATAATCATCATCATAGTCATCATCATAATCATCATCATAATCATCATCATAATCATCATCATAACCGTCATCATATTCAGCATCATAGTCATCATCATAATCATCATCATAATCATCATCATAATCATCATCATAATCGTCATCATACTCGTCATCATAATCATCATCATAATCATCATCATGATCATCATCATAATCATCATCACAATCATCATCATAATCATCATCATAATCATCAACGTAATCAGCATCATAGTCACAGTCATAATAGTCATCATAATCATCATCATAATCGTCATCATAATCGTCATCATTATAGTCATCATAACCATCATCATAATCATCATCATAATCATCATCATAATCACCGTCATAATCATCATCACAATCATCATCATAATCATCATCATAATCATCATCATTGTCATCATCATAATAGTCCTCATAATCGTCGTCTTTATAGTCATCAGAATCATCATAATGATCATCATAATAGTCATCATAATAGTCATCATAATAGTCATCATAATCATCATCATAATCATCATCATAATCGTCATCATAATCATCATAATAGTCATCATAATCATCATCATAATCATCATCATAATCATCATCATAATCGTCATCATACTCGTCATCATAATCATCATCATAATCATCATCATGATCATCATCATAATCATCATCACAATCATCATCATAATCATCATCATAATCATCAACGTAATCAGCATCATAGTCACAGTCATAATAGTCATCATAATCATCATCATAATCGTCATCATAATCGTCATCATTATAGTCATCATAACCATCATCATAATCATCATCATAATCATCATCATAATCACCGTCATAATCATCATCACAATCATCATCATAATCATCATCATAATCATCATCATTGTCATCATCATAATAGTCCTCATAATCGTCGTCTTTATAGTCATCAGAATCATCATAATGATCATCATAATAGTCATCATAATAGTCATCATAATCATCATCATAATCATCATCATAATCGTCATCATAATCATCATAATAGTGATCATAATCGACATCATTATAGTCATCATTATCATCATCATAATCGTCATCAAAATCATCATCATAATCATCATCATAATCATCATCATAATCATCATCATAGTCATCATCATAATCATCATCATAATCACCATCATAATCATCATCATGATCATCATCATAATCATCATCACAATCATCATCATAATCATCATCATAATGATCATCATTGTCATCATCATAATAGTCCTCATAATCGTCGTCTTTATAGTCATCAGACTCATCATAATCATCATCATAATAGTCATCATAATAGTCATCATAATCGTCATCATTATAGTCATAATAATCATTATCATAGTCATCATCATAATAGTCCTCATAATCGTCATCATAATCATCATCATAATCATCATCATAACCGTCATCATAATCATCATCATAATCATCATCATAATCATCATCATAATCATCATCATAATCATCATCATAATCATCGTCATAATAATCATCATAGTCATCATCATAATCATCATCATAATCATCATCATAACCGTCATCATAATCATCATCATAATCATCATCATAATCATCATCATAATCATCATCATAATCATCATCATAATATCATCATAATCATCATCATAATATTCATCATAATCATCATCATAATCATTATCATAATCGTCATCATAGTCATCATCATAATCGTCATCATAATCATCATCATAATCGTCATCATGGTCATCATAATCATCATCATAGTCATCATCATAATCATCATCATAATCATCATCATAATCATCATCATAACCGTCATCATAATCATCATCATAATCATCATCATAATCATCATCATAATCATCATCATAATCATCATCATGATCATCATCATAATCATCATCACAATCATCATCATAATCATCATCATAATCATCATCATAATGATCATCATTGTCATCATCATAATAGTCCTCATAATCGTCGTCTTTATAGTCATCAGACTCATCATAATCATCATCATAATAGTCATCATAATAGTCATCATAATCGTCATCATTATAGTCATCATAATCATCATCATAATCATCATCATAATCATCATCATATTCATCATCATAGTCATCATCATAATCATTATCATAATCATCATCATAATCATCATCATTGTCATCATCATAATAGTCCTCATAATCGTCGTCTTTATAGTCATCAGAATCATCATAATCATCATCATAATAGTCATCATAATAGTCTTCATAATCATCATCATAATCATCATCATAATCGTCATCATAATCATCATAATAGTCATCATAATCGACATCATTATAGTCATCATAATCATCGTCATAATCATCATCATAGTCATCATCATAATCATCATCATAATCATCATCATAACCGTCATCATAATCATCATCATAATCATCATCATAATCATCATCATAATCATCATCATAATCATCAGCATAATCATCATCATAATCATCATCATAATGATCATCATAATCATCATCATAATCATCATCATAATCATTATCATAATCATCATCACAATCATCATCATAATCATCATCATAATCATCATCATAATCATCGTCATAATCATCATCATAGTCATCATCATAATCATCATCATAATCGTCATCATAATCGTCAACATAATCGTCATCATAATCATCATCATAATCATCATCATAATCATCATCATAATCATCATCATAATCATAATCATAATCATCATCATAACCGTCAACGTAATCAAAATCATAGTCATAGTCATAATAGTCATCATAATCATCATCATAATCATCATCATAATCGTCATCATAATCATTATAATAGTCATCATCATAATAGTCCTCATAATCATCATCATAACCGTCATCATAATCATCATCATAATAGTCATCATAATCGTCATCATTATAGTCATCATAATCATCATCATAATCATCATCATAATCATCATCATAATCGTCATCATAATCATCATAATAGTCATCATAATCGACATCATTATAGTCATCATTGTCATCATCATAATCGTCATCAAAATCATCATCATAATCATCATCATAACCGTCATCATAATCAGCATCACAGTCATCATAATAATCATCATCATAATCATCATCATAATCGTCATCATAATCGTCATCATAATCGACATCATAATCAGCATCACAGTCATCATCATAATCATCATCATAATCATCATCATAATCGTCATCATAATCGTCATCATAATCGTCATCATAATCATCATAATAGTCATCATAATCGTAATCATAATCGTCATCATAATCGTCATCATAATCATCATCATAATCATCATCATAATCATCATCATAATCATCATCATAATCATAATCATAATCATCATCATAACCGTCAACGTAATCAGCATCATAGTCATAGTCATAATAGTCATCATAATCATCATCATAATCATCATCATAATCGTCATCATAATCATTATAATAGTCATCATCATAATAGTCCTCATAATCATCATCATAACCGTCATCATAATCATCATCATAATAGTCATCATAATCGTCATTATTATAGTCATCATAATCATCATCATAATCATCATCATAATCATCATCATAATCATCATCATAATCATCATCATAATCATCATCATAATATTCATCATAATCATCATCATAATCATTATCATAATCGTCATCATAATCATCATCATAACCGTCATCATAATTATCATCATAATCATTATCATAATCGTCATCATAGTCATCATTATGATAGTCATCATAATCGTCATCATTATAGTCATCATAATCATCATCATAATCATCATCATAATCATCATTATGATCATCATCATAATCATCATCATAATCATCATCATAATCATCATCATAACCGTCATCATAATTATCCTCATAATCATTATCATAATCATCATTATAATCATCATCATAATCATCATCATAATCATCATCATAATCATCGTCATAATCATCATCATAACCGTCATCATAATCATCATAATAGTCATCATAATCTACATCATTATAGTCATCATAATCATCATCATAATCATCATCATAATCATCATCATAATCATCATCATAATCATCATCATCAGCATAATCATAATCATCATCATAATCACCATCATAATCATTATCATAATCATCATCATAATCATCGTCATAATCATCATCATAATCATCATCATAACCGTCATCATAATCATCATCATAATGGTCATCATAATCGTCATCATAATCGTCATCATCATCGTCATCATAATCATCATAATCATCATTATAATCATCATCATAACCGTCATCATCATAATCGTCATCATAATCATCATCATAATCATCATCATAACCGTCATCATAATCAGCATCATAGTCATCATCGTAATAGTCATCATAATCATCAGCATAATCATCATCATAATCATTATCATAATCGTCATCATAATCATCATCATAATCGTCATCATAATCATCATCATAATATTCATCAGAATCATCATCATAATCATTATCATAATCGTCATCATAACCGTCATCATAATCATCATCATAATCATCATCATAATCATCATCATAATCATCATCATAATCATCATCATAACCATCACCATAATCATCATCATAATCATCATCATAACCGTCAGCGTAATCAGCATCATAGTCATAGTCATAATAGTCATCATTATCATCATCATAATCATCATCATAATCGTCATCATAATCATTATCATAGTCATCATCATAATAGTCCTCATAATCGTCATCATAATCGTCATCATAATCATCATCATAATCATCATCATAACCGTCATCATAATCAGCATCATAGTCATCATCATAATAGTCATCATAATCATCAGCATAATTATCATCATAATCATTATAATAATCCTCATCGTAATCATCATCATAATCGTCATCACAATCACCATCGTAGTCATCATCATAATCATCATCATAATCATCACCACAATCATCATCATAATCATCATCATAATGATCATCATAATCATCATCATAATCATCATCATAACCGTCATCATAATCAGCATCACAGTCATCATCATAATCATCATCATAATCATCATCATAATCGTCATCATAATCGTCATCATAATCGTCATCATAATCATCATAATAGTCATCATAATCGTCATCATAATCGTCATCATAATCGTCATCATAATCATCATCATAATCATCATCATAATCATCATCATAATCATCATCATAATCATAATCATAATCATCATCATAACCGTCAACGTAATCAGCATCATAGTCACAGTTATAATAGTCATCATAATCATCATCATAATCGTCATCATGGTCATCATAATCATCATCATAGTCATCATCATAATCATCATCATAATCATCATCATAATCATCATCATAATCATCATCATAATCGTCATCATACTCGTCATCATAATCATCATCATAATCATCATCATGATCATCATCATAATCATCATCACAATCATCATCATAACCGTCAACGTAATCAGCATCATAGTCACAGTTATAATAGTCATCATAATTATCATCATAATCGTCATCATGGTCATCATAATCATCATCATAGTCATCATCATAATCATCATCATAATCATCATCATAATCATCATCATAACCGTCATCATAATCAGCATCATAGTCATCATCATAATCATCATCATAATCATCATCATAATCATTATCATAATCGTCATCATAGTCATCATCATAATCGTCATCATAATCATCATCATAATCGTCATCATGGTCATCATAATCATCATCATAGTCATCATCATAATCATCATCATAATCATCATCATAATCATCATCATAACCGTCATCATAATCATCATCATAATCATCATCATAATCATCATCATAATCATCATCATAATCATCATCATGATCATCATCATAATCATCATCACAATCATCATCATAATCATCATCATAATCATCATCATAATGATCATCATTGTCATCATCATAATAGTCCTCATAATCGTCGTCTTTATAGTCATCAGACTCATCATAATCATCATCATAATAGTCATCATAATAGTCATCATAATCGTCATCATTATAGTCATCATAATCATCATCATAATCATCATCATAATCATCATCATATTCATCATCATAGTCATCATCATAATCATTATCATAATCATCATCATAATCATCATCATTGTCATCATCATAATAGTCCTCATAATCGTCGTCTTTATAGTCATCAGAATCATCATAATCATCATCATAATAGTCATCATAATAGTCTTCATAATCATCATCATAATCATCATCATAATCGTCATCATAATCATCATAATAGTCATCATAATCGACATCATTATAGTCATCATAATCATCGTCATAATCATCATCATAGTCATCATCATAATCATCATCATAATCATCATCATAACCGTCATCATAATCATCATCATAATCATCATCATAATCATCATCATAATCATCATCATAATCATCAGCATAATCATCATCATAATCATCATCATAATGATCATCATAATCATCATCATAATCATCATCATAATCATTATCATAATCATCATCACAATCATCATCATAATCATCATCATAATCATCATCATAATCATCGTCATAATCATCATCATAGTCATCATCATAATCATCATCATAATCGTCATCATAATCGTCAACATAATCGTCATCATAATCATCATCATAATCATCATCATAATCATCATCATAATCATCATCATAATCATAATCATAATCATCATCATAACCGTCAACGTAATCAAAATCATAGTCATAGTCATAATAGTCATCATAATCATCATCATAATCATCATCATAATCGTCATCATAATCATTATAATAGTCATCATCATAATAGTCCTCATAATCATCATCATAACCGTCATCATAATCATCATCATAATAGTCATCATAATCGTCATCATTATAGTCATCATAATCATCATCATAATCATCATCATAATCATCATCATAATCGTCATCATAATCATCATAATAGTCATCATAATCGACATCATTATAGTCATCATTGTCATCATCATAATCGTCATCAAAATCATCATCATAATCATCATCATAACCGTCATCATAATCAGCATCACAGTCATCATAATAATCATCATCATAATCATCATCATAATCGTCATCATAATCGTCATCATAATCGACATCATAATCAGCATCACAGTCATCATCATAATCATCATCATAATCATCATCATAATCGTCATCATAATCGTCATCATAATCGTCATCATAATCATCATAATAGTCATCATAATCGTAATCATAATCGTCATCATAATCGTCATCATAATCATCATCATAATCATCATCATAATCATCATCATAATCATCATCATAATCATAATCATAATCATCATCATAACCGTCAACGTAATCAGCATCATAGTCATAGTCATAATAGTCATCATAATCATCATCATAATCATCATCATAATCGTCATCATAATCATTATAATAGTCATCATCATAATAGTCCTCATAATCATCATCATAACCGTCATCATAATCATCATCATAATAGTCATCATAATCGTCATTATTATAGTCATCATAATCATCATCATAATCATCATCATAATCATCATCATAATCATCATCATAATCATCATCATAATCATCATCATAATATTCATCATAATCATCATCATAATCATTATCATAATCGTCATCATAATCATCATCATAACCGTCATCATAATTATCATCATAATCATTATCATAATCGTCATCATAGTCATCATTATGATAGTCATCATAATCGTCATCATTATAGTCATCATAATCATCATCATAATCATCATCATAATCATCATTATGATCATCATCATAATCATCATCATAATCATCATCATAATCATCATCATAACCGTCATCATAATTATCCTCATAATCATTATCATAATCATCATTATAATCATCATCATAATCATCATCATAATCATCATCATAATCATCGTCATAATCATCATCATAACCGTCATCATAATCATCATAATAGTCATCATAATCTACATCATTATAGTCATCATAATCATCATCATAATCATCATCATAATCATCATCATAATCATCATCATAATCATCATCATCAGCATAATCATAATCATCATCATAATCACCATCATAATCATTATCATAATCATCATCATAATCATCGTCATAATCATCATCATAATCATCATCATAACCGTCATCATAATCATCATCATAATGGTCATCATAATCGTCATCATAATCGTCATCATCATCGTCATCATAATCATCATAATCATCATTATAATCATCATCATAACCGTCATCATCATAATCGTCATCATAATCATCATCATAATCATCATCATAACCGTCATCATAATCAGCATCATAGTCATCATCGTAATAGTCATCATAATCATCAGCATAATCATCATCATAATCATTATCATAATCGTCATCATAATCATCATCATAATCGTCATCATAATCATCATCATAATATTCATCAGAATCATCATCATAATCATTATCATAATCGTCATCATAACCGTCATCATAATCATCATCATAATCATCATCATAATCATCATCATAATCATCATCATAATCATCATCATAACCATCACCATAATCATCATCATAATCATCATCATAACCGTCAGCGTAATCAGCATCATAGTCATAGTCATAATAGTCATCATTATCATCATCATAATCATCATCATAATCGTCATCATAATCATTATCATAGTCATCATCATAATAGTCCTCATAATCGTCATCATAATCGTCATCATAATCATCATCATAATCATCATCATAACCGTCATCATAATCAGCATCATAGTCATCATCATAATAGTCATCATAATCATCAGCATAATTATCATCATAATCATTATAATAATCCTCATCGTAATCATCATCATAATCGTCATCACAATCACCATCGTAGTCATCATCATAATCATCATCATAATCATCACCACAATCATCATCATAATCATCATCATAATGATCATCATAATCATCATCATAATCATCATCATAACCGTCATCATAATCAGCATCACAGTCATCATCATAATCATCATCATAATCATCATCATAATCGTCATCATAATCGTCATCATAATCGTCATCATAATCATCATAATAGTCATCATAATCGTCATCATAATCGTCATCATAATCGTCATCATAATCATCATCATAATCATCATCATAATCATCATCATAATCATCATCATAATCATAATCATAATCATCATCATAACCGTCAACGTAATCAGCATCATAGTCACAGTTATAATAGTCATCATAATCATCATCATAATCGTCATCATGGTCATCATAATCATCATCATAGTCATCATCATAATCATCATCATAATCATCATCATAATCATCATCATAATCATCATCATAATCGTCATCATACTCGTCATCATAATCATCATCATAATCATCATCATGATCATCATCATAATCATCATCACAATCATCATCATAACCGTCAACGTAATCAGCATCATAGTCACAGTTATAATAGTCATCATAATTATCATCATAATCGTCATCATGGTCATCATAATCATCATCATAGTCATCATCATAATCATCATCATAATCATCATCATAATCATCATCATAACCGTCATCATAATCAGCATCATAGTCATCATCATAATCATCATCATAATCATCATCATAATCATCATCATAATCGTCATCATACTCGTCATCATAATCATCATCATAATCATCATCATGATCATCATCATAATCATCATCACAATCATCATCATAATCATCATCATAATCATCAACGTAATCAGCATCATAGTCACAGTCATAATAGTCATCATAATCATCATCATAATCGTCATCATAATCGTCATCATTATAGTCATCATAACCATCATCATAATCATCATCATAATCATCATCATAATCACCGTCATAATCATCATCACAATCATCATCATAATCATCATCATAATCATCATCATTGTCATCATCATAATAGTCCTCATAATCGTCGTCTTTATAGTCATCAGAATCATCATAATCATCATCATAATCATCATCATAATCATCATCATAATCATCATCATAATCATCATCATAATCATCATCATAATCATCATCATAATCATCATCATAATCATCATCATAATCATCATCATAATCATCATCATAATCATCATCATAATCATCATCATAATCATCATCATAATCATCATCATAACCGTCAACGTAATCAGCATCATAGTCACAGTCATAATAGTCATCATAATCATCATCATAATCGTCATCATAATCATCATCATAATCGTCATCATGGTCATCATAATCATCATCATAGTCATCATCATAATCATCATCATAATCATCATCATAATCATCATCATGATCATCATCATAATCATCATCACAATCATCATCATAATCATCATCATAATCATCATCATAATGATCATCATTGTCATCATCATAATAGTCCTCATAATCGTCGTCTTTATAGTCATCAGAATCATCATAATCATCATCATAATAGTTATCATAATGGTCATCATAATCATCATCATAATCATCATCATAATCGTCATCATAATCATCATAATAGTCATCATAATCGACATCATTATAGTCATCATTATCATCATCATAATCGTCATCAAAATCATCATCATAATCATCATCATAATCATCATCATAATCATCATCATAATCATCATCACAATCATCATCATAATCATCATCATAATCATCATCATAATCATCATCATAATCATCATCATTGTCATCATCATAATAGTCCTCATAATCGTCGTCTTTATAGTCATCAGAATCATCATAATCATCATCATAATAGTCATCATAATAGTCATCATAATCGTCATCATTATAATCATCATAATCATCATCATAATCATCATCAGAATCATCATCATAATCATTATCATAATCATCATCATAATCATCATCATAACCGTCATCATAATCAGCATCATAGTCATCATCATAATCATCATCATAATCATCATCATAATCGTCATCATAATCGTCATCATAATCATCATCATAATCATCATCATAATCATTATCATAATCATCATCACAATCATCATCATAATCATCATCATAACCGTCATCATAATCAGCATCACAGTCATCATCATAATCATCATCATAATCATCATCATAATCGTCATCATAATCGTCATCATAATCGTCATCATAATCATCATAATAGTCATCATAATCGTCATCATAATCGTCAACATAATCGTCATCATAATCATCATCATAATCATCATCATAATCATCATCATAATCATCATCATAATCATAATCATAATCATCATCATAACCGTCAACGTAATCAGCATCATAGTCATAGTCATAATAGTCATCATAATCATCATCATAATCATCATCATAATCGTCATCATAATCATTATAATAGTCATCATCATAATAGTCCTCATAATCATCATCATAACCGTCATCATAATCATCATCATAATAGTCATCATAATCGTCATCATTATAGTCATCATAATCATCATCATAATCATCATCATAATCGTCATCATAATCATCATAATAGTCATCATAATCGACATCATTATAGTCATCATTGTCATCATCATAATCGTCATCAAAATCATCATCATAATCATCATCATAACCGTCATCATAATCAGCATCACAGTCATCATAATAATCATCATCATAATCATCATCATAATCGTCATCATAATCGTCATCATAATCGACATCATAATCAGCATCACAGTCATCATCATAATCATCATCATAATCATCATCATAATCGTCATCATAATCGTCATCATAATCGTCATCATAATCATCATAATAGTCATCATAATCGTCATCATAATCGTCATCATAATCGTCATCATAATCATCATCATAATCATCATCATAATCATCATCATAATCATCATCATAATCATAATCATAATCATCATCATAACCGTCAACGTAATCAGCATCATAGTCATAGTCATAATAGTCATCATAATCATCATCATAATCATCATCATAATCGTCATCATAATCATTATAATAGTCATCATCATAATAGTCCTCATAATCATCATCATAACCGTCATCATAATCATCATCATAATAGTCATCATAATCGTCATCATTATAGTCATCATAATCATCATCATAATCATCATCATAATCATCATCATAATCATCATCATAATCATCATCATAATCATCATCATAATCATCATCATAATCATCATCATAATCATCATCATAATCATCATCATAATCATCATCATAATCATCATCATAATCATCATCATAATATTCATCATAATCATCATCATAATCATTATCATAATCGTCATCATAATCATCATCATAACCGTCATCATAATTATCATCATAATCATTGTCATAATCGTCATCATAGTCATCATTATGATAGTCATCATAATCGTCATCATTATAGTCATCATAATCATCATCATAATCATCATCATAATCATCATTATGATCATCATCATAATCATCATCATAATCATCATCATAATCATCATCATAACCGTCATCATAATTATCCTCATAATCATTATCATAATCATCATTATAATCATCATCATAATCATCATCATAATCATCATCATAATCATCGTCATAATCATCATCATAACCGTCATCATAATCATCATAATAGTCATCATAATCTACATCATTATAGTCATCATAATCATCATCATAATCATCATCATAATCATCATCATAATCATCATCATAATCATCATCATCAGCATAATCATAATCATCATCATAATCACCATCATAATCATTATCATAATCATCATCATAATCATCGTCATAATCATCATCATAATCATCATCATAATCATCATCATAACCGTCATCATAATCATCATCATAATGGTCATCATAATCGTCATCATAATCGTCATCATCATCGTCATCATAATCATCATAATCATCATCATAATCATCATCATAACCGTCATCATCATCAGCATCATAGTCATCATCATAATCGTCATCATAATCATCATCATAATCATCATCATAACCGTCATCATAATCAGCATCATAGTCATCATCGTAATAGTCATCATAATCATCAGCATAATCATCATCATAATCATTATCATAATCGTCATCATAATCATCATCACAATCGTCATCATAATCATCATCATAATATTCATCAGAATCATCATCATAATCATTATCATAATCGTCATCATAACCGTCATCATAATCATCATCATAATCATCATCATAATCATCATCATAATCATCATCATAATCATCACCATAATCATCATCATAATCATCATCATAACCGTCAACGTAATCAGCATCATAGTCATAGTCATAATAGTCATCATAATCATCATCATAATCATCATCATAATCGTCATCATAATCATTATCATAGTCATCATCATAATCATCATCATAATCATTATCATAATCGTCATCATAACCGTCATCATAATCAGCATCACAGTCATCATCATAATCATCATCATAATCATCATCATAATCGTCATCATAATCGTCATCATAATCGTCATCATAACCGTCATCATAATTATCATCATAATCATTATCATAATCGTCATCATAGTCATCATTATGATAGTCATCATAATCGTCATCATTATAGTCATCATAATCATCATCATAACCGTCATCATAATCAGCATCATAGTCATCATCATAATAGTCATCATAATCATCAGCATAATTATCATCATAATCATTATAATAATCGTCATCGTAATCATCATCATAATCGTCATCACAATCACCATCGTAGTCATCATCATAATCATCATCATAATCATCACCACAATCATCATCATAATCATCATCATAATGATCATCATAATCATCATCATAATCATCATCATAACCGTCATCATAATCAGCATCACAGTCATCATCATAATCATCATCATAATCATCATCATAATCGTCATCATAATCGTCATCATAATCGTCATCATAATCATCATAATAGTCATCATAATCGTCATCATAATCGTCATCATAATCGTCATCATAATCATCATCATAATCATCATCATAATCATCATCATAATCATCATCATAATCATAATCATAATCATCATCATAACCGTCAACGTAATCAGCATCATAGTCACAGTTATAATAGTCATCATAATCATCATCATAATCGTCATCATAATTATCATCATAATCGTCATCATGGTCATCATAATCATCATCATAGTCATCATCATAATCATCATCATAATCATCATCATAATCATCATCATAACCGTCATCATAATCAGCATCATAGTCATCATCATAATCATCATCATAATCATCATCATAATCATCATCATAATCGTCATCATACTCGTCATCATAATCATCATCATAATCATCATCATGATCATCATCATAATCATCATCACAATCATCATCATAATCATCATCATAATCATCAACGTAATCAGCATCATAGTCACAGTCATAATAGTCATCATAATCATCATCATAATCGTCATCATAATCGTCATCATTATAGTCATCATAACCATCATCATAATCATCATCATAATCATCATCATAATCACCGTCATAATCATCATCACAATCATCATCATAATCATCATCATAATCATCATCATTGTCATCATCATAATAGTCCTCATAATCGTCGTCTTTATAGTCATCAGAATCATCATAATCATCATCATAATAGTCATCATAATAGTCATCATAATCATCATCATAATCATCATCATAATCGTCATCATAATCATCATAATAGTCATCATAATCGACATCATTATAGTCATCATTATCATCATCATAATCGTCATCAAAATCATCATCATAATCATCATCATAATCATCATCATAATCATCATCATAATCATCATCACAATCATCATCATAATCATCATCATAATCATCATCATAATCATCATCATAATCATCATCATTGTCATCATCATAATAGTCCTCATAATCGTCGTCTTTATAGTCATCATAATCATCATAATCATCATCATAATAGTCATCATAATAGTCATCATAATCGTCATCATTATAATCATCATAATCATCATCATAATCATCATCAGAATCATCATCATATTCATCATCACAGTCATCATCATAATCATTATCATAATCATTATCATAACCGTCATCATAATCATCATCATTGTCATCATCATAATAGTCCTCACAATCGTCATCATTATAGTCATCATAATCATCATCATAATCGTCATCATAGTCATCATCATAATAGTCATCATAATCGGCATCATTATAGACGTCGTAATCATAATCATAATCATCATCATAACCGTCAACGTAATCAGCATCATAGTCATAGTCATAATAGTCATCATAATCATCATCATAATCATCATCATAATCGTCATCATAATCATTATCATAGTCATCATCATAATAGTCCTCATAATCATCATCATAACCGTCATCATAATCATCATCATAATAGTCATCATAATCGTCATCATTATAGTCATTATAATCATCATCATAATCATCATCAGAATCATCATCATAATCATCATCATAATCATCATCATAATCATCATCATAATCATCATCATAACCGTCGTCATAATCATTACCATAATCGTCATCATAGTCATCATCATAATCATCATCATAATAATCATCATAATCATCATCATAATCATGATCATAATATTCACCATAATCATCATCGTAATCATGAGCATAATCGTCATCATAGTCATCATCATAATCGTCATCGTAATCATCATCGTAGTCATCATCATAATCATCATCATAGTCATCATCATAATAGTCCTCATAATCGTCATCATAATCATCATCATAATCATCATCATAATCATCATCATAATCATCATCATAATCATCATCATAATCATCATCATAATCATCATCATAATCATCATCATAATCATCATCATAATCATCATCATAATCATCATCATAATCATCATCATAACCGTCATCATAATTATCATCATAATCATCATCATAATCATCATCATAATCATCATCATAATCATCATCATAATCATCATCATAATCATAATCATAATCATCATCATAATCACCATCATAATCATTATCATAATCATCATCATAATCATCGTCATAATCATCATCATAATCATCATCATAACCGTCATCATAATCATCATCATAATGGTCATCATAATCGTCATCATAATCGTCATCATCATCGTCATCATAATCATCATAATCATCATCATAATCATCATCATAACCGTCATCATAATCAGCATCATAGTCATCATCATAATCGTCATCATAATCATCATCATAATCATCATCATAACCGTCATCATAATCAGCATCATAGTCATCATCGTAATAGTCATCATAATCATCAGCATAATCATCATCATAATCATAATCATAATCATCATCATAATCACCATCATAATCATTATCATAATCATCATCATAATCATCGTCATAATCATCATCATAATCATCATCATAACCGTCATCATAATCATTACCATAATCGTCATCATAGTCATCATCATAATCATCATCATAATCATCATCATAATCATCATCATAATCATGATCATAATATTCACCATAATCATCATCATAATCATCATCATAATCGTCATCATAATCATTATCATAGTCATCATCATAATCATCATCATAATCATTATCATAATCGTCATCATAACCGTCATCATAATCAGCATCACAGTCATCATCATAATCATCATCATAATCATCATCATAATCGTCATCATAATCGTCATCATAATCGTCATCATAACCGTCATCATAATTATCATCATAATCATTATCATAATCGTCATCATAGTCATCATTATGATAGTCATCATAATCGTCATCATTATAGTCATCATAATCATCATCATAACCGTCATCATAATCAGCATCATAGTCATCATCATAATAGTCATCATAATCATCAGCATAATTATCATCATAATCATTATAATAATCGTCATCGTAATCATCATCATAATCGTCATCACAATCACCATCGTAGTCATCATCATAATCATCATCATAATCATCACCACAATCATCATCATAATCATCATCATAATGATCATCATAATCATCATCATAATCATCATCATAACCGTCATCATAATCAGCATCACAGTCATCATCATAATCATCATCATAATCATCATCATAATCGTCATCATAATCGTCATCATAATCGTCATCATAATCATCATAATAGTCATCATAATCGTCATCATAATCGTCATCATAATCGTCATCATAATCATCATCATAATCATCATCATAATCATCATCATAATCATCATCATAATCATAATCATAATCATCATCATAACCGTCAACGTAATCAGCATCATAGTCACAGTTATAATAGTCATCATAATCATCATCATAATCGTCATCATAATTATCATCATAATCGTCATCATGGTCATCATAATCATCATCATAGTCATCATCATAATCATCATCATAATCATCATCATAATCATCATCATAACCGTCATCATAATCAGCATCATAGTCATCATCATAATCATCATCATAATCATCATCATAATCATCATCATAATCGTCATCATACTCGTCATCATAATCATCATCATAATCATCATCATGATCATCATCATAATCATCATCACAATCATCATCATAATCATCATCATAATCATCAACGTAATCAGCATCATAGTCACAGTCATAATAGTCATCATAATCATCATCATAATCGTCATCATAATCGTCATCATTATAGTCATCATAACCATCATCATAATCATCATCATAATCATCATCATAATCACCGTCATAATCATCATCACAATCATCATCATAATCATCATCATAATCATCATCATTGTCATCATCATAATAGTCCTCATAATCGTCGTCTTTATAGTCATCAGAATCATCATAATCATCATCATAATAGTCATCATAATAGTCATCATAATCATCATCATAATCATCATCATAATCGTCATCATAATCATCATAATAGTCATCATAATCGACATCATTATAGTCATCATTATCATCATCATAATCGTCATCAAAATCATCATCATAATCATCATCATAATCATCATCATAATCATCATCATAATCATCATCACAATCATCATCATAATCATCATCATAATCATCATCATAATCATCATCATAATCATCATCATTGTCATCATCATAATAGTCCTCATAATCGTCGTCTTTATAGTCATCATAATCATCATAATCATCATCATAATAGTCATCATAATAGTCATCATAATCGTCATCATTATAATCATCATAATCATCATCATAATCATCATCAGAATCATCATCATATTCATCATCACAGTCATCATCATAATCATTATCATAATCATTATCATAACCGTCATCATAATCGTCATCATTGTCATCATCATAATAGTCCTCACAATCGTCATCATTATAGTCATCATAATCATCATCATAATCGTCATCATAGTCATCATCATAATAGTCATCATAATCGGCATCATTATAGACGTCGTAATCATAATCATAATCATCATCATAACCGTCAACGTAATCAGCATCATAGTCATAGTCATAATAGTCATCATAATCATCATCATAATCATCATCATAATCGTCATCATAATCATTATCATAGTCATCATCATAATAGTCCTCATAATCATCATCATAACCGTCATCATAATCATCATCATAATAGTCATCATAATCGTCATCATTATAGTCATTATAATCATCATCATAATCATCATCAGAATCATCATCATAATCATCATCATAATCATCATCATAATCATCATCATAATCATCATCATAACCGTCGTCATAATCATTACCATAATCGTCATCATAGTCATCATCATAATCATCATCATAATAATCATCATAATCATCATCATAATCATGATCATAATATTCACCATAATCATCATCGTAATCATGAGCATAATCGTCATCATAGTCATCATCATAATCGTCATCGTAATCATCATCGTAGTCATCATCATAATCATCATCATAGTCATCATCATAATAGTCCTCATAATCGTCATCATAATCATCATCATAATCATCATCATAATCATCATCATAATCATCATCATAATCATCATCATAATCATCATCATAATCATCATCATAATCATCATCATAATATTCATCATAATCATCATCATAATCATCATCATAATCATCATCATAATCATCATCATAATATTCATCATAATCATCATCGTAATCATTATCATAATCGTCATCATAATCATCATCATAACCGTCATCATAATTATCATCATAATCATTATCATAATCGTCATCATAGTCATCATCATGATAGTCATCATAATCGTCATCATTATAGTCATCATAATCATCATCATAATCATCATAATAATCATCATCATAATCATCGTCATAATCATCATCATAACCGTCATCATAATCATCATCATAATCATCATCATAATCATCATCATAATCATAATCATAATCATCATCATAATCACCATCATAATCATTATCATAATCATCATCATAATCATCGTCATAATCATCATCATAATCATCATCATAACCGTCATCATAATCATCATCATAATGGTCATCATAATCGTCATCATAATCGTCATCATCATCGTCATCATAATCATCATAATCATCATCATAATCATCATCATAACCGTCATCATAATCAGCATCATAGTCATCATCATAATCGTCATCATAATCATCATCATAATCATCATCATAACCGTCATCATAATCAGCATCATAGTCATCATCGTAATAGTCATCATAATCATCAGCATAATCATCATCATAATCATAATCATAATCATCATCATAATCACCATCATAATCATTATCATAATCATCATCATAATCATCGTCATAATCATCATCATAATCATCATCATAACCGTCATCATAATCATTACCATAATCGTCATCATAGTCATCATCATAATCATCATCATAATCATCATCATAATCATCATCATAATCATGATCATAATATTCACCATAATCATTATCATAATCATCATCATAACCGTCATCATAATTATCATCATAATCATTATCATAATCATCATTATAATCATCATCATAATCATCATCATAATCATCATCATAATCATCATCATAATCATCATCATAACCGTCATCATAATCATCATAATAGTCATCATAATCTACATCATTATAGTCATCATAATCATCATCATAATCATCATCATAATCATCATCATAATCATCATCATAATCGTCATCATAATCGTCATCATAATCGTCATCATAATCATCATAATAGTCATCATAATCGTCATCATAATCGTCATCATAATCATCATCATAATCATCATCATAATCATCATCATAATCATCATCATAATCATCATCACAATAGTCCTCATAATCGTCACCATAATCGTCATCATAATCATCATCATAATCATCATCATAATCATCATCATAATCATCATCATAACCGTCATCATAATCAGCATCATAGTCATCATCATAATCATCATCATAATCATCATCATAATCATCATCATAATCATCATCATAATCATTATCATAATCATCATCATAATCATCATCATAACCGTCATCATAATCAGCATCATAGTCATCATCATAATCATTATCATAATCAACATCATAATCATCAACATAATCGTCATCATGGTCATCATCATAATAGACCTCATAATCGTAATCATTATAGTCATCATAATCATCATCATAATCATCATCATAATCATCATCATAATCAACATCATAATAGTCATCATGGTTATCATCATAATCGTCATCATAATCATCATAATAGTCATCATAATCGACATCAATATAGTCATCATAGTCATTATCATAATCGTCATCATAATCATCATCATAATGATCATCATAATCATCATCATAATGATCATCGTAATCATCTTCATAATCATCATCATAATCATTATCATAATCATCATCATAATCATCATCATAACCGTCATCATAATCAACATCATAATCATCAACATAATCGTCATCATGGTCATCATCATACTAGTCCTCATAATCGTCATCATTATAGTCATCATAATCATCATCATAATCATCATCACAATCATCATCATAATCATCATCATTGTCATCATCATAATAGTCCTCATAATCGTCATCTTTATAGTCATCATAATCATCATCATAATTGTCGTCATAGTCATCATCATAATAGTCATCATAATCATCATCATAATCATCATCATAATCATCATCATACTCATCATCATAGTCATCATCATAATCATTATCATAATCATTATCATAACCGTAATCATAATCATCATCATAATCGTCATCACAATCATCATCGTAGTCATCATCATAATCATCATCATAATCATCACCATAATCATCATCATAATCATCATCATAATCATCGCCATAATCATAATCATAATGATCAGCATAATCATCATCATAATCATCATCATAATCATCATCATAATCATCATCATAACCGTCATCATAATCAGCATCAGAGTCATCATCATAATCATCATCATAATCGTCTTCATAATCGTCATCATAATCGTCATCATAATCGTCATCATAATCGTCATCATAATCGTCATCATAATCGTCATCATAATCATCATCATAATCATCATCATAATAATCATCATAATCATCATCATAATCATCATCATAATCATCATCATAACCGTCAACGTAATCAGCATCATAGTCACAGTCATAATAGTCATCATAATCATCATCATAATCATCATCATAATCATCATCATAATCATCATCATAATCATCATCATAATCATCATCATAATCATCATCATAATCATCATCATAATCATCATCATAATATTCATCATAATCATCATCATAATCATTATCATAATCGTCATCATAATCATCATCATAACCGTCATCATAATTATCATCATAATCATTATCATAATCGTCATCATAGTCATCATTATGATAGTCATCATAATCGTCATCATTATAGTCATCATAATCATCATCATAATCATCATCATAATCATCATTATGATCATCATCATAATCATCATCATAATCATCATCATAAACATCGTCATAACCGTCATCATAATTATCCTCATAATCATTATCATAATCATCATTATAATCATCATCATAATCATCATCATAATCATCATCATAATCATCGTCATAATCATCATCATAACCGTCATCATAATCATCATAATAGTTATCATAATCTACATCATTATAGTCATCATAATCATCGTCATAATCATCATCATAATCATCATCATAATCATCATCATAATCATCATCATCAGCATAATCATAATCATCATCATAATCACCATCATAATCATTATCATAATCATCATCATAATCATCGTCATAATCATCATCATAATCATCATCATAACCGTCATCATAATCATCATCATAATGGTCATCATAATCGTCATCAAAATCGTCATCATCATCGTCATCATAATCATCATAATCATCATCATAATCATCATCATAACCGTCATCATCATCAGCATCATAGTCATCATCATAATCGTCATCATAATCATCATCATAATCATCATCATAACCGTCATCATAATCAGCATCATAGTCATCATCGTAATAGTCATCATAATCATCAGCATAATCATCATCATAATCATTATCATAATCGTCATCATAATCATCATCATAGTCATCATCATAATAGTCCTCATAATCGTCATCATAATCGTCATCATAATCATCATCATAATCATCATCATAACAGTCATCATAATCAGCATCATAGTCATCATCATAATAGTCATCATAATCATCATCATAATGGTCATCATAATCGTCATCATAATCATTATAATAGTCATCATCATAATAGTCCTCATAATCATCATCATAACCGTCATCATAATCATCATCATAATAGTCATCATAATCGTCATCATTATAGTCATCATAATCATCATCATAATCATCATCATAATCATCATCATAACCGTCATCATAATCAGCATCACAGTCATCATCATAATCATCATCATAATCATCATCATAATCGTCATCATAATCGTCATCATAATCGTCATCATAATCATCATAATAGTCATCATAATCGTCATCATAATCGTCATCATAATCGTCATCATAATCATCATCATAATCATCATCATAATCATCATCATAATCATCATCATAATCATAATCATAATCATCATCATAACCGTCAACGTAATCAGCATCATAGTCACAGTTATAATAGTCATCATAATCATCATCATAATCGTCATCATAATTATCATCATAATCGTCATCATGGTCATCATAATCATCATCATAGTCATCATCATAATCATCATCATAATCATCATCATAATCATCATCATAACCGTCATCATAATCAGCATCATAGTCATCATCATAATCATCATCATAATCATCATCATAATCATCATCATAATCGTCATCATACTCGTCATCATAATGATCATCATAATCATCATCATGATCATCATCATAATCATCATCACAATCATCATCATAATCATCATCATAATCATCAACGTAATCAGCATCATAGTCACAGTCACAATAGTCATCATAATCATCATCATAATCGTCATCATAATCGTCATCATTATAGTCATCATAACCATCATCATAATCATCATCATAATCATCATCATAATCACCGTCATAATCATCATCACAATCATCATCATAATCATCATCATAATCATCATCATTGTCATCATCATAATAGTCCTCATAATCGTCGTCTTTATAGTCATCAGAATCATCATAATCATCATCATAATAGTCATCATAATAGTCATCATAATCATCATCATAATCATCATCATAATCGTCATCATAATCATCATAATAGTCATCATAATCGACATCATTATAGTCATCATTATCATCATCATAATCGTCATCAAAATCATCATCATAATCATCATCATAATCATCATCATAATCATCATCATAATCATCATCACAATCATCATCATAATCATCATCATAATCATCATCATAATCATCATCATAATCATCATCATTGTCATCATCATAATAGTCCTCATAATCGTCGTCTTTATAGTCATCATAATCATCATAATCATCATCATAATAGTCATCATAATAGTCATCATAATCGTCATCATTATAATCATCATAATCATCATCATAATCATCATCAGAATCATCATCATATTCATCATCACAGTCATCATCATAATCATTATCATAATCATTATCATAACCGTCATCATAATCATCATCATTGTCATCATCATAATAGTCCTCACAATCGTCATCATTATAGTCATCATAATCATCATCATAATCGTCATCATAGTCATCATCATAATAGTCATCATAATCGGCATCATTATAGACGTGGTAATCATAATCATAATCATCATCATAATCATCATCATAACCGTCATCATAATCAGCATCACAGTCATCATCATAATCATCATCATAATCATCATCATAATCGTCATCATAATCGTCATCATAATCGTCATCATAATCATCATAATAGTCATCATAATCGTCATCATAATCGTCATCATAATCGTCATCATAATCATCATCATAATCATCATCATAATCATCATCATAATCATAATCATAATCATCATCATAACCGTCAACGTAATCAGCATCATAGTCATAGTCATAATAGTCATCATAATCATCATCATAATCATCATCATAATCGTCATCATAATCATTATCATAGTCATCATCATAATAGTCCTCATAACCATCATCATAACCGTCATCATAATCATCATCATAATAGTCATCATAATCGTCATCATTATAGTCATTATAATCATCATCATAATCATCATCAGAATCATCATCATAATCATCATCATAATCATCATCATAATCATCATCATAATCATCATCATAACCGTCGTCATAATCATTACCATAATCGTCATCATAGTCATCATCATAATCATCATCATAATAATCATCATAATCATCATCATAATCATGATCATAATATTCACCATAATCATCATCGTAATCATGAGCATAATCATCATCATAGTCATCATCATAATCGTCATCGTAATCATCATCGTAGTCATCATCATAATCATCATCATAGTCATCATCATAATAGTCCTCATAATCGTCATCATAATCATCATCATAATCATCATCATAATCATCATCATAATCATCATCATAATCATCATCATAATCATCATCATAATCATCATCATAATCATCATCATAATCATCATCATAATCATCATCATAATATTCATCATAATCATCATCATAATCATTATCATAATCGTCATCATAATCATCATCATAACCGTCATCATAATTATCATCATAATCATTATCATAATCGTCATCATAGTCATCATCATGATAGTCATCATAATCGTCATCATTATAGTCATCATAATCATCATCATAATCATCATCATAATCATCATCATAATCATCGTCATAATCATCATCATAACCGTCATCATAATCATCATAATAGTCATCATAATCTACATCATTATAGTCATCATAATCATCATCATAATCATCATCATAATCATCATCATAATCATCATCATAATCATCATCATAATCATCATCATAACCGTCATCATAATTATCATCATAATCATCATCATAATCATCATCATAATCATCATCATAATCATCATCATAATCATCATCATAATCATAATCATAATCATCATCATAATCACCATCATAATCATTATCATAATCATCATCATAATCATCGTCATAATCATCATCATAATCATCATCATAACCGTCATCATAATCATCATCATAATGGTCATCATAATCGTCATCATAATCGTCATCATCATCGTCATCATAATCATCATAATCATCATCATAATCATCATCATAACCGTCATCATAATCAGCATCATAGTCATCATCATAATCGTCATCATAATCATCATCATAATCATCATCATAACCGTCATCATAATCAGCATCATAGTCATCATCGTAATAGTCATCATAATCATCAGCATAATCATCATCATAATCATAATCATAATCATCATCATAATCACCATCATAATCATTATCATAATCATCATCATAATCATCGTCATAATCATCATCATAATCATCATCATAACCGTCATCATAATCATTACCATAATCGTCATCATAGTCATCATCATAATCATCATCATAATCATCATCATAATCATCATCATAATCATGATCATAATATTCACCATAATCATTATCATAATCATCATCATAACCGTCATCATAATTATCATCATAATCATTATCATAATCATCATTATAATCATCATCATAATCATCATCATAATCATCATCATAATCATCATCATAATCATCATCATAACCGTCATCATAATCATCATAATAGTCATCATAATCTACATCATTATAGTCATCATAATCATCATCATAATCATCATCATAATCATCATCATAATCATCATCATAATCGTCATCATAATCGTCATCATAATCGTCATCATAATCATCATAATAGTCATCATAATCGTCATCATAATCGTCATCATAATCATCATCATAATCATCATCATAATCATCATCATAATCATCATCATAATCGTCATCATAATCGTCATCATAATCGTCATCATAATCATCATAATAGTCATCATAATCGTCATCATAATCGTCATCATAATCATCATCATAATCATCATCATAATCATCATCATAATCATCATCACAATAGTCCTCATAATCGTCACCATAATCGTCATCATAATCATCATCATAATCATCATCATAATCATCATCATAATCATCATCATAACCGTCATCATAATCAGCATCATAGTCATCATCATAATCATCATCATAATCATCATCATAATCATCATCATAATCATCATCATAATCATTATCATAATCATCATCATAATCATCATCATAACCGTCATCATAATCAGCATCATAGTCATCATCATAATCATTATCATAATCAACATCATAATCATCAACATAATCATCATCATAATGATCATCATAATCATCATCATAACCGTCATCATAATCAACATCATAATCATCAACATAATCATTATCATAATCATCATCATAATCATCATCATAACCGTCATCATAATCAACATCATAATCATCAACATAATCGTCATCATGGTCATCATCATAATAGACCTCATAATCGTAATCATTATAGTCATCATAATCATCATCATAATCATCATCATAATCATCATCATAATCACCATCATAATAGTCATCATGGTTATCATCATAATCGTCATCATAATCATCATAATAGTCATCATAATCGACATCATTATAGTCATCATAGTCATTATCATAATCGTCATCATAATCATCATCATAATGATCATCATAATCATCATCATAATGATCATCGTAATCATCATCATAATCATCATCATAATCATTATCATAATCATCATCATAATCATCATCATAACCGTCATCATAATCAACATCATAATCATCAACATAATCGTCATCATGGTCATCATCATACTAGTCCTCATAATCGTCATCATTATAGTCATCATAATCATCATCATAATCATCATCACAATCATCATCATAATCATCATCATTGTCATCATCATAATAGTCCACATAATCGTCATCTTTATAGTCATCATAATCATCATCATAATCGTCGTCATAGTCATCATCATAATAGTCATCATAATCATCATCATAATCATCATCATAATCATCATCATATTCATCATCATAGTCATCATCATAATCATTATCATAATCATTATCACAACCGTAATCATAATCATCATCATAATCGTCATCACAATCTTCATCGTAGTCATCATCATAATCATCATCATAATCATCACCATAATCATCATCATAATCATCATCATAATCATCGTCATAATCATAATCATAATGATCAGCATAATCATCATCATAATCATCATCATAATCATCATCATAATCATCATCATAACCGTCATCATAATCAGCATCAGAGTCATCATCATAATCATCATCATAATCGTCTTCATAATCGTCATCATAATCGTCATCATAATCGTCATCATAATCGTCATCATAATCGTCATCATAATCGTCATCATAATCATCATCATAATCATCATCATAATAATCATCATAATCATCATCATAATCATCATCATAATCATCATCATAACCGTCAACGTAATCAGCATCATAGTCACAGTCATAATAGTCATCATAATCATCATCATAATCATCATCATAATCGTCATCATGGTCATCATAATCATCATCATAGTCATCATCATAATCATCATCATAATCACCATCATAATCATCATCATGATCATCATCATAATCATCATCACAATCATCATCATAATCATCATCATAATGATCATCATTGTCATCATCATAATAGTCCTCATAATCGTCGTCTTTATAGTCATCAGACTCATCATAATCATCATCATAATAGTCATCATAATAGTCATCATAATCGTCATCATTATAGTCATAATAATCATTATCATAGTCATCATCATAATAGTCCTCATAATCGTCATCATAATCATCATCATAATCATCATCATAACCGTCATCATAATCATCATCATAATCATCATCATAATCATCATCATAATCATCATCATAATCATCATCATAATCATCGTCATAATCATCATCATAGTCATCATCATAATCATCATCATAATCATCATCATAATCATCATCATAATCATGATCATAATATTCACCATAATCATTATCATAATCATCATCATAACCGTCATCATAATTATCATCATAATCATTATCATAATCATCATTATAATCATCATCATAATCATCATCATAATCATCATCATAATCATCATCATAATCATCATCATAACCGTCATCATAATCATCATAATAGTCATCATAATCTACATCATTATAGTCATCATAATCATCATCATAATCATCATCATAATCATCATCATAATCATCATCATAATCGTCATCATAATCGTCATCATAATCGTCATCATAATCATCATAATAGTCATCATAATCGTCATCATAATCGTCATCATAATCATCATCATAATCATCATCATAATCATCATCATAATCATCATCATAATCATCATCACAATAGTCCTCATAATCGTCACCATAATCGTCATCATAATCATCATCATAATCATCATCATAATCATCATCATAATCATCATCATAACCGTCATCATAATCAGCATCATAGTCATCATCATAATCATCATCATAATCATCATCATAATCATCATCATAATCATCATCATAATCATTATCATAATCATCATCATAATCATCATCATAACCGTCATCATAATCAGCATCATAGTCATCATCATAATCATTATCATAATCAACATCATAATCATCAACATAATCGTCATCATGGTCATCATCATAATAGACCTCATAATCGTAATCATTATAGTCATCATAATCATCATCATAATCATCATCATAATCATCATCATAATCAACATCATAATAGTCATCATGGTTATCATCATAATCGTCATCATAATCATCATAATAGTCATCATAATCGACATCATTATAGTCATCATAGTCATTATCATAATCGTCATCATAATCATCATCATAATGATCATCATAATCATCATCATAATGATCATCGTAATCATCTTCATAATCATCATCATAATCATTATCATAATCATCATCATAATCATCATCATAACCGTCATCATAATCAACATCATAATCATCAACATAATCGTCATCATGGTCATCATCATACTAGTCCTCATAATCGTCATCATTATAGTCATCATAATCATCATCATAATCATCATCACAATCATCATCATAATCATCATCATTGTCATCATCATAATAGTCCTCATAATCGTCATCTTTATAGTCATCATAATCATCATCATAATTGTCGTCATAGTCATCATCATAATAGTCATCATAATCATCATCATAATCATCATCATAATCATCATCATACTCATCATCATAGTCATCATCATAATCATTATCATAATCATTATCATAACCGTAATCATAATCATCATCATAATCGTCATCACAATCATCATCGTAGTCATCATCATAATCATCATCATAATCATCACCATAATCATCATCATAATCATCATCATAATCATCGCCATAATCATAATCATAATGATCAGCATAATCATCATCATAATCATCATCATAATCATCATCATAATCATCATCATAACCGTCATCATAATCAGCATCAGAGTCATCATCATAATCATCATCATAATCGTCTTCATAATCGTCATCATAATCGTCATCATAATCGTCATCATAATCGTCATCATAATCGTCATCATAATCGTCATCATAATCATCATCATAATCATCATCATAATAATCATCATAATCATCATCATAATCATCATCATAATCATCATCATAACCGTCAACGTAATCAGCATCATAGTCACAGTCATAATAGTCATCATAATCATCATCATAATCATCATCATAATCATCATCATAATCATCATCATAATCATCATCATAATCATCATCATAATCATCATCATAATCATCATCATAATCATCATCATAATATTCATCATAATCATCATCATAATCATTATCATAATCGTCATCATAATCATCATCATAACCGTCATCATAATTATCATCATAATCATTATCATAATCGTCATCATAGTCATCATTATGATAGTCATCATAATCGTCATCATTATAGTCATCATAATCATCATCATAATCATCATCATAATCATCATTATGATCATCATCATAATCATCATCATAATCATCATCATAATCATCGTCATAACCGTCATCATAATTATCCTCATAATCATTATCATAATCATCATTATAATCATCATCATAATCATCATCATAATCATCATCATAATCATCGTCATAATCATCATCATAACCGTCATCATAATCATCATAATAGTTATCATAATCTACATCATTATAGTCATCATAATCATCGTCATAATCATCATCATAATCATCATCATAATCATCATCATAATCATCATCATCAGCATAATCATAATCATCATCATAATCACCATCATAATCATTATCATAATCATCATCATAATCATCGTCATAATCATCATCATAATCATCATCATAACCGTCATCATAATCATCATCATAATGGTCATCATAATCGTCATCAAAATCGTCATCATCATCGTCATCATAATCATCATAATCATCATCATAATCATCATCATAACCGTCATCATCATCAGCATCATAGTCATCATCATAATCGTCATCATAATCATCATCATAATCATCATCATAACCGTCATCATAATCAGCATCATAGTCATCATCGTAATAGTCATCATAATCATCAGCATAATCATCATCATAATCATTATCATAATCGTCATCATAATCATCATCATAGTCATCATCATAATAGTCCTCATAATCGTCATCATAATCGTCATCATAATCATCATCATAATCATCATCATAACAGTCATCATAATCAGCATCATAGTCATCATCATAATAGTCATCATAATCATCATCATAATGGTCATCATAATCGTCATCATAATCATTATAATAGTCATCATCATAATAGTCCTCATAATCATCATCATAACCGTCATCATAATCATCATCATAATAGTCATCATAATCGTCATCATTATAGTCATCATAATCATCATCATAATCATCATCATAATCATCATCATAACCGTCATCATAATCAGCATCACAGTCATCATCATAATCATCATCATAATCATCATCATAATCGTCATCATAATCGTCATCATAATCGTCATCATAATCATCATAATAGTCATCATAATCGTCATCATAATCGTCATCATAATCGTCATCATAATCATCATCATAATCATCATCATAATCATCATCATAATCATCATCATAATCATAATCATAATCATCATCATAACCGTCAACGTAATCAGCATCATAGTCACAGTTATAATAGTCATCATAATCATCATCATAATCGTCATCATAATTATCATCATAATCGTCATCATGGTCATCATAATCATCATCATAGTCATCATCATAATCATCATCATAATCATCATCATAATCATCATCATAACCGTCATCATAATCAGCATCATAGTCATCATCATAATCATCATCATAATCATCATCATAATCATCATCATAATCGTCATCATACTCGTCATCATAATGATCATCATAATCATCATCATGATCATCATCATAATCATCATCACAATCATCATCATAATCATCATCATAATCATCAACGTAATCAGCATCATAGTCACAGTCACAATAGTCATCATAATCATCATCATAATCGTCATCATAATCGTCATCATTATAGTCATCATAACCATCATCATAATCATCATCATAATCATCATCATAATCACCGTCATAATCATCATCACAATCATCATCATAATCATCATCATAATCATCATCATTGTCATCATCATAATAGTCCTCATAATCGTCGTCTTTATAGTCATCAGAATCATCATAATCATCATCATAATAGTCATCATAATAGTCATCATAATCATCATCATAATCATCATCATAATCGTCATCATAATCATCATAATAGTCATCATAATCGACATCATTATAGTCATCATTATCATCATCATAATCGTCATCAAAATCATCATCATAATCATCATCATAATCATCATCATAATCATCATCATAATCATCATCACAATCATCATCATAATCATCATCATAATCATCATCATAATCATCATCATAATCATCATCATTGTCATCATCATAATAGTCCTCATAATCGTCGTCTTTATAGTCATCATAATCATCATAATCATCATCATAATAGTCATCATAATAGTCATCATAATCGTCATCATTATAATCATCATAATCATCATCATAATCATCATCAGAATCATCATCATATTCATCATCACAGTCATCATCATAATCATTATCATAATCATTATCATAACCGTCATCATAATCATCATCATTGTCATCATCATAATAGTCCTCACAATCGTCATCATTATAGTCATCATAATCATCATCATAATCGTCATCATAGTCATCATCATAATAGTCATCATAATCGGCATCATTATAGACGTCGTAATCATAATCATAATCATCATCATAATCATCATCATAACCGTCATCATAATCAGCATCACAGTCATCATCATAATCATCATCATAATCATCATCATAATCGTCATCATAATCGTCATCATAATCGTCATCATAATCATCATAATAGTCATCATAATCGTCATCATAATCGTCATCATAATCGTCATCATAATCATCATCATAATCATCATCATAATCATCATCATAATCATAATCATAATCATCATCATAACCGTCAACGTAATCAGCATCATAGTCATAGTCATAATAGTCATCATAATCATCATCATAATCATCATCATAATCGTCATCATAATCATTATCATAGTCATCATCATAATAGTCCTCATAACCATCATCATAACCGTCATCATAATCATCATCATAATAGTCATCATAATCGTCATCATTATAGTCATTATAATCATCATCATAATCATCATCAGAATCATCATCATAATCATCATCATAATCATCATCATAATCATCATCATAATCATCATCATAACCGTCGTCATAATCATTACCATAATCGTCATCATAGTCATCATCATAATCATCATCATAATAATCATCATAATCATCATCATAATCATGATCATAATATTCACCATAATCATCATCGTAATCATGAGCATAATCATCATCATAGTCATCATCATAATCGTCATCGTAATCATCATCGTAGTCATCATCATAATCATCATCATAGTCATCATCATAATAGTCCTCATAATCGTCATCATAATCATCATCATAATCATCATCATAATCATCATCATAATCATCATCATAATCATCATCATAATCATCATCATAATCATCATCATAATCATCATCATAATCATCATCATAATCATCATCATAATATTCATCATAATCATCATCATAATCATTATCATAATCGTCATCATAATCATCATCATAACCGTCATCATAATTATCATCATAATCATTATCATAATCGTCATCATAGTCATCATCATGATAGTCATCATAATCGTCATCATTATAGTCATCATAATCATCATCATAATCATCATCATAATCATCATCATAATCATCGTCATAATCATCATCATAACCGTCATCATAATCATCATAATAGTCATCATAATCTACATCATTATAGTCATCATAATCATCATCATAATCATCATCATAATCATCATCATAATCATCATCATAATCATCATCATAATCATCATCATAACCGTCATCATAATTATCATCATAATCATCATCATAATCATCATCATAATCATCATCATAATCATCATCATAATCATCGTCATAATCATCATCATAATCATCATCATAACCGTCATCATAATCATCATCATAATGGTCATCATAATCGTCATCATAATCGTCATCATCATCGTCATCATAATCATCATAATCATCATCATAATCATCATCATAACCGTCATCATAATCAGCATCATAGTCATCATCATAATCGTCATCATAATCATCATCATAATCATCATCATAACCGTCATCATAATCAGCATCATAGTCATCATCGTAATAGTCATCATAATCATCAGCATAATCATCATCATAATCATAATCATAATCATCATCATAATCACCATCATAATCATTATCATAATCATCATCATAATCATCGTCATAATCATCATCATAATCATCATCATAACCGTCATCATAATCATTACCATAATCGTCATCATAGTCATCATCATAATCATCATCATAATCATCATCATAATCATCATCATAATCATGATCATAATATTCACCATAATCATTATCATAATCATCATCATAACCGTCATCATAATTATCATCATAATCATTATCATAATCATCATTATAATCATCATCATAATCATCATCATAATCATCATCATAATCATCATCATAATCATCATCATAACCGTCATCATAATCATCATAATAGTCATCATAATCTACATCATTATAGTCATCATAATCATCATCATAATCATCATCATAATCATCATCATAATCATCATCATAATCGTCATCATAATCGTCATCATAATCGTCATCATAATCATCATAATAGTCATCATAATCGTCATCATAATCGTCATCATAATCATCATCATAATCATCATCATAATCATCATCATAATCATCATCATAATCGTCATCATAATCGTCATCATAATCGTCATCATAATCATCATAATAGTCATCATAATCGTCATCATAATCGTCATCATAATCATCATCATAATCATCATCATAATCATCATCATAATCATCATCACAATAGTCCTCATAATCGTCACCATAATCGTCATCATAATCATCATCATAATCATCATCATAATCATCATCATAATCATCATCATAACCGTCATCATAATCAGCATCATAGTCATCATCATAATCATCATCATAATCATCATCATAATCATCATCATAATCATCATCATAATCATTATCATAATCATCATCATAATCATCATCATAACCGTCATCATAATCAGCATCATAGTCATCATCATAATCATTATCATAATCAACATCATAATCATCAACATAATCATCATCATAATGATCATCATAATCATCATCATAACCGTCATCATAATCAACATCATAATCATCAACATAATCATTATCATAATCATCATCATAATCATCATCATAACCGTCATCATAATCAACATCATAATCATCAACATAATCGTCATCATGGTCATCATCATAATAGACCTCATAATCGTAATCATTACAGTCATCATAATCATCATCATAATCATCATCATAATCATCATCATAATCAACATCATAATAGTCATCATGGTTATCATCATAATCGTCATCATAATCATCATAATAGTCATCATAATCGACATCATTATAGTCATCATAGTCATTATCATAATCGTCATCATAATCATCATCATAATGATCATCATAATCATCATCATAATGATCATCGTAATCATCATCATAATCATCATCATAATCATTATCATAATCATCATCATAATCATCATCATAACCGTCATCATAATCAACATCATAATCATCAACATAATCGTCATCATGGTCATCATCATACTAGTCCTCATAATCGTCATCATTATAGTCATCATAATCATCATCATAATCATCATCACAATCATCATCATAATCATCATCATTGTCATCATCATAATAGTCCACATAATCGTCATCTTTATAGTCATCATAATCATCATCATAATCGTCGTCATAGTCATCATCATAATAGTCATCATAATCATCATCATAATCATCATCATAATCATCATCATATTCATCATCATAGTCCATCATAATCATTATCATAATCATTATCACAACCGTAATCATAATCATCATCATAATCGTCATCACAATCTTCATCGTAGTCATCATCATAATCATCATCATAATCATCACCATAATCATCATCATAATCATCATCATAATCATCGTCATAATCATAATCATAATGATCAGCATAATCATCATCATAATCATCATCATAATCATCATCATAATCATCATCATAACCGTCATCATAATCAGCATCAGAGTCATCATCATAATCATCATCATAATCGTCTTCATAATCGTCATCATAATCGTCATCATAATCGTCATCATAATCGTCATCATAATCGTCATCATAATCGTCATCATAATCATCATCATAATCATCATCATAATAATCATCATAATCATCATCATAATCATCATCATAATCATCATCATAACCGTCAACGTAATCAGCATCATAGTCACAGTCATAATAGTCATCATAATCATCATCATAATCATCATCATAATCGTCATCATGGTCATCATAATCATCATCATAGTCATCATCATAATCATCATCATAATCACCATCATAATCATCATCATGATCATCATCATAATCATCATCACAATCATCATCATAATCATCATCATAATGATCATCATTGTCATCATCATAATAGTCCTCATAATCGTCGTCTTTATAGTCATCAGACTCATCATAATCATCATCATAATAGTCATCATAATAGTCATCATAATCGTCATCATTATAGTCATAATAATCATTATCATAGTCATCATCATAATAGTCCTCATAATCGTCATCATAATCATCATCATAATCATCATCATAACCGTCATCATAATCATCATCATAATCATCATCATAATCATCATCATAATCATCATCATAATCATCATCATAATCATCGTCATAATCATCATCATAGTCATCATCATAATCATCATCATAATCATCATCATAACCGTCATCATAATCATCATCATAATCATCATCATAATCATCATCATAATCATCATCATAATCATCATCATAATCATCATCATAATATCATCAAAATCATCATCATAATATTCATCATAATCATCATCATAATCATCATCATAATCGTCATCATAATCATCTTCATAATGATCATCATAATCATCATCATAATGATCATCATAGTCATCATCATAATCATCATCATAATATTCATCATAATCATCATCATAATATTCATCATAATCATCATCATAATCATCATCATAATAATCATCATAATCATCATCATAATCATAATCATAATCATCATCATAACCGTCAACGTAATCAGCATCATAGTCACAGTCATAATAGTCATCATAATCATCATCATAATCATCATCATAATCGTCATCATAATCATCATAATAGTCATCATAATCGACATCATTATAGTCATCATAATCATCATCATAATCATCATCATAATCATCATCATAATCATCATCATAATCATCATCATAAACATCATCATAAACATCATCATAATCATCATCATAATCATCATCATAATATTCATCATAATCATCATCATAATCAATAATGATCATAATCGTCATCATAATCATCATCATAACCGTCATCATAATTATCATCATAATCATTATCATAATCGTCATCATAGTCATCATCATGATGGTCATCATAATCGTCATCATAATCATCATCATACTCATCATCATAATCATCATCCTAACCGTCATCATAATCATCATCATAATCATCATCATAACCGTCATCATAATCATCATCATAATCCTCATCATAATCATCATCAGAATCATCATCATAATCATAATCATAATCATCATCATAATCATCATCATAATCATTATCATAATCATCATCATAATCATTGTCATAATCATCATCATAATCATCATCATAACCGTCATCATAATCATCATCATAATAGTCATCATAATCGTCATCATTATAGTCATCATAATCATCATCGTAATCATCATCATAATCATCATCATAATCATCATCATAATCATCATCATAATCATCATCATAATCATCATCATAATCATTATCATAATCATCATCATAATCATCATCGTAACCGTCATCATAATCAGCATCAGAGTCATCATCATAATCATCATCATAATCGTCTTCATAATCGTCATCATAATCGTCATCATAATCGTCATCATAATCGTCATCATAATCATCATCATAATCGTCATCATAATCATCATCATAATCATCATCATAATAATCATCATAATCATCATCATAATCATAATCATAATCATCATCATAACCGTCAACGTAATCAGCATCATAGTAACAGTCATAATAGTCATCATAATCATCATCATAATCATCATCATAATCGTCTTCATGGTCATCATAATCATCATCATAGTCATCATCATAATCATCATCATAATCATCATCATAATCATCATCATAATCATCATCATGATCATCATCATAATCATCATCACAATCATCATCATAATCATCATCATAATCATCATCATAATCATCATCATAATGATCATCATTGTCATCATCATAATAGTCCTCATAATCGTCGTCTTTATAGTCATCAGACTCATCATAATCATCATCATAATAGTCATCATAACAGTCATCATAATCGTCATCATTATAGTCATCATAATCATCATCATAATCATCATCATAATCATCATCATATTCATCATCATAGTCATCATCATAATCATTATCATAATCATTATCATAACCGTCATCATAATCATCATCATTGTCATCATCATAATAGTCATCATAAACGTCATCATTATACTCATCATAATCATCATCATAATCATCATTATAATCATCATAATCATCATCATAATCATCATAATCATCATCATATTCATCATCATAGTCATCATCATAATCATTATCATAATCATTATCATAACATTCATCATAATCATCATCATTGTCAGCATCATAATAGTCCTCATAATCGTCATCATTATAGTCATCATAATCATCATCATAATCGTCATCATAGTCATCATCATAATAGTCATCATAATCGTCATCATTATACTCATCATAATCATCATCATAATCATCATTATAATCATCATAATCATCATCATAATCATCATCATAATCGTCATCATAATCGTCATCATAATCGTCATCATAATCGTCATCATTGTAGTCATCATAACCATCATCATAATCATCATCATAATGATCATCATAATCATCATCATAATGATCATCGCAATCATCATCATAATCATCATCATAATCATCATCATAATCATCATCATAATCATCATCATAATCATCATCATAATGATCATCATTGTCATCATCATAATAGTCCTCATAATCGTCGTCTTTATAGTCATCAGACTCATCATAATCATCATCATAATAGTCATCATAACAGTCATCATAATCGTCATCATTATAGTCATCATAATCATCATCATAATCATCATCATAATCATCATCATATTCATCATCATAGTCATCATCATAATCATTATCATAATCATTATCATAACCGTCATCATAATCATCATCATTGTCATCATCATAATAGTCATCATAAACGTCATCATTATACTCATCATAATCATCATCATAATCATCATTATAATCATCATAATCATCATCATAATCATCATAATCATCATCATAACCGTCATCATAATCATCATCATAATAGTCATCATAATCGTCATCATTATAGTCATCATAATCATCATCGTAATCATCATCATAATCATCATCATAATCATCATCATAATCATCATCATAATCATCATCATAATCATCATCATAATCATTATCATAATCATCATCATAATCATCATCGTAACCGTCATCATAATCAGCATCAGAGTCATCATCATAATCATCATCAGAATCATCATCATAATCATCATCATAACCGTCATCATAATCAGCATCAGAGTCATCATCATAATCATCATCATAATCGTCTTCATAATCGTCATCATAATCGTCATCATAATCGTCATCATAATCGTCATCATAATCGTCATCATAATCGTCATCATAATCATCATCATAATCATCATCATAATAATCATCATAATCATCATCATAATCATCATCATAATCATCATCATAACCGTCAACGTAATCAGCATCATAGTCACAGTCATAATAGTCATCATAATCATCATCATAATCATCATCATAATCGTCATCATGGTCATCATAATCATCATCATAGTCATCATCATAATCATCATCATAATCACCATCATAATCATCATCATGATCATCATCATAATCATCATCACAATCATCATCATAATCATCATCATAATGATCATCATTGTCATCATCATAATAGTCCTCATAATCGTCGTCTTTATAGTCATCAGACTCATCATAATCATCATCATAATAGTCATCATAATAGTCATCATAATCGTCATCATTATAGTCATAATAATCATTATCATAGTCATCATCATAATAGTCCTCATAATCGTCATCATAATCATCATCATAATCATCATCATAACCGTCATCATAATCATCATCATAATCATCATCATAACCGTCATCATAATCAGCATCAGAGTCATCATCATAATCATCATCATAATCGTCTTCATAATCGTCATCATAATCGTCATCATAATCGTCATCATAACCGTCATCATAATCAACATCATAATCATCATCATAATCATCATCATAATCATCATCATAATCATCATCATAATATCATCATAATCATCATCATAATATTCATCATAATCATCATCATAATCATTATCATAATCGTCATCATAGTCATCATCATAATCGTCATCATAATTATCTTCATAATGATCATCATAATCATCATCATAATGATCATCATAGTCATCATCATAATCATCATCATAATATTCATCATAATCATCATCATAATATTCATCATAATCATCATCATAATCATCATCATAATAATCATCATAATCATCATCATAATCATAATCATAATCATCATCATAACCGTCAACGTAATCAGCATCATAGTCACAGTCATAATAGTCATCATAATCATCATCATAATCATCATCATAATCGTCATCATAATCATCATAATAGTCATCATAATCGACATCATTATAGTCATCATAATCATCATCATAATCATCATCATAATCATCATCATAATCATCATCATAATCATCATCATAATCATCATCATAAACATCATCATAATCATCATCATAATCATCATCATAATCATCATCATAATATTCATCATAATCATCATCATAATCAATAATGATCATAATCGTCATCATAATCATCATCATAACCGTCATCATAATTATCATCATAATCATTATCATAATCGTCATCATAGTCATCATCATGATGGTCATCATAATCGTCATCATAATCATCATCATACTCATCATCATAATCATCCTCCTAACCGTCATCATAATCATCATCATAATCATCATCATAACCGTCATCATAATCATCATCATAATCCTCATCATAATCATCATCAGAATCATCATCATAATCATAATCATAATCATCATCATAATCATCATCATAATCATTATCATAATCATCATCATAATCATCATCATAACCGTCATCATAATCAGCATCAGAGTCATCATCATAATCATCATCATAATCGTCTTCATAATCGTCATCATAATCGTCATCATAATCGTCATCATAATCGTCATCATAATCGTCATCATAATCGTCATCATAATCATCATCATAATCATCATCATAATCATCATCATAATCATCATCATAATCATCATCATAATCATCATCATAATATTCATCATAATCATCATCATAATCATTATCATAATCGTCATCATAGTCATCATCATAATCGTCATCATAATCATCTTCATAATGATCATCATAATCATCATCATAATGATCATCATAGTCATCATCATAATCATCATCATAATATTCATCATAATCATCATCATAATATTCATCATAATCATCATCATAATCATCATCATAATAATCATCATAATCATCATCATAATCATAATCATAATCATCATCATAACCGTCAACGTAATCAGCATCATAGTAACAGTCATAATAGTCATCATAATCATCATCATAATCATCATCATAATCGTCTTCATGGTCATCATAATCATCATCATAGTCATCATCATAATCATCATCATAATCATCATCATAATCATCATCATAATCATCATCATGATCATCATCATAATCATCATCACAATCATCATCATAATCATCATCATAATCATCATCATAATCATCATCATAATGATCATCATTGTCATCATCATAATAGTCCTCATAATCGTCGTCTTTATAGTCATCAGACTCATCATAATCATCATCATAATAGTCATCATAACAGTCATCATAATCGTCATCATTATAGTCATCATAATCATCATCATAATCATCATCATAATCATCATCATATTCATCATCATAGTCATCATCATAATCATTATCATAATCATTATCATAACCGTCATCATAATCATCATCATTGTCATCATCATAATAGTCATCATAAACGTCATCATTATACTCATCATAATCATCATCATAATCATCATTATATTCATCATAATCATCATCATAATCATCATAATCATCATCATATTCATCATCATAGTCATCATCATAATCATTATCATAATCATTATCATAACATTCATCATAATCATCATCATTGTCAGCATCATAATAGTCCTCATAATCGTCATCATTATAGTCATCATAATCATCATCATAATAGTCATCATAATCGGCATCATTATAGACGTCGTAATCATAATCATAATCATCATCATAATCATCATTATAATCATCATAATCATCATCATAATCATCATAATCATCATCATATTCATCATCATAGTCATCATCATAATCATCATCAGAATCATCATCATAATCATAATCATAATCATCATCATAATCATCATCATAATCATTATCATAATCATCATCATAATCATCATCATAACCGTCATCATAATCAGCATCAGAGTCATCATCATAATCATCATCATAATCGTCTTCATAATCGTCATCATAATCGTCATCATAATCGTCATCATAATCGTCATCATAATCGTCATCATAATCGTCATCATAATCATCATCATAATCATCATCATAATCATCATCATAATCATCATCATAATCATCATCATAATCATCATCATAATATTCATCATAATCATCATCATAATCATTATCATGATCATCATCATAGTCATCATCATAATCGTCATCATAATCATCTTCATAATGATCATCATAATCATCATCATAATGATCATCATAGTCATCATCATAATCATCATCATAATATTCATCATAATCATCATCATAATATTCATCATAATCATCATCATAATCATCATCATAATAATCATCATAATCATCATCATAATCATAATCATAATCATCATCATAACCGTCAACGTAATCAGCATCATAGTAACAGTCATAATAGTCATCATAATCATCATCATAATCATCATCATAATCGTCTTCATGGTCATCATAATCATCATCATAGTCATCATCATAATCATCATCATAATCATCATCATAATCATCATCATAATCATCATCATGATCATCATCATAATCATCATCACAATCATCATCATAATCATCATCATAATCATCATCATAATCATCATCATAATGATCATCATTGTCATCATCATAATAGTCCTCATAATCGTCGTCTTTATAGTCATCAGACTCATCATAATCATCATCATAATAGTCATCATAACAGTCATCATAATCGTCATCATTATAGTCATCATAATCATCATCATAATCATCATCATAATCATCATCATATTCATCATCATAGTCATCATCATAATCATTATCATAATCATTATCATAACCGTCATCATAATCATCATCATTGTCATCATCATAATAGTCATCATAAACGTCATCATTATACTCATCATAATCATCATCATAATCATCATTATATTCATCATAATCATCATCATAATCATCATAATCATCATCATATTCATCATCATAGTCATCATCATAATCATTATCATAATCATTATCATAACATTCATCATAATCATCATCATTGTCAGCATCATAATAGTCCTCATAATCGTCATCATTATAGTCATCATAATCATCATCATAATAGTCATCATAATCGGCATCATTATAGACGTCGTAATCATAATCATAATCATCATCATAATCATCATTATAATCATCATAATCATCATCATAATCATCATAATCATCATCATATTCATCATCATAGTCATCATCATAATCATCATCATAATCATCATCATAATCATCATCATATTCATCATCATAGTCATCATCATAATCATTATCATAATCATTATCATAACCGTCATCATAATCATCATCATTGTCATCATCATAATAGTCCTCATTATCGTCATCATTATAGTCATCATAATCATCATCATAATCGTCATCATAGTCATCATCATAATAGTCATCATAATCGTCATCATTATACTCATCATAATCATCATCATAATCATCATTATAATCATCATAATCATCATCATAATCATCATCATAATCGTCATCATAATCGTCATCATAATCGTCATCATAATCGTCATCATTGTAGTCATCATAACCATCATCATAATCATCATCATAATGATCATCATAATCATCATCATAATGATCATCGCAATCATCATCATAATCATCGTCATATACATTAACATAATCATCATCATAATATTCATCATAACCGTCATCATAATCAACATCATAATCATCAACATAATCGTCATCATGGTCATCATCATACTAGTCCTCATAATCGTCATCATTATAGTCATCATAATCATCATCATAATCATCATCACAATCATCATCATAATCATCATCATTGTCATCATCATAATAGTCCTCATAATCGTCATCTTTATAGTCATCATAATCATCATCATAATCGTCGTCATAGTCATCATCATAATAGTCATCATAATCATCATCATAATCATCATCATATTCATCATCATAGTCATCATCATAATCATTATCATAATCATTATCATAACCGTAATCATAATCATCATCATAATCGTCATCACAATCATCATCATAATCATTATCATAATCATCATCATAATCATTGTCATAATCATCATCATAATCATCATCATAACCGTCATCATAGTCATCATCATAATAGTCATCATAATCGTCATCATTATAGTCATCATAATCATCATCGTAATCATCATCATAATCATCATCATAATCATCATCATAATCATCATCATAATCATCATCATAATCATCATCATAATCATTATCATAATCATCATCATAATCATCATCGTAACCGTCATCATAATCAGCATCAGAGTCATCATCATAATCATCATCATAATCATCATCATAATGATCATCATTGTCATCATCATAATAGTCCTCATAATCGTCGTCTTTATAGTCATCAGACTCATCATAATCATCATCATAATAGTCATCATAATAGTCATCATAATCGTCATCATTATGGTCATAATAATCATTATCATAGTCATCATCATAATAGTCCTCATAATCGTCATCATAATCATCATCATAATCATCATCATAACCGTCATCATAATCATCATCATAATCATCATCATAATCATCATCATAATCATCATCATAATCATCATCATAATCATCATCATAATCATCATCATAACCGTCAACGTAATGAGCATCATAGTCACAGTCATAATAGTCATCATAATCATCATCATAATCATCATCATAACCGTCATCATAATTATCATCATAATCATTATCATAATCGTCATCATAGTCATCATCATGATGGTCATCATAATCGTCATCATAATCATCATCATACTCATCATCATAATCATCATCCTAACCGTCATCATAATCATCATCATAATCATCATCATAACCGTCATCATAATCATCATCATAATCCTCATCATAATCATCATCAGAATCATCATCATAATCATAATCATAATCATCATCATAATCATCATCATAATCATTATCATAATCATCATCATAATCATTGTCATAATCATCATCATAATCATCATCATAACCGTCATCATAATCATCATCATAATCATTATCATGATCATCATCATAGTCATCATCATAATCGTCATCATAATCATCTTCATAATGATCATCATAATCATCATCATAATGATCATCATAGTCATCATCATAATCATCATCATAATATTCATCATAATCATCATCATAATATTCATCATAATCATCATCATAATCATCATCATAATAATCATCATAATCATCATCATAATCATAATCATAATCATCATCATAACCGTCAACGTAATCAGCATCATAGTAACAGTCATAATAGTCATCATAATCATCATCATAATCATCATCATAATCGTCTTCATGGTCATCATAATCATCATCATAGTCATCATCATAATCATCATCATAATCATCATCATAATCATCATCATAATCATCATCATGATCATCATCATAATCATCATCACAATCATCATCATAATCATCATCATAATCATCATCATAATCATCATCATAATGATCATCATTGTCATCATCATAATAGTCCTCATAATCGTCGTCTTTATAGTCATCAGACTCATCATAATCATCATCATAATAGTCATCATAACAGTCATCATAATCGTCATCATTATAGTCATCATAATCATCATCATAATCATCATCATAATCATCATCATATTCATCATCATAGTCATCATCATAATCATTATCATAATCATTATCATAACCGTCATCATAATCATCATCATTGTCATCATCATAATAGTCATCATAAACGTCATCATTATACTCATCATAATCATCATCATAATCATCATTATATTCATCATAATCATCATCATAATCATCATAATCATCATCATATTCATCATCATAGTCATCATCATAATCATTATCATAATCATTATCATAACATTCATCATAATCATCATCATTGTCAGCATCATAATAGTCCTCATAATCGTCATCATTATAGTCATCATAATCATCATCATAATAGTCATCATAATCGGCATCATTATAGACGTCGTAATCATAATCATAATCATCATCATAATCATCATTATAATCATCATAATCATCATCATAATCATCATAATCATCATCATATTCATCATCATAGTCATCATCATAATCATCATCATAATCATCATCATAATCATCATCATATTCATCATCATAGTCATCATCATAATCATTATCATAATCATTATCATAACCGTCATCATAATCATCATCATTGTCATCATCATAATAGTCCTCATTATCGTCATCATTATAGTCATCATAATCATCATCATAATCGTCATCATAGTCATCATCATAATAGTCATCATAATCGTCATCATTATACTCATCATAATCATCATCATAATCATCATTATAATCATCATAATCATCATCATAATCATCATCATAATCGTCATCATAATCGTCATCATAATCGTCATCATAATCGTCATCATTGTAGTCATCATAACCATCATCATAATCATCATCATAATGATCATCATAATCATCATCATAATGATCATCGCAATCATCATCATAATCATCGTCATATACATTAACATAATCATCATCATAATATTCATCATAACCGTCATCATAATCAACATCATAATCATCAACATAATCGTCATCATGGTCATCATCATACTAGTCCTCATAATCGTCATCATTATAGTCATCATAATCATCATCATAATCATCATCACAATCATCATCATAATCATCATCATTGTCATCATCATAATAGTCCTCATAATCGTCATCTTTATAGTCATCATAATCATCATCATAATCGTCGTCATAGTCATCATAATCATCATCATAATCATCATCATATTCATCATCATAGTCATCATCATAATCATTATCATAATCATTATCATAACCGTAATCATAATCATCATCATAATCGTCATCACAATCATCATCATAATCATTATCATAATCATCATCATAATCATTGTCATAATCATCATCATAATCATCATCATAACCGTCATCATAATCATCATCATAATAGTCATCATAATCGTCATCATTATAGTCATCATAATCATCATCGTAATCATCATCATAATCATCATCATAATCATCATCATAATCATCATCATAATCATCATCATAATCATCATCATAATCATTATCATAATCATCATCATAATCATCATCGTAACCGTCATCATAATCAGCATCAGAGTCATCATCATAATCATCATCAGAATCATCATCATAATCATCATCATAACCGTCATCATAATCAGCATCAGAGTCATCATCATAATCATCATCATAATCGTCTTCATAATCGTCATCATAATCGTCATCATAATCGTCATCATAATCGTCTTCATAATCATCATCATAATCGTCATCATAATCATCATCATAATCATCATCATAATAATCATCATAATCATCATCATAATCATTATCATAATCGTCATCATGGTCATCATAATCATCATCATAGTCATCATCATAATCATCATCATAATCACCATCATAATCATCATCATGATCATCATCATAATCATCATCACAATCATCATCATAATCATCATCATAATGATCATCATTGTCATCATCATAATAGTCCTCATAATCGTCGTCTTTATAGTCATCAGACTCATCATAATCATCATCATAATAGTCATCATAATAGTCATCATAATCGTCATCATTATGGTCATAATAATCATTATCATAGTCATCATCATAATAGTCCTCATAATCGTCATCATAATCATCATCATAATCATCATCATAACCGTCATCATAATCATCATCATAATCATCATCATAATCATCATCATAATCATCATCATAATCATCATCATAATCATCATCATAATCATCATCATAATCATCATCATAACCGTCAACGTAATGAGCATCATAGTCACAGTCATAATAGTCATCATAATCATCATCATAATCATCATCATAACCGTCATCATAATTATCATCATAATCATTATCATAATCGTCATCATAGTCATCATCATGATGGTCATCATAATCGTCATCATAATCATCATCATACTCATCATCATAATCATCATCCTAACCGTCATCATAATCATCATCATAATCATCATCATAACCGTCATCATAATCATCATCATAATCCTCATCATAATCATCATCAGAATCATCATCATAATCATAATCATAATCATCATCATAATCATCATCATAATCATTATCATAATCATCATCATATTCATCATCATAGTCATCATCATAATCATTATCATAATCATTATCATAACCGTCATCATAATCATCATCATTGTCATCATCATAATAGTCATCATAAACGTCATCATTATACTCATCATAATCATCATCATAATCATCATTATAATCATCATAATCATCATCATAATCATCATAATCATCATCATAACCGTCATCATAATCATCATCATAATAGTCATCATAATCGTCATCATTATAGTCATCATAATCATCATCGTAATCATCATCATAATCATCATCATAATCATCATCATAATCATCATCATAATCATCATCATAATCATCATCATAATCATTATCATAATCATCATCATAATCATCATCGTAACCGTCATCATAATCAGCATCAGAGTCATCATCATAATCATCATCAGAATCATCATCATAATCATCATCATAACCGTCATCATAATCAGCATCAGAGTCATCATCATAATCATCATCATAATCGTCTTCATAATCGTCATCATAATCGTCATCATAATCGTCATCATAATCGTCATCATAATCGTCATCATAATCGTCATCATAATCATCATCATAATCATCATCATAATAATCATCATAATCATCATCATAATCATCATCATAATCATCATCATAACCGTCAACGTAATCAGCATCATAGTCACAGTCATAATAGTCATCATAATCATCATCATAATCATCATCATAATCGTCATCATGGTCATCATAATCATCATCATAGTCATCATCATAATCATCATCATAATCACCATCATAATCATCATCATGATCATCATCATAATCATCATCACAATCATCATCATAATCATCATCATAATGATCATCATTGTCATCATCATAATAGTCCTCATAATCGTCGTCTTTATAGTCATCAGACTCATCATAATCATCATCATAATAGTCATCATAATAGTCATCATAATCGTCATCATTATAGTCATAATAATCATTATCATAGTCATCATCATAATAGTCCTCATAATCGTCATCATAATCATCATCATAATCATCATCATAACCGTCATCATAATCATCATCATAATCATCATCATAACCGTCATCATAATCAGCATCAGAGTCATCATCATAATCATCATCATAATCGTCTTCATAATCGTCATCATAATCGTCATCATAATCGTCATCATAACCGTCATCATAATCAACATCATAATCATCATCATAATCATCATCATAATCATCATCATAATCATCATCATAATCATCATCATAATATCATCATAATCATCATCATAATATTCATCATAATCATCATCATAATCATTATCATAATCGTCATCATAGTCATCATCATAATCGTCATCATAATTATCTTCATAATGATCATCATAATCATCATCATAATGATCATCATAGTCATCATCATAATCATCATCATAATATTCATCATAATCATCATCATAATATTCATCATAATCATCATCATAATCATCATCATAATAATCATCATAATCATCATCATAATCATAATCATAATCATCATCATAACCGTCAACGTAATCAGCATCATAGTCACAGTCATAATAGTCATCATAATCATCATCATAATCATCATCATAATCGTCATCATAATCATCATAATAGTCATCATAATCGACATCATTATAGTCATCATAATCATCATCATAATCATCATCATAATCATCATCATAATCATCATCATAATCATCATCATAATCATCATCATAAACATCATCATAATCATCATCATAATCATCATCATAATCATCATCATAATATTCATCATAATCATCATCATAATCAATAATGATCATAATCGTCATCATAATCATCATCATAACCGTCATCATAATTATCATCATAATCATTATCATAATCGTCATCATAGTCATCATCATGATGGTCATCATAATCGTCATCATAATCATCATCATACTCATCATCATAATCATCCTCCTAACCGTCATCATAATCATCATCATAATCATCATCATAACCGTCATCATAATCATCATCATAATCCTCATCATAATCATCATCAGAATCATCATCATAATCATAATCATAATCATCATCATAATCATCATCATAATCATTATCATAATCATCATCATAATCATCATCATAACCGTCATCATAATCAGCATCAGAGTCATCATCATAATCATCATCATAATCGTCTTCATAATCGTCATCATAATCGTCATCATAATCGTCATCATAATCGTCATCATAATCGTCATCATAATCGTCATCATAATCATCATCATAATCATCATCATAATCATCATCATAATCATCATCATAATCATCATCATAATCATCATCATAATATTCATCATAATCATCATCATAATCATTATCATAATCGTCATCATAGTCATCATCATAATCGTCATCATAATCATCTTCATAATGATCATCATAATCATCATCATAATGATCATCATAGTCATCATCATAATCATCATCATAATATTCATCATAATCATCATCATAATATTCATCATAATCATCATCATAATCATCATCATAATAATCATCATAATCATCATCATAATCATAATCATAATCATCATCATAACCGTCAACGTAATCAGCATCATAGTAACAGTCATAATAGTCATCATAATCATCATCATAATCATCATCATAATCGTCTTCATGGTCATCATAATCATCATCATAGTCATCATCATAATCATCATCATAATCATCATCATAATCATCATCATAATCATCATCATGATCATCATCATAATCATCATCACAATCATCATCATAATCATCATCATAATCATCATCATAATCATCATCATAATGATCATCATTGTCATCATCATAATAGTCCTCATAATCGTCGTCTTTATAGTCATCAGACTCATCATAATCATCATCATAATAGTCATCATAACAGTCATCATAATCGTCATCATTATAGTCATCATAATCATCATCATAATCATCATCATAATCATCATCATATTCATCATCATAGTCATCATCATAATCATTATCATAATCATTATCATAACCGTCATCATAATCATCATCATTGTCATCATCATAATAGTCATCATAAACGTCATCATTATACTCATCATAATCATCATCATAATCATCATTATATTCATCATAATCATCATCATAATCATCATAATCATCATCATATTCATCATCATAGTCATCATCATAATCATTATCATAATCATTATCATAACATTCATCATAATCATCATCATTGTCAGCATCATAATAGTCCTCATAATCGTCATCATTATAGTCATCATAATCATCATCATAATAGTCATCATAATCGGCATCATTATAGACGTCGTAATCATAATCATAATCATCATCATAATCATCATTATAATCATCATAATCATCATCATAATCATCATAATCATCATCATATTCATCATCATAGTCATCATCATAATCATCATCAGAATCATCATCATAATCATAATCATAATCATCATCATAATCATCATCATAATCATTATCATAATCATCATCATAATCATCATCATAACCGTCATCATAATCAGCATCAGAGTCATCATCATAATCATCATCATAATCGTCTTCATAATCGTCATCATAATCGTCATCATAATCGTCATCATAATCGTCATCATAATCGTCATCATAATCGTCATCATAATCATCATCATAATCATCATCATAATCATCATCATAATCATCATCATAATCATCATCATAATCATCATCATAATATTCATCATAATCATCATCATAATCATTATCATGATCATCATCATAGTCATCATCATAATCGTCATCATAATCATCTTCATAATGATCATCATAATCATCATCATAATGATCATCATAGTCATCATCATAATCATCATCATAATATTCATCATAATCATCATCATAATATTCATCATAATCATCATCATAATCATCATCATAATAATCATCATAATCATCATCATAATCATAATCATAATCATCATCATAACCGTCAACGTAATCAGCATCATAGTAACAGTCATAATAGTCATCATAATCATCATCATAATCATCATCATAATCGTCTTCATGGTCATCATAATCATCATCATAGTCATCATCATAATCATCATCATAATCATCATCATAATCATCATCATAATCATCATCATGATCATCATCATAATCATCATCACAATCATCATCATAATCATCATCATAATCATCATCATAATCATCATCATAATGATCATCATTGTCATCATCATAATAGTCCTCATAATCGTCGTCTTTATAGTCATCAGACTCATCATAATCATCATCATAATAGTCATCATAACAGTCATCATAATCGTCATCATTATAGTCATCATAATCATCATCATAATCATCATCATAATCATCATCATATTCATCATCATAGTCATCATCATAATCATTATCATAATCATTATCATAACCGTCATCATAATCATCATCATTGTCATCATCATAATAGTCATCATAAACGTCATCATTATACTCATCATAATCATCATCATAATCATCATTATATTCATCATAATCATCATCATAATCATCATAATCATCATCATATTCATCATCATAGTCATCATCATAATCATTATCATAATCATTATCATAACATTCATCATAATCATCATCATTGTCAGCATCATAATAGTCCTCATAATCGTCATCATTATAGTCATCATAATCATCATCATAATAGTCATCATAATCGGCATCATTATAGACGTCGTAATCATAATCATAATCATCATCATAATCATCATTATAATCATCATAATCATCATCATAATCATCATAATCATCATCATATTCATCATCATAGTCATCATCATAATCATCATCATAATCATCATCATAATCATCATCATATTCATCATCATAGTCATCATCATAATCATTATCATAATCATTATCATAACCGTCATCATAATCATCATCATTGTCATCATCATAATAGTCCTCATTATCGTCATCATTATAGTCATCATAATCATCATCATAATCGTCATCATAGTCATCATCATAATAGTCATCATAATCGTCATCATTATACTCATCATAATCATCATCATAATCATCATTATAATCATCATAATCATCATCATAATCATCATCATAATCGTCATCATAATCGTCATCATAATCGTCATCATAATCGTCATCATTGTAGTCATCATAACCATCATCATAATCATCATCATAATGATCATCATAATCATCATCATAATGATCATCGCAATCATCATCATAATCATCGTCATATACATTAACATAATCATCATCATAATATTCATCATAACCGTCATCATAATCAACATCATAATCATCAACATAATCGTCATCATGGTCATCATCATACTAGTCCTCATAATCGTCATCATTATAGTCATCATAATCATCATCATAATCATCATCACAATCATCATCATAATCATCATCATTGTCATCATCATAATAGTCCTCATAATCGTCATCTTTATAGTCATCATAATCATCATCATAATCGTCGTCATAGTCATCATCATAATAGTCATCATAATCATCATCATAATCATCATCATATTCATCATCATAGTCATCATCATAATCATTATCATAATCATTATCATAACCGTAATCATAATCATCATCATAATCGTCATCACAATCATCATCATAATCATTATCATAATCATCATCATAATCATTGTCATAATCATCATCATAATCATCATCATAACCGTCATCATAATCATCATCATAATAGTCATCATAATCGTCATCATTATAGTCATCATAATCATCATCGTAATCATCATCATAATCATCATCATAATCATCATCATAATCATCATCATAATCATCATCATAATCATCATCATAATCATTATCATAATCATCATCATAATCATCATCGTAACCGTCATCATAATCAGCATCAGAGTCATCATCATAATCATCATCAGAATCATCATCATAATCATCATCATAACCGTCATCATAATCAGCATCAGAGTCATCATCATAATCATCATCATAATCGTCTTCATAATCGTCATCATAATCGTCATCATAATCGTCATCATAATCGTCATCATAATCATCATCATAATCGTCATCATAATCATCATCATAATCATCATCATAATAATCATCATAATCATCATCATAATCATTATCATAATCGTCATCATGGTCATCATAATCATCATCATAGTCATCATCATAATCATCATCATAATCACCATCATAATCATCATCATGATCATCATCATAATCATCATCACAATCATCATCATAATCATCATCATAATGATCATCATTGTCATCATCATAATAGTCCTCATAATCGTCGTCTTTATAGTCATCAGACTCATCATAATCATCATCATAATAGTCATCATAATAGTCATCATAATCGTCATCATTATGGTCATAATAATCATTATCATAGTCATCATCATAATAGTCCTCATAATCGTCATCATAATCATCATCATAATCATCATCATAACCGTCATCATAATCATCATCATAATCATCATCATAATCATCATCATAATCATCATCATAATCATCATCATAATCATCATCATAATCATCATCATAACCGTCAACGTAATGAGCATCATAGTCACAGTCATAATAGTCATCATAATCATCATCATAATCATCATCATAACCGTCATCATAATTATCATCATAATCATTATCATAATCGTCATCATAGTCATCATCATGATGGTCATCATAATCGTCATCATAATCATCATCATACTCATCATCATAATCATCATCCTAACCGTCATCATAATCATCATCATAATCATCATCATAACCGTCATCATAATCATCATCATAATCCTCATCATAATCATCATCAGAATCATCATCATAATCATAATCATAATCATCATCATAATCATCATCATAATCATTATCATAATCATCATCATAATCATTGTCATAATCATCATCATAATCATCATCATAACCGTCATCATAATCATCATCATAATAGTCATCATAATCGTCATCATTATAGTCATCATAATCATCATCGTAATCATCATCATAATCATCATCATAATCATCATCATAATCATCATCATAATCATCATCATAATCATCATCATAATCATTATCATAATCATCATCATAATCATCATCGTAACCGTCATCATAATCAGCATCAGAGTCATCATCATAATCATCATCATAATCGTCTTCATAATCGTCATCATAATCGTCATCATAATCGTCATCATAATCGTCATCATAATCATCATCATAATCGTCATCATAATCATCATCATAATCATCATCATAATAATCATCATAATCATCATCATAATCATAAGCATAATCATCATCATAACCGTCAACGTAATCAGCATCATAGTAACAGTCATAATAGTCATCATAATCATCATCATAATCATCATCATAATCGTCTTCATGGTCATCATAATCATCATCATAGTCATCATCATAATCATCATCATAATCATCATCATAATCATCATCATAATCATCATCATGATCATCATCATAATCATCATCACAATCATCATCATAATCATCATCATAATCATCATCATAATCATCATCATAATGATCATCATTGTCATCATCATAATAGTCCTCATAATCGTCGTCTTTATAGTCATCAGACTCATCATAATCATCATCATAATAGTCATCAGAACAGTCATCATAATCGTCATCATTATAGTCATCATAATCATCATCATAATCATCATCATAATCATCATCATATTCATCATCATAGTCATCATCATAATCATTATCATAATCATTATCATAACCGTCATCATAATCATCATCATTGTCATCATCATAATAGTCATCATAAACGTCATCATTATACTCATCATAATCATCATCATATTCATCATCATAGTCATCATCATAATCATTATCATAATCATTATCATAACATTCATCATAATCATCATCATTGTCAGCATCATAATAGTCCTCATAATCGTCATCATTATAGTCATCATAATCATCATCATAATAGTCATCATAATCGGCATCATTATAGACGTCGTAATCATAATCATAATCATCATCATAATCATCATTATAATCATCATAATCATCATCATAATCATCATAATCATCATCATATTCATCAGCATAGTCATCATCATAATCATCATCATAATCATCATCATAATCATCATCATATTCATCATCATAGTCATCATCATAATCATTATCATAATCATTATCATAACCGTCATCATAATCATCATCATTGTCATCATCATAATAGTCCTCATAATCGTCATCATTATAGTCATCATAATCATCATCATAATCGTCATCATAGTCATCATCATAATAGTCATCATAATCGTCATCATTATACTCATCATAATCATCATCATAATCATCATTATAATCATCATAATCATCATCATAATCATCATCATAATCATCATCATAATCGTCATCATAATCGTCATCATAATCGTCATCATAATCGTCATCATTGTAGTCATCATAACCATCATCATAATCATCATCATAATGATCATCATAATCATCATCATAATGATCATCGCAATCATCATCATAATCATCGTCATATACATTAACATAATCATCATCATAATATTCATCATAATCATGATCATAATCATGAGCATAATTGTCATCATAATCATCATCATAATCATTATCATAATCATCATCGTAACCGTCATCATAATCAGCATCAGAGTCATCATCATAATCATCATCACAATCATCATCATAATCATCATCATAATCATCGGCATAATCATCATCATACTCATCATCATAATCATCATCCTAACCGTCATCATAATCATCATCATAATCATCATCATAATCGTCATCACAATCATCATCATAATCATTATCATAATCATCATCATAATCATTGTCATAATCATCATCATAATCATCATCATAACCGTCATCATAATCATCATCATAATAGTCATCATAATCGTCATCATTATAGTCATCATAATCATCATCGTAATCATCATCATAATCATCATCATAATCATCATCATAATCATCATCATAATCATCATCATAATCATCATCATAATCATCATCATAATCATTATCATAATCATCATCATAATCATCATCGTAACCGTCATCATAATCAGCATCAGAGTCATCATCATAATCATCATCAGAATCATCATCATAATCATCATCATAACCGTCATCATAATCAGCATCAGAGTCATCATCATAATCATCATCATAATCGTCTTCATAATCGTCATCATAATCGTCATCATAATCGTCATCATAATCGTCATCATAATCGTCATCATAATCGTCATCATAATCATCATCATAATCATCATCATAATAATCATCATAATCATCATCATAATCATCATCATAATCATCATCATAACCGTCAACGTAATCAGCATCATAGTCACAGTCATAATAGTCATCATAATCATCATCATAATCATCATCATAATCGTCATCATGGTCATCATAATCATCATCATAGTCATCATCATAATCATCATCATAATCACCATCATAATCATCATCATGATCATCATCATAATCATCATCACAATCATCATCATAATCATCATCATAATGATCATCATTGTCATCATCATAATAGTCCTCATAATCGTCGTCTTTATAGTCATCAGACTCATCATAATCATCATCATAATAGTCATCATAATAGTCATCATAATCGTCATCATTATAGTCATAATAATCATTATCATAGTCATCATCATAATAGTCCTCATAATCGTCATCATAATCATCATCATAATCATCATCATAACCGTCATCATAATCATCGTCATAATCATCATCATAATCATCATCATAATCATCATCATAATCATCATCATAATCATCGGCATAATCATCATCATAGTCATCATCATAATCATCATCATAATCATCATCATAACCGTCATCATAATCATCATCATAATCATCATCATAATCATCATCATAATCATCATCATAATCATCATCATAATCATCATCATAATATCATCATAATCATCATCATAATATTCATCATAATCATCATCATAATCATTATCATAATCGTCATCATAGTCATCATCATAATCGTCATCATAATCATCTTCATAATGATCATCATAATCATCATCATAATGATCATCATAGTCATCATCATAATCATCATCATAATATTCATCATAATCATCATCATAATATTCATCATAATCATCATCATAATCATCATCATAATAATCATCATAATCATCATCATAATCATAATCATAATCATCATCATAACCGTCAACGTAATCAGCATCATAGTCACAGTCATAATAGTCATCATAATCATCATCATAATCATCATCATAATCGTCATCATAATCATCATAATAGTCATCATAATCGACATCATTATAGTCATCATAATCATCATCATAATCATCATCATAATCATCATCATAATCATCATCATAATCATCATCATAATCATCATCATAAACATCATCATAATCATCATCATAATCATCATCATAATCATCATCATAATATTCATCATAATCATCATCATAATCAATAATGATCATAATCGTCATCATAATCATCATCATAACCGTCATCATAATTATCATCATAATCATTATCATAATCGTCATCATAGTCATCATCATGATGGTCATCATAATCGTCATCATAATCATCATCATACTCATCATCATAATCATCATCCTAACCGTCATCATAATCATCATCATAATCATCATCATAACCGTCATCATAATCATCATCATAATCCTCATCATAATCATCATCAGAATCATCATCATAATCATAATCATAATCATCATCATAATCATCATCATAATCATTATCATAATCATCATCATAATCATTGTCATAATCATCATCATAATCATCATCATAACCGTCATCATAATCATCATCATAATAGTCATCATAATCGTCATCATTATAGTCATCATAATCATCATCGTAATCATCATCATAATCATCATCATAATCATCATCATAATCATCATCATAATCATCATCATAATCATCATCATAATCATCATCATACTCATCATCATAATCATCATCGTAACCGTCATCATAATCAGCATCAGAGTCATCATCATAATCATCATCATAATCGTCTTCATAATCGTCATCATAATCGTCATCATAATCGTCATCATAATCGTCATCATAATCATCATCATAATCGTCATCATAATCATCATCATAATCATCATCATAATAATCATCATAATCATCATCATAATCATAAGCATAATCATCATCATAACCGTCAACGTAATCAGCATCATAGTAACAGTCATAATAGTCATCATAATCATCATCATAATCATCATCATAATCGTCTTCATGGTCATCATAATCATCATCATAGTCATCATCATAATCATCATCATAATCATCATCATAATCATCATCATAATCATCATCATGATCATCATCATAATCATCATCACAATCATCATCATAATCATCATCATAATCATCATCATAATCATCATCATAATGATCATCATTGTCATCATCATAATAGTCCTCATAATCGTCGTCTTTATAGTCATCAGACTCATCATAATCATCATCATAATAGTCATCAGAACAGTCATCATAATCGTCATCATTATAGTCATCATAATCATCATCATAATCATCATCATAATCATCATCATATTCATCATCATAGTCATCATCATAATCATTATCATAATCATTATCATAACCGTCATCATAATCATCATCATTGTCATCATCATAATAGTCATCATAAACGTCATCATTATACTCATCATAATCATCATCATATTCATCATCATAGTCATCATCATAATCATTATCATAATCATTATCATAACATTCATCATAATCATCATCATTGTCAGCATCATAATAGTCCTCATAATCGTCATCATTATAGTCATCATAATCATCATCATAATAGTCATCATAATCGGCATCATTATAGACGTCGTAATCATAATCATAATCATCATCATAATCATCATTATAATCATCATAATCATCATCATAATCATCATAATCATCATCATATTCATCAGCATAGTCATCATCATAATCATCATCATAATCATCATCATAATCATCATCATATTCATCATCATAGTCATCATCATAATCATTATCATAATCATTATCATAACCGTCATCATAATCATCATCATTGTCATCATCATAATAGTCCTCATAATCGTCATCATTATAGTCATCATAATCATCATCATAATCGTCATCATAGTCATCATCATAATAGTCATCATAATCGTCATCATTATACTCATCATAATCATCATCATAATCATCATTATAATCATCATAATCATCATCATAATCATCATCATAATCGTCATCATAATCGTCATCATAATCGTCATCATAATCGTCATCATTGTAGTCATCATAACCATCATCATAATCATCATCATAATGATCATCATAATCATCATCATAATGATCATCGCAATCATCATCATAATCATCGTCATATACATTAACATAATCATCATCATAATATTCATCATAATCATGATCATAATCATGAGCATAATTGTCATCATAATCATCATCATAATCATTATCATAATCATCATCGTAACCGTCATCATAATCAGCATCAGAGTCATCATCATAATCATCATCATAATCATCATCATAATCATCATCATAATCATCGGCATAATCATCATCATACTCATCATCATAATCATCATCCTAACCGTCATCATAATCATCATCATAATCACCATCATAATCGTCATCACAATCATCATCATAATCATTATCATAATCATCATCATAATCATTGTCATAATCATCATCATAATCATCATCATAACCGTCATCATAATCATCATCATAATAGTCATCATAATCGTCATCATTATAGTCATCATAATCATCATCATAATCATCATCACAATCATCATCATAATCATCATCATTGTCATCATCATAATAGTCCTCATAATCGTCATCTTTATAGTCATCATAATCATCATCATAATCGTCGTCATAGTCATCATCATAATAGTCATCATAATCATCATCATAATCATCATCATAATCATCATCATAATCATCATCATACTCATCATCATAATCATCATCCTAACCGTCATCATAATCATCATCATAATCATCATCATAATCGTCATCACAATCATCATCATAATCATTATCATAATCATCATCATAATCATTGTCATAATCATCATCATAATCATCATCATAACCGTCATCATAATCATCATCATAATAGTCATCATAATCGTCATCATTATAGTCATCATAATCATCATCGTAATCATCATCATAATCATCATCATAATCATCATCATAATCATCATCATAATCATCATCATAATCATCATCATAATCATTATCATAATCATCATCATAATCATCATCGTAACCGTCATCATAATCAGCATCAGAGTCATCATCATAATCATCATCAGAATCATCATCATAATCATCATCATAACCGTCATCATAATCAGCATCAGAGTCATCATCATAATCATCATCATAATCGTCTTCATAATCGTCATCATAATCGTCATCATAATCGTCATCATAATCGTCATCATAATCGTCATCATAATCGTCATCATAATCATCATCATAATCATCATCATAATAATCATCATAATCATCATCATAATCATCATCATAATCATCATCATAACCGTCAACGTAATCAGCATCATAGTCACAGTCATAATAGTCATCATAATCATCATCATAATCATCATCATAATCGTCATCATGGTCATCATAATCATCATCATAGTCATCATCATAATCATCATCATAATCACCATCATAATCATCATCATAATCATCATCATAATCATCATCATAATCATCATCATAATCATCATCATAATATCATCATAATCATCATCATAATATTCATCATAATCATCATCATAATCATTATCATAATCGTCATCATAGTCATCATCATAATCGTCATCATAATCATCTTCATAATGATCATCATAATCATCATCATAATGATCATCATAGTCATCATCATAATCATCATCATAATATTCATCATAATCATCATCATAATATTCATCATAATCATCATCATAATCATCATCATAATAATCATCATAATCATCATCATAATCATAATCATAATCATCATCATAACCGTCAACGTAATCAGCATCATAGTCACAGTCATAATAGTCATCATAATCATCATCATAATCATCATCATAATCGTCATCATAATCATCATAATAGTCATCATAATCGACATCATTATAGTCATCATAATCATCATCATAATCATCATCATAATCATCATCATAATCATCATCATAATCATCATCATAATCATCATCATAAACATCATCATAATCATCATCATAATCATCATCATAATCATCATCATAATATTCATCATAATCATCATCATAATCAATAATGATCATAATCGTCATCATAATCATCATCATAACCGTCATCATAATTATCATCATAATCATTATCATAATCGTCATCATAGTCATCATCATGATGGTCATCATAATCGTCATCATAATCATCATCATACTCATCATCATAATCATCATCCTAACCGTCATCATAATCATCATCATAATCATCATCATAACCGTCATCATAATCATCATCATAATCCTCATCATAATCATCATCAGAATCATCATCATAATCATAATCATAATCATCATCATAATCATCATCATAATCATTATCATAATCATCATCATAATCATTGTCATAATCATCATCATAATCATCATCATAACCGTCATCATAATCATCATCATAATAGTCATCATAATCGTCATCATTATAGTCATCATAATCATCATCGTAATCATCATCATAATCATCATCATAATCATCATCATAATCATCATCATAATCATCATCATAATCATCATCATAATCATTATCATAATCATCATCATAATCATCATCGTAACCGTCATCATAATCAGCATCAGAGTCATCATCATAATCATCATCATAATCGTCTTCATAATCGTCATCATAATCGTCATCATAATCGTCATCATAATCGTCATCATAATCATCATCATAATCGTCATCATAATCATCATCATAATCATCATCATAATAATCATCATAATCATCATCATAATCATAAGCATAATCATCATCATAACCGTCAACGTAATCAGCATCATAGTAACAGTCATAATAGTCATCATAATCATCATCATAATCATCATCATAATCGTCTTCATGGTCATCATAATCATCATCATAGTCATCATCATAATCATCATCATAATCATCATCATAATCATCATCATAATCATCATCATGATCATCATCATAATCATCATCACAATCATCATCATAATCATCATCATAATCATCATCATAATCATCATCATAATGATCATCATTGTCATCATCATAATAGTCCTCATAATCGTCGTCTTTATAGTCATCAGACTCATCATAATCATCATCATAATAGTCATCAGAACAGTCATCATAATCGTCATCATTATAGTCATCATAATCATCATCATAATCATCATCATAATCATCATCATATTCATCATCATAGTCATCATCATAATCATTATCATAATCATTATCATAACCGTCATCATAATCATCATCATTGTCATCATCATAATAGTCATCATAAACGTCATCATTATACTCATCATAATCATCATCATATTCATCATCATAGTCATCATCATAATCATTATCATAATCATTATCATAACATTCATCATAATCATCATCATTGTCAGCATCATAATAGTCCTCATAATCGTCATCATTATAGTCATCATAATCATCATCATAATAGTCATCATAATCGGCATCATTATAGACGTCGTAATCATAATCATAATCATCATCATAATCATCATTATAATCATCATAATCATCATCATAATCATCATAATCATCATCATATTCATCAGCATAGTCATCATCATAATCATCATCATAATCATCATCATAATCATCATCATATTCATCATCATAGTCATCATCATAATCATTATCATAATCATTATCATAACCGTCATCATAATCATCATCATTGTCATCATCATAATAGTCCTCATAATCGTCATCATTATAGTCATCATAATCATCATCATAATCGTCATCATAGTCATCATCATAATAGTCATCATAATCGTCATCATTATACTCATCATAATCATCATCATAATCATCATTATAATCATCATAATCATCATCATAATCATCATCATAATCGTCATCATAATCGTCATCATAATCGTCATCATAATCGTCATCATTGTAGTCATCATAACCATCATCATAATCATCATCATAATGATCATCATAATCATCATCATAATGATCATCGCAATCATCATCATAATCATCGTCATATACATTAACATAATCATCATCATAATATTCATCATAATCATGATCATAATCATGAGCATAATTGTCATCATAATCATCATCATAATCATTATCATAATCATCATCGTAACCGTCATCATAATCAGCATCAGAGTCATCATCATAATCATCATCATAATCATCATCATAATCATCATCATAATCATCGGCATAATCATCATCATACTCATCATCATAATCATCATCCTAACCGTCATCATAATCATCATCATAATCACCATCATAATCGTCATCACAATCATCATCATAATCATTATCATAATCATCATCATAATCATTGTCATAATCATCATCATAATCATCATCATAACCGTCATCATAATCATCATCATAATAGTCATCATAATCGTCATCATTATAGTCATCATAATCATCATCATAATCATCATCACAATCATCATCATAATCATCATCATTGTCATCATCATAATAGTCCTCATAATCGTCATCTTTATAGTCATCATAATCATCATCATAATCGTCGTCATAGTCATCATCATAATAGTCATCATAATCATCATCATAATCATCATCATAATCATCATCATAATCATCATCATACTCATCATCATAATCATCATCCTAACCGTCATCATAATCATCATCATAATCATCATCATAATCGTCATCACAATCATCATCATAATCATTATCATAATCATCATCATAATCATTGTCATAATCATCATCATAATCATCATCATAACCGTCATCATAATCATCATCATAATAGTCATCATAATCGTCATCATTATAGTCATCATAATCATCATCGTAATCATCATCATAATCATCATCATAATCATCATCATAATCATCATCATAATCATCATCATAATCATCATCATAATCATTATCATAATCATCATCATAATCATCATCGTAACCGTCATCATAATCAGCATCAGAGTCATCATCATAATCATCATCAGAATCATCATCATAATCATCATCATAACCGTCATCATAATCAGCATCAGAGTCATCATCATAATCATCATCATAATCGTCTTCATAATCGTCATCATAATCGTCATCATAATCGTCATCATAATCGTCATCATAATCGTCATCATAATCGTCATCATAATCATCATCATAATCATCATCATAATAATCATCATAATCATCATCATAATCATCATCATAATCATCATCATAACCGTCAACGTAATCAGCATCATAGTCACAGTCATAATAGTCATCATAATCATCATCATAATCATCATCATAATCGTCATCATGGTCATCATAATCATCATCATAGTCATCATCATAATCATCATCATAATCACCATCATAATCATCATCATGATCATCATCATAATCATCATCACAATCATCATCATAATCATCATCATAATGATCATCATTGTCATCATCATAATAGTCCTCATAATCGTCGTCTTTATAGTCATCAGACTCATCATAATCATCATCATAATAGTCATCATAATAGTCATCATAATCGTCATCATTATAGTCATAATAATCATTATCATAGTCATCATCATAATAGTCCTCATAATCGTCATCATAATCATCATCATAATCATCATCATAACCGTCATCATAATCATCATCATAATCATCATCATAATCATCATCATAATCATCATCATAATCATCATCATAATCATCGGCATAATCATCATCATAGTCATCATCATAATCATCATCATAATCATTATCATAACCGTCATCATAATCATCATCATAATCATCATCATAATCATCATCATAATCATCATCATAATCATCATCATAATCATCATCATAATATCATCATAATCATCATCATAATATTCATCATAATCATCATCATAATCATTATCATAATCGTCATCATAGTCATCATCATAATCGTCATCATAATCATCTTCATAATGATCATCATAATCATCATCATAATGATCATCATAGTCATCATCATAATCATCATCATAATATTCATCATAATCATCATCATAATATTCATCATAATCATCATCATAATCATCATCATAATAATCATCATAATCATCATCATAATCATAATCATAATCATCATCATAACCGTCAACGTAATCAGCATCATAGTCACAGTCATAATAGTCATCATAATCATCATCATAATCATCATCATAATCGTCATCATAATCATCATAATAGTCATCATAATCGACATCATTATAGTCATCATAATCATCATCATAATCATCATCATAATCATCATCATAATCATCATCATAATCATCATCATAATCATCATCATAAACATCATCATAATCATCATCATAATCATCATCATAATCATCATCATAATATTCATCATAATCATCATCATAATCAATAATGATCATAATCGTCATCATAATCATCATCATAACCGTCATCATAATTATCATCATAATCATTATCATAATCGTCATCATAGTCATCATCATGATGGTCATCATAATCGTCATCATAATCATCATCATACTCATCATCATAATCATCATCCTAACCGTCATCATAACCGTCAACGTAATCAGCATCATAGTCACAGTCATCATAATCATCATCATAATCCTCATCATAATCATCATCAGAATCATCATCATGGTCATCATAATCATCATCATAGTCATCATCATAATCATCATCATAATCACCATCATAATCATCATCATGATCATCATCATAATCATCATCACAATCATCATCATAATCATCATCATAATGATCATCATTGTCATCATCATAATAGTCCTCATAATCGTCGTCTTTATAGTCATCAGACTCATCATAATCATCATCATAATAGTCATCATAATAGTCATCATAATCGTCATCATTATAGTCATAATAATCATTATCATAGTCATCATCATAATAGTCCTCATAATCGTCATCATAATCATCATCATAATCATCATCATAACCGTCATCATAATCATCATCATAATCATCATCATAATCATCATCATAATCATCATCATAATCATCATCATAATCATCGGCATAATCATCATCATAGTCATCATCATAATCATCATCATAATCATTATCATAACCGTCATCATAATCATCATCATAATCATCATCATAATCATCATCATAATCATCATCATAATCATCATCATAATCATCATCATAATATCATCATAATCATCATCATAATATTCATCATAATCATCATCATAATCATTATCATAATCGTCATCATAGTCATCATCATAATCGTCATCATAATCATCTTCATAATGATCATCATAATCATCATCATAATGATCATCATAGTCATCATCATAATCATCATCATAATATTCATCATAATCATCATCATAATATTCATCATAATCATCATCATAATCATCATCATAATAATCATCATAATCATCATCATAATCATAATCATAATCATCATCATAACCGTCAACGTAATCAGCATCATAGTCACAGTCATAATAGTCATCATAATCATCATCATAATCATCATCATAATCATCATCATAATCATCATCATAAACATCATCATAATCATCATCATAATCATCATCATAATCATCATCATAATATTCATCATAATCATCATCATAATCAATAATGATCATAATCGTCATCATAATCATCATCATAACCGTCATCATAATTATCATCATAATCATTATCATAATCGTCATCATAGTCATCATCATGATGGTCATCATAATCGTCATCATAATCATCATCATACTCATCATCATAATCATCATCCTAACCGTCATCATAATCATCATCATAATCATCATCATAACCGTCATCATAATCATCATCATAATCCTCATCATAATCATCATCAGAATCATCATCATAATCATAATCATAATCATCATCATAATCATCATCATAATCATTATCATAATCATCATCATAATCATCATCATAACCGTCATCATAATCAGCATCAGAGTCATCATCATAATCATCATCATAATCGTCTTCATAATCGTCATCATAATCGTCATCATAATCGTCATCATAATCGTCATCATAATCGTCATCATAATCGTCATCATAATCATCATCATAATCATCATCATAATATTCATCATAATCATCATCATAATATTCATCATAATCATCATCATAATCATCATCATAATAATCATCATAATCATCATCATAATCATAATCATAATCATCATCATAACCGTCAACGTAATCAGCATCATAGTAACAGTCATAATAGTCATCATAATCATCATCATAATCATCATCATAATCGTCTTCATGGTCATCATAATCATCATCATAGTCATCATCATAATCATTATCATAATCATTATCATAACCGTAATCATAATCATCATCATGATCGTCATCACAATCATCATCATAATCATTATCATAATCATCATCATAATCATTGTCATAATCATCATCATAATCATCATCATAACCGTCATCATAATCATCATCATAATAGTCATCATAATCGTCATCATTATAGTCATCATAATCATCATCGTAATCATCATCATAATCATCATCATAATCATCATCATAATCATCATCATAATCATCATCATAATCATCATCATAATCATCATCATAATCATTATCATAATCATCATCATAATCATCATCGTAACCGTCATCATAATCAGCATCAGAGTCATCATCATAATCATCATCAGAATCATCATCATAATCATCATCATAACCGTCATCATAATCAGCATCAGAGTCATCATCATAATCATCATCATAATCGTCTTCATAATCGTCATCATAATCGTCATCATAATCGTCATCATAATCGTCATCATAATCGTCATCATAATCGTCATCATAATCATCATCATAATCATCATCAGAATAATCATCATAATCATCATCATAATCATCATCATAATCATCATCATAACCGTCAACGTAATCAGCATCATAGTCACAGTCATAATAGTCATCATAATCATCATCATAATCATCATCATAATCGTCATCATGGTCATCATAATCATCATCATAGTCATCATCATAATCATCATCATAATCACCATCATAATCATCATCATGATCATCATCATAATCATCATCACAATCATCATCATAATCATCATCATAATGATCATCATTGTCATCATCATAATAGTCCTCATAATCGTCATCATAATCATCATCATAATCATCATCATAATATTCATCATAATCATCATCATAATCAATAATGATCATAATCGTCATCATAATCATCATCATAACCGTCATCATAATTATCATCATAATCATTATCATAATCGTCATCATAGTCATCATCATGATGGTCATCATAATCGTCATCATAATCATCATCATACTCATCATCATAATCATCATCCTAACCGTCATCATAATCATCATCATAATCATCATCATAACCGTCATCATAATCATCATCATAATCCTCATCATAATCATCATCAGAATCATCATCATAATCATAATCATAATCATCATCATAATCATCATCATAATCATTATCATAATCATCATCATAATCATCATCATAACCGTCATCATAATCAGCATCAGAGTCATTATCATAATCATCATCATAATCGTCTTCATAATCGTCATCATAATCGTCATCATAATCGTCATCATAATCGTCATCATAATCGTCATCATAATCGTCATCATAATCATCATCATAATCATCATCATAATATTCATCATAATCATCATCATAATATTCATCATAATCATCATCATAATCATCATCATAATAATCATCATAATCATCATCATAATCATAATCATAATCATCATCATAACCGTCAACGTAATCAGCATCATAGTAACAGTCATAATAGTCATCATAATCATCATCATAATCATCATCATAATCGTCTTCATGGTCATCATAATCATCATCATAGTCATCATCATAATCATCATCATAATCATCATCATAATCATCATCATAATCATCATCATGATCATCATCATAATCATCATCACAATCATCATCATAATCATCATCATAATCATCATCATAATCATCATCATAATGATCATCATTGTCATCATCATAATAGTCCTCATAATCGTCGTCTTTATAGTCATCAGAGTCATCATAATCATCATCATAATAGTCATCATAACAGTCATCATAATCGTCATGATTATAGTCATCATAATCATCATCATAATCATCATCATAATCATCATCATATTCATCATCATAGTCATCATCATAATCATTATCGAAATCATTATCATAACCGTCATCATAATCATCATCATTGTCATCATCATAATAGTCATCATAAACGTCATCATTATACTCATCATAATCATCATCATAATCATCATTATAATCATCATAATCATCATCATAATCATCATAATCATCATCATATTCATCATCATAGTCATCATCATAATCATTATCATAATCATTATCATAACATTCATCATAATCATCATCATTGTCAGCATCATAATAGTCCTCATAATCGTCATCATTATAGTCATCATAATCATCATCATAATAGTCATCATAATCGGCATCATTATAGACGTCGTAATCATAATCATAATCATCATCATAATCATCATTATAATCATCATAATCATCATCATAATCATCATAATCATCATCATATTCATCATCATAGTCATCATCATAATCATCATCATAATCATCATCATAATCATCATCATATTCATCATCATAGTCATCATCATAATCATTATCATAATCATTATCATAACCGTCATCATAATCATCATCATTGTCATCATCATAATAGTCCTCATTATCGTCATCATTATAGTCATCATAATCATCATCATAATCGTCATCATAGTCATCATCATAATAGTCATCATAATCGTCATCATTATACTCATCATAATCATCATCATAATCATCATTATAATCATCATAATCATCATCATAATCATCATCATAATCGTCATCATAATCGTCATCATAATCGTCATCATAATCGTCATCATTGTAGTCATCATAACCATCATCATAATCATCATCATAATGATCATCATAATCATCATCATAATGATCATCGCAATCATCATCATAATCATCGTCATATACATTAACATAATCATCATCATAATATTCATCATAACCGTCATCATAATCAACATCATAATCATCAACATAATCGTCATCATGGTCATCATCATACTAGTCCTCATAATCGTCATCATTATAGTCATCATAATCATCATCATAATCATCATCACAATCATCATCATAATCATCATCATTGTCATCATCATAATAGTCCTCATAATCGTCATCTTTATAGTCATCATAATCATCATCATAATCGTCGTCATAGTCATCATCATAATAGTCATCATAATCATCATCATAATCATCATCATAATCATCATCATAATCATTATCATAATCATCATCATAATCATCATCGTAACCGTCATCATAATCAGCATCAGAGTCATCATCATAATCATCATCAGAATCATCATCATAATCATCATCATAACCGTCATCATAATCAGCATCAGAGTCATCATCATAATCATCATCATAATCGTCTTCATAATCGTCATCATAATCGTCATCATAATCGTCATCATAATCGTCATCATAATCGTCATCATAATCGTCATCATAATCATCATCATAATCATCATCATAATAATCATCATAATCATCATCATAATCATCATCATAATCATCATCATAACCGTCAACGTAATCAGCATCATAGTCACAGTCATAATAGTCATCATAATCATCATCATAATCATCATCATAATCGTCATCATGGTCATCATAATCATCATCATAGTCATCATCATAATCATCATCATAATCACCATCATAATCATCATCATGATCATCATCATAATCATCATCACAATCATCATCATAATCATCATCATAATGATCATCATTGTCATCATCATAATAGTCCTCATAATCGTCGTCTTTATAGTCATCAGACTCATCACAATCATCATCATAATAGTCAGCATAATAGTCATCATAATCGTCATCATTATAGTCATAATAATCATTATCATAGTCATCATCATAATAGTCCTCATAATCGTCATCATAATCATCATCATAATCATCATCATAACCGTCATCATAATCATCATCATAATCATCATCATAATCATCATCATAATCATCATCATAATCATCATCATAATCATCGGCATAATCATCATCATAGTCATCATCATAATCATCATCATAATCATCATCATAACCGTCATCATAATCATCATCATAATCATCATCATAATCATCATCATAATCATCATCAAAATCATCATCATAATCATCATCATAATATCATCATAATCATCATCATAATATTCATCATAATCATCATCATAATCATTATCATAATCGTCATCATAGTCATCATCATAATCGTCATCATAATCATCTTCATAATGATCATCATAATCATCATCATAATGATCATCATAGTCATCATCATAATCATCATCATAATATTCATCATAATCATCATCATAATATTCATCATAATCATCATCATAATCATCATCATAATAATCATCATAATCATCATCATAATCATAATCATAATCATCATCATAACCGTCAACGTAATCAGCATCATAGTCACAGTCATAATAGTCATCATAATAGTCATCATAATCATCATCATAATCATCATCATAATCATCATCATAATCATCATCATAACCGTCATCATAATTATCATCATAATCATTATCATAATCGTCATCATAGTCATCATCATGATGGTCATCATAATCGTCATCATAATCATCATCATACTCATCATCATAATCATCATCCTAACCGTCATCATAATCATCATCATAATCATCATCATAACCGTCATCATAATCATCATCATAATCCTCATCATAATCATCATCAGAATCATCATCATAATCATAATCATAATCATCATCATAATCATCATCATAATCATTATCATAATCATCATCATAATCATTGTCATAATCATCATCATAATCATCATCATAACCGTCATCATAATCATCATCATAATAGTCATCATAATCGTCATCATTATAGTCATCATAATCATCATCGTAATCATCATCATAATCATCATCATAATCATCATCATAATCATCATCATAATCATCATCATAATCATCATCATAATCATTATCATAATCATCATCATAATCATCATCGTAACCGTCATCATAATCAGCATCAGAGTCATCATCATAATCATCATCATAATCGTCTTCATAATCGTCATCATAATCGTCATCATAATCGTCATCATAATCGTCATCATAATCATCATCATAATCGTCATCATAATCATCATCATAATCATCATCATAATAATCATCATAATCATCTTCATAATCATAAGCATAATCATCATCATAACCGTCAACGTAATCAGCATCATAGTAACAGTCATAATAGTCATCATAATCATCATCATAATCATCATCATAATCGTCTTCATGGTCATCATAATCATCATCATAGTCATCATCATAATCATCATCATAATCATCATCATAATCATCATCATAATCATCATCATGATCATCATCATAATCATCATCACAATCATCATCATAATCATCATCATAATCATCATCATAATCATCATCATAATGATCATCATTGTCATCATCATAATAGTCCTCATAATCGTCGTCTTTATAGTCATCAGACTCATCATAATCATCATCATAATAGTCATCAGAACAGTCATCATAATCGTCATCATTATAGTCATCATAATCATCATCATAATCATCATCATAATCATCATCATATTCATCATCATAGTCATCATCATAATCATTATCATAATCATTATCATAACCGTCATCATAATCATCATCATTGTCATCATCATAATAGTCATCATAAACGTCATCATTATACTCATCATAATCATCATCATATTCATCATCATAGTCATCATCATAATCATTATCATAATCATTATCATAACATTCATCATAATCATCATCATTGTCAGCATCATAATAGTCCTCATAATCGTCATCATTATAGTCATCATAATCATCATCATAATAGTCATCATAATCGGCATCATTATAGACGTCGTAATCATAATCATAATCATCATCATAATCATCATTATAATCATCATAATCATCATCATAATCATCATAATCATCATCATATTCATCAGCATAGTCATCATCATAATCATCATCATAATCATCATCATAATCATCATCATATTCATCATCATAGTCATCATCATAATCATTATCATAATCATTATCATAACCGTCATCATAATCATCATCATAATCATCATCATAATCGTCATCATAATCGTCATCATAATCATCATCATAATCATCATCATAATAATCATCATAATCATCATCATAATCATAATCATAATCATCATCATAACCGTCAACGTAATCAGCATCATAGTCACAGTTATAATAGTCATCATAATCATCATCATAATCGTCATCATAATTATCATCATAATCGTCATCATGGTCATCATAATCATCATCATAGTCATCATCATAATCATCATCATAATCATCATCATAATCGTCATCATGATCATCATCATAATCATCATCACAATCATCATCATAATCATCATCATAATCATCATCATAATGATCATCATTGTCATCATCATAATAGTCCGCATAATCGTCGTCTTTATAGTCATCAGACTCATCATAATCATCATCATAATCGTCATCATAATCGTCATCATAATCGTCATCATAATCGTCATCATAATCGTCATCATTGTAGTCATCATAACCATCATCATAATCATCATCATAATGATCATCATAATCATCATCATAATGATCATCGCAATCATCATCATAATCATCATCATATACATTAACATAATCATCATCATAATATTCATCATAATCATGATCATAATCATGAGCATAATCATCATCATAATCATCATCATAATCATCATCATAATCATCATCATAATCATCATCATTGTCATCATCATAATAGTCCTCATAATCGTCGTCTTTATAGTCATCATAATCATCATAATCATCATCATAATAGTCATCATAATAGTCATCATAATCGTCATCATTATAATCATCATAATCATCATCATAATCATCATCAGAATCATCATCATATTCATCATCACAGTCATCATCATAATCATTATTATAATCATTATCATAACCGTCATCATAATCATCATCATTGTCATCATCATAATAGTCCTCACAATCGTCATCATTATAGTCATCATAATCATCATTATAATCGTCATCATAGTCATCATCATAATAGTCATCATAATCGGCATCATTATAGACGTCGTAATCATAATCATAATCATCATCATAATCATCATCATAATGATCATCGCAATCATCATCATAATCATCATCATATACATTAACATAATCATCATCATAATATTCATCATAATCATCATCATAATCATCATCAGAATCATCATCATAATCATCATCATAATCATCATCATAATCATCATCATAATCATCATCATAACCGTCATCATAATCATTACCATAATCGTCATCATAGTCATCATCATAATCATCATCATAATAATCATCATAGTCATCATCATAATCGTCATCGTAATCATCATCGTAGTCATCATCATAATCATCATCATAGTCATCATTATAATCATAATCATAATCATCATCATAACCGTCAACGTAATCAGCATCATAGTCATAGTCATAATAGTCATCATAATCATCATCATAATCATCATCATAATCGTCATCATAATCATTATCATAGTCATCATCATAATAGTCCTCATAATCATCATCATAACCGTCATCATAATCATCATCATAATAGTCATCATAATCGTCATCATTATAGTCATCATAATCATCATCATAATCATCATCAGAATCATCATCATAATCATCATCATAATCATCATCATAATCATCATCATAATCATCATCATAACCGTCATCATAATCATTACCATAATCGTCATCATAGTCATCATCATAATCATCATCATAATAATCATCATAATCATCATCATAATCATGATCATAATATTCACCATAATCATCATCGTAATCATGAGCATAATCATCATCATAGTCATCATCATAATCGTCATCGTAATCATCATCGTAGTCATCATCATAATCATCATCATAGTCATCATCATAATAGTCCTCATAATCGTCATCATAATCATCATCATAATCATCATCATAATCATCATCATAATCATCATCATAATCATCATCATAATCATCATCATAATCATCATCATAATCATCATCATAATCATCATCATAATCATCATCATAATCATCATCATAATCATCATCATAATCATCATCATAATCATCATCATAATATTCATCATAATCATCATCATAATCATTATCATAATCGTCATCATAATCATCATCATAACCGTCATCATAATTATCATCATAATCATTATCATAATCGTCATCATAGTCATCATCATGATAGTCATCATAATCGTCATCATTATAGTCATCATAATCATCATCATAATCATCATCATAATCATCATTATGATCATCATCATAATCATCATCATAATCATCATCATAATCATCATCATAATCATCATCATAACTGTCATCATAATTATCATCATAATCATTATCATAATCATCATTATAATCATCATCATAATCATCATCATAATCATCATCATAATCATCGTCATAATCATCATCATAACCGTCATCATAATCATCATAATAGTCATCATAATCTACATCATTATAGTCATCATAATCATCATCATAATCATCATCATAATCATCATCATAATCATCATCATAATCATCATCATAATCATCATCATAATCATCATCATAATCATCATCATAATCATCATTATAATCATCATCATAATCATCATCATAATCATCATCATAATCATCGTCATAATCATCATCATAACCGTCATCATAATCATCATAATAGTCATCATTATAATCATCATAATCATCATCATAATCATCATCATAATCGTCATCATAATCGTCATCATAATCGTCATCATAATCGTCATCATTGTAGTCATCATAACCATCATCATAATCATCATCATAATGATCATCATAATCATCATCATAATGATCATCGCAATCATCATCATAATCATCGTCATATACATTAACATAATCATCATCATAATATTCATCATAACCGTCATCATAATCAACATCATAATCATCAACATAATCGTCATCATGGTCATCATCATACTAGTCCTCATAATCGTCATCATTATAGTCATCATAATCGTCATCATAATCGTCATCATTGTAGTCATCATAACCATCATCATAATCATCATCATAATGATCATCATAATCATCATCATAATGATCATCGCAATCATCATCATAATCATCGTCATATACATTAACATAATCATCATCATAATATTCATCATAACCGTCATCATAATCAACATCATAATCATCAACATAATCGTCATCATGGTCATCATCATACTAGTCCTCATAATCGTCATCATTATAGTCATCATAATCATCATCATAATCATCATCACAATCATCATCATAATCATCATCATTGTCATCATCATAATAGTCCTCATAATCGTCATCTTTATAGTCATCATAATCATCATCATAATCGTCGTCATAGTCATCATCATAATAGTCATCATAATCATCATCATAATCATCATCATAATCATCATCATAATCATTATCATAATCATCATCATAATCATCATCGTAACCGTCATCATAATCAGCATCAGAGTCATCATCATAATCATCATCAGAATCATCATCATAATCATCATCATAACCGTCATCATAATCAGCATCAGAGTCATCATCATAATCATCATCATAATCGTCTTCATAATCGTCATCATAATCGTCATCATAATCGTCATCATAATCGTCATCATAATCGTCATCATAATCGTCATCATAATCATCATCATAATCATCATCATAATAATCATCATAATCATCATCATAATCATCATCATAATCATCATCATAACCGTCAACGTAATCAGCATCATAGTCACAGTCATAATAGTCATCATAATCATCATCATAATCATCATCATAATCGTCATCATGGTCATCATAATCATCATCATAGTCATCATCAGAATCATCATCATAATCATCATCATAATCATCATCATAATCATCATCATAATCATCATCATAACCGTCATCATAATCATTACCATAATCGTCATCATAGTCATCATCATAATCATCATCATAATAATCATCATAATCATCATCATAATCATGATCATAATATTCACCATAATCATCATCGTAATCATGAGCATAATCATCATCATAGTCATCATCATAATCGTCATCGTAATCATCATCGTAGTCATCATCATAATCATCATCATAGTCATCATCATAATAGTCCTCATAATCGTCATCATAATCATCATCATAATCATCATCATAATCATCATCATAATCATCATCATAATCATCATCATAATCATCATCATAATCATCATCATAATCATCATCATAATCATCATCATAATCATCATCATAATCATCATCATAATCATCATCATAATCATCATCATAATCATCATCATAACTGTCATCATAATTATCATCATAATCATTATCATAATCATCATTATAATCATCATCATAATCATCATCATAATCATCATCATAATCATCGTCATAATCATCATCATAACCGTCATCATAATCATCATAATAGTCATCATAATCTACATCATTATAGTCATCATAATCATCATCATAATCATCATCATAATCATCATCATAATCATCATCATAATCATCATCATAATCATCATCATAATCATCATCATAATCATCATCATAATCATCATTATAATCATCATCATAATCATCATCATAATCATCATCATAATCATCGTCATAATCATCATCATAACCGTCATCATAATCATCATAATAGTCATCATTATAATCATCATAATCATCATCATAATCATCATCATAATCGTCATCATAATCGTCATCATAATCGTCATCATAATCGTCATCATTGTAGTCATCATAACCATCATCATAATCATCATCATAATGATCATCATAATCATCATCATAATGATCATCGCAATCATCATCATAATCATCGTCATATACATTAACATAATCATCATCATAATATTCATCATAACCGTCATCATAATCAACATCATAATCATCAACATAATCGTCATCATGGTCATCATCATACTAGTCCTCATAATCGTCATCATTATAGTCATCATAATCGTCATCATAATCGTCATCATTGTAGTCATCATAACCATCATCATAATCATCATCATAATGATCATCATAATCATCATCATAATGATCATCGCAATCATCATCATAATCATCGTCATATACATTAACATAATCATCATCATAATATTCATCATAACCGTCATCATAATCAACATCATAATCATCAACATAATCGTCATCATGGTCATCATCATACTAGTCCTCATAATCGTCATCATTATAGTCATCATAATCATCATCATAATCATCATCACAATCATCATCATAATCATCATCATTGTCATCATCATAATAGTCCTCATAATCGTCATCTTTATAGTCATCATAATCATCATCATAATCGTCGTCATAGTCATCATCATAATAGTCATCATAATCATCATCATAATCATCATCATAATCATCATCATAATCATTATCATAATCATCATCATAATCATCATCGTAACCGTCATCATAATCAGCATCAGAGTCATCATCATAATCATCATCAGAATCATCATCATAATCATCATCATAACCGTCATCATAATCAGCATCAGAGTCATCATCATAATCATCATCATAATCGTCTTCATAATCGTCATCATAATCGTCATCATAATCGTCATCATAATCGTCATCATAATCGTCATCATAATCGTCATCATAATCATCATCATAATCATCATCATAATAATCATCATAATCATCATCATAATCATCATCATAATCATCATCATAACCGTCAACGTAATCAGCATCATAGTCACAGTCATAATAGTCATCATAATCATCATCATAATCATCATCATAATCGTCATCATGGTCATCATAATCATCATCATAGTCATCATCATAATCATCATCATAATCACCATCATAATCATCATCATGATCATCATCATAATCATCATCACAATCATCATCATAATCATCATCATAATGATCATCATTGTCATCATCATAATAGTCCTCATAATCGTCGTCTTTATAGTCATCAGACTCATCACAATCATCATCATAATAGTCAGCATAATAGTCATCATAATCGTCATCATTATAGTCATAATAATCATTATCATAGTCATCATCATAATAGTCCTCATAATCGTCATCATAATCATCATCATAATCATCATCATAACCGTCATCATAATCATCATCATAATCATCATCATAATCATCATCATAATCATCATCATAATCATCATCATAATCATCGGCATAATCATCATCATAGTCATCATCATAATCATCATCATAATCATCATCATAACCGTCATCATAATCATCATCATAATCATCATCATAATCATCATCATAATCATCATCAAAATCATCATCATAATCATCATCATAATATCATCATAATCATCATCATAATATTCATCATAATCATCATCATAATCATTATCATAATCGTCATCATAGTCATCATCATAATCGTCATCATAATCATCTTCATAATGATCATCATAATCATCATCATAATGATCATCATAGTCATCATCATAATCATCATCATAATATTCATCATAATCATCATCATAATATTCATCATAATCATCATCATAATCATCATCATAATAATCATCATAATCATCATCATAATCATAATCATAATCATCATCATAACCGTCAACGTAATCAGCATCATAGTCACAGTCATAATAGTCATCATAATCATCATCATAATCATCATCATAATCATCATCATAATCATCATCATAATCATCATCATAACCGTCATCATAATTATCATCATAATCATTATCATAATCGTCATCATAGTCATCATCATGATGGTCATCATAATCGTCATCATAATCATCATCATACTCATCATCATAATCATCATCCTAACCGTCATCATAATCATCATCATAATCATCATCATAACCGTCATCATAATCATCATCATAATCCTCATCATAATCATCATCAGAATCATCATCATAATCATAATCATAATCATCATCATAATCATCATCATAATCATTATCATAATCATCATCATAATCATCATCATAATCATCATCATAATCATCATCATGATCATCATCATAATCATCATCACAATCATCATCATAATCATCATCATAATCATCATCATAATCATCATCATAATGATCATCATAACCGTCAACGTAATCAGCATCATAGTAACAGTCATAATAGTCATCATAATCATCATCATAATCATCATCATAATCGTCTTCATAATCGTCATCATAATCGTCATCATAATCGTCATCATAATCGTCATCATAATCATCATCATAATCGTCATCATAATCATCATCATAATCATCATCATAATAATCATCATAATCATCTTCATAATCATAAGCATAATCATCATCATAACCGTCAACGTAATCAGCATCATAGTAACAGTCATAATAGTCATCATAATCATCATCATAATCATCATCATAATCGTCTTCATGGTCATCATAATCATCATCATAGTCATCATCATAATCATCATCATAATCATCATCATAATCATCATCATAATCATCATCATGATCATCATCATAATCATCATCACAATCATCATCATAATCATCATCATAATCATCATCATAATCATCATCATAATGATCATCATTGTCATCATCATAATAGTCCTCATAATCGTCGTCTTTATAGTCATCAGACTCATCATAATCATCATCATAATAGTCATCAGAACAGTCATCATAATCGTCATCATTATAGTCATCATAATCATCATCATAATCATCATCATAATCATCATCATATTCATCATCATAGTCATCATCATAATCATTATCATAATCATTATCATAACCGTCATCATAATCATCATCATTGTCATCATCATAATAGTCATCATAAACGTCATCATTATACTCATCATAATCATCATCATATTCATCATCATAGTCATCATCATAATCATTATCATAATCATTATCATAACATTCATCATAATCATCATCATTGTCAGCATCATAATAGTCCTCATAATCGTCATCATTATAGTCATCATAATCATCATCATAATAGTCATCATAATCGGCATCATTATAGACGTCGTAATCATAATCATAATCATCATCATAATCATCATTATAATCATCATAATCATCATCATAATCATCATAATCATCATCATATTCATCAGCATAGTCATCATCATAATCATCATCATAATCATCATCATAATCATCATCATATTCATCATCATAGTCATCATCATAATCATTATCATAATCATTATCATAACCGTCATCATAATCATCATCATAATCATCATCATAATCGTCATCATAATCGTCATCATAATCATCATCATAATCATCATCATAATAATCATCATAATCATCATCATAATCATAATCATAATCATCATCATAACCGTCAACGTAATCAGCATCATAGTCACAGTTATAATAGTCATCATAATCATCATCATAATCGTCATCATAATTATCATCATAATCGTCATCATGGTCATCATAATCATCATCATAGTCATCATCATAATCATCATCATAATCATCATCATAATCGTCATCATGATCATCATCATAATCATCATCACAATCATCATCATAATCATCATCATAATCATCATCATAATGATCATCATTGTCATCATCATAATAGTCCGCATAATCGTCGTCTTTATAGTCATCAGACTCATCATAATCATCATCATAATCGTCATCATAATCGTCATCATAATCGTCATCATAATCGTCATCATAATCGTCATCATTGTAGTCATCATAACCATCATCATAATTATCATCATAATGATCATCATAATCATCATCATAATGATCATCGCAATCATCATCATAATCATCATCATATACATTAACATAATCATCATCATAATATTCATCATAATCATGATCATAATCATGAGCATAATCATCATCAGAATCATCATCATATTCATCATCACAGTCATCATCATAATCATTATTATAATCATTATCATAACCGTCATCATAATCATCATCATTGTCATCATCATAATAGTCCTCACAATCGTCATCATTATAGTCATCATAATCATCATTATAATCGTCATCATAGTCATCATCATAATAGTCATCATAATCGGCATCATTATAGACGTCGTAATCATAATCATAATCATCATCATAATCATCATCATAATGATCATCGCAATCATCATCATAATCATCATCATATACATTAACATAATCATCATCATAATATTCATCATAATCATCATCATAATCATCATCAGAATCATCATCATAATCATCATCATAATCATCATCATAATCATCATCATAATCATCATCATAACCGTCATCATAATCATTACCATAATCGTCATCATAGTCATCATCATAATCATCATCATAATAATCATCATAGTCATCATCATAATCGTCATCGTAATCATCATCGTAGTCATCATCATAATCATCATCATAGTCATCATCATAATCATAATCATAATCATCATCATAACCGTCAACGTAATCAGCATCATAGTCATAGTCATAATAGTCATCATAATCATCATCATAATCATCATCATAATCGTCATCATAATCATTATCATAGTCATCATCATAATAGTCCTCATAATCATCATCATAACCGTCATCATAATCATCATCATAATAGTCATCATAATCGTCATCATTATAGTCATCATAATCATCATCATAATCATCATCAGAATCATCATCATAATCATCATCATAATCATCATCATAATCATCATCATAATCATCATCATAACCGTCATCATAATCATTACCATAATCGTCATCATAGTCATCATCATAATCATCATCATAATAATCATCATAATCATCATCATAATCATGATCATAATATTCACCATAATCATCATCGTAATCATGAGCATAATCATCATCATAGTCATCATCATAATCGTCATCGTAATCATCATCGTAGTCATCATCATAATCATCATCATAGTCATCATCATAATAGTCCTCATAATCGTCATCATAATCATCATCATAATCATCATCATAATCATCATCATAATCATCATCATAATCATCATCATAATCATCATCATAATCATCATCATAATCATCATCATAATCATCATCATAATCATCATCATAATCATCATCATAATCATCATCATAATCATCATCATAATCATCATCATAATCATCATCATAATATTCATCATAATCATCATCATAATCATTATCATAATCGTCATCATAATCATCATCATAACCGTCATCATAATTATCATCATAATCATTATCATAATCGTCATCATAGTCATCATCATGATAGTCATCATAATCGTCATCATTATAGTCATCATAATCATCATCATAATCATCATCATAATCATCATTATGATCATCATCATAATCATCATCATAATCATCATCATAATCATCATCATAATCATCATCATAACTGTCATCATAATTATCATCATAATCATTATCATAATCATCATTATAATCATCATCATAATCATCATCATAATCATCATCATAATCATCGTCATAATCATCATCATAACCGTCATCATAATCATCATAATAGTCATCATAATCTACATCATTATAGTCATCATAATCATCATCATAATCATCATCATAATCATCATCATAATCATCATCATAATCATCATCATAATCATCATCATAATCATCATCATAATCATCATCATAATCATCATTATAATCATCATCATAATCATCATCATAATCATCATCATAATCATCGTCATAATCATCATCATAACCGTCATCATAATCATCATAATAGTCATCATAATCTACATCATTATAGTCATCATAATCATCATCATAATCATCATCATAATCATCATCATAATCATCATCATAATCATCATCATAATCATCATCATAATCATAATCATAATCATTATCATAATCACCATCATAATCATTATGATAATCATCATCATAATCATCGTCATAATCATCATCATAATCATCATCATAACCGTCATCATAATCATCATCATAATGGTCATCATAATCGTCATCATAATCGTCATCATCATCGTCATCATAATCATCATAATCATCATCATAATCATCATCATAACCGTCATCATAATCAGCATCATTGTCATCATCATAATCGTCATCATAATCATCATCATAATCATCATCATAACCGTCATCATAATCAGCATCATAGTCATCATCGTAATAGTCATCATAATCATCAGCATAATCATCATCATAATCATTATCATAATCGTCATCATAATCATCATCATAATCGTCATCATAATCATCATCATAATATTCATCAGAATCATCATCATAATCATTATCATAATCGTCATCATAACCGTCGTCATAATCATCATCATAATCATCATCATAATCATCATCATAATCATCATCATAATCATCATCATAATCATCATCATAATCATCATCATAACCGTCAACGTAATCAGCATCATAGTCATAGTCATAATAGTCATCATAATCATCATCATAATCATCATCATAATCGTCATCATAATCATTATCATAGTCATCATCATAATAGTCCTCATAATCGTCATCATAATCGTCATCATAATCATCATCATAATCATCATCATAACCGTCATCATAATCAGCATCATAGTCATCATCATAATAGTCATCGTAATCATCAGCATAATTATCATCATAATCATTATAATAATCGTCATCATAATCTTCATCATAATCGTCATCACAATCACCATCGTAGTCATCATCATAATCATCATCATAATCATCACCACAATCATCATCATAATCATTATCATAATCATCATCATAATCATCATCATAATCATCATCATAACCGTCATCATAATCAGCATCACAGTCATCATCATAATCATCATCATAATCATCATTATAATCGTCATCATAATCGTCATCATAATCGTCATCATAATCATCATAATAGTCATCATAATCGTCATCATAATCGTCATCATAATCGTCATCATAATCATCATCATAATCATCATCATAATCATCATCATAATCATCATCATAATCATAATCATAATCATCATCATAACCGTCAACGTAATCAGCATCATTGTCATAGTCATAATAGTCATCATAATCATCATCATAATCATCATCATAATCGTCATCATAATCATCATCATAATAGTCATCATAATCGTCATCATTATAGTCATCATAATCATCATCATAATCAGCATCATAATCATCATCATAATCATCATCATAATCATCATCATAATCATCATCATAATCATCATCATAATCATCATCATAATCATCATCATAACCGTCATCATAATCATTACCATAATCGTCATCATAGTCATCATCATAATCATCATCATAATCATCATCATAATCATCATCATAATCATGATCATAATATTCACCATAATCATTATCATAATCATCATCATAACCGTCATCATAATTATCATCATAATCATTATCATAATCATCATTATAATCATCATCATAATCATCATCATAATCATCATCATAATCATCATCATAATCATCATCATAACCGTCATCATAATCATCATAATAGTCATCATAATCTACATCATTATAGTCATCATAATCATCATCATGATCATCATCATAATCATCATCATAATCATCATCATGATCGTCATCATAATCGTCATCATAATCGTCATCATAATCATCATAATAGTCATCATAATCGTCATCATAATCGTCATCATAATCATCATTATAATCATCATCATAATCATCATTATAATCATCATCATACTCATCATCATAATCATCATCATAATCATCATCATAATCATCATCATAATCATAATCATAATCATCATCATAATCATCATCATAATCATCATCATAATATCATCATAATCATCATCATAATATTCATCATAATCATCATCATAATCATCATCATTATAGTCATCATAATCGTCATCATAATCATCATAATCATCATCATAATCATCATCATAATCATCATCATAATCATCATCATAATCATCATCATAATCATTATCATAATCATCATCATAATCATCATCATAACCGTCATCATAATCAGCATCATAGTCATCATCATAATCATCATCATAATCGTCATCATAATCGTCATCATAATCGTCATCATAATCGTCATCATGATCGTCATCATTATAGTCATCATAACCATCATCATAATCATCATCATAATTATCATCATAATCACCATCATAATCATCATCATAATCATCATCATAATAATCATCATAATCATCATCATAATCATAATCATAATCATCATCATAAAAGTCAACGTAATCAGCATCATAGTCATAGTCATAATAGTCATGATAATCATTATCATAATCATCATCATAATCGTCATCATAATAATTATCGTAGTCATCATCATAATAGTCCTCATAATCGTCATCATAATCGTCATCATAATCATCATCATAATCATCATCATAATCATCATCATAATCATCATCACAATAGTCCTCATAATCGTCACCATAATCGTCATCATAATCATCATCATAATCATCATCATAATCATCATCATAATCATCATCATAACCGTCATCATAATCAGCATCATAGTCATCATCATAATCATCATCATAATCATCATCATAATCATCATCATAATCATCATCATAATCATTATCATAATCATCATCATAATCATCATCATAACCGTCATCATAATCAGCATCATAGTCATCATCATAATCATTATCATAATCAACATCATAATCATCAACATAATCGTCATCATGGTCATCATCATAATAGACCTCATAATCGTAATCATTATAGTCATCATAATCATCATCATAATCATCATCATAATCATCATCATAATCATCATCATAATCAACATCATAATAGTCATCATGGTTATCATCATAATCGTCATCATAGTCATCATAATAGTCATCATAATCGACATCATTATAGTCATTATCATAATCGTCATCATAGTCGTCATCATAATCGTCATCATAATCATCATCATAATGATCATCATAATCATCATCATAATGATCATCGTAATCATCATCATAATCATCATCATAATCATTATCATAATCATCATCATAATCATCATCATAACCGTCATCATAATCAACATCATAATCATCAACATAATCGTCATCATCGTCATCATCATACTAGTCCTCATAATCGTCATCATTATAGTCATCATAATCATCATCATAATCATCATCACAATCATCATCATAATCATCATCATTGTCATCATCATAATAGTCCTCATAATCGTCATCATAATCATCATCATAATCATCATCATAACCGTCATCATAATCATCATCATAATCATCATCATAATCATCATCATAATCATCATCATAATCATCATCATAATCATCATCATAATCATCATCATAGTCATCATCATAATCATCATCATAATCATCATCATAACCGTCATCATAATCATCATCATAATCATCATCATAATCATCATCATAATATCATCATAATCATCATCATAATATTCATCATAATCATCATCATAATCATTATCATAATCGTCATCATAGTCATCATCATAATCGTCATCATAATCATCATCATAATGATCATCATAATCATCATCATAATGATCATCATAGTCATCATCATAATCATCATCATAATATTCATCATAATCATCATCATAATCATTATCATAATCATCATCATAATCATCATCATAATAATCATCATAATCATCATCATAATCATAATCATAATCATCATCATAACCGTCAACGTAATCAGCATCATAGTCACAGTCATAATAGTCATCATAATCATCATCATAATCATCATCATGATCGTCATCATGGTCATCATAATCATCATCATAATCATCATCATAATCGTCATCACAATCATCATCGTAGTCATCATAATAATCATCATCATAATCATCACCATAATCATCATCATAATCATCATCATAATCATCGTCATAATCATAATCATAATGATCATCATAATCATCATCATAATGATTATCATAATCATCATCATAATGATCATCGTAAACGTCATCATAATCATCATAATAGTCATCATAATCGTCATCATAGTCGTCATCATAATCGTCATCATAATCATCATCATAATCATCATCATAATCATCATCATAATCATCATCATAATCATCATCACAATCATCATCATAATCATAATCATAATCATCATCATAATCATCATCATAATCATTATCATAATCATCATCATAATCACCGTCATAATCATCATCATAATCATCATCATAACCGTCATCATAATCATCATCATAATAGTCATCATAATCGTCATCATTATAGTCATCATAATCGTCATCATAATCATCATAATCATCATCATAATCATCATCATAATCATCATCATAATCATCATCATAATCATCATCATAATCATCATCATAATCATCATCATAATCATCATAACCGTCATCATAATCAGCATCATAGTCATCATCATAATCATCATCATAATCGTCATCATAATCGTCATCATAATCGTCATCATAATCGTCATCATAATCGTCATCATGATCGTCATCATTATAGTCATCATAACCATCATCATAATCATCATCATAATTATCATCATAATCATCATCATAATCATCATCATAATCATCATCATAATAATCATCATAATCATCATCATAATCATAATCATAATCATCATCATAAAAGTCAACGTAATCAGCATCATAGTCATAGTCATAATAGTCATGATAATCATTATCATAATCATCATCATAATCGTCATCATAATAATTATCGTAGTCATCATCATAATAGTCCTCATAATCGTCATCATAATCGTCATCATAATCATCATCATAATCATCATCATAATCATCATCATAATCATCATCACAATAGTCCTCATAATCGTCACCATAATCGTCATCATAATCATCATCATAATCATCATCATAATCATCATCATAATCATCATCATAACCGTCATCATAATCAGCATCATAGTCATCATCATAATCATCATCATAATCATCATCATAATCAACATCATAATCATCATCATAATCATTATCATAATCATCATCATAATCATCATCATAACCGTCATCATAATCAGCATCATAGTCATCATCATAATCATTATCATAATCAACATCATAATCATCAACATAATCGTCATCATGGTCATCATCATACTAGTCCTCATAATCGTCATCATTATAGTCATCATAATCATCATCATAATCATTATCATAATCGTCATCATAGTCATCATCATAATCGTCATCATAATCATCATCATAATGATCATCATAGTCATCATCATAATCATCATCATAATATTCATCATAATCATCATCATAATCATTATCATAATCATCATCATAATCATCATCATAACCGTCATCATAATCAACATCATAATCATCAACATAATCGTCATCATGGTCATCATCATACTAGTCCTCATAATCGTCATCATAATCAACATCATAATAGTCATCATGGTTATCATCATAATCGTCATCATAATCATCATAATAGTCATCATAATCGACATCATTATAGTCATCATAGTCATTATCATAATCGTCATCATAGTCGTCATCATAATCGTCATCATAATCATCATCATAATGATCATCGTAATCATCATCATAATCATCATCATAGTCATCATCATAATCATAATCATAATCATCATCATAACCGTCAACGTAATCAGCATCATAGTCACAGTCATAATAGTCATCATAATCATCATCATAATCATCATCATAATCGTCATCATGGTCATCATAATCATCATCATAGTCATCATCATAATCATCATCATAATCACCATCATAATCATCATCATAATCATCATCACAATCATCATCACAATCATCATCATAATCATCATCATAATGATCATCATTGTCATCATCATAATAGTCCTCATAATCGTCGTCTTTATAGTCATCAGACTCATCATAATCATCATCATAATAGTCATCATAATAGTCATCATAATCGTCATCATTATAGTCATAATAATCATTATCATAGTCATCATCATAATAGTCCTCATAATCGTCATCATAATCATCATCATAATCATCATCATAACCGTCATCATAATCATCATCATAATCATCATCATAATCATCATCATAATCATCATCATAATCATCATCATAATCATCATCATAATCATCATCATAGTCATCATCATAATCATCATCATAATCATCATCATAACCGTCATCATCATCATCATCATAATCATCATCATAATCATCATCATAATCATCATCATAATCATCATCATAATCATCATCATAATATCATCATAATCATCATCATAATATTCATCATAATCATCATCATAATCATTATCATAATCGTCATCATAGTCATCATCATAATCGTCATCATAATCATCATCATAATGATCATCATAGTCATCATCATAATCATCATCATAATATTCATCATAATCATCATCATAATCATTATCATAATCATCATCATAATCATCATCATAACCGTCATCATAATCAACATCATAATCATCAACATAATCGTCATCATGGTCATCATCATACTAGTCCTCATAATCGTCATCATTATAGTCATCATAATCATCATCACAATCATCATCATAATCATCATCATTGTCATCATCATAATAGTCCTCATAATCGTCATCTTTATAGTCATCATAATCATCATCATAATCGTCGTCATAGTCATCATCATAATAGTCATCATAATCATCATCATAATCATCATCATAATCATCATCATAATCATCATCATATTCATCATCATAGTCATCATCATAATCATTATCATAATCATTATCATAACCGTAATCATAATCATCATCATAATCGTCATCACAATCATCATCGTAGTCATCATCATAATCATCATCATAATCATCACCATAATCATCATCATAATCATCATCATAATCATCGTCATAATCATAATCATAATGATCATCATAATCATCATCATAATCATCATCATAATCATCATCAGAATCATCATCATAACCGTCGTCATCATCAGCATCAGAGTCATCATCATAATCATCATCATAATCGTCTTCATAATCGTCATCATAATCGTCATCATAATCGTCATCATAATCGTCATCATAATCGTCATCATAATCGTCATCATAATCATCATCATAATCATCATCATAATAATCATCATAATCATCATCATAGTCATCATCATAATCATAATCATAATCATCATCATAACCGTCAACGTAATCAGCATCATAGTCACAGTCATAATAGTCATCATAATCATCATCATAATCATCATCATAATCGTCATCATGGTCATCATAATCATCATCATAGTCATCATCATAATCATCTTCATAATCACCATCATAATCATCATCATAATCATCATCACAATCATCATCACAATCATCATCATAATCATCATCATAATGATCATCATTGTCATCATCATAATAGTCCTCATAATCGTCGTCTTTATAGTCATCAGACTCATCATAATCATCATCATAATAGTCATCATAATAGTCATCATAATCGTCATCATTATAGTCATAATAATCATTATCATAGTCATCATCATAATAGTCCTCATAATCGTCATCATAATCATCATCATAATCATCATCATAACCGTCATCATAATCATCATCATAATCATCATCATAATCATCATCATAATCATCATCATAATCATCATCATAATCATCATCATAATCATCATCATAGTCATCATCATAATCATCATCATAATCATCATCATAACCGTCATCATCATCATCATCATAATCATCATCATAATCATCATCATAATCATCATCATAATCATCATCATAATCATCATCATAATATCATCATAATCATCATCATAATATTCATCATAATCATCATCATAATCATTATCATAATCGTCATCATAGTCATCATCATAATCGTCATCATAATCATCATCATAATGATCATCATAGTCATCATCATAATCATCATCATAATATTCATCATAATCATCATCATAATCATTATCATAATCATCATCATAATCATCATCATAATAATCATCATAATCATCATCATAATCATAATCATAATCATCATCATAACCGTCAACGTAATCAGCATCATAGTCACAGTCATAATAGTCATCATAATCATCATCATAATCATCATCATGATCGTCATCATGGTCATCATAATCATCATCATAATCATCATCATAATCGTCATCACAATCATCATCGTAGTCATCATAATAATCATCATCATAATCATCACCATAATCATCATCATAATCATCATCATAATCATCATCATAATCATCATCATAATGATTATCATAATCATCATCGTAATGATCATCGTAAACGTCATCATAATCATCATAATAGTCATCATAATCGTCATCATAATCGTCATCATAATCGTCATCATAATCATCATCATAATCATCATCATAATCATCATCATAATCATCATCATAATCATAATCATAATCATCATCATAACCGTCAACGTAATCAGCATCATAGTCATAGTCATAATAGTCATCATAATCATCATCATAATCATCATCATAACCGTCATCATAATCATCATCATAATAGTCATCATAATCGTCATCATTATAGTCATCATAATCATCATCATAATCAGCATCATAATCATCATCATAATCATCATCATAATCATCATCATAATCATCATCATAATCATCATCATAATCATCATCATAACCGTCATCATAATCATCATAATAGTCATCATAATCTACATCATTATAGTCATCATAATCATCATCATAATCATCATCATAATCATCATCATAATCATCATCATAATCATCATCATGATCGTCATCATAATCGTCATCATAATCGTCATCATAATCGTCATCATAATCATCATAATAGTCATCATAATCGTCATCATAATCGTCATCATAATCATCATTATAATCATCATCATAATCATCATTATAATCATCATCATACTCATCATCATAATCATCATCATAATCATCATCATAATCATCATCATAATCATAATCATAATCATCATCATAATCATCATCATAATCATTATCATAATCATCATCATAATCATCGTCATAATCATCATCATAATCATCATCATAACCGTCATCATAATCATCATCATAATAGTCATCATAATCGTCATCATTATAGTCATCATAATCGTCATCATAATCATCATAATCATCATCATAATCATCATCATAATCATCATCATAATCATCATCATAATAATCATCATAATCATCATCATGATCATAATCATAATCATCATCATAAAAGTCAACGTAATCAGCATCATAGTCATAGTCATAATAGTCATGATAATCATTATCATAATCATCATCATAATCGTCATCATAATAATTATCTTAGTCATCATCATAATAGTCCTCATAATCGTCATCATAATCGTCATCATAATCATCATCATAATCATCATCATAATCATCATCATAATCATCATCACAATAGTCCTCATAATCGTCACCATAATCGTCATCATAATCATCATCATAATCATCATCATAATCATCATCATAACCGTCATCATGGTCATCATCATACTAGTCATCATAATCATCATCATAATCATCATCATAACCGTCATCATAATCAGCATCGTAGTCATCATCATAATCATCATCATAATCATCATCATAATCATCATCACAATAGTCCTCATAATCGTCACCATAATCGTCATCATAATCATCATCATAATCATCATCATAATCATCATCATAATCATCATCATAACCGTCATCATAATCAGCATCATAGTCATCATCATAATCATCATCATAATCATCATCATAATCATCATCATAATCATCATCATAATCATTATCATAATCATCATCATAATCATCATCATAACCGTCATCATAATCAGCATCATAGTCATCATCATAATCATTATCATAATCAACATCATAATCATCAACATAATCGTCATCATGGTCATCATCATAATAGACCTCATAATCGTAATCATTATAGTCATCATAATCATCATCATAATCATCATCATAATCATCATCATAATCATCATCATAATCAACATCATAATAGTCATCATGGTTATCATCATAATCGTCATCATAGTCGTCATCATAATCGTCATCATAATCATCATCATAATGATCATCGTAATCATCATCATAATCATCATCATAATCATTATCATAATCATCATCATAATCATCATCATAACCGTCATCATAATCAACATCATAATCATCATCATAATCATCATCATAACCGTCATCATAATCATTACCATAATCGTCATCATAGTCATCATCATAATCATCATCACAATCATCATCACAATCATCATCATAATCATCATCATAATGATCATCATTGTCATCATCATAATAGTCCTCATAATCGTCGTCTTTATAGTCATCAGACTCATCATAATCATCATAATCATCATCATAATCATCATCATAATCATCATCATAATCATCATCATAATCATCATCATAATCATTATCATAATCATCATCATAATCATCATCATAACCGTCATCATAATCAGCATCATAGTCATCATCATAATCATCATCATAATCGTCATCATAATCATCATAATAGTCATCATAATCGACATCATTATAGTCATCATAGTCATTATCATAATCGTCATCATAGTCGTCATCATAATCGTCATCATAATCATCATCATAATGATCATCGTAATCATCATCATAATCATCATCATAATCATCATCATAATATCATCATAATCATCATCATAATCATCATCATAATAATCATCATAATCATCATCATAGTCATCATCATAATCATAATCATAATCATCATCATAACCGTCAACGTAATCAGCATCATAGTCACAGTCATAATAGTCATCATAATCATCATCATAATCATCATCATAATCGTCATCATGGTCATCATAATCATCATCATAGTCATCATCATAATCATCATCATAATCACCATCATAATCATCATCATAATCATCATCACAATCATCATCACAATCATCATCATAATCATCATCATAATGATCATCATTGTCATCATCATAATAGTCCTCATAATCGTCGTCTTTATAGTCATCAGACTCATCATAATCATCATCATAATAGTCATCATAATAGTCATCATAATCGTCATCATTATAGTCATAATAATCATTATCATAGTCATCATCATAATAGTCCTCATAATCGTCATCATAATCGTCATCATAATCATCATCATAATCATCATCATAATCATCATCATAATCATCATCACAATAGTCCTCATAATCGTCACCATAATCGTCATCATAATCATCATCATAATCATCATCATAATCATCATCATAATCATCATCATAATCATCATCATAATAGTCATCATAATAGTCATCATAATCGTCATCATTATAGTCATAATAATCATTATCATAGTCATCATCATAATAGTCCTCATAATCGTCATCATAATCATCATCATAATCATCATCATAACCGTCATCATAATCATCATCATAATCATCATCATAATCATCATCATAATCATCATCATAATCATCATCATAATCGTCATCATAATCGTCATCATAATCGTCATCATAATCATCATCATAATCATCATCATAATCATTATCATAATCATCATCATAATCATCATCATAACCGTCATCATAATCAGCATCATAGTCATCATCATAATCATCATCATAATCGTCATCATAATCGTCATCAAAATCGTCATCATAATCGTCATCATGATCGTCATCATTATAGTCATCATAACCATCATCATAATCATCATCATAATTATCATCATAATCACCATCATAATCATCATCATAATCATCATCATAATAATCATCATAATCATCATCATAATCATAATCATAATCATCATCATAAAAGTCAACGTAATCAGCATCATAGTCATAGTCATAATAGTCATGATAATCATTATCATAATCATCATTATAATCGTCATCATAATAATTATCGTAGTCATCATCATAATAGTCCTCATAATCGTCATCATAATCGTCATCATAATCATCATCATAATCATCATCATAATCATCATCATAATATCATCATAATCATCATCATAATATTCATCATAATCATCATCATAATCATCATCATTATAGTCATCATAATCGTCATCATAATCATCATAATCATCATCATAATCATCATCATAATCATCATCATAATCATCATCATAATCATTATCATAATCATCATCATAATCATCATCATAACCGTCATCATAATCAGCATCATAGTCATCATCATAATCATTATCATAATCAACATCATAATCATCAACATAATCGTCATCATGGTCATCATCATAATAGACCTCATAATCGTAATCATTATAGTCATCATAATCATCATCATAATCATCATCATAATCATCATCATAATCATCATCATAATCAACATCATAATAGTCATCATGGTTATCATCATAATCGTCATCATAATCATCATAATAGTCATCATAATCGACATCATTATAGTCATCATAGTCATTATCATAATCGTCATCATAGTCGTCATCATAATCGTCATCATAATCATCATCATAATGATCATCATAATCATCATCATAATGATCATCGTAATCATCATCATAATCATCATCATAATCATTATCATAATCATCATCATAATCATCATCATAACCGTCATCATAATCAACATCATAATCATCAACATAATCGTCATCATCGTCATCATCATACTAGTCATCATAATCATCATCATAATCGTCGTCATAGTCATCATCATAATAGTCATCATAATCATCATCATAATCATCATCATAATCATCATCATATTCATCATCATAGTCATCATCATAACCATTATCATAATCATTATCATAACCGTAATCATAATCATCATCATAATCGTCATCACAAGCATCATCGTAGTCATCATCATAATCATCATCATAATCATCACCATAATCATCATCATAATCATCATCATAATCATCGTGATAATCATAATCATAATGATCATCATAATCATCATCATAATCATCATCATAATCATCATCATAATCATCATCATAACCGTCATCATAATCAGCATCAGAGTCATCATCATAATCATCATCATAATCGTCTTCATAATCGTCATCATAATCGTCATCATAATCGTCATCATAATCGTCATCATAATCGTCATCATAATCGTCATCATAATCATCATCATAATCACCATCATAATCATCATCATAATCATCATCACAATCATCATCACAATCATCATCATAATCATCATCATAATGATCATCATTGTCATCATCATAATAGTCCTCATAATCGTCGTCTTTATAGTCATCAGACTCATCATAATCATCATCATAATAGTCATCATAATAGTCATCATAATCGTCATCATTATAGTCATAATAATCATTATCATAGTCATCATCATAATAGTCCTCATAATCGTCATCATAATCATCATCATAATCATCATCATAACCGTCATCATAATCATCATCATAATCATCATCATAATCATCATCATAATCATCATCATAATCATCATCATAATCATCATCATAATCATCATCATAGTCATCATCATAATCATCATCATAATCATCATCATAACCGTCATCATAATCATCATCATAATCATCATCATAATCATCATCATAATCATCATCATAATATCATCATAATCATCATCATAATATTCATCATAATCATCATCATAATCATTATCATAATCGTCATCATAGTCATCATCATAATCGTCATCATAATCATCATCATAATGATCATCTTAATCATCATCATAATGATCATCATAGTCATCATCATAATCATCATCATAATATTCATCATAATCATCATCATAATCATTATCATAATCATCATCATAATCATCATCATAATAATCATCATAATCATCATCATAATCATAATCATAATCATCATCATAACCGTCAACGTAATCAGCATCATAGTCACAGTCATAATAGTCATCATAATCATCATCATAATCATCATCATGATCGTCATCATGGTCATCATAATCATCATCATAATCATCATCATAATCGTCATCACAATCATCATCGTAGTCATCATAATAATCATCATCATAATCATCACCATAATCATCATCATAATCATCATCATAATCATCGTCATAATCATAATCATAATGATCATCATAATCATCATCATAATGATTATCATAATCATCATCATAATGATCATCGTAAACGTCATCATAATCATCATAATAGTCATCATAATCGTCATCATAATCGTCATCATAATCGTCATCATAATCATCATCATAATCATCATCATAATCATCATCATAATCATCATCATAATCATCATCACAATCATCATCATAATCATAATCATAATCATCATCATAATCATCATCATAATCATTATCATAATCATCATCATAATCACCGTCATAATCATCATCATAATCATCATCATAACCGTCATCATAATCATCATCATAATAGTCATCATAATCGTCATCATTATAGTCATCATAATCGTCATCATAATCATCATAATCATCATCATAATCATCATCATAATCATCATCATAGTCATCATCATAATCATCATCATAATCATTATCATAATCATCATCATAATCATCATCATAACCGTCATCATAATCAGCATCATAGTCATCATCATAATCATCATCATAATCGTCATCATAATCGTCATCATAATCGTCATCATAATCGTCATCATGGTCGTCATCATTATAGTCATCATAACCATCATCATAATCATCATCATAATTATCATCATAATCACCATCATAATCATCATCATAATCATCATCATAATAATCATCATAATCATCATCATAATCATAATCATAATCATCATCATAAAAGTCAACGTAATCAGCATCATAGTCATAGTCATAATAGTCATGATAATCATTATCATAATCATCATCATAATCGTCATCATAATAATTATCGTAGTCATCATCATAATAGTCCTCATAATCGTCATCATAATCGTCATCATAATCATCATCATAATCATCATCATAGTCATCATCATAATCATCATCATAATCATTATCATAATCATCATCATAATCATCATCATAACCGTCATCATAATCAGCATCATAGTCATCATCATAATCATCATCATAATCGTCATCATAATCGTCATCATAATCGTCATCATAATCGTCATCATGGTCGTCATCATTATAGTCATCATAACCATCATCATAATCATCATCATAATTATCATCATAATCACCATCATAATCATCATCATAATCATCATCATAATAATCATCATAATCATCATCATAATCATAATCATAATCATCATCATAAAAGTCAACGTAATCAGCATCATAGTCATAGTCATAATAGTCATGATAATCATTATCATAATCATCATCATAATCGTCATCATAATAATTATCGTAGTCATCATCATAATAGTCCTCATAATCGTCATCATAATCGTCATCATAATCATCATCATAATCATCATCATAATCATCATCATAATCATCATCACAATAGTCCTCATAATCGTCACCATAATCGTCATCATAATCATCATCATAATCATCATCATAATCATCATCATAATCATCATCATAACCGTCATCATAATCAGCATCATAGTCATCATCATAATCATCATCATAATCATCATCATAATCAACATCATAATCATCATCATAATCATTATCATAATCATCATCATAATCATCATCATAACCGTCATCATAATCAGCATCATAGTCATCATCATAATCATTATCATAATCAACATCATAATCATCAACATAATCGTCATCATGGTCATCATCATAATAGACCTCATAACCGTAATCATTATAGTCATCATAATCATCATCATAATCATCATCATAATCATCATCATAATCATCATCATAATCAACATCATAATAGTCATCATGGTTATCATCATAATCGTCATCATAATCATCATAATAGTCCTCATAATCGTCATCTTTATAGTCATCATAATCATCATCATAATCGTCGTCATAGTCATCATCATAATAGTCATCATAATCATCATCATAATCATCATCATAATCATCATCATAATCATCATCATATTCATCATCATAGTCATCATCATAATCATTATCATAATCATTATCATAACCGTAATCATAATCATCATCATAATCGTCATCACAATCATCATCGTAGTCATCATCATAATCATCATCATAATCATCACCATAATCATCATCATAATCATCATCATAATCATCGTCATAATCATAATCATAATGATCATCATAATCATCATCATAATCATCATCATAATCATCATCAGAATCATCATCATAACCGTCATCATCATCAGCATCATAGTCATCATCGTAATAGTCATCATAATCATCAGCATAATCATCATCATAATCATCATCATAATCATCATCATAATCATCATCATAATCATCATCATAATCATCATCATAATCATCATCATAACCGTCAACGTAATCAGCATCATAGTCATAGTCATAATAGTCATCATAATCATCATCATAATCATCATCATAATCGTCATCATAATCATTATCATAGTCATCATCATAATAGTCCTCATAATCGTCATCATAATCGTCATCATAATCATCATCATAATCATCATCATAACCGTCATCATAATCAGCATCATAGTCATCATCATAATAGTCATCGTAATCATCAGCATAATTATCATCATAATCATTATAATAATCGTCATCATAATCATCATCATAATCGTCATCACAATCACCATCGTAGTCATCATCATAATCATCATCATAATCATCACCACAATCATCATCATAATCATCATCATAATGATCATCATAATCATCATCACAATGATCATCGTAATCATCATCATAATCATCATCACAATCATTAACATAATCATCATCATAATATTCATCATAATCATGATCATAATCATGAGCATAGTCATCATCATAATCATCATCATAATCATTATCATAATCATCATCATAATCATCATCATAATCATCATCATAACCGTCATCATAATCAGCATCACAGTCATCATCATAATCATCATCATAATCATCATCATAATCGTCATCATAATCGTCATCATAATCGTCATCATAATCATCATAATAGTCATCATAATCGTCATCATAATCGTCATCATAATCGTCATCATAATCATCATCATAATCATCATCATAATCATCATCATAATCATCATCATAATCATAATCATAATCATCATCATAACCGTCAACGTAATCAGCATCATAGTCATAGTCATAATAGTCATCATAATCATCATCATAATCATCATCATAATCGTCATCATAATCGTCATCATTATAGTCATCATAATCATCATCATAATCAGCATCATAATCATCATCATAATCATCATCATAATCATCATCATAATCATCATCATAATCATCATCATAATCATCATCATAATCATCATCATAACCGTCATCATAATCATTACCATAATCGTCATCATAGTCATCATCATAATCATCATCATAATCATCATCATAATCATCATCATAATATCATCATAATCATCATCATAATATTCATCATAATCATCATCATAATCATCATCATTATAGTCATCATAATCGTCATCATAATCATCATAATCATCATCATCATCATCATCATAATCATCATCATAATCATCATCATAATCATCATCATAATCATTATCATAATCATCATCATAATCATCATCATAACCGTCATCATAATCAGCATCATAGTCATCATCATAATCATCATCATAATCGTCATCATAATCGTCATCATAATCGTCATCATAATCGTCATCATGATCGTCATCATTATAGTCATCATAACCATCATCATAATCATCATCATAATTATCATCATAATCACCATCATAATCATCATCATAATCATCATCATAATAATCATCATAATCATCATCATAATCATAATCATAATCATCATCATAATCATCATCATAATCAGCATCATAATCATCATCATAATCATCATCATAACCGTCATCATAATCAGCATCAGAGTCATCATCATAATCATCATCATAATCGTCTTCATAATCGTCATCATAATCGTCATCATAATCGTCATCATAATCGTCATCATAATCGTCATCATAATCGTCATCATAATCATCATCATAATCATCATCATAATAATCATCATAATCATCATCATAATCATCATCATAATCATAATCATAATCATAATCATCATCATAACCGTCAACGTAATCAGCATCATAGTCACAGTCATAATAGTCATCATAATCATCATCATAATCATCATCATAATCGTCATCATGGTCATCATAATCATCATCATAGTCATCATCATAATCATCATCATAATCACCATCATAATCATCATCATAATCATCATCACAATCATCATCACAATCATCATCATAATCATCATCATAATGATCATCATTGTCATCATCATAATAGTCCTCATAATCGTCGTCTTTATAGTCATCAGACTCATCATAATCATCATCATAATAGTCATCATAATAGTCATCATAATCGTCATCATTATAGTCATAATAATCATTATCATAGTCATCATCATAATAGTCCTCATAATCGTCATCATAATCATCATCATAATCATCATCATAACCGTCATCATAATCATCATCATAATCATCATCATAATCATCATCATAATCATCATCATAATCATCATCATAATCATCATCATAATCATCATCATAATCATCATCATAGTCATCATCATAATCATCATCATAACCGTCATCATAATCATCATCATAATCATCATCATAATCATCATCATAATCATCATCATAATCATCATCATAATATCATCATAATCATCATCATAATATTCATCATAATCATCATCATAATCATTATCATAATCGTCATCATAGTCATCATCATAATCGTCATCATAATCATCATCATAATGATCATCATAATCATCATCATAATGATCATCATAGTCATCATCATAATCATCATCATAATATTCATCATAATCATCATCATAATCATTATCATAATCATCATCATAATCATCATCATAATAATCATCATAATCATCATCATAATCATAATCATAATCATCATCATAACCGTCAACGTAATCAGCATCATAGTCACAGTCATAATAGTCATCATAATCATCATCATAATCATCATCATGATCGTCATCATGGTCATCATAATCATCATCATAATCATCATCATAATCGTCATCACAATCATCATCGTAGTCATCATAATAATCATCATCATAATCATCACCATAATCATCATCATAATCATCATCATAATCATCGTCATAATCATAATCATAATGATCATCATAATCATCATCATAATGATTATCATAATCATCATCATAATGATCATCGTAAACGTCATCATAATCATCATAATAGTCATCATAATCGTCATCATAATCGTCATCATAATCGTCATCATAATCATCATCATAATCATCATCATAATCATCATCATAATCATCATCATAATCATCATCACAATCATCATCATAATCATAATCATAATCATCATCATAATCATCATCATAATCATTATCATAATCATCATCATAATCACCGTCATAATCATCATCATAATCATCATCATAACCGTCATCATAATCATCATCATAATAGTCATCATAATCGTCATCATTATAGTCATCATAATCGTCATCATAATCATCATAATCATCATCATAATCATCATCACAATCATCATCATAATCATAATCATAATCATCATCATAATCATCATCATAATCATCATCATAACCGTCATCATAATCAGCATCATAGTCATCATCATAATCATCATCATAATCGTCATCATAATCGTCATCATAATCGTCATCATAATCGTCATCATGGTCGTCATCATTATAGTCATCATAACCATCATCATAATCATCATCATAATTATCATCATAATCACCATCATAATCATCATCATAATCATCATCATAATAATCATCATAATCATCATCATAATCATAATCATAATCATCATCATAAAAGTCAACGTAATCAGCATCATAGTCATAGTCATAATAGTCATGATAATCATTATCATAATCATCATCATAATCGTCATCATAATAATTATCGTAGTCATCATCATAATAGTCCTCATAATCGTCATCATAATCGTCATCATAATCATCATCATAATCATCATCATAATCATCATCATAATCATCATCACAATAGTCCTCATAATCGTCACCATAATCGTCATCATAATCATCATCATAATCATCATCATAATCATCATCATAATCATCATCATAACCGTCATCATAATCAGCATCATAGTCATCATCATAATCATCATCATAATCATCATCATAATCAACATCATAATCATCATCATAATCATTATCATAATCATCATCATAATCATCATCATAACCGTCATCATAATCAGCATCATAGTCATCATCATAATCATTATCATAATCAACATCATAATCATCAACATAATCGTCATCATGGTCATCATCATAATAGACCTCATAATCGTAATCATTATAGTCATCATAATCATCATCATAATCATCATCATAATCATCATCATAATCATCATCATAATCAACATCATAATAGTCATCATGGTTATCATCATAATCGTCATCATAATCATCATAATAGTCATCATAATCGACATCATTATAGTCATCATAGTCATTATCATAATCGTCATCATAGTCGTCATCATAATCGTCATCATAATCATCATCACAATGATCATCGTAATCATCATCATAATCATCATCATAATCATTATCATAATCATCATCATAATCATCATCATAACCGTCATCATAATCAACATCATAATCATCAACATAATCGTCATCATGGTCATCATCATACTAGTCCTCATAATCGTCATCATTATAGTCATCATAATCATCATCACAATCATCATCATAATCATCATCATTGTCATCATCATAATAGTCCTCATAATCGTCATCTTTATAGTCATCATAATCATCATCATAATCGTCGTCATAGTCATCATCATAATAGTCATCATAATCATCATCATAATCATCATCATAATCATCATCATAATCATCATCATATTCATCATCATAGTCATCATCATAATCATTATCATAATCATTATCATAACCGTAATCATAATCATCATCATAATCGTCATCACAATCATCATCGTAGTCATCATCATAATCATCATCATAATCATCACCATAATCATCATCATAATCATCATCATAATCATCGTCATAATCATAATCATAATGATCATCATAATCATCATCATAATCATCATCATAATCATCATCAGAATCATCATCATAACCGTCATCATCATCAGCATCAGAGTCATCATCATAATCATCATCATAATCGTCTTCATAATCGTCATCATAATCGTCATCATAATCGTCATCATAATCGTCATCATAATCGTCATCATGATCGTCATCATTATAGTCATCATAACCATCATCATAATCATCATCATAATTATCATCATAATCACCATCATAATCATCATCATAATCATCATCATAATAATCATCATAATCATCATCATAATCATAATCATAATCATCATCATAAAAGTCAACGTAATCAGCATCATAGTCATAGTCATAATAGTCATGATAATCATTATCATAATCATCATTATAATCGTCATCATAATAATTATCGTAGTCATCATCATAATAGTCCTCATAATCGTCATCATAATCGTCATCATAATCATCATCATAATCATCATCATAATCATCATCATAATATCATCATTATCATCATCATAATATTCATCATAATCATCATCATAATCATCATCATTATAGTCATCATAATCGTCATCATAATCATCATAATCATCATCATAATCATCATCATAATCATCATCATAATCATCATCATAATCATTATCATAATCATCATCATAATCATCATCATAACCGTCATCATAATCAGCATCATAGTCATCATCATAATCATTATCATAATCAACATCATAATCATCAACATAATCGTCATCATGGTCATCATCATAATAGACCTCATAATCGTAATCATTATAGTCATCATAATCATCATCATAATCATCATCATAATCATCATCATAATCATCATCATAATCAACATCATAATAGTCATCATGGTTATCATCATAATCGTCATCATAATCATCATAATAGTCATCATAATCGACATCATTATAGTCATCATAGTCATTATCATAATCGTCATCATAGTCGTCATCATAATCGTCATCATAATCATCATCATAATGATCATCATAATCATCATCATAATGATCATCGTAATCATCATCATAATCATCATCATAATCATTATCATAATCATCATCATAATCATCATCATAACCGTCATCATAATCAACATCATAATCATCAACATAATCGTCATCATCGTCATCATCATACTAGTCCTCATAATCGTCATCATTATAGTCATCATAATCATCATCATAATCATCATCACAATCATCATCATAATCATCATCATTGTCATCATCATAATAGTCCTCATAATCGTCATCTTTATAGTCATCATAATCATCATCATAATCGTCGTCATAGTCATCATCATAATAGTCATCATAATCATCATCATATTCATCATCATAGTCATCATCATAACCATTATCATAATCATTATCATAACCGTAATCATAATCATCATCATAATCGTCATCACAATCATCATCGTAGTCATCATCATAATCATCATCATAATCATCACCATAATCATCATCATAATCATCATCATAATCATCGTGATAATCATAATCATAATGATCATCATAATCATCATCATAATCAGCATCATAATCATCATCATAATCATCATCATAACCGTCATCATAATCAGCATCAGAGTCATCATCATAATCATCATCATAATCGTCTTCATAATCGTCATCATAATCGTCATCATAATCGTCATCATAATCGTCATCATAATCGTCATCATAATCGTCATCATAATCATCATCATAATCATCATCATAATAATCATCATAATCATCATCATAATCATCATCATAATCATAATCATAATCATAATCATCATCATAACCGTCAACGTAATCAGCATCATAGTCACAGTCATAATAGTCATCATAATCATCATCATAATCATCATCATAATCGTCATCATGGTCATCATAATCATCATCATAGTCATCATCATAATCATCATCATAATCACCATCATAATCATCATCATAATCATCATCACAATCATCATCACAATCATCATCATAATCATCATCATAATGATCATCATTGTCATCATCATAATAGTCCTCATAATCGTCGTCTTTATAGTCATCAGACTCATCATAATCATCATCATAATAGTCATCATAATAGTCATCATAATCGTCATCATTATAGTCATAATAATCATTATCATAGTCATCATCATAATAGTCCTCATAATCGTCATCATAATCATCATCATAATCATCATCATAACCGTCATCATAATCATCATCATAATCATCATCATAATCATCATCATAATCATCATCATAATCATCATCATAATCATCATCATAATCATCATCATAGTCATCATCATAATCATCATCATAATCATCATCATAACCGTCATCATAATCATCATCATAATCATCATCATAATCATCATCATAATCATCATCATAATCATCATCATAATATCATCATAATCATCATCATAATATTCATCATAATCATCATCATAATCATTATCATAATCGTCATCATAGTCATCATCATAATCGTCATCATAATCATCATCATAATGATCATCATAATCATCATCATAATGATCATCATAGTCATCATCATAATCATCATCATAATATTCATCATAATCATCATCATAATCATTATCATAATCATCATCATAATCATCATCATAATAATCATCATAATCATCATCATAATCATAATCATAATCATCATCATAACCGTCAACGTAATCAGCATCATAGTCACAGTCATAATAGTCATCATAATCATCATCATAATCATCATCATGATCGTCATCATGGTCATCATAATCATCATCATAATCATCATCATAATCGTCATCACAATCATCATCGTAGTCATCATAATAATCATCATCATAATCATCACCATAATCATCATCATAATCATCATCATAATCATCGTCATAATCATAATCATAATGATCATCATAATCATCATCATAATGATTATCATAATCATCATCATAATGATCATCGTAAACGTCATCATAATCATCATAATAGTCATCATAATCGTCATCATAATCGTCATCATAATCGTCATCATAATCATCATCATAATCATCATCATAATCATCATCATAATCATCATCATAATCATCATCACAATCATCATCATAATCATAATCATAATCATCATCATAATCATCATCATAATCATTATCATAATCATCATCATAATCACCGTCATAATCATCATCATAATCATCATCATAACCGTCATCATAATCATCATCATAATAGTCATCATAATCGTCATCATTATAGTCATCATAATCGTCATCATAATCATCATAATCATCATCATAATCATCATCATAATCATCATCATAATCATCATCATAATCATCATCATAATCATTATCATAATCATCATCATAATCATCATCATAACCGTCATCATAATCAGCATCATAGTCATCATCATAATCATCATCATAATCGTCATCATAATCGTCATCATAATCGTCATCATAATCGTCATCATGGTCGTCATCATTATAGTCATCATAACCATCATCATAATCATCAACATAATTATCATCATAATCACCATCATAATCATCATCATAATCATCATCATAATAATCACCATAATCATCATCATAATCATAATCATAATCATCATCATAAAAGTCAACGTAATCAGCATCATAGTCATAGTCATAATAGTCATGATAATCATTATCATAATCATCATCATAATCGTCATCATAATAATTATCGTAGTCATCATCATAATAGTCCTCATAATCGTCATCATAATCGTCATCATAATCATCATCATAATCATCATCATAATCATCATCATAATCATCATCACAATAGTCCTCATAATCGTCACCATAATCGTCATCATAATCATCATCATAATCATCATCATAATCATCATCATAATCATCATCATAACCGTCATCATAATCAGCATCATAGTCATCATCATAATCATCATCATAATCATCATCATAATCAACATCATAATCATCATCATAATCATTATCATAATCATCATCATAATCATCATCATAACCGTCATCATAATCAGCATCATAGTCATCATCATAATCATTATCATAATCAACATCATAATCATCAACATAATCGTCATCATGGTCATCATCATAATAGACCTCATAATCGTAATCATTATAGTCATCATAATCATCATCCTAATCATCATCATAATCATCATCATAATCATCATCATAATCGACATCATTATAGTCATCATAGTCATTATCATAATCGTCATCATAGTCGTCATCATAATCGTCATCATAATCATCATCATAATGATCATCGTAATCATCATCATAATCATCATCATAATCATTATCATAATCATCATCATAATCATCATCATAACCGTCATCATAATCAACATCATAATCATCAACATAATCGTCATCATGGTCATCATCATACTAGTCCTCATAATCGTCATCATTATAGTCATCATAATCATCATCACAATCATCATCATAATCATCATCATTGTCATCATCATAATAGTCCTCATAATCGTCATCTTTATAGTCATCATAATCATCATCATAATCGTCGTCATAGTCATCATCATAATAGTCATCATAATCATCATCATAATCATCATCATAATCATCATCATAATCATCATCATATTCATCATCATAGTCATCATCATAATCATTATCATAATCATTATCATAACCGTAATCATAATCATCATCATAATCGTCATCACAATCATCATCGTAGTCATCATCATAATCATCATCATAATCATCACCATAATCATCATCATAATCATCATCATAATCATCGTCATAATCATAATCATAATGATCATCATAATCATCATCATAATCATCATCATAATCATCATCAGAATCATCATCATAACCGTCATCATCATCAGCATCAGAGTCATCATCATAATCATCATCATAATCGTCTTCATAATCGTCATCATAATCGTCATCATAATCGTCATCATAATCGTCATCATAATCGTCATCATAATCGTCATCATAATCATCATCATAATCATCATCATAATAATCATCATAATCATCATCATAGTCATCATCATAATCATAATCATAATCATCATCATAACCGTCAACGTAATCAGCATCATAGTCACAGTCATAATAGTCATCATAATCATCATCATAATCATCATCAAAATCGTCATCATGGTCATCATAATCATCATCATAGTCATCATCATAATCATCATCATAATCACCATCATAATCATCATCATAATCATCATCACAATCATCATCACAATCATCATCATAATCATCATCATAATGATCATCATTGTCATCATCATAATAGTCCTCATAATCGTCGTCTTTATAGTCATCAGACTCATCATAATCATCATCATAATAGTCATCATAATAGTCATCATAATCGTCATCATTATAGTCATAATAATCATTATCATAGTCATCATCATAATAGTCCTCATAATCGTCATCATAATCATCATCATAATCATCATCATAACCGTCATCATAATCATCATCATAATCATCATCATAATCATCATCATAATCATCATCATAATCATCATCATAATCATCATCATAATCATCATCATAGTCATCATCATAATCATCATCATAATCATCATCATAACCGTCATCATCATCATCATCATAATCATCATCATAATCATCATCATAATCATCATCATAATCATCATCATAATCATCATCATAATATCATCATAATCATCATCATAATATTCATCATAATCATCATCATAATCATTATCATAACCGTCATCATAATCAGCATCATAGTCGTCATCATAATCATTATCATAATCAACATCATAATCATCATCATAATCATCATCATAATATTCATCATAATCATCATCATAATCATTATCATAATCATCATCATAATCATCATCATAATAATCATCATAATCATCATCATAATCATAATCATAATCATCATCATAACCGTCAACGTAATCAGCATCATAGTCACAGTCATAATAGTCATCATAATCATCATCATAATCATCATCATGATCGTCATCATGGTCATCATAATCATCATCATAATCATCATCATAATCGTCATCACAATCATCATCGTAGTCATCATAATAATCATCATCATAATCATCATCATAATCATCATCATAATCATCATCATAATCATCATCATAATATCATCATAATCATCATCATAATATTCATCATAATCATCATCATAATCATTATCATAATCGTCATCATAGTCATCATCATAATCGTCATCATAATCATCATCATAATCATAATCATAATCATCATCATAACCGTCAACGTAATCAGCATCATAGTCACAGTCATAATAGTCATCATAATCATCATCATAATCATCATCATGATCGTCATCATGGTCATCATAATCATCATCATAATCATCATCATAATCGTCATCACAATCATCATCGTAGTCATCATAATAATCATCATCATAATCATCACCATAATCATCATCATAATCATCATCATAATCATCGTCATAATCATAATCATAATGATCATCATAATCATCATCATAATGATTATCATAATCATCATCATAATGATCATCGTAAACGTCATCATAATCATCATAATAGTCATCATAATCGTCATCATAATCGTCATCATAATCGTCATCATAATCATCATCATAATCATCATCATAATCATCATCATAATCGTCATCATAATCATAATCATAATCATCATCATAACCGTCAACGTAATCAGCATCATAGTCATAGTCATAATAGTCATCATAATCATCATCATAATCATCATCATAACCGTCATCATAATCATCATCATAATAGTCATCATAATCGTCATCATTATAGTCATCATAGTCATCATCATAATCAGCATCATAATCATCATCATAATCATCATCATAATCATCATCATAATCATCATCATAATCATCATCATAATCATCATCATAATCATCATCATAACCGTCATCATAATCATTACCATAATCGTCATCATAGTCATCATCATAATCATCATCATAATCATCATCATAATCATCATCATAATCATCATCATAATCATCATCATAACCGTCATCATAATCATCATAATAGTCATCATAATCTACATCATTATAGTCATCATAATCATCATCATAATCATCATCATAATCATCATCATAATCATCATCATAATCATCATCATGATCGTCATCATAATCGTCATCATAATCGTCATCATAATCATCATAATAGTCATCATAATCGTCATCATAATCGTCATCATAATCATCATTATAATCATCATCATACTCATCATCATAATCATCATCATAATCATCATCATAATCATCATCATAATCATAATCATAATCATCATCATAATCATCATCATAATCATTATCATAATCATCATCATAATCATCGTCATAATCATCATCATAATCATCATCATAACCGTCATCATAATCATCATCATAATAGTCATCATAATCGTCATCATTATAGTCATCATAATCGTCATCATAATCATCATAATCATCATCATAATCATCATCATAATCATCATCATAATCATCATCATAATAATCATCATAATCATCATCATAATCATAATCATAATCATCATCATAAAAGTCAACGTAATCAGCATCATAGTCATAGTCATAATAGTCATGATAATCATTATCATAATCATCATCATAATCGTCATCATAATAATTATCTTAGTCATCATCATAATAGTCCTCATAATCGTCATCATAATCGTCATCATAATCATCATCATAATCATCATCATAATCATCATCATAATCATCATCACAATAGTCCTCATAATCGTCACCATAATCGTCATCATAATCATCATCATAATCATCATCATAATCATCATCATAACCGTCATCATAATCAGCATCATAGTCATCATCATAATCATCATCATAATCATCATCATAATCATCATCATAATCATCATCACAATAGTCCTCATAATCGTCACCATAATCGTCATCATAATCATCATCATAATCATCATCATAATCATCATCATAATGATCATCGTAAACGTCATCATAATCATCATAATAGTCATCATAATCTACATCATTATAGTCATCATAATCATCATCATAATCATCATCATAATCGTCATCATAATCATCATAATAGTCATCATAATCGACATCATTATAGTCATCATAATCATTATCATAATCAACATCATAATCATCAACATAATCGTCATCATGGTCATCATCATAATAGACCTCATAATCGTAATCATTATAGTCATCATAATCATCATCATAATCATCATCATAATCATCATCATAATCATCATCATAATCAACATCATAATAGTCATCATGGTTATCATCATAATCGTCATCATAATCATCATAATAGTCATCATAATCGACATCATTATAGTCATCATAGTCATTATCATAATCGTCATCATAGTCGTCATCATAATCGTCATCATAATCATCATCATAATGATCATCATAATCATCATCATAATGATCATCGTAATCATCATCATAATCATCATCATAATCATTATCATAATCATCATCATAATCATCATCATAACCGTCATCATAATGAACATCATAATCATCAACATAATCGTCATCATGGTCATCATCATACTAGTCCTCATAATCGTCATCATTATAGTCATCATAATCATCATCATAATCATCATCACAATCATCATCATAATCATCATCATTGTCATCATCATAATAGTCCTCATAATCGTCATCTTTATAGTCATCATAATCATCATCATAATCGTCGTCATAGTCATCATCATAATAGTCATCATAATCATCATCATAATCATCATCATAATCATCATCATATTCATCATCATAGTCATCATCATAATCATTATCATAATCATTATCATAACCGTAATCATAATCATCATCATAATCGTCATCACAATCATCATCGTAGTCATCATCATAATCATCATCATAATCATCACCATAATCATCATCATAATCATCATCATAATCATCGTCATAATCATAATCATAATGATTATCATAATCATCATCATAATCATCATCATAATCATCATCAGAATCATCATCATAACCGTCATCATCATCAGCATCAGAGTCATCATCATAATCATCATCATAATCGTCTTCATAATCGTCATCATAATCGTCATCATAATCGTCATCATAATCGTCATCATAATCGTCATCATAATCGTCATCATAATCGTCATCATAATCATCATCATAATCATCATCATAATAATCATCATAATCATCATCATAATCATCATCATAATCATAATCATAATCATCATCATAACCGTCAACGTAATCAGCATCATAGTCACAGTCATAATAGTCATCATAATCATCATCATAATCATCATCATAATCGTCATCATGGTCATCATAATCATCATCATAGTCATCATCATAATCATTATCATAATCACCATCATAATCATCATCATAATCATCATCACAATCATCATCACAATCATCATCATAATCATCATCATAATGATCATCATTGTCATCATCATAATAGTCCTCATAATCGTCGTCTTTATAGTCATCAGACTCATCATAATCATCATCATAATAGTCATCATAACAGTCATCATAATCGTCATCATAATCATCATAATCATCATCATAATCATCATCATAATCATCATCATAATCATCATCATAATCATCATCATGATCGTCATCATAATCGTCATCATAATCGTCATCATAATCATCATAATAGTCATCATAATCGTCATCATAATCGTCATCATAATCATCATTATAATCATCATCATAATCATCATTATAATCATCATCATACTCATCATCATAATCATCATCATAATCATCATCATAATCATCATCATAATCATAATCATAATCATCATCATAATCATCATCATAATCATTATCATAATCATCATCATAATCATCGTCATAATCATCATCATAATCATCATCATAACCGTCATCATAATCATCATCATAATAGTCACCATAATCGTCATCATTATAGTCATCATAATCGTCATCATAATCATCATAATCATCATCATAATCATCATCATAATCATCATCATAATCATCATCATAATAATCATCATAATCATCATCATAATCATAATCATAATCATCATCATAAAAGTCAACGTAATCAGCATCATAGTCATAGTCATAATAGTCATGATAATCATTATCATAATCATCATCATAATCATCATCATAACCGTCATCATAATCATCATCATAATAGTCATCATAATCGTCATCATTATAGTCATCATAATCGTCATCATAATCATCATAATCATCATCATAATCATCATCATAATCAGCATCATAATCATCATCATAATCATCATCATAATCATCATCATAATCATCATCATAATCATCATCATAATCATCATCATAACCGTCATCATAATCATTACCATAATCGTCATCATAGTCATCATCATAATCATCATCATAATCATCATCATAATCATCATCATAATCATCATCATAATCATCATCATAACCGTCATCATAATCATCATAATAGTCATCATAATCTACATCATTATAGTCATCATAATCATCATCATAATCATCATCATAATCATCATCATAATCATCATCATAATCATCATCATGATCGTCATCATAATCGTCATCATAATCGTCATCATAATCATCATAATAGTCATCATAATCGTCATCATAATAGTCATCATAATCATCATTATAATCATCATCATAATCATCATTATAATCATCATCATACTCATCATCATAATCATCATCATAATCATCATCATAATCATCATCATAATCATAATCATAATCATCATCATAATCATCATCATAATCATTATCATAATCATCATCATAATCATCGTCATAATCATCATCATAATCATCATCATAACCGTCATCATAATCATCATCATAATAGTCATCATAATCGTCATCATTATAGTCATCATAATCGTCATCATAATCATCATAATCATCATCATAATCATCATCATAATCATCATCATAATCATCATCATAATAATCATCATAATCATCATCATAATCATCATCATAATCATCATCATAAAAGTCAACGTAATCAGCATCATAGTCATAGTCATAATAGTCATGATAATCATTATCATAATCATCATCATAATCGTCATCATAATAATTATCTTAGTCATCATCATAATAGTCCTCATAATCGTCATCATAATCGTCATCATAATCATCATCATAATCATCATCATAATCATCATCATAATCATCATCACAATAGTCCTCATAATCGTCACCATAATCGTCATCATAATCATCATCATAATCATCATCATAATCATCATCATAATCATCATCATAACCGTCATCATAATCAGCATCATAGTCATCATCATAATCATCATCATAATCATCATCATAATCATCATCATAATCATCATCATAATCATCATCACAATAGTCCTCATAATCGTCACCATAATCGTCATCATAATCATCATCATAATCATCATCATAATCATCATCATAATCATCATCATAATCATTATCATAATCATCATCATACTCATCATCATAACCGTCATCATAATCAGCATCATAGTCATCATCATAATCATTATCATAATCAACATCATAATCATCAACATAATCGTCATCATGGTCATCATCATAATAGACCTCATAATCGTAATCATTATAGTCATCATAATCATCATCATAATCATCATCATAATCATCATCATAATCATCATCATAATCAACATCATAATAGTCATCATGGTTATCATCATAATCGTCATCATAATCATCATAATAGTCATCATAATCGACATCATTACAGTCATCATAGTCATTATCATAATCGTCATCATAGTCGTCATCATAATCGTCATCATAATCATCATCATAATGATCATCATAATCATCATCATAATGATCATCGTAATCATCATCATAATCATCATCATAATCATTATCATAATCATCATCATAATCATCATCATAACCGTCATCATAATCAACATCATAATCATCAACATAATCGTCATCATGGTCATCATCATACTAGTCCTCATAACCGTCATCATTATAGTCATCATAATCATCATCATAATCATCATCACAATCATCATCATAATCATCATCATTGTCATCATCATAATAGTCCTCATAATCGTCATCTTTATAGTCATCATAATCATCATCATAATCGTCGTCATAGTCATCATCATAATAGTCATCATAATCATCATCATAATCATCATCATAATCATCATCATATTCATCATCATAGTCATCATCATAATCATTATCATAATCATTATCATAACCGTAATCATAATCATCATCATAATCGTCATCACAATCATCATCGTAGTCATCATCATAATCATCATCATAATCATCACCATAATCATCATCATAATCATCATCATAATCATCGTCATAATCATAATCATAATGATCATCATAATCATCATCATAATCATCATCATAATCATCATCATAATCATCATCATAACCGTCATCATAATCAGCATCAGAGTCATCATCATAATCATCATCATAATCGTCTTCATAATCGTCATCATAATCGTCATCATAATCGTCATCATAATCGTCATCATAATCGTCATCATAATCGTCATCATAGTCATCATCATAATCATCATCATAATAATCATCATAATCATCATCATAATCATCATCATAATCATAATCATAATCATCATCATAACCGTCAACGTAATCAGCATCATAGTCACAGTCATAATAGTCATCATAATCATCATCATAATCATCATCATAATCGTCATCATGGTCATCATAATCATCATCATAGTCATCATCATAATCATCATCATAATCACCATCATAATCATCATCATGATCATCATCATAATCATCATCACAATCATCATCATAATCATCATCATAATGATCATCATTGTCATCATCATAATAGTCCTCATAATCGTCGTCTTTATAGTCATCAGACTCATCATAATCATCATCATAATAGTCATCATAATAGTCATCATAATCGTCATCATTATAGTCATAATAATCATTATCATAGTCATCATCATAATAGTCCTCATAATCGTCATCATAATCATCATCATAATCATCATCATAACCGTCATCATAATCATCATCATAATCATCGTCATAATCATCATCATAGTCATCATCATAATCATTATCATAATCATTATCATAACCGTAATCATAATCATCATCATAATCGTCATCACAATCATCATCGTAGTCATCATCATAATCATCATCATAATCATCACCATAATCATCATCATAATATTCATCATAATCATCATCATAATCATCATCATAATCATCATCATGATCATCATCATGGTCATCATAATCATCATCATAATAATCATCATAATCATCATCATAATCATAATCATAATCATCATCATAAAAGTCAACGTAATCAGCATCATAGTCATAGTCATAATAGTCATGATAATCATTATCATAATCATCATCATAATCGTCATCATAATAATTATCGTAGTCATCATCATAATAGTCCTCATAATCGTCATCATAATCGTCATCATAATCATCATCATAATCATCATCATAATCATCATCATAATCATCATCACAATAGTCCTCATAATCGTCATCATGGTCATCATCATACTAGACCTCATAATCGTAATCATTATAGTCATCATAATCATCATCATAATCATCATCATAATCATCATCATAATCATCATCATAATCATCATCATAATCAACATCATAATAGTCATCATGGTTATCATCATAATCGTCATCATAATCATCATAATAGTCATCATAATCGACATCATTATAGTCATCATAGTCATTATCATAATCGTCATCATAGTCGTCATCATAATCGTCATCATAATCATCATCATAATGATCATCGTAATCATCATCATAATCATCATCATAATCATTATCATAATCATCATCATAATCATCATCATAACCGTCATCATAATCAACATCATAATCATCAACATAATCGTCATCATGGTAATCATCATACTAGTCCTCATAATCGTCATCATTATAGTCATCATAATCATCATCAGAATCATCATCACAATCATCATCATAATCATCATCATTGTCATCATCATAATAGTCCTCATAATCGTCATCTTTATAGTCATCATAATCATCATCATAATCGTCGTCATAGTCATCATCATAATAGTCATCATAATCATCATCATAATCATCATCATAATCATCATCATATTCATCATCATAGTCATCATCATAATCATTATCATAATCATTATCATAACCGTAATCATAATCATCATCATAATCGTCATCACAATCATCATCGTAGTCATCATCATAATCATCATCATAATCATCACCATAATCATCATCATAATCATCATCATAATCATCGTCATAATCATAATCATAATGATCATCATAATCATCATCATAATCATCATCATAATCATCATCATAATCATCATCATAATCATCATCATAACCGTCATCATAATCAGCATCAGAGTCATCATCATAATCATCATCATAATCGTCTTCATAATCGTCATCATAATCGTCATCATAATCGTCATCATAATCGTCATCATAATCGTCATCATAATCGTCATCATAATCATCATCATAATCATCATCATAATAATCATCATAATCATCATCATAATCATCATCATAATCATAATCATAATCATCATCATAACCGTCAACGTAATCAGCATCATAGTCACGGTCATAATAGTCATCATAATCATCATGATAATCATCATCATAATCGTCATCATGGTCATCATAATCATCATCATAGTCATCATCATAATCATCATCATAATCACCATCATAATCATCATCATGATCATCATCATAATCATCATCACAATCATCATCATAATCATCATCATAATGATCATCATTGTCATCATCATAATAGTCCTCATAATCGTCGTCTTTATAGTCATCAGACTTATCATAATCATCATCATAATAGTCATCATAATAGTCATCATAATCGTCATCATTATAGTCATAATAATCATTATCATAGTCATCATCATAATAGTCCTCATAATCGTCATCATAATCATCATCATAATCATCATCATAACCGTCATCATAATCATCATCATAATCATCATCATAATCATCATCATAATCATCATCATAATCATCATCATAATCATCGTCATAATCATCATCATAGTCATCATCATAATCATCATCATAATCATCATCATAACCGTCATCATAATCATCATCATAATCATCATCATAATCATCATCATAATCATCATCATAATCATCATCATAATATCATCATAATCATCATCATAATATTCATCATAATCATCATCATAATCATTATCATAATCGTCATCATAGTCATCATCATAATCGTCATCATAATCATCATCATAATTATCATCATAATCATCATCATAATGATCATCATAGTCATCATTATAATCATCATCATAATATTCATCATAATCATCATCATAATCATTATCATAATCATCATCATAATCATCATCATAATAATCATCATAATCATCATCATAATCATAATCATCATCATAACCGTCAACGTAATCAGCATCATAGTCACAGTCATAATAGTCATCATAATCATCATCATAATCATCATCATGATCATCATCATGGTCATCATAATCATCATCATAGTCATCATCATAATCATCGTCATAATCATCATCATAGTCATCATCATAATCATTATCATAATCATTATCATAACCGTAATCATAATCATCATCATAATCGTCATCACAATCATCATCGTAGTCATCATCATAATCATTATCATAATCATCACCATAATCATCATCATAATCATCGTCATTATCATAATCATAATGATCATCATAATCATCATCATAATCATCATCATAATCATCATCATAATCATCATCATAACCGTCATCATAATCAACATCATAATCATCAACATAATCGTCATCATGCTCATCATCATACTAGTCCTCATAATCGTCATCATTATAGTCATCATAATCATCATCATAATCGTCGTCATAATCAGCATCAGAGTCATCATCATAATCATCATCATAATTGTCTTCATAATCGTCATCATAATCGTCATCATAATCGTCATCATAATCGTCATCATAATCGTCATCATAATCGTCATCATAATCATCATCATAATCATCATCATAATAATCATCATAATCATCATCATAATCATCATCATAATCATAATCATAATCATCATCATAATCATCATCATAATCATCATCATAACCGTCATCATAATCAGCATCAGAGTCATCATCATAATCATCATCATAATTGTCTTCATAATCGTCATCATAATCGTCATCATAATCGTCATCATAATCGTCATCATAATCGTCATCATAATCGTCATCATAATCATCATCATAATCATCATCATAATAATCATCATAATCATCATCATAATCATCATCATAATCATAATCATCATCCTAACCGTCAACGTAATCAGCATCATAGTGACAGTCATAATAGTCATCATAATCATCATCATAATCATCATCATAATCGTCATCATGGTCATCATAATCATCATCATAGTCATCATCATAATCATCATCATAATCACCATCATAATCATCATCATGATCATCATCATAATCATCATCACAATCATCATCATAATCATCATCATAATGATCATCATTGTCATCATCATAATAGTCCTCATAATCGTTGTCTTTATAGTCATCAGACTCATCATAATCATCATCATAATAGTCATCATAATAGTCATCATAATCGTCATCATTATAGTCATAATAATCATTATCATAGTCATCATCATAATAGTCCTCATAATCGTCATCATAATCATCATCATAATCATCATCATAACCGTCATCATAATCATCATCATAATCATCATCATAATCATCATCATAATCATCATCATAATCATCATCATAATCATCGTCATAATCATCATCATAGTCATCATCATAATCATCATCATAATCATCATCATAACCGTCATCATAATCATCATCATAATCATCATCATAATCATCATCATAATATCATCATAATCATCATCATAATATTCATCATAATCATCATCGTAACCGTCAACGTAATCAGCATCATAGTCACAGTCATAATAGTCATCATAATCATCATCATAATCATCATCATGATCATCATCATGGTCATCATAATCATCATCATAGTCATCATCATAATCATCGTCATAATCATCATCATAGTCATCATCATAATCATTATCATAATCATTATCATAACCGTAATCATAATCATCATCATAATCGTCATCACAATCATCATCGTAGTCATCATCATAATCATCATCCTAATCATCACCATAATCATCATCATAATCATCATCATAATCATCGTCATTATCATAATCATAATGATCATCATAATCATCATCATAATCATCATCATAATCATCATCATAATCATCATCATAACCGTCATCATAATCAGCATCAGAGTCATCATCATAATCATCATCATAGTCATCATCATAATCATCGTCATAATCATCATCGTAGTCATCATAATAATCATCATCATAATCATCACCATAATCATCATCATAATCATCATCATAATCATCGTCATAATCATAATCATAATGATCATCATAATCATCATCATAATGATTATCATAATCATCATCATAATGATCATCGTAAACGTCATCATAATCATCATAATAGTCATCATAATCGTCATCATAATCGTCATCATAATCGTCATCATAATCATCATCATAATCATAATCATAATCATCATCATAACCGTCAACGTAATCAGCATCATAGTCATAGTCATAATAGTCATCATAATCATCATCATAATCATCATCATAACCGTCATCATAATCATCATCATAATAGTCATCATAATCGTCATCATTATAGTCATCATAATCATCATCATAATCAGCATCATAATCATCATCATAATCATCATCATAATCATCATCATAATCATCATCATAATCATCATCATAATCATCATCATAACCGTCATCATAATCATTACCATAATCGTCATCATAGTCATCATCATAATCATCATCATAATCATCATCATAATCATCATCATAATCATGATCATAATATTCACCATAATCATTATCATAATCATCATCATAACCGTCATCATAATTATCATCATAATCATTATCATAATCATCATTATAATCATCATCATAATCATCATCATAATCATCATCATAATCATCATCATAATCATCATCATAACCGTCATCATAATCATCATAATAGTCATCATAATCTACATCATTATAGTCATCATAATCATCATCATAATCATCATCATAATCATCATCATAATCATCATCATAATCATCATCATGATCGTCATCATAATCGTCATCATAATCGTCATCATAATCATCATAATAGTCATCATAATCATCATTATAATCATCATCATAATCATCATTATAATCATCATCATACTCATCATCATAATCATCATCATAATCATCATCATAATCATCATCATAATCATAATCATAATCATCATCATAATCATCATCATAATCATTATCATAATCATCATCATAATCATCATCATAATCATCATCATAATCATTATCATAATCATCATCATAATCATCATCATAACCGTCATCATAATCAGCATCATAGTCATCATCATAATCATCATCATAATCGTCATCATAATCGTCATCATAATCGTCATCATAATCGTCATCATAATCGTCATCATTATAGTCATCATAACCATCATCATAATCATCATCATAATCATCATCATAATCACCATCATAATCATCATCATGATCATCATCATAATCATCATCACAATCATCATCATAATCATCATCATAATGATCATCATTGTCATCATCATAATAGTCCTCATAATCGTCGTCTTTATAGTCATCAGACTCATCATAATCATCATCATAATAGTCATCATAATAGTCATCATAATCGTCATCATTATAGTCATAATAATCATTATCATAGTCATCATCATAATCATCATCATAATCATCATCATAACCGTCATCATAATCATCATCATAATCATCATCATAATCATCATCATAATCATCATCATAATCATTATCATAATCATCATCATAATCATGGTCATAATCATCATCATAACCGTCATCATAATTATCATCATAATCATTATCATAATCATCATTATAATCATCATCATAATCATCATCATAATCATCATCATAATCATCATCATACTCATCATCATAACCGTCATCATAATCATCATAATAGTCATCATAATCTACATCATTATAGTCATCATAATCATCATCATAATCTACATCATAATCATCATCATAATCATCATCATAATCATCATCATGATCGTCATCATAATCGTCATCATAATCGTCATCATAATCATCATAATAGTCATCATAATCGTCATCATAATCGTCATCATAATCATCATTATAATCATCATCATAATCATCATTATAATCATCATCATACTCATCATCATAATCATCATCATAATCATCATCATAATCATCATCATAATCATAATCATAATCATCATCATAATCATCATCATAATCATTATCATAATCATCATCATAATCATGGTCATAATCATCATCATAATCATCATCATAACCGTCATCATAATCGTCATCATAATCGTCATCATAATCGTCATCATTATAGTCATCATAACCATCATCATAATCATCATCATGATCGTCATCATAATCGTCATCATAATCGTCATCATAATCATCATAATAGTCATCATAATCATCATTATAATCATCATCATAATCATCATTATAATCATCATCATACTCATCATCATAATCATCATCATAATCATCATCATAATCATCATCATAATCATAATCATAATCATCATCATAATCATCATCATAATCATTATCATAATCATCATCATAATCATCATCATAATCATCATCATAATCATTATCATAATCATCATCATAATCATCATCATAACCGTCATCATAATCAGCATCATAGTCATCATCATAATCATCATCATAATCGTCATCATAATCGTCATCATAATCGTCATCATAATCGTCATCATAATCGTCATCATTATAGTCATCATAACCATCATCATAATCATCATCATAATCATCATCATAATCACCATCATAATCATCATCATGATCATCATCATAATCATCATCACAATCATCATCATAATCATCATCATAATGATCATCATTGTCATCATCATAATAGTCCTCATAATCGTCGTCTTTATAGTCATCAGACTCATCATAATCATCATCATAATAGTCATCATAATAGTCATCATAATCGTCATCATTATAGTCATAATAATCATTATCATAGTCATCATCATAATCATCATCATAATCATCATCATAACCGTCATCATAATCATCATCATAATCATCATCATAATCATCATCATAATCATCATCATAATCATTATCATAATCATCATCATAATCATGGTCATAATCATCATCATAACCGTCATCATAATTATCATCATAATCATTATCATAATCATCATTATAATCATCATCATAATCATCATCATAATCATCATCATAATCATCATCATAATCATCATCATAACCGTCATCATAATCATCATAATAGTCATCATAATCATCATCATAATCTACATCATAATCATCATCATAATCATCATCATAATCATCATCATGATCGTCATCATAATCGTCATCATAATCGTCATCATAATCATCATAATAGTCATCATAATCGTCATCATAATCGTCATCATAATCATCATTATAATCATCATCATAATCATCATTATAATCATCATCATACTCATCATCATAATCATCATCATAATCATCATCATAATCATCATCATAATCATCATCATAACCGTCATCATAATCAGCATCATAGTCATCATCATAATCATCATCATAATCGTCATCATAATCGTCATCATAATCGTCATCATAATCGTCATCATAATCGTCATCATTATAGTCATCATAACCATCATCATAATCATCATCATAATTATCATCATAATCACCATCATAATCATCATCATAATCATCATCATAATAATCATCATAATCATCATCATAATCAGCATCATAGTCATCATCATAATCATTATCATAATCAACATCATAATCATCAACATAATCGTCATCATGGTCATCATCATAATAGACCTCATAATCGTAATCATTATAGTCATCATAATCATCATCATAATCATCATCATAATCATCATCATAATCATCATCATAATCATCATCATAATCAACATCATAATAGTCATCATAATTGACATCACTATAGTCATCATAGTCATTATCATAATCGTCATCATAGTCGTCATCATAATCGTCATCATAATCATCATCATAATGATCATCATAATCATCATCATAATGATCATCGTAATCATCATCATAATCATCATCATAATCATTATCATAATCATCATAATAATCATCATCATAACCGTCATCATAATCAACATCATAATCATCAACATAATCGTCATCATGGTCATCATCATACTAGTCCTCATAATCGTCATCATTATAGTCATCATAATCATCATCATAATCATCATCACAATCATCATCATAATCATCATCATTGTCATCATCATAATAGTCCTCATAATCGTCATCTTTATAGTCATCATAATCATCATCATAATCGTCGTCATAGTCATCATCATAATAGTCATCATAATCATCATCATAATCATCATCATAATCATCATCATATTCATCATCATAGTCATCATCATAATCATTATCATAATCATTATCATAACCGTAATCATAATCATCATCATAATCGTCATCACAATCATCATCGTAGTCATCATCATAATCATCATCATAATCATCACCATAATCATCATCATAATCATCATCATAATCATCGTCATAATCATAATCATAATGATCATCATAATCATCATCATAATCATCATCATAATCATCATCATAATCATCATCATAACCGTCATCATAATCAGCATCAGAGTCATCATCATTATCATCATCATAATCGTCTTCATAATCGTCATCATAATCGTCATCATATTCGTCATCATAATCGTCATCATAATCGTCATCATAATCGTCATCATAATCATCATCATAATCATCATCATAATACTCATCATAATCATCATCATAATCATCATCATAATCATAATCATAATCATCATCATAACCGTCAACGTAATCAGCATCATAGTCACAGTCATAATAGTCATCATAATCATCATCATAATCATCATCATAATCGTCATCATGGTCATCATAATCATCATCATAGTCATCATCATAATCATCATCATAATCACCATCATAATCATCATCATGATCATCATCATAATCATCATCATAATCATCATTACAATCATCATCATAATCATCATCATAATGATCATCATTGTCATCATCATAATAGTCCTCATAATCGTCGTCTTTATAGTCATCAGACTCATCATAATCATCATCATAATAGTCGTCATAATAGTCATCATAATCGTCATCATTATAGTCATAATAATCATTATCATAGTCATCATCATAATAGTCCTCATAATCGTCATCATAATCATCATCATAATCATCATCATAACCATCATCATAATCATCGTCATAATCATCATCATAGTCATCATCATAATCATCATCATAATCATCATTATAACCGTCATCATAATCATCATCATAATCATCATCATAATCATCATCATAATCATCATCATAATATTCATCATAATCATCATCATAATCATTATCATAATCGTCATCATAGTCATCATCATAATCGTCATCATAAACATCATCATAATGATCATCATTATCATCATCATAATGATCATCATAGTCATCAACATAATCGTCATCATAATCGTCATCATAATCGTCATCATAATCGTCATCATAATCGTCATCATAATCGTCATCATTATAGTCATCATAACCATCATCATAATCATCATCATAATCATCATCATAATCACCATCATAATCATCATCATGATCATCATCATAATCATCATCACAATCATCATCATAATCATCATCATAATGATCATCATTGTCATCATCATAATAGTCCTCATAATCGTCGTCTTTATAGTCATCAGACTCATCATAATCATCATCATAATAGTCATCATAATAGTCATCATAATCGTCATCATTATAGTCATAATAATCATTATCATAGTCATCATCATAATCATCATCATAATCATCATCATAACCGTCATCATAATCATCATCATAATCATCATCATAATCATCATCATAATCATCATCATAATCATTATCATAATCATCATCATAATCATGGTCATAATCATCATCATAACCGTCATCATAATTATCATCATAATCATTATCATAATCATCATTATAATCATCATCATAATCATCATCATAATCATCATCATAACCGTCATCATAATCATCATAATAGTCATCATAATCTACATCATTATAGTCATCATAATCATCATCATAATCATCATCATAATCATCATCATAACCGTCATCATAATCATCATAATAGTCATCATAATCTACATCATAATCGTCATCATAATCATCATAATAGTCATCATAATCGTCATCATAATCGTCATCATAATCATCATTATAATCATCATCATAATCATCATTATAATCATCATCATACTCATCATCATAATCATCATCATAATCATCATCATAATCATCATCATAATCATAATCATAATCATCATCATAATCATCATCATAATCATTATCATAATCATCATCATAATCATGGTCATAATCATCATCATAATCATCATCATAACCGTCATCATAATCATCATCATAATAGTCATCATAATCGTCATCATTATAGTCATCATAATCGTCATCATAATCATCATAATCATCATCATAATCATCATCATAATCATCATCATAATCATCATCATAATCATCATCATAATCATTATCATAATCATCATCATAATCATCATCATAACCGTCATCATAATCAGCATCATAGTCATCATCATAATCATCATCATAATCGTCATCATAATCGTCATCATAATCGTCATCATAATCGTCATCATAATCGTCATCATTATAGTCATCATAACCATCATCATAATCATCATCATAATTATCATCATAATCACCATCATAATCATCATCATAATCATCATCATAATAATCATCATAATCATCATCATAATCATAATCATAATCATCATCATAATCGTCATCATAATAATTATCGTAGTCATCATCATAATAGTCCTCATAATCGTCATCATAATCGTCATCATAATCATCATCATAATCATCATCATAATCATCATCATAATCATCATCACAATAGTCCTCATAATCGTCACCATAATCGTCGTCATAATCATCATCATAATCATCATCATAATCATCATCATAATCATCATCATAACCGTCATCATAATCAGCATCATAGTCATCATCATAACCATCATCATAATCATCATCATAATCATCATCATAATCATCATCATAATCATTATCATAATCATCATCATAATCATCATCATAACCGTCATCATAATCAGCATCATAGTCATCATCATAATCATTATCATAATCAACATCATAATCATCAACATAATCGTCATCATGGTCATCATCATAATAGACCTCATAATCGTAATCATTATAGTCATCATAATCATCATCATAATCATCATCATAATCATCATCATAATCATCATCATAATCATCATCATAATCATCATCATAACCGTCATCATAATCAGCATCATAGTCATCATCATAACCATCATCATAATCATCATCATAATCATCATCATAATCATCATCATAATCATTATCATAATCATCATCATAATCATCATCATAACCGTCATCATAATCAGCATCATAGTCATCATCATAATCATTATCATAATCAACATCATAATCATCAACATAATCGTCATCATGGTCATCATCATACTAGTCCTCATAATCGTCATCATTATAGTCATCATAATCATCATCATAATCATCATCACAATCATCATCATAATCATCATCATTGTCATCATCATAATAGTCCTCATAATCGTCATCTTTATAGTCATCATAATCATCATCATAATCGTCGTCATAGTCATCATCATAATAGTCATCATAATCATCATCATAATCATCATCATAATCATCATCATAATCATCATCATAACAGTCATCATAATCATCATCATAATCATCATCATAATCATCATCATAATCATCATCATAATCATTATCATAATCATCATCATAATCATGGTCATAATCATCATCATAACCGTCATCATAATTATCATCATAATCATTATCATAATCATCATTATAATCATCATCATAATCATCATCATAATCATCATCATAATCATCATCATAATCATCATCATAACCGTCATCATAATCATCATAATAGTCATCATAATCTACATCATTATAGTCATCATAATCATCATCATAATCATCATCATAATCATCATCATAATCATCATCATAATCATCATCATGATCGTCATCATAATCGTCATCATAATCGTCATCATAATCATCATAATAGTCATCATAATCGTCATCATAATCGTCATCATAATCATCATTATAATCATCATCATAATCATCATCATAATCATCATCATAATCATCATCATAATCATCATCATAATCATCATCATAATCATCATCATAATCATTATCATAATCATCATCATAATCATCATCATAACCGTCATCATAATCAGCATCATAGTCATCATCATAATCATCATCATAATCGTCATCATAATCGTCATCATAATCGTCATCATAATCGTCATCATAATCGTCATCATTATAGTCATCATAACCATCATCATAATCATCATCATAATTATCATCATAATCACCATCATAATCATCATCATAATCATCATCATAATAATCATCATAATCATCATCATAATCATAATCATAATCATCATCATAATCGTCATCATAATAATTATCGTAGTCATCATCATAATAGTCCTCATAATCGTCATCATAATCGTCATCATAATCATCATCATAATCATCATCATAATCATCATCATAATCATCATCACAATAGTCCTCATAATCGTCACCATGATCGTCGTCATAATCATCATCATAATCATCATCATAATCATCATCATAATCATCATCATAACCGTCATCATAATCAGCATCATAGTCATCATCATAACCATCATCATAATCATCATCATAATCATCATCATAATCATCATCATAATCATTATCATAATCATCATCATAATCATCATCATAACCGTCATCATAATCAGCATCATAGTCATCATCATAATCATTATCATAATCAACATCATAATCATCAACATAATCGTCATCATGGTCATCATCATAATAGACCTCATAATCGTAATCATTATAGTCATCATAATCATCATCATAATCATCATCATAATCATCATCATAATCATCATCATAATCATCATCATAATCAACATCATAATAGTCATCATGGTTATCATCATAATCGTCATCATAATTGACATCACTATAGTCATCATAGTCATTATCATAATCGTCATCATAGTCGTCATCATAATCGTCATCATAATCATCATCATAATGATCATCATAATCATCATCATAATGGTCATCGTAATCATCATCATAATCATCATCATAATCATTATCATAATCATCATAATAATCATCATCATAACCGTCATCATAATCAACATCATAATCATCAACATAATCGTCATCATGGTCATCATCATACTAGTCCTCATAATCGTCATCATTATAGTCATCATAATCATCATCATAATCATCATCACAATCATCATCATAATCATCATCATTGTCATCATCATAATAGTCCTCATAATCGTCATCTTTATAGTCATCATAATCATCATCATAATCGTCGTCATAGTCATCATCATAATAGTCATCATAATCATCATCATAATCATCATCATAATCATCATCATATTCATCATCATAGTCATCATCATAATCATTATCATAATCATTATCATAACCGTAATCATAATCATCATCATAATCGTCATCACAATCATCATCGTAGTCATCATCATAATCATCATCATAATCATCACCATAATCATCATCATAATCATCATCATAATCATCGTCATAATCATAATCATAATGATCATCATAATCATCATCATAATCATCATCATAATCATCATCATAATCATCATCATAACCGTCATCATAATCAGCATCAGAGTCATCATCATAATCATCATCATAATCGTCTTCATAATCGTCATCATAATCGTCATCATATTCGTCATCATAATCGTCATCATAATCGTCATCATAATCGTCATCATAATCATCATCATAATCATCATCATAATACTCATCATAATCATCATCATAATCATCATCATAATCATAATCATAATCATCATCATAACCGTCAACGTAATCAGCATCATAGTCACAGTCATAATAGTCATCATAATCATCATCATAATCATCATCATAATCGTCATCATGGTCATCATAATCATCATCATAGTCATCATCATAATCATCATCATAATCACCATCATAATCATCATCATGATCATCATCATAATCATCATCATAATCATCATTACAATCATCATCATAATCATCATCATAATGATCATCATTGTCATCATCATAATAGTCCTCATAATCGTCGTCTTTATAGTCATCAGACTCATCATAATCATCATCATAATAGTCATCATAATAGTCATCATAATCGTCATCATTATAGTCATAATAATCATTATCATAGTCATCATCATAATAGTCCTCATAATCGTCATCATAATCATCATCATAATCATCATCATAACCGTCATCATAATCATCATCATAATCATCATCATAATCATCATCATAATCATCATCATAACCATCATCATAATCATCGTCATAATCATCATCATAGTCATCATCATAATCATCATCATAATCATCATCATAACCGTCATCATAATCATCATCATAATCATCATCATAATCATCATCATAATCATCATCATAATATTCATCATAATCATCATCATAATCATTATCATAATCGTCATCATAGTCATCATCATAATCGTCATCATAAACATCATCATAATGATCATCATAATCATCATCATAATGATCATCATAGTCATCATCATAATCATCATCATAATATTCATCATAATCATCATCATAATCATTATCATAATCATCATCATAATCATCATCATAATAATCATCATAATCATCATCATAATCATAATCATAATCATCATCATAACCGTCAACGTAATCAGCATCATAGTCACAGTCATAATAGTCATCATAATCATCATCATAATCATCATCATGATCGTCATCATGGTCATCATAATCATCATCATAGTCATCATCATAATCATCGTCATAATCATCATCATAGTCATCATCATAATCATTATCATAATCATTATCATAACCGTAATCATAATCATCATCATAATCGTCATCACAATCATCATCGTAGTCATCATAATAATCATCATCATAATCATCGACATAATCATCATCATAATCATCATCATAATCATCGTCATAATCATAATCATAATGATCATCATAATCATCATCATAATGATTATCATAATCATCATCATAATGATCATCGTAAACGTCATCATAATCATCATAATAGTCATCATAATCTACATCATTATAGTCATCATAATCATCATCATAATCATCATCATAATCGTCATCATAATCATCATAATAGTCATCATAATCGACATCATTATAGTCATCATAATCATCATCATAATCATCATCATAATCATCATCATAATCATCATCACAATCATCATCATAATCATCATCATAAACATCATCATAATCATCATCATAATCATCATCATAATCATTATCATAATATTCATCATAATCATCATCATAATCAATAATGATCATAATCGTCATCATAATCATCATCATAACCGTCATCATAATTATCATCATAATCATTATCATAATCGTCATCATAGTCATCATCATGATGGTCATCATAATCGTCATCATAATCATCATCATACTCATCATCATAATCATCATCCTAACCGTCATAATAATCATCATCATAATCATCATCATAACCGTCATCATAATCATCATCATAATCCTCATCATAATCATCATCAGAATCATCATCATAATCATAATCATAATCATCATCATAATCATCATCATAATCATTATCATAATCATCATCATAATCATTGTCATAATCATCATCATAATCATCATCATAACCGTCATCATAATCATCATCATAATAGTCATCATAATCGTCATCATTATAGTCATCATAATCATCATCGTAATCATCATCATAATCATCATCATAATCATCATCATAATCATCATCATAATCATCATCATAATCATCATCATAATCATTATCATAATCATCATCATAATCATCATCGTAACCGTCATCATAATCAGCATCAGAGTCATCATCATAATCATCATCATAATCGTCTTCATAATCGTCATCATAATCGTCATCATAATCGTCATCATAATCGTCATCATAATCGTCATCATAATCATCATCATAATCGTCATCATAATCATCATCATAATCATCATCATAATAATCATCATAATCATCATCATAATCATAATCATAATCATCATCATAACCGTCAACGTAATCAGCATCATAGTAACAGTCATAATAGTCATCATAATCATCATCATAGTAACAGTCATAATAGTCATCATAATCATCATCATAATCATCATCATAATCGTCTTCATGGTCATCATAATCATCATCATAGTTATCATCATAATCATCATCATAATCATCATCATAATCATCATCATAATGATCATCATTGTCATCATCATAATAGTCCTCATAATCGTCGTCTTTATAGTCATCAGACTCATGATAATCATCATCATAATAGTCATCATAATAGTCATCATAATCGTCATCATTATAGTCATAATAATCATTATCATAGTCATCATCATAATAGTCCTCATAATCGTCATCATAATCATCATCATAATCATCATCATAACCGTCATCATAATCATCATCATAATCATCATCATAATCATCGTCATAATCATAATCATAATCATCATCATAACCGTCATCATAATCAGCATCATAGTCATCATCATAATCATCATCATAATAGTCATCATAATAGTCATCATAATTGTCATCATTATAGTCATAATAATCATTATCATAGTCATCATCATAATAGTCCTCATAATCGTCATCATAATCATCATCATAATCATCATCATAACCGTCATCATAATCATCATCATAATCATCATCACAATCATCATCATAATAGTCCTCATAATCGTCGTCTTTATAGTCATCAGACTCATCATAATCATCATCATAATAGTCCTCATAATCGTCATCATAATCATCATCATAATCATCATCATAACCGTCATCATAATCAGCATCATAGTCATCATCATAATCATCATCATAATCAACATCATAATCATCATCACAATGATCATCATTGTCATCATCATAATAGTCCTCATAATCGTCATCTTTATAGTCATCATAATCATCATCATAATCGTCGTCATAGTCATCATCATAATAGTCATCATAATCATCATCATAATCATCATCATAATCATCATCATATTCATCATCATAGTCATCACCATAATCATTATCATAATCATTATCATAACCGTAATCATAATCATCATCATAATCGTCATCACAATCATCATCGTAGTCATCATCATAATCATCATCATAATCATCACCATAATCATCATCATAATCATCATCATAATCATCGTCATAATCATAATCATAATGATCATCATAATCATCATCATAATCATCATCATAATCATCATCATAATCATCATCATAACCGTCATCATAATCAGCATCAGAGTCATCATCATAATCATCATCATAATCGTCTTCGTAATCGTCATCATAATCGTCGTCATAATCGTCATCATAATCGTCATCATAATCGTCATCATAATCGTCATCATAATCGTCATCATAATCATCATCATAATCATCATCATAATAATTATCATAATCATCATCATAATCATCATCATAATCATAATCGTAATCATCATCATAACCGTCAACGTAATCAGCATCATAGTCACAGTCATAATAGTCATCATAATCATCATCATAATCATCATCATAATCGTCATCATGGTCATCATAATCATCATCACAGTCATCATCATAATCATCATCATAATCATCATCATAATCATCATCATGATCATCATCATAATCATCATCACAATCATCATCATAATGATCATCGTAATCATCATCATAATCATCATCATAATCATAATCATAATCATCATCATAACCGTCAACGTAATCAGCATCAAAGTCACAGTCATAATAGTCATCATAATCATCATCATAATTATCATCATAATCATCACCATAATCATCATCATAATCATCATCATAATCATCGTCATAATCATAATCATAATGATCATCATAATCATCATCATAATGATTATCATAATCATCATCATAATGATCATCGTAACCGTCATCATAATCATCATAATAGTCATCATAATCTACATCATTATAGTCATCATAATCATCATCATAATCATTATCATAATCATCATCATAATCATCATCGTAATCATCATCATAATCATCATCATGATCATCATCATAATCATCATCACAATCATCATCATAATGATCATCGTAATCATCATCATAATCATCATCATAATCATAATCATAATCATCATCATAACCGTCAACGTAATCAGCATCAAAGTCACAGTCATAATAGTCATCATAATCATCATCATAATTATCATCATAATCATCACCATAATCATCATCATAATCATCATCATAATCATCGTCATAATCATAATCATAATGATCATCATAATCATCATCATAATGATTATCATAATCATCATCATAATGATCATCGTAACCGTCATCATAATCATCATAATAGTCATCATAATCTACATCATTATAGTCATCATAATCATCATCATAATCATCATCATAATCGTCTTCATGGTCATCATAATCATCATCATAGTCATCATCATAATCATCATCATAATCATCATCATAATCATCATCATAATCATCATCATGATCATCATCATAATCATCTTCACAATCATCATCATAATCATCATCATAATCATCATCATAATCATCATCATAATGATCATCATTGTCATCATCATAATAGTCCTCATAATCGTCGTCTTTATAGTCATCAGACTCATCATAATCATCATCATTATAGTCATCATAATCATCATCATAATCATCATCATAATCATCGTCATAATCATCATCATAGTCATCATCATAATCATCATCATAATCATAATCATAATCATCATCATAACCGTCAACGTAATCAGCATCATAGTAACAGTCATAATAGTCATCATAATCATCATCATAATCATCATCATAATCGTCTTCATGGTCATCATAATCATCATCATAGTCATCATCATAATCATCATCATAATCATCATCATAATCATCATCATAATCATCATCGTGATCATCATCATAATCATCTTCACAATCATCATCACAATCATCATCATAATCATCATCATAATCATCATCATAATGATCATCATTGTCATCATCATAATAGTCCTCATAATCGTCGTCTTTATAGTCATCAGACTCATCATAATCATCATCATAATAGTCATCATAATAGTCATCATAATCGTCATCATTATAGTCATAATAATCATTATCATAGTCATCATCATAATAGTCCTCATAATCGTCATCATAATCATCATCATAATCATCATGATAACCGTCATCATAATCATCATCATAATCATCATCATAATCATAATCATAATCATCATCATAATATCATCATAATCATCATCATAATATTCATCATAATCATCATCATAATCATTATCATAATCGTCATCACAGTCATCATCATAATCGTCATCATAATCATCATCATAATCATTATCATAATCATCATCATAATCATCGTCATAATCATCATCATAATCATCATCATAACCGTCATCATAATCATCATCATAATAGTCATCATAATCGTCATCATTATAGTCATAATAATCATTATCGTAGTCATCATCATAATAGTCCTCATAATAGTCATCATAATCGTCATCATTATAGTCATAATAATCATTATCGTAGTCATCATCATAATAGTCCTCATAATCGTCATCATAATCATCATCATAATCATCATCATAATCATCATCATGATCATCATCATAATCATCATCACAATCATCACCATAATCATCATCATAATCATCATCATAATGATCATCATTGTCATCATCATAATAGTCCTCATAATAGTCATCATAATCGTCATCATTATAGTCATAATAATCATTATCGTAGTCATCATCATAATAGTCCTCATAATCGTCATCATAATCATCATCATAATCATCATCATAATCATCATCATAATCATCATCATAATAGTCATCATAATAGTCATCATAATCGTCATCATTATAGTCATCATAATCATCATCATAATCATCATCATAATCATCGTCATAATCATCATCATAGTCATCATCATAATCATCATCATAATATTCATCATAATCATCATCATAATCATTATCATAATCATCATCATGATCATCATCATAATAATCATCATAATCATCATCATAATCATAATCATAATCACCATCATAACCGTCAACGTAATCAGCATCATAGTCACAGTCATAATAGTCATCATAATCATCATCATAATCATCATCATAATCGTCATCATGGTCATCATAATCAGCATCAGAGTCATCATCATAATCATCATCATAATCGTCTTCATAATCGTCATCATAATCGTCATCATAATCGTCATCATAATCGTAATCATAATCGTCATCATAATCATCATCATAATCATCATCATAATCATCATCATAATCATCATCATAATCATCGTCATAATCATCATCATAGTCATCATCATAATCATCATCATAATCATCATCATAACCGTCATCATAATCATCATCATAATCATCATCATAATCATCATCATAATGATCGTCATAATATCATCATAATCATCATCATAATATTCATCATAATCATCATCATAATCATTATCATAATCGTCATCATAGTCATCATCATAATCGTCATCATAATCATCATCATAATCATTATCATAATCATCATCATAATCATCGTCATAATCATCATCATAATCATCATCATAACCGTCATCATAATCATCATCATAATAGTCATCATAATCGTCATCATTATAGTCATCATAATCATCATCGTAATCATCATCATAATCATCATCATAATCATCATCATAATCATCATCATAATCATCATCATAGTCATCATCATAATCATCATCATAACCGTCATCATAATCAGCATCATAGTCATCATCATAATCATCATCATAATCAACATCATAATCATCAACATAATCGTCATCATGGTCATCATCATACTAGTCCTCATAATCGTCATCATTATAGTCATCATAATCATCATCATTGTCATCATCATAATAGTCCTCATAATCGTCGTCTTTATAGTCATAAGGCTCATCATAATCATCATCATAATAGTCATCATAATAGTCATCATAATCGTCATCATTATAGTCATAATAATCATTATCATAGTCATCATCATAATAGTCCTCATAATCGTCATCACAATCATCATCATAATCATCATCATAACCGTCATCATAATCATCATCATAATCATCATCATAATCATCATCATAATCATCATCATAATATCATCATAATCATCATCATAATATTCATCATAATCATCATCATAATCATTATCATAATCGTCATCATAGTCATCATCATAATCGTCATCATAATCATCATCATAATCATTATCATAATCATCATCATAATCATCGTCATAATCATCATCATAATCATCATCATAACCGTCATCATAATCATCATCATAATAGTCATCATAATCGTCATCATTATAGTCATCATAACCATCATCGTAATCATCATCATAATCATCATCATAATCATCATCATAATCATCATCATAATCATCATCATAATCATCATCATAATCATCATCATAATCATTATCATCATCATCATCATAATCATCATCATAACCGTCATCATAATCTTCATCAGAGTCATCATCATAATCATCATCATAATCGTCTTCATAATCGTCATCATAATCGTCATCATAATCGTCATCATAATCGTCATCATAATCGTCATCATAATCGTCATCATAATCATCATCATAATCATCATCATAATAATCATCATAATCATCATCATAATCATAATCATAATCATCATCATAACCGTCAACGTAATCAGCATCATAGTCACAGTCATAATAGTCATCATAATCATCATCATAATCATCATCATAATCGTCATCATGGTCATCATAATCATCATCATAGTCATCATCATAATCATCATCATAATCATCATCATAATCAACATCATAATCATCAACATAATCGTCATCATGGTCATAATCATACTAGTCCTCATAATCATCATCATAATACTCATCATAATCATCATCATAATCATCATCATAATCATAATCATAATCATCATCATAACCGTCAACGTAATCAGCATCATAGTCACAGTCATAATAGTCATCATAATCATCATCATAATCATCATCATAATCGTCATCATGGTCATCATAATCATCATCATAGTCATCATCATAATCATCATCATAATCACCATCATAATCATCATCATGATCATCATCATAATCATCATCATAATCATCATTACAATCATCATCATAATCATCATCATAATGATCATCATTGTCATCATCATAATAGTCCTCATAATCGTCGTCTTTATAGTCATCAGACTCATCATAATCATCATCATAATAGTCGTCATAATAGTCATCATAATCGTCATCATTATAGTCATAATAATCATTATCATAGTCATCATCATAATAGTCCTCATAATCGTCATCATAATCATCATCATAATCATCATCATAACCATCATCATAATCATCGTCATAATCATCATCATAGTCATCATCATAATCATCATCATAATCATCATTATAACCGTCATCATAATCATCATCATAATCATCATCATAATCATCATCATAATCATCATCATAATATTCATCATAATCATCATCATAATCATTATCATAATCGTCATCATAGTCATCATCATAATCGTCATCATAAACATCATCATAATGATCATCATTATCATCATCATAATGATCATCATAGTCATCAACATAATCGTCATCATAATCGTCATCATAATCGTCATCATAATCGTCATCATAATCGTCATCATAATCGTCATCATTATAGTCATCATAACCATCATCATAATCATCATCATAATCATCATCATAATCACCATCATAATCATCATCATGATCATCATCATAATCATCATCACAATCATCATCATAATCATCATCATAATGATCATCATTGTCATCATCATAATAGTCCTCATAATCGTCGTCTTTATAGTCATCAGACTCATCATAATCATCATCATAATAGTCATCATAATAGTCATCATAATCGTCATCATTATAGTCATAATAATCATTATCATAGTCATCATCATAATCATCATCATAATCATCATCATAACCGTCATCATAATCATCATCATAATCATCATCATAATCATCATCATAATCATCATCATAATCATTATCATAATCATCATCATAATCATGGTCATAATCATCATCATAACCGTCATCATAATTATCATCATAATCATTATCATAATCATCATTATAATCATCATCATAATCATCATCATAATCATCATCATAACCGTCATCATAATCATCATAATAGTCATCATAATCTACATCATTATAGTCATCATAATCATCATCATAATCATCATCATAATCATCATCATAACCGTCATCATAATCATCATAATAGTCATCATAATCTACATCATAATCGTCATCATAATCATCATAATAGTCATCATAATCGTCATCATAATCGTCATCATAATCATCATTATAATCATCATCATAATCATCATTATAATCATCATCATACTCATCATCATAATCATCATCATAATCATCATCATAATCATCATCATAATCATAATCATAATCATCATCATAATCATCATCATAATCATTATCATAATTCATCATCATAATCATGGTCATAATCATCATCATAATCATCATCATAACCGTCATCATAATCATCATCATAATAGTCATCATAATCGTCATCATTATAGTCATCATAATCGTCATCATAATCATCATAATCATCATCATAATCATCATCATAATCATCATCATAATCATCATCATAATCATCATCATAATCATTATCATAATCATCATCATAATCATCATCATAACCGTCATCATAATCAGCATCATAGTCATCATCATAATCATCATCATAATCGTCATCATAATCGTCATCATAATCGTCATCATAATCGTCATCATAATCGTCATCATTATAGTCATCATAACCATCATCATAATCATCATCATAATTATCATCATAATCACCATCATAATCATCATCATAATCATCATCATAATAATCATCATAATCATCATCATAATCATAATCATAATCATCATCATAATCGTCATCATAATAATTATCGTAGTCATCATCATAATAGTCCTCATAATCGTCATCATAATCGTCATCATAATCATCATCATAATCATCATCATAATCATCATCATAATCATCATCACAATAGTCCTCATAATCGTCACCATAATCGTCGTCATAATCATCATCATAATCATCATCATAATCATCATCATAATCATCATCATAACCGTCATCATAATCAGCATCATAGTCATCATCATAACCATCATCATAATCATCATCATAATCATCATCATAATCATCATCATAATCATTATCATAATCATCATCATAATCATCATCATAACCGTCATCATAATCAGCATCATAGTCATCATCATAATCATTATCATAATCAACATCATAATCATCAACATAATCGTCATCATGGTCATCATCATAATAGACCTCATAATCGTAATCATTATAGTCATCATAATCATCATCATAATCATCATCATAATCATCATCATAATCATCATCATAATCATCATCATAATCATCATCATAACCGTCATCATAATCAGCATCATAGTCATCATCATAACCATCATCATAATCATCATCATAATCATCATCATAATCATCATCATAATCATTATCATAATCATCATCATAATCATCATCATAACCGTCATCATAATCAGCATCATAGTCATCATCATAATCATTATCATAATCAACATCATAATCATCAACATAATCGTCATCATGGTCATCATCATACTAGTCCTCATAATCGTCATCATTATAGTCATCATAATCATCATCATAATCATCATCACAATCATCATCATAATCATCATCATTGTCATCATCATAATAGTCCTCATAATCGTCATCTTTATAGTCATCATAATCATCATCATAATCGTCGTCATAGTCATCATCATAATAGTCATCATAATCATCATCATAATCATCATCATAATCATCATCATAATCATCATCATAACAGTCATCATAATCATTATCATAATCATCATCATAATCATGGTCATAATCATCATCATAACCGTCATCATAATTATCATCATAATCATTATCATAATCATCATTATAATCATCATCATAATCATCATCATAATCATCATCATAATCATCATCATAATCATCATCATAACCGTCATCATAATCATCATAATAGTCATCATAATCTACATCATTATAGTCATCATAATCATCATCATAATCATCATCATAATCATCATCATAATCATCATCATAATCATCATCATGATCGTCATCATAATCGTCATCATAATCGTCATCATAATCATCATAATAGTCATCATAATCGTCATCATAATCGTCATCATAATCATCATTATAATCATCATCATAATCATCATCATAATCATCATCATAATCATCATCATAATCATCATCATAATCATCATCATAATCATCATCATAATCATTATCATAATCATCATCATAATCATCATCATAACCGTCATCATAATCAGCATCATAGTCATCATCATAATCATCATCATAATCGTCATCATAATCGTCATCATAATCGTCATCATAATCGTCATCATAATCGTCATCATTATAGTCATCATAACCATCATCATAATCATCATCATAATTATCATCATAATCACCATCATAATCATCATCATAATCATCATCATAATAATCATCATAATCATCATCATAATCATAATCATAATCATCATCATAATCGTCATCATAATAATTATCGTAGTCATCATCATAATAGTCCTCATAATCGTCATCATAATCGTCATCATAATCATCATCATAATCATCATCATAATCATCATCATAATCATCATCACAATAGTCCTCATAATCGTCACCATGATCGTCGTCATAATCATCATCATAATCATCATCATAATCATCATCATAATCATCATCATAACCGTCATCATAATCAGCATCATAGTCATCATCATAACCATCATCATAATCATCATCATAATCATCATCATAATCATCATCATAATCATTATCATAATCATCATCATAATCATCATCATAACCGTCATCATAATCAGCATCATAGTCATCATCATAATCATTATCATAATCAACATCATAATCATCAACATAATCGTCATCATGGTCATCATCATAATAGACCTCATAATCGTAATCATTATAGTCATCATAATCATCATCATAATCATCATCATAATCATCATCATAATCATCATCATAATCATCATCATAATCAACATCATAATAGTCATCATGGTTATCATCATAATCGTCATCATAATTGACATCACTATAGTCATCATAGTCATTATCATAATCGTCATCATAGTCGTCATCATAATCGTCATCATAATCATCATCATAATGATCATCATAATCATCATCATAATGATCATCGTAATCATCATCATAATCATCATCATAATCATTATCATAATCATCATAATAATCATCATCATAACCGTCATCATAATCAACATCATAATCATCAACATAATCGTCATCATGGTCATCATCATACTAGTCCTCATAATCGTCATCATTATAGTCATCATAATCATCATCATAATCATCATCACAATCATCATCATAATCATCATCATTGTCATCATCATAATAGTCCTCATAATCGTCATCTTTATAGTCATCATAATCATCATCATAATCGTCGTCATAGTCATCATCATAATAGTCATCATAATCATCATCATAATCATCATCATAATCATCATCATATTCATCATCATAGTCATCATCATAATCATTATCATAATCATTATCATAACCGTAATCATAATCATCATCATAATCGTCATCACAATCATCATCGTAGTCATCATCATAATCATCATCATAATCATCACCATAATCATCATCATAATCATCATCATAATCATCGTCATAATCATAATCATAATGATCATCATAATCATCATCATAATCATCATCATAATCATCATCATAATCATCATCATAACCGTCATCATAATCAGCATCAGAGTCATCATCATAATCATCATCATAATCGTCTTCATAATCGTCATCATAATCGTCATCATATTCGTCATCATAATCGTCATCATAATCGTCATCATAATCGTCATCATAATCATCATCATAATCATCATCATAATACTCATCATAATCATCATCATAATCATCATCATAATCATAATCATAATCATCATCATAACCGTCAACGTAATCAGCATCATAGTCACAGTCATAATAGTCATCATAATCATCATCATAATCATCATCATAATCGTCATCATGGTCATCATAATCATCATCATAGTCATCATCATAATCATCATCATAATCACCATCATAATCATCATCATGATCATCATCATAATCATCATCATAATCATCATTACAATCATCATCATAATCATCATCATAATGATCATCATTGTCATCATCATAATAGTCCTCATAATCGTCGTCTTTATAGTCATCAGACTCATCATAATCATCATCATAATAGTCATCATAATAGTCATCATAATCGTCATCATTATAGTCATAATAATCATTATCATAGTCATCATCATAATAGTCCTCATAATCGTCATCATAATCATCATCATAATCATCATCATAACCGTCATCATAATCATCATCATAATCATCATCATAATCATCATCATAATCATCATCATAACCATCATCATAATCATCGTCATAATCATCATCATAGTCATCATCATAATCATCATCATAATCATCATCATAACCGTCATCATAATCATCATCATAATCATCATCATAATCATCATCATAATCATCATCATAATATTCATCATAATCATCATCATAATCATTATCATAATCGTCATCATAGTCATCATCATAATCGTCATCATAAACATCATCATAATGATCATCATAATCATCATCATAATGATCATCATAGTCATCATCATAATCATCATCATAATATTCATCATAATCATCATCATAATCATTATCATAATCATCATCATAATCATCATCATAATAATCATCATAATCATCATCATAATCATAATCATAATCATCATCATAACCGTCAACGTAATCAGCATCATAGTCACAGTCATAATAGTCATCATAATCATCATCATAATCATCATCATGATCGTCATCATGGTCATCATAATCATCATCATAGTCATCATCATAATCATCGTCATAATCATCATCATAGTCATCATCATAATCATTATCATAATCATTATCATAACCGTAATCATAATCATCATCATAATCGTCATCACAATCATCATCGTAGTCATCATAATAATCATCATCATAATCATCGACATAATCATCATCATAATCATCATCATAATCATCGTCATAATCATAATCATAATGATCATCATAATCATCATCATAATGATTATCATAATCATCATCATAATGATCATCGTAAACGTCATCATAATCATCATAATAGTCATCATAATCTACATCATTATAGTCATCATAATCATCATCATAATCATCATCATAATCGTCATCATAATCATCATAATAGTCATCATAATCGACATCATTATAGTCATCATAATCATCATCATAATCATCATCATAATCATCATCATAATCATCATCACAATCATCATCATAATCATCATCATAAACATCATCATAATCATCATCATAATCATCATCATAATCATTATCATAATATTCATCATAATCATCATCATAATCAATAATGATCATAATCGTCATCATAATCATCATCATAACCGTCATCATAATTATCATCATAATCATTATCATAATCGTCATCATAGTCATCATCATGATGGTCATCATAATCGTCATCATAATCATCATCATACTCATCATCATAATCATCATCCTAACCGTCATAATAATCATCATCATAATCATCATCATAACCGTCATCATAATCATCATCATAATCCTCATCATAATCATCATCAGAATCATCATCATAATCATAATCATAATCATCATCATAATCATCATCATAATCATTATCATAATCATCATCATAATCATTGTCATAATCATCATCATAATCATCATCATAACCGTCATCATAATCATCATCATAATAGTCATCATAATCGTCATCATTATAGTCATCATAATCATCATCGTAATCATCATCATAATCATCATCATAATCATCATCATAATCATCATCATAATCATCATCATAATCATCATCATAATCATTATCATAATCATCATCATAATCATCATCGTAACCGTCATCATAATCAGCATCAGAGTCATCATCATAATCATCATCATAATCGTCTTCATAATCGTCATCATAATCGTCATCATAATCGTCATCATAATCGTCATCATAATCGTCATCATAATCATCATCATAATCGTCATCATAATCATCATCATAATCATCATCATAATAATCATCATAATCATCATCATAATCATAATCATAATCATCATCATAACCGTCAACGTAATCAGCATCATAGTAACAGTCATAATAGTCATCATAATCATCATCATAGTAACAGTCATAATAGTCATCATAATCATCATCATAATCATCATCATAATCGTCTTCATGGTCATCATAATCATCATCATAGTTATCATCATAATCATCATCATAATCATCATCATAATCATCATCATAATGATCATCATTGTCATCATCATAATAGTCCTCATAATCGTCGTCTTTATAGTCATCAGACTCATGATAATCATCATCATAATAGTCATCATAATAGTCATCATAATCGTCATCATTATAGTCATAATAATCATTATCATAGTCATCATCATAATAGTCCTCATAATCGTCATCATAATCATCATCATAATCATCATCATAACCGTCATCATAATCATCATCATAATCATCATCATAATCATCGTCATAATCATAATCATAATCATCATCATAACCGTCATCATAATCAGCATCATAGTCATCATCATAATCATCATCATAATAGTCATCATAATAGTCATCATAATTGTCATCATTATAGTCATAATAATCATTATCATAGTCATCATCATAATAGTCCTCATAATCGTCATCATAATCATCATCATAATCATCATCATAACCGTCATCATAATCATCATCATAATCATCATCACAATCATCATCATAATAGTCCTCATAATCGTCGTCTTTATAGTCATCAGACTCATCATAATCATCATCATAATAGTCCTCATAATCGTCATCATAATCATCATCATAATCATCATCATAACCGTCATCATAATCAGCATCATAGTCATCATCATAATCATCATCATAATCAACATCATAATCATCATCACAATGATCATCATTGTCATCATCATAATAGTCCTCATAATCGTCATCTTTATAGTCATCATAATCATCATCATAATCGTCGTCATAGTCATCATCATAATAGTCATCATAATCATCATCATAATCATCATCATAATCATCATCATATTCATCATCATAGTCATCACCATAATCATTATCATAATCATTATCATAACCGTAATCATAATCATCATCATAATCGTCATCACAATCATCATCGTAGTCATCATCATAATCATCATCATAATCATCACCATAATCATCATCATAATCATCATCATAATCATCGTCATAATCATAATCATAATGATCATCATAATCATCATCATAATCATCATCATAATCATCATCATAATCATCATCATAACCGTCATCATAATCAGCATCAGAGTCATCATCATAATCATCATCATAATCGTCTTCGTAATCGTCATCATAATCGTCGTCATAATCGTCATCATAATCGTCATCATAATCGTCATCATAATCGTCATCATAATCGTCATCATAATCATCATCATAATCATCATCATAATAATTATCATAATCATCATCATAATCATCATCATAATCATAATCGTAATCATCATCATAACCGTCAACGTAATCAGCATCATAGTCACAGTCATAATAGTCATCATAATCATCATCATAATCATCATCATAATCGTCATCATGGTCATCATAATCATCATCACAGTCATCATCATAATCATCATCATAATCATCATCATAATCATCATCATGATCATCATCATAATCATCATCACAATCATCATCATAATGATCATCGTAATCATCATCATAATCATCATCATAATCATAATCATAATCATCATCATAACCGTCAACGTAATCAGCATCAAAGTCACAGTCATAATAGTCATCATAATCATCATCATAATTATCATCATAATCATCACCATAATCATCATCATAATCATCATCATAATCATCGTCATAATCATAATCATAATGATCATCATAATCATCATCATAATGATTATCATAATCATCATCATAATGATCATCGTAACCGTCATCATAATCATCATAATAGTCATCATAATCTACATCATTATAGTCATCATAATCATCATCATAATCATTATCATAATCATCATCATAATCATCATCGTAATCATCATCATAATCATCATCATGATCATCATCATAATCATCATCACAATCATCATCATAATGATCATCGTAATCATCATCATAATCATCATCATAATCATAATCATAATCATCATCATAACCGTCAACGTAATCAGCATCAAAGTCACAGTCATAATAGTCATCATAATCATCATCATAATTATCATCATAATCATCACCATAATCATCATCATAATCATCATCATAATCATCGTCATAATCATAATCATAATGATCATCATAATCATCATCATAATGATTATCATAATCATCATCATAATGATCATCGTAACCGTCATCATAATCATCATAATAGTCATCATAATCTACATCATTATAGTCATCATAATCATCATCATAATCATCATCATAATCGTCTTCATGGTCATCATAATCATCATCATAGTCATCATCATAATCATCATCATAATCATCATCATAATCATCATCATAATCATCATCATGATCATCATCATAATCATCTTCACAATCATCATCATAATCATCATCATAATCATCATCATAATCATCATCATAATGATCATCATTGTCATCATCATAATAGTCCTCATAATCGTCGTCTTTATAGTCATCAGACTCATCATAATCATCATCATAATAGTCATCATAATAGTCATCATAATCGTCATCATTATAGTCATAATAATCATCATCATAATCATCATCATAATCATCATCATAATCATTATCATAATCATCATCATAATCATCATCATAACCGTCATCATAATCAGCATCAGTCATCATAATCTACATCATTATAGTCATCATAATCATCATCATAATCATTATCATAATCATCATCATAATCATCATCGTAATCATCATCATAATCATCATCATGATCATCATCATAATCATCATCACAATCATCATCATAATGATCATCGTAATCATCATCATAATCATCATCATAATCATAATCATAATCATCATCATAACCGTCAACGTAATCAGCATCAAAGTCACAGTCATAATAGTCATCATAATCATCATCATAATTATCATCATAATCATCACCATAATCATCATCATAATCATCATCATAATCATCGTCATAATCATCGTCATAATCATAATCATAATGATCATCATAATCATCATCATAATGATTATCATAATCATCATCATAATGATCATCGTAACCGTCATCATAATCATCATAATAGTCATCATAATCTACATCATTATAGTCATCATAATCATTATCATAGTCATCATCATAATAGTCCTCATAATCGTCATCATAATCATCATCATAATCATCATGATAACCGTCATCATAATCATCATCATAATCATCATCATAATCATAATCATAATCATCATCATAATATCATCATAATCATCATCATAATATTCATCATAATCATCATCATAATCATTATCATAATCGTCATCACAGTCATCATCATAATCGTCATCATAATCATCATCATAATCATTATCATAATCATCATCATAATCATCGTCATAATCATCATCATAATCATCATCATAACCGTCATCATAATCATCATCATAATAGTCATCATAATCGTCATCATTATAGTCATAATAATCATTATCGTAGTCATCATCATAATAGTCCTCATAATAGTCATCATAATCGTCATCATTATAGTCATAATAATCATTATCGTAGTCATCATCATAATAGTCCTCATAATCGTCATCATAATCATCATCATAATCATCATCATAATCATCATCATGATCATCATCATAATCATCATCACAATCATCACCATAATCATCATCATAATCATCATCATAATGATCATCATTGTCATCATCATAATAGTCCTCATAATAGTCATCATAATCGTCATCATTATAGTCATAATAATCATTATCGTAGTCATCATCATAATAGTCCTCATAATCGTCATCATAATCATCATCATAATCATCATCATAATCATCATCATAATCATCATCATAATAGTCATCATAATAGTCATCATAATCGTCATCATTATAGTCATCATAATCATCATCATAATCATCATCATAATCATCGTCATAATCATCATCATAGTCATCATCATAATCATCATCATAATATTCATCATAATCATCATCATAATCATTATCATAATCATCATCATGATCATCATCATAATAATCATCATAATCATCATCATAATCATAATCATAATCACCATCATAACCGTCAACGTAATCAGCATCATAGTCACAGTCATAATAGTCATCATAATCATCATCATAATCATCATCATAATCGTCATCATGGTCATCATAATCAGCATCAGAGTCATCATCATAATCATCATCATAATCGTCTTCATAATCGTCATCATAATCGTCATCATAATCGTCATCATAATCGTAATCATAATCGTCATCATAATCATCATCATAATCATCATCATAATCATCATCATAATCATCATCATAATCATCGTCATAATCATCATCATAGTCATCATCATAATCATCATCATAATCATCATCATAACCGTCATCATAATCATCATCATAATCATCATCATAATCATCATCATAATGATCGTCATAATATCATCATAATCATCATCATAATATTCATCATAATCATCATCATAATCATTATCATAATCGTCATCATAGTCATCATCATAATCGTCATCATAATCATCATCATAATCATTATCATAATCATCATCATAATCATCGTCATAATCATCATCATAATCATCATCATAACCGTCATCATAATCATCATCATAATAGTCATCATAATCGTCATCATTATAGTCATCATAATCATCATCGTAATCATCATCATAATCATCATCATAATCATCATCATAATCATCATCATAATCATCATCATAGTCATCATCATAATCATCATCATAACCGTCATCATAATCAGCATCATAGTCATCATCATAATCATCATCATAATCAACATCATAATCATCAACATAATCGTCATCATGGTCATCATCATACTAGTCCTCATAATCGTCATCATTATAGTCATCATAATCATCATCATTGTCATCATCATAATAGTCCTCATAATCGTCGTCTTTATAGTCATAAGGCTCATCATAATCATCATCATAATAGTCATCATAATAGTCATCATAATCGTCATCATTATAGTCATAATAATCATTATCATAGTCATCATCATAATAGTCCTCATAATCGTCATCACAATCATCATCATAATCATCATCATAACCGTCATCATAATCATCATCATAATCATCATCATAATCATCATCATAATCATCATCATAATATCATCATAATCATCATCATAATATTCATCATAATCATCATCATAATCATTATCATAATCGTCATCATAGTCATCATCATAATCGTCATCATAATCATCATCATAATCATTATCATAATCATCATCATAATCATCGTCATAATCATCATCATAATCATCATCATAACCGTCATCATAATCATCATCATAATAGTCATCATAATCGTCATCATTATAGTCATCATAACCATCATCGTAATCATCATCATAATCATCATCATAATCATCATCATAATCATCATCATAATCATCATCATAATCATCATCATAATCATCATCATAATCATTATCATCATCATCATCATAATCATCATCATAACCGTCATCATAATCTTCATCAGAGTCATCATCATAATCATCATCATAATCGTCTTCATAATCGTCATCATAATCGTCATCATAATCGTCATCATAATCGTCATCATAATCGTCATCATAATCGTCATCATAATCATTATCATAATCATCATCATAATAATCATCATAATCATCATCATAATCATAATCATAATCATCATCATAACCGTCAACGTAATCAGCATCATAGTCACAGTCATAATAGTCATCATAATCATCATCATAATCATCATCATAATCGTCATCATGGTCATCATAATCATCATCATAGTCATCATCATAATCATCATCATAATCATCATCATAATCAACATCATAATCATCAACATAATCGTCATCATGGTCATAATCATACTAGTCCTCATAATCGTCATCATTATAGTCATCATAATCATCATCATTGTCATCATCATAATAGTCCTCATAAGCGTCGTCTTTATAGTCATCCGGCTCATCATAATCATCATCATAATAGTCATCATAATAGTCATCATAATCGTCATCATTATAGTCATAATAATCATTATCATAGTCATCATCATAATAGTCCTCATAATCGTCATCATAATCATCATCATAATCATCATCATAATCATAATCATAATCATCATCATAACCGTCAACGCAATCAGCATCATAGTCACAGTCATAATAGTCATCATAATCATCATCATAATCATCATCATAATCGTCATCATGGTCATCATAATCATCATCATAGTCATCATCACAATCATCATCATAATCATCATCATAATCATCATCATAATCATCATCATAATAATCATTATCATAGTCATCATCATAATAGTCCTCATAATCGTCATCATAATCATCATCATAATCATCATCATAACCGTCATCATAATCATCATCATAATCATCATCATAATCATCATCATAATCATCATCATAATCATCGTCATAATCATCATCATAATGATCATCGTAATCATCATCAAAATCATCATCATAATCATTATCATAATCATCATTATAATCATCATCATAACCGTCATCATAATCAGCATCATAGTCATCATCATAATCATCATCAAAATCAACATCATAATCATCAACATAATCGTCATCATGGTCATCATCATACTAGTCCTCATAATCGTCATCATTATAGTCATCATAATCATCATCATAATCATCATCATAATCATCATCATAATCATCATCATTGTCATCATCATAATAGTCCTCATAATCTCCATCTTTATAGTCATCATAATCATCATCATAATCGTCGTCATAATCATCATCATAATCATCATCATAATCATCATCATAATCATCGTCATAATCATAATCATAATGATCATCATAATCATCATCATAATGATTATCATAATCATCATCATAATGATCATCGTAACCGTCATCATAATCATCATAATAGTCATCATAATCTACATCATAATAGTCATCATAATAGTCATCATAATCGTCATCATTATAGTCATAATAATCATTATCATAGTCATCATCATAATAGTCCTCATAATCGTCATCACAATCATCATCATAATCATCATCATAACCGTCATCATAATCATCATCATAATCATCATCATAATCATCATCATAATCATCATCATAATATCATCATAATCATCATCATAATATTCATCATAATCATCATCATAATCATTATCATAATCGTCATCATAGTCATCATCATAATCGTCATCATAATCATCATCATAATCATTATCATAATCATCATCATAATCATCGTCATAATCATCATCATAATCATCATCATAACCGTCATCATAATCATCATCATAATAGTCATCATAATCGTCATCATTATAGTCATCATAATCATCATCGTAATCATCATCATAATCATCATCATAATCATCATCATAATCATCATCATAATCATCATCATAATCATCATCATAATCATTATCATAATCATAATCATAATCATCATCATAACCGTCATCATAATCATCATCATAATCGTCTTCATAATCGTCATCATAATCGTCATCATAATCGTCATGATAATCGCCATCATAATCGTCATCATAATCGTCATCATAATCATCATCATAATCATCATCATAATAATCATCATAATCATCATCATAACCGTCAACGTAAACAGCATCATAGTCACAGTCATAATAGTCATCATAATCATCATCATAATCATCATCATAATCGTCATCATGGTCATCATAATCATCATCATAGTCATCATCATAATCATCATCATAATCATCATCATAATCATCATCATGATCATCATCATAATCATCATCACAATCATCATCATAATCATCATCATAATCATCATCATAATCATCATCATAGTCATCATCATAATCATCATCATAACCGTCATCATCATCAGCATCATAGTCATCATCATAATCATCATCATAATCAACATCATAATCATCAACATAATCGTCAGCATGGTCATCATCATACTAGTCCTCATAATCGTCATCATTATAGTCATCATAATCATCATCATTGTCATCATCATAATAGTCCTCATAATCGTCGTCTTTATAGTCATCAGGCTCATCATAATCATCATCATAATAGTCATCATAATAGTCATCATAATCGTCATCATTATAGTCATAATAATCATTATCATAGTCATCATCATAATAGTCCTCATAATCGTCATCACAATCATCATCATAATCATCATCATAACCGTCATCATAATCATCATCATAATCATCATCATAATCATCATCATAATCATCATCATGATATCATCATAATCATCATCATAATATTCATCATAATCATCATCATAATCATTATCATAATCGTCATCACAGTCATCATCATAATCGTCATCATAATCATCATCATAATCATTATCATAATCATCATCATAATCATCGTCATAATCATCATCATAATCATCATCATAACCGTCATCATAATCATCATCATAATATCATCATAATCATCATCATAATATTCATCATAATCATCATCATAATCATTATCATAATCGTCATCATAGTCATCATCATAATCGTCATCATAATCATCATCATAATCATCGTCATAATCATCATCATAGTCATCATCATAATCATCATCATAATCATCATCATAACCGTCATCATAATCATCATCATAATCATCATGATAACCGTCATCATAATGATCATCGCAATCATCATCATAATCATCATCATATACATTAACATAATCATCATCATAATATTCATCATAATCATGATCATAATCATGAGCATAATCATCATCATAATCATTATCATAATCATCATCATAATCATCGTCATAATCATCATCACAATCATCATCATAACCGTCATCATAATAATCATCATAATAGTCATCATAATCGTCATCATTATAGTCATCATAATCATCATCATAATCATCATCATAATCATCATCATAATCATCATCATAATCGTCATCATAATCATCATAATCATCATCATAACCGTCATCATAACCGTCATCATATTCAGCATCATAATCATCATCATAATCATTACCATAATCGTCATCATAGTCATCATCATAATCATCATCATAATCATCATCATAATCATCATCATAATATTCACCATAATCATCATCATAATCATGAGCATAATCATCATCATAGTCATCATCATAATCGTCATCGTAATCATCATCATAGTCATCATCATAATCATCATCATAGTCATCATCATAATAGTGCTCATGATCGTCATCATAATCATCATCATAATCATCATCATAATCATCATCATAATCATCATCATAATCATCATCATAATCGTCATCATAATCATCATCATAATCATCATCATAAACATCATCATAATCATCATCATAATCATCATCATAATCATCATCATAATATTCATCATAATCATCATCATAATCATTATCATAATCGTCATCATAATCATCATCATAACCGTCATCATAATTATCATCATAATCATTATCATAATCGTCATCATAGTCATCATCATGATGGTCATCATAATCATCATCATAATCACCATCATAATCATCATCATAATCATCATCATTGTCATCATCATAATCATCATCATAATCATCGTCATAATCATCATCATAGTCATCATCATAATCATCATCATAATCATCATCATAACCGTCATCATAATCATCATCATAATCATCATCATAATCATCATCATAATCATCATCATAATCATCATCATAATCATCATCATAATCATCATCATAATATTCACCATAATCATCATCGTAATCATGAGCATAATCATCATCATAGTCATCATCATAATCGTCATCGTAATCATCATCATAGTCATCATCATAATCATCATCATAGTCATCATCATAATAGTGCTCATGATCGTCATCATAATCATCATCATAATCATCATCATAATCATCATCATAATCATCATCATCATCATAATCATCACCATAATCATCATCATAAACATCATCATAATCATCATCATAATCATCATCATAATCATCATCATAATATTCATCATAATCATCATCATAACCGTCATCATAATCATCATCATAATCATCATCATAATCATCATCATAATAATCATCATAATCATCATCATAATATTCATCATAATCATCATCATAATCATTATCATAATCGTCATCATAGTCATCATCATAATCGTCATCATAATCATCATCATAGTCATCATCATAATCATCATCATAATTATCAACATAATCATCATCATAATCATCATCATAATCGTCATCATGGTCATCATCATAATCGTCATCATAATCCTCATAATAGTCATCATAATCGCCATCATAATCATCAGAATAGTCATCATAATCGTCATCATTAGAGTCATCATAACCATCATCATAATCATCATCATAATCATCATCATTGTCATCATCATAATCATCATCATAATCATCGTCATAATCATCATCATAGTCATCATCATAATCATCATCATAATCATCATCATAACCGTCATCATAATCATCACCATAATCATCATCATAATCATCATCATAATCATCATCATAATCATCATCATAATATTCATCATAATCATCATCATAATCATTATCATAATCGTCATCATAGTCATCATCATAATCGTCATCATAATCATCATCATAGTCATCATCATAATCATCATCATAATTATCAACATAATCATCATCATAATCATCATGATAACCGTCATCATAATTATCATCATAATCATTATCATAATCGTCATGATAGTCATCATCACAATAGTCATCACAATCGTCATCATTATAGTCATCATAATCATCATCATAATCATCATCATAATCAACATCATAATCATCATCATAATCATCATCATAATCATCGTCATAATCATCATCATAGTCATCATCATAATCATCATCATAATCATCATCATAACCGTCATCATAATCATCATCATAATCATCATCATAATCATCATCATAATCATCATCATAATCATCATCGTAATCATCATCATAATCATCATCATAATCATCATCATAATCATCATCATAATCATCATCATAATCATCATCATAATCATTATCATAATCGTAATCATAATCATCATCATAACCGTCATCATAATCATCATCATAATCGTCTTCATAATCGTCATCATAATCGTCATCATAATCGTCATCATAATCGTCATCATAATCGCCATCATAATCGTCATCATAATCATCATCATAATCATCATCATAATAATCATCATAATCATCATCATAATCATCATCATAACCGTCAACGTAATCAGCATCATAGTCACAGTCATAATAGTCATCATAATCATCATCATAATCATCATCATAATCGTCATCATGGTCATCATAATCATCATCATAGTCATCATCATAATCATCATCATAATCATCATCATAATAATCATTATCATAGTCATCATCATAATAGTCCTCATAATCGTCATCATAATCATCATCATAATCATCATCATAACCGTCATCATAATCATCATCATAATCGTCATCATTATAGTCATAATAATCATTATCATAGTCATCATCATAATAGTCCTCATAATCGTCATCATAATCATCATCATAATCATCATCATAATCATCATCATAATCATCATCATAATCATCATCATAATATTCATCATAATCATCATCATAATCATTATCATAATCGTCATCATAATCATCATCATAACCGTCATCATAATTATCATCATAATCATTATCATAATCGTCATCATAGTCATCATCATGATGGTCATCATAATCATCATCATAATCACCATCATAATCATCATCATAATCATCATCATTGTCATCATCATAATCATCATCATAATCATCGTCATAATCATCATCATAGTCATCATCATAATCATCATCATAATCATCATCATAACCGTCATCATAATCATCATCATAATCATCATCATAATCATCATCATAATCATCATCATAATCATCATCATAATCATCATCATAATCATCATCATAATATTCACCATAATCATCATCGTAATCATGAGCATAATCATCATCATAGTCATCATCATAATCGTCATCGTAATCATCATCATAGTCATCATCATAATCATCATCATAGTCATCATCATAATAGTGCTCATGATCGTCATCATAATCATCATCATAATCATCATCATAATCATCATCATAATCATCATCATCATCATAATCATCACCATAATCATCATCATAAACATCATCATAATCATCATCATAATCATCATCATAATCATCATCATAATATTCATCATAATCATCATCATAACCGTCATCATAATCATCATCATAATCATCATCATAATCATCATCATAATAATCATCATAATCATCATCATAATATTCATCATAATCATCATCATAATCATTATCATAATCGTCATCATAGTCATCATCATAATCGTCATCATAATCATCATCATAGTCATCATCATAATCATCATCATAATTATCAACATAATCATTATCATAATCATCATCATAATCGTCATCATGGTCATCATCATAATCGTCATCATAATCATCATAATAGTCATCATAATCGCCATCATAATCATCAGAATAGTCATCATAATCGTCATCATTAGAGTCATCATAACCATCATCATAATCATCATCATAATCATCATCATTGTCATCATCATAATCATCATCATAATCATCGTCATAATCATCATCATAGTCATCATCATAATCATCATCATAATCATCATCATAACCGTCATCATAATCATCACCATAATCATCATCATAATCATCATCATAATCATCATCATAATCATCATCATAATATTCATCATAATCATCATCATAATCATTATCATAATCGTCATCATAGTCATCATCATAATCGTCATCATAATCATCATCATAGTCATCATCATAATCATCATCATAATTATCAACATAATCATCATCATAATCATCATGATAACCGTCATCATAATTATCATCATAATCATTATCATAATCGTCATGATAGTCATCATCACAATAGTCATCACAATCGTCATCATTATAGTCATCATAATCATCATCATAATCATCATCATAATCAACATCATAATCATCATCATAATCATCATCATAATCATCGTCATAATCATCATCATAGTCATCATCATAATCATCATCATAATCATCATCATAACCGTCATCATAATCATCATCATAATCATCATCATAATCATCATCATAATCATCATCATAATCATCATCGTAATCATCATCATAATCATCATCATAATCATCATCATAATCATCATCATAATCATCATCATAATCATCATCATAATCATTATCATAATCGTAATCATAATCATCATCATAACCGTCATCATAATCATCATCATAATCGTCTTCATAATCGTCATCATAATCGTCATCATAATCGTCATCATAATCGTCATCATAATCGCCATCATAATCGTCATCATAATCATCATCATAATCATCATCATAATAATCATCATAATCATCATCATAATCATCATCATAACCGTCAACGTAATCAGCATCATAGTCACAGTCATAATAGTCATCATAATCATCATCATAATCATCATCATAATCGTCATCATGGTCATCATAATCATCATCATAGTCATCATCATAATCATCATCATAATCATCATCATAATAATCATTATCATAGTCATCATCATAATAGTCCTCATAATCGTCATCATAATCATCATCATAATCATCATCATAACCGTCATCATAATCATCATCATAATCGTCATCATTATAGTCATAATAATCATTATCATAGTCATCATCATAATAGTCCTCATAATCGTCATCATAATCATCATCATAATCATCATCATAATCATAATCATAATCATCATCATAACCGTCAACGCAATCAGCATCATAGTCACAGTCATAATAGTCATCATAATCATCATCATAATCATCATCATAATCGTCATCATGGTCATCATAATCATCATCATAGTCATCATCATAATCATCATCATGATCATCATCATAATATCATCACAATCATCATCATAATCATCATCATAATCATCATCATAATCATCATCATAATAATCATTATCATAGTCATCATCATAATAGTCCTCATAATCGTCATCATAATCATCATCGTAATCATCATCATAACCGTCATCATAATCATCATCATAATCATCATCATAATCATCATCATAATCATCATCATAATCATCGTCATAGTCATCATCATAATGATCATCGTAATCATCATCAAAATCATCATCATAATCATTATCATAATCATCATTATAATCATCATCATAACCGTCATCATAATCAGCATCATAGTCATCATCATAATCATCATCAAAATCAACATCATAATCATCAACATAATCGTCATCATGGTCATCATCATACTAGTCCTCATAATCGTCATCATTATAGTCATCATAATCATCATCATAATCATCATCATAATCATCATCATAATCATCATCATTGTCATCATCATAATAGTCCTCATAATCTCCATCTTTATAGTCATCATAATCATCATCATAATCGTCGTCATAATCATCATCATAATCATCATCATAATCATCATCATAATCATCGTCATAATCATAATCATAATGATCATCATAATCATCATCATAATGATTATCATAATCATCATCATAATGATCATCGTAACCGTCATCATAATCATCATAATAGTCATCATAATCTACATCATTATAGTCATCATAATCATCATCATAATCATCATCATAATCATCATCATAATCATCATCATAATCATCATCATAATCATCATCATAATCATCATCATAATGATCATCATAATATCATCATAATCATCATCATAATATTCATCATAATCATCATCATAATCATTATCATAATCGTCATCATAGTCATCATCATAATCGTCATCATAATCATCATCATAATCATTATCATAATCATCATCATAATCATCGTCATAATCATCATCATAATCATCATCATAACCGTCATCATAATCATCATCATAATAGTCATCATAATCGTCATCATTATAGGCATCATAATCATCATCGTAATCATCATCATAATCATCATCATAATCATCATCATAATCATCATCATAATCATCATCATAATCATCATCATAATCATTATCATAATCGTAATCATAATCATCATCATAACCGTCATCATAATCATCATCATAATCGTCTTCATAATCGTCATCATAATCGTCATCATAATCGTCATCATAATCGTCATCATAATCGCCATCATAATCGTCATCATAATCATCATCATAATCATCATCATAATAATCATCATAATCATCATCATAATCATCATCATAACCGTCAACGTAATCAGCATCATAGTCACAGTCATAATAGTCATCATAATCATCATCATAATCATCATCATAATCGTCATCATGGTCATCATAATCATCATCATAGTCATCATCATAATCATCATCATAATCATCATCATAATAATCATTATCATAGTCATCATCATAATAGTCCTCATAATCGTCATCATAATCATCATCATAATCATCATCATAACCGTCATCATAATCATCATCATAATCATCATCATAATCATCATCATAATCATCATCATAATCATCGTCATAATCATCATCATAATGATCATCGTAATCATCATCAAAATCATCATCATAATCATCATCATAATCGTCTTCATAATCATCATCATAATCATCATCGTGATCATCATCATAATCATCTTCACAATCATCATCACAATCATCATCATAATCATCATCATAATCATCATCATAATGATCATCATTGTCATCATCATAATAGTCCTCATAATCGTCGTCTTTATAGTCATCAGACTCATCATAATCACCATCATAATAGTCATCATAATAGTCATCATAATCGTCATCATTATAGTCATAATAATCATTATCATAGTCATCATCATAATAGTCCTCATAATCGTCATCATAATCATCATCATAATCGTCTTCATAATCATCATCATAATCATCATCGTGATCATCATCATAATCATCTTCACAATCATCATCACAATCATCATCATAATCATAATCATAATCATCATCATAATATCATCATAATCATCATCATAATATTCATCATAATCATCATCATAATCATTATCATAATCGTCATCATAGTCATCATCATAATCGTCATCATAATCATCATCATAATCATTATCATAATCATCATCATAATCATCGTCATAATCATCATCATAATCATCATCATAACCGTCATCATAATCATCATCATAATAGTCATCATAATCGTCATCATTATAGTCATAATAATCATTATCGTAGTCATCATCATAATAGTCCTCATAATAGTCATCATAATCGTCATCATTATAGTCATAATAATCATTATCGTAGTCATCATCATAATAGTCCTCATAATCGTCATCATAATCATCATCATAATCATCATCATAATCATCATCATGATCATCATCATAATCATCATCACAATCATCACCATAATCATCATCATAATCATCATCATAATGATCATCATTGTCATCATCATAATAGTCCTCATAATAGTCATCATAATCGTCATCATTATAGTCATAATAATCATTATCGTAGTCATCATCATAATAGTCCTCATAATCGTCATCATAATCATCATCATAATCATCATCATAATCATCATCATAATCATCATCATAATAGTCATCATAATAGTCATCATAATCGTCATCATTATAGTCATCATAATCATCATCATAATCATCATCATAATCATCGTCATAATCATCATCATAGTCATCATCATAATCATCATCATAATATTCATCATAATCATCATCATAATCATTATCATAATCATCATCATGATCATCATCATAATAATCATCATAATCATCATCATAATCATAATCATAATCACCATCATAACCGTCAACGTAATCAGCATCATAGTCACAGTCATAATAGTCATCATAATCATCATCATAATCATCATCATAATCGTCATCATGGTCATCATAATCAGCATCAGAGTCATCATCATAATCATCATCATAATCGTCTTCATAATCGTCATCATAATCGTCATCATAATCGTCATCATAATCGTAATCATAATCGTCATCATAATCATCATCATAATCATCATCATAATCATCATCATAATCATCATCATAATCATCGTCATAATCATCATCATAGTCATCATCATAATCATCATCATAATCATCATCATAACCGTCATCATAATCATCATCATAATCATCATCATAATCATCATCATAATGATCGTCATAATATCATCATAATCATCATCATAATATTCATCATAATCATCATCATAATCATTATCATAATCGTCATCATAGTCATCATCATAATCGTCATCATAATCATCATCATAATCATTATCATAATCATCATCATAATCATCGTCATAATCATCATCATAATCATCATCATAACCGTCATCATAATCATCATCATAATAGTCATCATAATCGTCATCATTATAGTCATCATAATCATCATCGTAATCATCATCATAATCATCATCATAATCATCATCATAATCATCATCATAATCATCATCATAGTCATCATCATAATCATCATCATAACCGTCATCATAATCAGCATCATAGTCATCATCATAATCATCATCATAATCAACATCATAATCATCAACATAATCGTCATCATGGTCATCATCATACTAGTCCTCATAATCGTCATCATTATAGTCATCATAATCATCATCATTGTCATCATCATAATAGTCCTCATAATCGTCGTCTTTATAGTCATAAGGCTCATCATAATCATCATCATAATAGTCATCATAATAGTCATCATAATCGTCATCATTATAGTCATAATAATCATTATCATAGTCATCATCATAATAGTCCTCATAATCGTCATCACAATCATCATCATAATCATCATCATAACCGTCATCATAATCATCATCATAATCATCATCATAATCATCATCATAATCATCATCATAATATCATCATAATCATCATCATAATATTCATCATAATCATCATCATAATCATTATCATAATCGTCATCATAGTCATCATCATAATCGTCATCATAATCATCATCATAATCATTATCATAATCATCATCATAATCATCGTCATAATCATCATCATAATCATCATCATAACCGTCATCATAATCATCATCATAATAGTCATCATAATCGTCATCATTATAGTCATCATAACCATCATCGTAATCATCATCATAATCATCATCATAATCATCATCATAATCATCATCATAATCATCATCATAATCATCATCATAATCATCATCATAATCATTATCATCATCATCATCATAATCATCATCATAACCGTCATCATAATCTTCATCAGAGTCATCATCATAATCATCATCATAATCGTCTTCATAATCGTCATCATAATCGTCATCATAATCGTCATCATAATCGTCATCATAATCGTCATCATAATCGTCATCATAATCATCATCATAATCATCATCATAATAATCATCATAATCATCATCATAATCATAATCATAATCATCATCATAACCGTCAACGTAATCAGCATCATAGTCACAGTCATAATAGTCATCATAATCATCATCATAATCATCATCATAATCGTCATCATGGTCATCATAATCATCATCATAGTCATCATCATAATCATCATCATAATCATCATCATAATCATCATCATGATCATCATCATAATCATCATCACAATCATCATCATAATCATCATCATAATCATCATTATAATCATCATCATAGTCATCATCATAATCATCATCATAACCGTCATCATAATCAGCATCATAGTCATCATCATAATCACCATCATAATCAACATCATAATCATCAACATAATCGTCATCATGGTCATAATCATACTAGTCCTCATAATCGTCATCATTATAGTCATCATAATCATCATCATTGTCATCATCATAATAGTCCTCATAAGCGTCGTCTTTATAGTCATCAGGCTCATCATAATCATCATCATAATAGTCATCATAATAGTCATCATAATCGTCATCATTATAGTCATAATAATCATTATCATAGTCATCATCATAATAGTCCTCATAATCGTCATCATAATCATCATCATAATCATCATCATAATCATAATCATAATCATCATCATAACCGTCAACGCAATCAGCATCATAGTCACAGTCATAATAGTCATCATAATCATCATCATAATCATCATCATAATCGTCGTCATGGTCATCATAATCATCATCATAGTCATCATCATAATCATCATCATGATCATTATCATAATATCATCACAATCATCATCATAATCATCATCATAATCATCATCATAATCATCATCATAATAATCATTATCATAGTCATCATCATAATAGTCCTCATAATCGTCATCATAATCATCATCATAATCATCATCATAACCGTCATCATAATCATCATCATAATCATCATCATAATCATCATCATAATCATCATCATAATCATCGTCATAATCATCATCATAATGATCATCGTAATCATCATCAAAATCATCATCATAATCATTATCATAATCATCATTATAATCATCATCATAACCGTCATCATAATCAGCATCATAGTCATCATCATAATCATCATCAAAATCAACATCATAATCATCAACATAATCGTCATCATGGTCATCATCATACTAGTCCTCATAATCGTCATCATTATAGTCATCATAATCATCATCATAATCATCATCATAATCATCATCATAATCATCATCATTGTCATCATCATAATAGTCCTCATAATCTCCATCTTTATAGTCATCATAATCATCATCATAATCGTCGTCATAATCATCATCATAATCATCATCATAATCATCATCATAATCATCGTCATAATCATAATCATAATGATCATCATAATCATCATCATAATGATTATCATAATCATCATCATAATGATCATCGTAACCGTCATCATAATCATCATAATAGTCATCATAATCTACATCATTATAGTCATCATAATCATCATCATAATCATCATCATAATCATCATCATAATCATCATCATAATCATCATCATAATCATCATCATAATCATCATCATGATCATCATCATAAACATCATCATAATCATCATCATAATCATCATCATAATCATCATCATAATGATCATCATAATATCATCATAATCATCATCATAATATTCATCATAATCATCATCATAATCATTATCATAATCGTCATCATAGTCATCATCATAATCGTCATCATAATCATCATCATAATCATTATCATAATCATCATCATAATCATCGTCATAATCATCATCATAATCATCATCATAACCGTCATCATAATCATCATCATAATAGTCATCATAATCGTCATCATTATAGTCATCATAATCATCATCGTAATCATCATCATAATCATCATCATAATCATCATCATAATCATCATCATAATCATCATCATAATCATCATCATAATCATTATCATAATCATAATCATAATCATCATCATAACCGTCATCATAATCATCATCATAATCGTCTTCATAATCGTCATCATAATCGTCATCATAATCGTCATGATAATCGCCATCATAATCGTCATCATAATCGTCATCATAATCATCATCATAATCATCATCATAATAATCATCATAATCATCATCATAACCGTCAACGTAAACAGCATCATAGTCACAGTCATAATAGTCATCATAATCATCATCATAATCATCATCATAATCGTCATCATGGTCATCATAATCATCATCATAGTCATCATCATAATCATCATCATAATCATCATCATAATCATCATCATGATCATCATCATAATCATCATCACAATCATCATCATAATCATCATCATAATCATCATCATAATCATCATCATAGTCATCATCATAATCATCATCATAACCGTCATCATCATCAGCATCATAGTCATCATCATAATCATCATCATAATCAACATCATAATCATCAACATAATCGTCAGCATGGTCGTCATCATACTAGTCCTCATAATCGTCATCATTATAGTCATCATAATCATCATCATTGTCATCATCATAATAGTCCTCATAATCGTCGTCTTTATAGTCATCAGGCTCATCATAATCATCATCATAATAGTCATCATAATAGTCATCATAATCGTCATCATTATAGTCATAATAATCATTATCATAGTCATCATCATAATAGTCCTCATAATCGTCATCACAATCATCATCATAATCATCATCATAACCGTCATCATAATCATCATCATAATCATCATCATAATCATCATCATAATCATCATCATAATATCATCATAATCATCATCATAATATTCATCATAATCATCATCATAATCATTATCATAATCGTCATCACAGTCATCATCATAATCGTCATCATAATCATCATCATAATCATTATCATAATCATCATCATAATCATCGTCATAATCATCATCATAATCATCATCATAACCGTCATCATAATCATCATCATAATATCATCATAATCATCATCATAATATTCATCATAATCATCATCATAATCATTATCATAATCGTCATCATAGTCATCATCATAATCGTCATCATAATCATCATCATAATCATCGTCATAATCATCATCATAGTCATCATCATAATCATCATCATAATCATCATCATAACCGTCATCATAATCATCATCATAATCATCATGATAACCGTCATCATAATGATCATCGCAATCATCATCATAATCATCATCATATACATTAACATAATCATCATCATAATATTCATCATAATCATGATCATAATCATGAGCATAATCATCATCATAATCATTATCATAATCATCATCATAATCATCGTCATAATCATCATCACAATCATCATCATAACCGTCATCATAATAATCATCATAATAGTCATCATAATCGTCATCATTATAGTCATCATAATCATCATCATAATCATCATCATAATCATCATCATAATCATCATCATAATCGTCATCATAATCATCATAATCATCATCATAACCGTCATCATAACCGTCATCATATTCAGCATCATAATCATCATCATAATCATTACCATAATCGTCATCATAGTCATCATCATAATCATCATCATAATCATCATCATAATCATCATCATAATATTCACCATAATCATCATCATAATCATGAGCATAATCATCATCATAGTCATCATCATAATCGTCATCGTAATCATCATCATAGTCATCATCATAATCATCATCATAGTCATCATCATAATAGTGCTCATGATCGTCATCATAATCATCATCATAATCATCATCATAATCATCATCATAATCATCATCATAATCATCATCATAATCGTCATCATAATCATCATCATAATCATCATCATAAACATCATCATAATCATCATCATAATCATCATCATAATCATCATCATAATATTCATCATAATCATCATCATAATCATTATCATAATCGTCATCATAATCATCATCATAACCGTCATCATAATTATCATCATAATCATTATCATAATCGTCATCATAGTCATCATCATGATGGTCATCATAATCATCATCATAATCACCATCATAATCATCATCATAATCATCATCATTGTCATCATCATAATCATCATCATAATCATCGTCATAATCATCATCATAGTCATCATCATAATCATCATCATAATCATCATCATAACCGTCATCATAATCATCATCATAATCATCATCATAATCATCATCATAATCATCATCATAATCATCATCATAATCATCATCATAATCATCATCATAATATTCACCATAATCATCATCGTAATCATGAGCATAATCATCATCATAGTCATCATCATAATCGTCATCGTAATCATCATCATAGTCATCATCATAATCATCATCATAGTCATCATCATAATAGTGCTCATGATCGTCATCATAATCATCATCATAATCATCATCATAATCATCATCATAATCATCATCATCATCATAATCATCACCATAATCATCATCATAAACATCATCATAATCATCATCATAATCATCATCATAATCATCATCATAATATTCATCATAATCATCATCATAACCGTCATCATAATCATCATCATAATCATCATCATAATCATCATCATAATAATCATCATAATCATCATCATAATATTCATCATAATCATCATCATAATCATTATCATAATCGTCATCATAGTCATCATCATAATCGTCATCATAATCATCATCATAGTCATCATCATAATCATCATCATAATTATCAACATAATCATCATCATAATCATCATCATAATCGTCATCATGGTCATCATCATAATCGTCATCATAATCATCATAATAGTCATCATAATCGCCATCATAATCATCAGAATAGTCATCATAATCGTCATCATTAGAGTCATCATAACCATCATCATAATCATCATCATAATCATCATCATTGTCATCATCATAATCATCATCATAATCATCGTCATAATCATCATCATAGTCATCATCATAATCATCATCATAATCATCATCATAACCGTCATCATAATCATCACCATAATCATCATCATAATCATCATCATAATCATCATCATAATCATCATCATAATATTCATCATAATCATCATCATAATCATTATCATAATCGTCATCATAGTCATCATCATAATCGTCATCATAATCATCATCATAGTCATCATCATAATCATCATCATAATTATCAACATAATCATCATCATAATCATCATGATAACCGTCATCATAATTATCATCATAATCATTATCATAATCGTCATGATAGTCATCATCACAATAGTCATCACAATCGTCATCATTATAGTCATCATAATCATCATCATAATCATCATCATAATCATCATCATAATCATCATCATAATCATCATCATAATCATCGTCATAATCATCATCATAGTCATCATCATAATCATCATCATAATCGTCATCATAATCGTCATCATAATCGCCATCATAATCGTCATCATAATCATCATCATAATCATCATCATAATAATCATCATAATCATCATCATAATCATCATCATAACCGTCAACGTAATCAGCATCATAGTCACAGTCATAATAGTCATCATAATCATCATCATAATCATCATCATAATCGTCATCATGGTCATCATAATCATCATCATAGTCATCATCATAATCATCATCATAATCATCATCATAATAATCATTATCATAGTCATCATCATAATAGTCCTCATAATCGTCATCATAATCATCATCATAATCATCATCATAACCGTCATCATAATCATCATCATAATCGTCATCATTATAGTCATAATAATCATTATCATAGTCATCATCATAATAGTCCTCATAATCGTCATCATAATCATCATCATAATCATCATCATAATCATAATCATAATCATCATCATAACCGTCAACGCAATCAGCATCATAGTCACAGTCATAATAGTCATCATAATCATCATCATAATCATCATCATAATCGTCATCATGGTCATCATAATCATCATCATAGTCATCATCATAATCATCATCATGATCATCATCATAATATCATCACAATCATCATCATAATCATCATCATAATCATCATCATAATCATCATCATAATAATCATTATCATAGTCATCATCATAATAGTCCTCATAATCGTCATCATAATCATCATCATAATCATCATCATAACCGTCATCATAATCATCATCATAATCATCATCATAATCATCATCATAATCATCATCATAATCATCGTCATAGTCATCATCATAATGATCATCGTAATCATCATCAAAATCATCATCATAATCATTATCATAATCATCATTATAATCATCATCATAACCGTCATCATAATCAGCATCATAGTCATCATCATAATCATCATCAAAATCAACATCATAATCATCAACATAATCGTCATCATGGTCATCATCATACTAGTCCTCATAATCGTCATCATTATAGTCATCATAATCATCATCATAATCATCATCATAATCATCATCATAATCATCATCATTGTCATCATCATAATAGTCCTCATAATCTCCATCTTTATAGTCATCATAATCATCATCATAATCGTCGTCATAATCATCATCATAATCATCATCATAATCATCATCATAATCATCGTCATAATCATAATCATAATGATCATCATAATCATCATCATAATGATTATCATAATCATCATCATAATGATCATCGTAACCGTCATCATAATCATCATAATAGTCATCATAATCTACATCATTATAGTCATCATAATCATCATCATAATCATCATCATAATCATCATCATAATCATCATCATAATCATCATCATAATCATCATCATAATCATCATCATAATGATCATCATAATATCATCATAATCATCATCATAATATTCATCATAATCATCATCATAATCATTATCATAATCGTCATCATAGTCATCATCATAATCGTCATCATAATCATCATCATAATCATTATCATAATCATCATCATAATCATCGTCATAATCATCATCATAATCATCATCATAACCGTCATCATAATCATCATCATAATAGTCATCATAATCGTCATCATTATAGGCATCATAATCATCATCGTAATCATCATCATAATCATCATCATAATCATCATCATAATCATCATCATAATCATCATCATAATCATCATCATAATCATTATCATAATCGTAATCATAATCATCATCATAACCGTCATCATAATCATCATCATAATCGTCTTCATAATCGTCATCATAATCGTCATCATAATCGTCATCATAATCGTCATCATAATCGCCATCATAATCGTCATCATAATCATCATCATAATCATCATCATAATAATCATCATAATCATCATCATAATCATCATCATAACCGTCAACGTAATCAGCATCATAGTCACAGTCATAATAGTCATCATAATCATCATCATAATCATCATCATAATCGTCATCATGGTCATCATAATCATCATCATAGTCATCATCATAATCATCATCATAATCATCATCATAATAATCATTATCATAGTCATCATCATAATAGTCCTCATAATCGTCATCATAATCATCATCATAATCATCATCATAACCGTCATCATAATCATCATCATAATCATCATCATAATCATCATCATAATCATCATCATAATCATCGTCATAATCATCATCATAATGATCATCGTAATCATCATCAAAATCATCATCATAATCATTATCATAATCGTCATTATAATCATCATCATAACCGTCATCATAATCAGCATCATAGTCATCATCATAATCATCATCAAAATCAACATCATAATCATCAACATAATCGTCATCATGGTCATCATCATACTTGTCCTCATAATCGTCATCATTATAGTCATCATAATCATCATCATAATCATCATCATAATCATCATCATAATCATCATCATTGTCATCATCATAATAGTCCTCATAATCTCCATCTTTATAGTCATCATAATCATCATCATAATCGTCGTCATAATCATCATCATAATCATCATCATAATCATCATCATAATCATCGTCATAATCATAATCATAATGATCATCATAATCATCATCATAATGATTATCATAATCATCATCATAATGATCATCGTAACCGTCATCATAATCATCATAATAGTCATCATAATCTACATCATTATAGTCATCATAATCATCATCATAATCATCATCATAATCATCATCATAATCATCATCATAATCATCATCATAATCATCATCATAATCATCATCATAATGATCATCATAATATCATCATAATCATCATCATAATATTCATCATAATCATCATCATAATCATTATCATAATCGTCATCATAGTCATCATCATAATCGTCATCATAATCATCATCATAATCATTATCATAATCATCATCATAATCATCGTCATAATCATCATCATAATCATCATCATAACCGTCATCATAATCATCATCATAATAGTCATCATAATCGTCATCATTATAGGCATCATAATCATCATCGTAATCATCATCATAATCATCATCATAATCATCATCATAATCATCATCATAATCATCATCATAATCATCATCATAATCATTATCATAATCGTAATCATAATCATCATCATAACCGTCATCATAATCATCATCATAATCGTCTTCATAATCGTCATCATAATCGTCATCATAATCGTCATCATAATCGTCATCATAATCGCCATCATAATCGTCATCATAATCATCATCATAATCATCATCATAATAATCATCATAATCATCATCATAATCATCATCATAACCGTCAACGTAATCAGCATCATAGTCACAGTCATAATAGTCATCATAATCATCATCATAATCATCATCATAATCGTCATCATGGTCATCATAATCATCATCATAGTCATCATCATAATCATCATCATAATCATCATCATAATAATCATTATCATAGTCATCATCATAATAGTCCTCATAATCGTCATCATAATCATCATCATAATCATCATCATAACCGTCATCATAATCATCATCATAATCATCATCATAATCATCATCATAATCATCATCATAATCATCGTCATAATCATCATCATAATGATCATCGTAATCATCATCAAAATCATCATCATAATCATTATCATAATCGTCATTATAATCATCATCATAACCGTCATCATAATCAGCATCATAGTCATCATCATAATCATCATCAAAATCAACATCATAATCATCAACATAATCGTCATCATGGTCATCATCATACTTGTCCTCATAATCGTCATCATTATAGTCATCATAATCATCATCATAATCATCATCATAATCATCATCATAATCATCATCATTGTCATCATCATAATAGTCCTCATAATCTCCATCTTTATAGTCATCATAATCATCATCATAATCGTCGTCATAATCATCATCATAATCATCATCATAATCATCATCATAATCATCGTCATAATCATAATCATAATGATCATCATAATCATCATCATAATGATTATCATAATCATCATCATAATGATCATCGTAACCGTCATCATAATCATCATAATAGTCATCATAATCTACATCATTATAGTCATCATAATCATCATCATAATCATCATCATAATCATCATCATAATCATCATCATAATCATCATCATAAACATCATCATAATCATCATCATAATCATCATCATAATCATCATCATAATGATCATCATAATATCATCATAATCATCATCATAATATTCATCATAATCATCATCATAATCATTATCATAATCGTCATCATAGTCATCATCATAATCGTCATCATAATCATCATCATAATCATTATCATAATCATCATCATAATCATCGTCATAATCATCATCATAATCATCATCATAACCGTCATCATAATCATCATCATAATAGTCATCATAATCGTCATCATTATAGGCATCATAATCATCATCGTAATCATCATCATAATCATCATCATAATCATCATCATAATCATCATCATAATCATCATCATAATCATCATCATAATCATTATCATAATCATAATCATAATCATCATCATAACCGTCATCATAATCATCATCATAATCGTCTTCATAATCGTCATCATAATCGTCATCATAATCGTCATCATAATCGTCATCATAATCGTCATCATAATCGTCATCATAATCATCATCATAATCATCATCATAATAATCATCATAATAATCATCATAATCATCATCATAATCATAATCATAATCATCATCATAACCGTCAACGTAATCAGCATCATAGTCACAGTCATAATCGTCATCATAATCATCATCATAATCATCATCATAATAATCATCATAATAATCATCATAATCATCATCATAATCATAATCATAATCATCATCATAACCGTCAACGTAATCAGCATCATAGTCACAGTCATAATAGTCATCATAATCATCATCATAATCATCATCATAACCGTCATCATAATCAGCATCAGAGTCATCATCATAATCATCATCATAATCGTCATCATAATCGTCATCATAATCGTCATCATAATCATCATCATAATCATCATCATAATAATCATCATAGTCGTCATCATAATCATAATCATAATCATCATCATAACCGTCAACGTAATCAGCATCATAGTCACAGTCATAATAGTCATCATAATCATCATCATAATCATCATCATAATCGTCATCATGGTCATCATAATCATCATCATAGTCATCATCATAATCATCATCATAATCATCATCATAATCATCATCATGATCATCATCATAATCATCATCACAATCATCATCATAATCATCATCATAATCATCATCATAATCATCATCATAATCATCATCATAATCATCATCATAGTCATCATCATAATCATCATCATAACCGTCATCATAATCAGCATCATAGTCATCATCATAATCATCATCATAATCAACATCATAATCATCAACATAATCGTCATCATGGTCATCATCATACTAGTCCTCATAATCGTCATCATTATAGTCATCATAATCATCATCATTGTCATCATCATAATAGTCCTCATAATCGTCGTCTTTATAGTCATCAGGCTCATCATAATCATCATCATAATAGTCATCATAATAGTCATCATAATCGTCATCATTATAGTCATAATAATCATTATCATAGTCATCATCATAATAGTCCTCATAATCGTCATCATAATCATCATCATAATCAGCATCATAATCATCATCATGATCATCATCATAATCATCATCACAATCATCATCATAATCATCATCATAATCATCATCATAATGATCATCATTGTCATCATCATAATAGTCCTCATAATCGTCGTCTTTATAGTCATCAGACTCATCATAATCATCATCATAATAGTCATCATAATAGTCATCATAATAGTCATCATAATCGTCATCATTATAGTCATCATAATCATCATCATAATAATCATCATAATAATCATCATAATCATCATCATAATCATAATCATAATCGTCATCATAATCGTCATCATAATCATCATCATAATCATCATCATAATAATCATCATAATCATCATCATAACCGTCAACGTAAACAGCATCATAGTCACAGTCATAATAGTCATCATAATCATCATCATAATCATCATCATAATCGTCATCATGGTCATCATAATCATCATCATAGTCATCATCATAATCATCATCATAATCATCATCATAATCATCATCATGATCATCATCATAATCATCATCACAATCATCATCATAATCATCATCATAATCATCATCATAATCATCATCATAGTCATCATCATAATCATCATCATAACCGTCATCATCATCAGCATCATAGTCATCATCATAATCATCATCATAATCAACATCATAATCATCAACATAATCGTCAGCATGGTCATCATCATACTAGTCCTCATAATCGTCATCATTATAGTCATCATAATCATCATCATTGTCATCATCATAATAGTCCTCATAATCGTCGTCTTTATAGTCATCAGGCTCATCATAATCATCATCATAATAGTCATCATAATAGTCATCATAATCGTCATCATTATAGTCATAATAATCATTATCATAGTCATCATCATAATAGTCCTCATAATCGTCATCACAATCATCATCATAATCATCATCATAACCGTCATCATAATCATCATCATAATCATCATCATAATCATCATCATAATCATCATCATAATATCATCATAATCATCATCATAATATTCATCATAATCATCATCATAATCATTATCATAATCGTCATCACAGTCATCATCATAATCGTCATCATAATCATCATCATAATCATTATCATAATCATCATCATAATCATCGTCATAATCATCATCATAATCATCATCATAACCGTCATCATAATCATCATCATAATATCATCATAATCATCATCATAATATTCATCATAATCATCATCATAATCATTATCATAATCGTCATCATAGTCATCATCATAATCGTCATCATAATCATCATCATAATCATCGTCATAATCATCATCATAGTCATCATCATAATCATCATCATAATCATCATCATAACCGTCATCATAATCATCATCATAATCATCATGATAACCGTCATCATAATGATCATCGCAATCATCATCATAATCATCATCATATACATTAACATAATCATCATCATAATATTCATCATAATCATGATCATAATCATGAGCATAATCATCATCATAATCATTATCATAATCATCATCATAATCATCGTCATAATCATCATCACAATCATCATCATAACCGTCATCATAATAATCATCATAATAGTCATCATAATCGTCATCATTATAGTCATCATAATCATCATCATAATCATCATCATAATCATCATCATAATCATCATCATAATCGTCATCATAATCATCATAATCATCATCATAACCGTCATCATAACCGTCATCATATTCAGCATCATAATCATCATCATAATCATTACCATAATCGTCATCATAGTCATCATCATAATCATCATCATAATCATCATCATAATCATCATCATAATATTCACCATAATCATCATCATAATCATGAGCATAATCATCATCATAGTCATCATCATAATCGTCATCGTAATCATCATCATAGTCATCATCATAATCATCATCATAGTCATCATCATAATAGTGCTCATGATCGTCATCATAATCATCATCATAATCATCATCATAATCATCATCATAATCATCATCATAATCATCATCATAATCATCATCATAATCGTCATCATAATCATCATCATAATCATCATCATAAACATCATCATAATCATCATCATAATCATCATCATAATCATCATCATAATATTCATCATAATCATCATCATAATCATTATCATAATCGTCATCATAATCATCATCATAACCGTCATCATAATTATCATCATAATCATTATCATAATCGTCATCATAGTCATCATCATGATGGTCATCATAATCATCATCATAATCACCATCATAATCATCATCATAATCATCATCATTGTCATCATCATAATCATCATCATAATCATCGTCATAATCATCATCATAGTCATCATCATAATCATCATCATAATCATCATCATAACCGTCATCATAATCATCATCATAATCATCATCATAATCATCATCATAATCATCATCATAATCATCATCATAATCATCATCATAATCATCATCATAATATTCACCATAATCATCATCGTAATCATGAGCATAATCATCATCATAGTCATCATCATAATCGTCATCGTAATCATCATCATAGTCATCATCATAATCATCATCATAGTCATCATCATAATAGTGCTCATGATCGTCATCATAATCATCATCATAATCATCATCATAATCATCATCATAATCATCATCATCATCATAATCATCACCATAATCATCATCATAAACATCATCATAATCATCATCATAATCATCATCATAATCATCATCATAATATTCATCATAATCATCATCATAACCGTCATCATAATCATCATCATAATCATCATCATAATCATCATCATAATAATCATCATAATCATCATCATAATATTCATCATAATCATCATCATAATCATTATCATAATCGTCATCATAGTCATCATCATAATCGTCATCATAATCATCATCATAGTCATCATCATAATCATCATCATAATTATCAACATAATCATCATCATAATCATCATCATAATCGTCATCATGGTCATCATCATAATCGTCATCATAATCATCATAATAGTCATCATAATCGCCATCATAATCATCAGAATAGTCATCATAATCGTCATCATTAGAGTCATCATAACCATCATCATAATCATCATCATAATCATCATCATTGTCATCATCATAATCATCATCATAATCATCGTCATAATCATCATCATAGTCATCATCATAATCATCATCATAATCATCATCATAACCGTCATCATAATCATCACCATAATCATCATCATAATCATCATCATAATCATCATCATAATCATCATCATAATATTCATCATAATCATCATCATAATCATTATCATAATCGTCATCATAGTCATCATCATAATCGTCATCATAATCATCATCATAGTCATCATCATAATCATCATCATAATTATCAACATAATCATCATCATAATCATCATGATAACCGTCATCATAATTATCATCATAATCATTATCATAATCGTCATGATAGTCATCATCACAATAGTCATCACAATCGTCATCATTATAGTCATCATAATCATCATCATAATCATCATCATAATCATCATCATAATCATCATCATAATCATCATCATAATCATCGTCATAATCATCATCATAGTCATCATCATAATCATCATCATAATCATCATCATAACCGTCATCATAATCATCATCATAATCATCATCATAATCATCATCATAATCGTCATCATAATCGTCATCATAATCGTCATCATAATCGCCATCATAATCGTCATCATAATCATCATCATAATCATCATCATAATAATCATCATAATCATCATCATAATCATCATCATAACCGTCAACGTAATCAGCATCATAGTCACAGTCATAATAGTCATCATAATCATCATCATAATCATCATCATAATCGTCATCATGGTCATCATAATCATCATCATAGTCATCATCATAATCATCATCATAATCATCATCATAATAATCATTATCATAGTCATCATCATAATAGTCCTCATAATCGTCATCATAATCATCATCATAATCATCATCATAACCGTCATCATAATCATCATCATAATCGTCATCATTATAGTCATAATAATCATTATCATAGTCATCATCATAATAGTCCTCATAATCGTCATCATAATCATCATCATAATCATCATCATAATCATAATCATAATCATCATCATAACCGTCAACGCAATCAGCATCATAGTCACAGTCATAATAGTCATCATAATCATCATCATAATCATCATCATAATCGTCATCATGGTCATCATAATCATCATCATAGTCATCATCATAATCATCATCATGATCATCATCATAATATCATCACAATCATCATCATAATCATCATCATAATCATCATCATAATCATCATCATAATAATCATTATCATAGTCATCATCATAATAGTCCTCATAATCGTCATCATAATCATCATCATAATCATCATCATAACCGTCATCATAATCATCATCATAATCATCATCATAATCATCATCATAATCATCATCATAATCATCGTCATAGTCATCATCATAATGATCATCGTAATCATCATCAAAATCATCATCATAATCATTATCATAATCATCATTATAATCATCATCATAACCGTCATCATAATCAGCATCATAGTCATCATCATAATCATCATCAAAATCAACATCATAATCATCAACATAATCGTCATCATGGTCATCATCATACTAGTCCTCATAATCGTCATCATTATAGTCATCATAATCATCATCATAATCATCATCATAATCATCATCATAATCATCATCATTGTCATCATCATAATAGTCCTCATAATCTCCATCTTTATAGTCATCATAATCATCATCATAATCGTCGTCATAATCATCATCATAATCATCATCATAATCATCATCATAATCATCGTCATAATCATAATCATAATGATCATCATAATCATCATCATAATGATTATCATAATCATCATCATAATGATCATCGTAACCGTCATCATAATCATCATAATAGTCATCATAATCTACATCATTATAGTCATCATAATCATCATCATAATCATCATCATAATCATCATCATAATCATCATCATAATCATCATCATAATCATCATCATAATCATCATCATAATGATCATCATAATATCATCATAATCATCATCATAATATTCATCATAATCATCATCATAATCATTATCATAATCGTCATCATAGTCATCATCATAATCGTCATCATAATCATCATCATAATCATTATCATAATCATCATCATAATCATCGTCATAATCATCATCATAATCATCATCATAACCGTCATCATAATCATCATCATAATAGTCATCATAATCGTCATCATTATAGGCATCATAATCATCATCGTAATCATCATCATAATCATCATCATAATCATCATCATAATCATCATCATAATCATCATCATAATCATCATCATAATCATTATCATAATCGTAATCATAATCATCATCATAACCGTCATCATAATCATCATCATAATCGTCTTCATAATCGTCATCATAATCGTCATCATAATCGTCATCATAATCGTCATCATAATCGCCATCATAATCGTCATCATAATCATCATCATAATCATCATCATAATAATCATCATAATCATCATCATAATCATCATCATAACCGTCAACGTAATCAGCATCATAGTCACAGTCATAATAGTCATCATAATCATCATCATAATCATCATCATAATCGTCATCATGGTCATCATAATCATCATCATAGTCATCATCATAATCATCATCATAATCATCATCATAATAATCATTATCATAGTCATCATCATAATAGTCCTCATAATCGTCATCATAATCATCATCATAATCATCATCATAACCGTCATCATAATCATCATCATAATCATCATCATAATCATCATCATAATCATCATCATAATCATCGTCATAATCATCATCATAATGATCATCGTAATCATCATCAAAATCATCATCATAATCATTATCATAATCGTCATTATAATCATCATCATAACCGTCATCATAATCAGCATCATAGTCATCATCATAATCATCATCAAAATCAACATCATAATCATCAACATAATCGTCATCATGGTCATCATCATACTTGTCCTCATAATCGTCATCATTATAGTCATCATAATCATCATCATAATCATCATCATAATCATCATCATAATCATCATCATTGTCATCATCATAATAGTCCTCATAATCTCCATCTTTATAGTCATCATAATCATCATCATAATCGTCGTCATAATCATCATCATAATCATCATCATAATCATCATCATAATCATCGTCATAATCATAATCATAATGATCATCATAATCATCATCATAATGATTATCATAATCATCATCATAATGATCATCGTAACCGTCATCATAATCATCATAATAGTCATCATAATCTACATCATTATAGTCATCATAATCATCATCATAATCATCATCATAATCATCATCATAATCATCATCATAATCATCATCATAATCATCATCATAATCATCATCATAATGATCATCATAATATCATCATAATCATCATCATAATATTCATCATAATCATCATCATAATCATTATCATAATCGTCATCATAGTCATCATCATAATCGTCATCATAATCATCATCATAATCATTATCATAATCATCATCATAATCATCGTCATAATCATCATCATAATCATCATCATAACCGTCATCATAATCATCATCATAATAGTCATCATAATCGTCATCATTATAGGCATCATAATCATCATCGTAATCATCATCATAATCATCATCATAATCATCATCATAATCATCATCATAATCATCATCATAATCATCATCATAATCATTATCATAATCGTAATCATAATCATCATCATAACCGTCATCATAATCATCATCATAATCGTCTTCATAATCGTCATCATAATCGTCATCATAATCGTCATCATAATCGTCATCATAATCGCCATCATAATCGTCATCATAATCATCATCATAATCATCATCATAATAATCATCATAATCATCATCATAATCATCATCATAACCGTCAACGTAATCAGCATCATAGTCACAGTCATAATAGTCATCATAATCATCATCATAATCATCATCATAATCGTCATCATGGTCATCATAATCATCATCATAGTCATCATCATAATCATCATCATAATCATCATCATAATAATCATTATCATAGTCATCATCATAATAGTCCTCATAATCGTCATCATAATCATCATCATAATCATCATCATAACCGTCATCATAATCATCATCATAATCATCATCATAATCATCATCATAATCATCATCATAATCATCGTCATAATCATCATCATAATGATCATCGTAATCATCATCAAAATCATCATCATAATCATTATCATAATCGTCATTATAATCATCATCATAACCGTCATCATAATCAGCATCATAGTCATCATCATAATCATCATCAAAATCAACATCATAATCATCAACATAATCGTCATCATGGTCATCATCATACTTGTCCTCATAATCGTCATCATTATAGTCATCATAATCATCATCATAATCATCATCATAATCATCATCATAATCATCATCATTGTCATCATCATAATAGTCCTCATAATCTCCATCTTTATAGTCATCATAATCATCATCATAATCGTCGTCATAATCATCATCATAATCATCATCATAATCATCATCATAATCATCGTCATAATCATAATCATAATGATCATCATAATCATCATCATAATGATTATCATAATCATCATCATAATGATCATCGTAACCGTCATCATAATCATCATAATAGTCATCATAATCTACATCATTATAGTCATCATAATCATCATCATAATCATCATCATAATCATCATCATAATCATCATCATAATCATCATCATAAACATCATCATAATCATCATCATAATCATCATCATAATCATCATCATAATGATCATCATAATATCATCATAATCATCATCATAATATTCATCATAATCATCATCATAATCATTATCATAATCGTCATCATAGTCATCATCATAATCGTCATCATAATCATCATCATAATCATTATCATAATCATCATCATAATCATCGTCATAATCATCATCATAATCATCATCATAACCGTCATCATAATCATCATCATAATAGTCATCATAATCGTCATCATTATAGGCATCATAATCATCATCGTAATCATCATCATAATCATCATCATAATCATCATCATAATCATCATCATAATCATCATCATAATCATCATCATAATCATTATCATAATCATAATCATAATCATCATCATAACCGTCATCATAATCATCATCATAATCGTCTTCATAATCGTCATCATAATCGTCATCATAATCGTCATCATAATCGTCATCATAATCGTCATCATAATCGTCATCATAATCATCATCATAATCATCATCATAATAATCATCATAATAATCATCATAATCATCATCATAATCATAATCATAATCATCATCATAACCGTCAACGTAATCAGCATCATAGTCACAGTCATAATCGTCATCATAATCATCATCATAATCATCATCATAATAATCATCATAATAATCATCATAATCATCATCATAATCATAATCATAATCATCATCATAACCGTCAACGTAATCAGCATCATAGTCACAGTCATAATAGTCATCATAATCATCATCATAATCATCATCATAACCGTCATCATAATCAGCATCAGAGTCATCATCATAATCATCATCATAATCGTCATCATAATCGTCATCATAATCGTCATCATAATCATCATCATAATCATCATCATAATAATCATCATAGTCGTCATCATAATCATAATCATAATCATCATCATAACCGTCAACGTAATCAGCATCATAGTCACAGTCATAATAGTCATCATAATCATCATCATAATCATCATCATAATCGTCATCATGGTCATCATAATCATCATCATAGTCATCATCATAATCATCATCATAATCATCATCATAATCATCATCATGATCATCATCATAATCATCATCACAATCATCATCATAATCATCATCATAATCATCATCATAATCATCATCATAATCATCATCATAATCATCATCATAGTCATCATCATAATCATCATCATAACCGTCATCATAATCAGCATCATAGTCATCATCATAATCATCATCATAATCAACATCATAATCATCAACATAATCGTCATCATGGTCATCATCATACTAGTCCTCATAATCGTCATCATTATAGTCATCATAATCATCATCATTGTCATCATCATAATAGTCCTCATAATCGTCGTCTTTATAGTCATCAGGCTCATCATAATCATCATCATAATAGTCATCATAATAGTCATCATAATCGTCATCATTATAGTCATAATAATCATTATCATAGTCATCATCATAATAGTCCTCATAATCGTCATCATAATCATCATCATAATCAGCATCATAATCATCATCATGATCATCATCATAATCATCATCACAATCATCATCATAATCATCATCATAATCATCATCATAATGATCATCATTGTCATCATCATAATAGTCCTCATAATCGTCGTCTTTATAGTCATCAGACTCATCATAATCATCATCATAATAGTCATCATAATAGTCATCATAATAGTCATCATAATCGTCATCATTATAGTCATCATAATCATCATCATAATCATCATCATAATCATCGTCATAATCATCATCATAGTCATCATCATAATCATCATCGTAATCATCATCATAATCATCATCATAATCATTATCATAATCGTAATCATAATCATCATCATAACCGTCATCATAATCATCATCATAATCGTCTTCATAATCGTCATCATAATCGTCATCATAATCGTCATCATAATCGTCATCATAATCGCCATCATAATCGTCATCATAATCATCATCATAATCATCATCATAATAATCATCATAATCATCATCATAATCATCATCATAACCGTCAACGTAATCAGCATCATAGTCACAGTCATAATAGTCATCATAATCATCATCATAATCATCATCATAATCGTCATCATGGTCATCATAATCATCATCATAGTCATCATCATAATCATCATCATAATCATTATCATAATCATCATCATAATCATCGTCATAATCATCATCATAATCATCATCATAACCGTCATCATAATCATCATCATAATAGTCATCATAATCGTCATCATTATAGGCATCATAATCATCATCGTAATCATCATCATAATCATCATCATAATCATCATCATAATCATCATCATAATCATCATCATAATCATCATCATAATCATTATCATAATCATAATCATAATCATCATCATAACCGTCATCATAATCATCATCATAATCGTCTTCATAATCGTCATCATAATCGTCATCATAATCGTCATCATAATCGTCATCATAATCGTCATCATAATCGTCATCATAATCATCATCATAATCATCATCATAATAATCATCATAATAATCATCATAATCATCATCATAATCATAATCATAATCATCATCATAACCGTCAACGTAATCAGCATCATAGTCACAGTCATAATCGTCATCATAATCATCATCATAATCATCATCATAATAATCATCATAATAATCATCATAATCATCATCATAATCATAATCATAATCATCATCATAACCGTCAACGTAATCAGCATCATAGTCACAGTCATAATAGTCATCATAATCATCATCATAATCATCATCATAACCGTCATCATAATCAGCATCAGAGTCATCATCATAATCATCATCATAATCGTCATCATAATCGTCATCATAATCGTCATCATAATCATCATCATAATCATCATCATAATAATCATCATAGTCGTCATCATAATCATAATCATAATCATCATCATAACCGTCAACGTAATCAGCATCATAGTCACAGTCATAATAGTCATCATAATCATCATCATAATCATCATCATAATCGTCATCATGGTCATCATAATCATCATCATAGTCATCATCATAATCATCATCATAATCATCATCATAATCATCATCATGATCATCATCATAATCATCATCACAATCATCATCATAATCATCATCATAATCATCATCATAATCATCATCATAATCATCATCATAATCATCATCATAGTCATCATCATAATCATCATCATAACCGTCATCATAATCAGCATCATAGTCATCATCATAATCATCATCATAATCAACATCATAATCATCAACATAATCGTCATCATGGTCATCATCATACTAGTCCTCATAATCGTCATCATTATAGTCATCATAATCATCATCATTGTCATCATCATAATAGTCCTCATAATCGTCGTCTTTATAGTCATCAGGCTCATCATAATCATCATCATAATAGTCATCATAATAGTCATCATAATCGTCATCATTATAGTCATAATAATCGTTATCATAGTCATCATCATAATAGTCCTCATAATCGTCATCATAATCATCATCATAATCATCATCATAATCATCATCATGATCATCATCATAATCATCATCACAATCATCATCATAATCATCATCATAATCATCATCATAATGATCATCATTGTCATCATCATAATAGTCCTCATAATCGTCGTCTTTATAGTCATCAGACTCATCATAATCATCATCATAATAGTCATCATAATAGTCATCATAATAGTCATCATAATCGTCATCATTATAGTCATCATAATCATCATCATAATCATCATCATAATCATCGTCATAATCATCATCATAGTCATCATCATAATCATCATCGTAATCATCATCATAATCATCATCATAATCATCATCATAATCATCATCATAATCATCATCATAATCATCATCATAATCATTATCATAATCGTAATCATAATCATCATCATAACCGTCATCATAATCATCATCATAATCGTCTTCATAATCGTCATCATAATCGTCATCATAATCGTCATCATAATCGTCATCATAATCGCCATCATAATCGTCATCATAATCATCATCATAATCATCATCATAATAATCATCATAATCATCATCATAATCATCATCATAACCGTCAACGTAATCAGCATCATAGTCACAGTCATAATAGTCATCATAATCATCATCATAATCATCATCATAATCGTCATCATGGTCATCATAATCATCATCATAGTCATCATCATAATCATCATCATAATCATCATCATAATAATCATTATCATAGTCATCATCATAATAGTCCTCATAATCGTCATCATAATCATCATCATAATCATCATCATAACCGTCATCATAATCATCATCATAATCGTCATCATTATAGTCATAATAATCATTATCATAGTCATCATCATAATAGTCCTCATAATCGTCATCATAATCATCATCATAATCATCATCATAATCATAATCATAATCATCATCATAACCGTCAACGCAATCAGCATCATAGTCACAGTCATAATAGTCATCATAATCATCATCATAATCATCATCATAATCGTCATCATGGTCATCATAATCATCATCATAGTCATCATCATAATCATCATCATGATCATCATCATAATATCATCACAATCATCATCATAATCATCATCATAATCATCATCATAATCATCATCATAATAATCATTATCATAGTCATCATCATAATAGTCCTCATAATCGTCATCATAATCATCATCATAATCATCATCATAACCGTCATCATAATCATCATCATAATCATCATCATAATCATCATCATAATCATCATCATAATCATCGTCATAGTCATCATCATAATGATCATCGTAATCATCATCAAAATCATCATCATAATCATTATCATAATCATCATTATAATCATCATCATAACCGTCATCATAATCAGCATCATAGTCATCATCATAATCATCATCAAAATCAACATCATAATCATCAACATAATCGTCATCATGGTCATCATCATACTAGTCCTCATAATCGTCATCATTATAGTCATCATAATCATCATCATAATCATCATCATAATCATCATCATAATCATCATCATTGTCATCATCATAATAGTCCTCATAATCTCCATCTTTATAGTCATCATAATCATCATCATAATCGTCGTCATAATCATCATCATAATCATCATCATAATCATCATCATAATCATCGTCATAATCATAATCATAATGATCATCATAATCATCATCATAATGATTATCATAATCATCATCATAATGATCATCGTAACCGTCATCATAATCATCATAATAGTCATCATAATCTACATCATTATAGTCATCATAATCATCATCATAATCATCATCATAATCATCATCATAATCATCATCATAATCATCATCATAATCATCATCATAATCATCATCATAATGATCATCATAATATCATCATAATCATCATCATAATATTCATCATAATCATCATCATAATCATTATCATAATCGTCATCATAGTCATCATCATAATCGTCATCATAATCATCATCATAATCATTATCATAATCATCATCATAATCATCGTCATAATCATCATCATAATCATCATCATAACCGTCATCATAATCATCATCATAATAGTCATCATAATCGTCATCATTATAGGCATCATAATCATCATCGTAATCATCATCATAATCATCATCATAATCATCATCATAATCATCATCATAATCATCATCATAATCATCATCATAATCATTATCATAATCGTAATCATAATCATCATCATAACCGTCATCATAATCATCATCATAATCGTCTTCATAATCGTCATCATAATCGTCATCATAATCGTCATCATAATCGTCATCATAATCGCCATCATAATCGTCATCATAATCATCATCATAATCATCATCATAATAATCATCATAATCATCATCATAATCATCATCATAACCGTCAACGTAATCAGCATCATAGTCACAGTCATAATAGTCATCATAATCATCATCATAATCATCATCATAATCGTCATCATGGTCATCATAATCATCATCATAGTCATCATCATAATCATCATCATAATCATCATCATAATAATCATTATCATAGTCATCATCATAATAGTCCTCATAATCGTCATCATAATCATCATCATAATCATCATCATAACCGTCATCATAATCATCATCATAATCATCATCATAATCATCATCATAATCATCATCATAATCATCGTCATAATCATCATCATAATGATCATCGTAATCATCATCAAAATCATCATCATAATCATTATCATAATCGTCATTATAATCATCATCATAACCGTCATCATAATCAGCATCATAGTCATCATCATAATCATCATCAAAATCAACATCATAATCATCAACATAATCGTCATCATGGTCATCATCATACTTGTCCTCATAATCGTCATCATTATAGTCATCATAATCATCATCATAATCATCATCATAATCATCATCATAATCATCATCATTGTCATCATCATAATAGTCCTCATAATCTCCATCTTTATAGTCATCATAATCATCATCATAATCGTCGTCATAATCATCATCATAATCATCATCATAATCATCATCATAATCATCGTCATAATCATAATCATAATGATCATCATAATCATCATCATAATGATTATCATAATCATCATCATAATGATCATCGTAACCGTCATCATAATCATCATAATAGTCATCATAATCTACATCATTATAGTCATCATAATCATCATCATAATCATCATCATAATCATCATCATAATCATCATCATAATCATCATCATAAACATCATCATAATCATCATCATAATCATCATCATAATCATCATCATAATGATCATCATAATATCATCATAATCATCATCATAATATTCATCATAATCATCATCATAATCATTATCATAATCGTCATCATAGTCATCATCATAATCGTCATCATAATCATCATCATAATCATTATCATAATCATCATCATAATCATCGTCATAATCATCATCATAATCATCATCATAACCGTCATCATAATCATCATCATAATAGTCATCATAATCGTCATCATTATAGGCATCATAATCATCATCGTAATCATCATCATAATCATCATCATAATCATCATCATAATCATCATCATAATCATCATCATAATCATCATCATAATCATTATCATAATCATAATCATAATCATCATCATAACCGTCATCATAATCATCATCATAATCGTCTTCATAATCGTCATCATAATCGTCATCATAATCGTCATCATAATCGTCATCATAATCGTCATCATAATCGTCATCATAATCATCATCATAATCATCATCATAATAATCATCATAATAATCATCATAATCATCATCATAATCATAATCATAATCATCATCATAACCGTCAACGTAATCAGCATCATAGTCACAGTCATAATCGTCATCATAATCATCATCATAATCATCATCATAATAATCATCATAATAATCATCATAATCATCATCATAATCATAATCATAATCATCATCATAACCGTCAACGTAATCAGCATCATAGTCACAGTCATAATAGTCATCATAATCATCATCATAATCATCATCATAACCGTCATCATAATCAGCATCAGAGTCATCATCATAATCATCATCATAATCGTCATCATAATCGTCATCATAATCGTCATCATAATCATCATCATAATCATCATCATAATAATCATCATAGTCGTCATCATAATCATAATCATAATCATCATCATAACCGTCAACGTAATCAGCATCATAGTCACAGTCATAATAGTCATCATAATCATCATCATAATCATCATCATAATCGTCATCATGGTCATCATAATCATCATCATAGTCATCATCATAATCATCATCATAATCATCATCATAATCATCATCATGATCATCATCATAATCATCATCACAATCATCATCATAATCATCATCATAATCATCATCATAATCATCATCATAATCATCATCATAATCATCATCATAGTCATCATCATAATCATCATCATAACCGTCATCATAATCAGCATCATAGTCATCATCATAATCATCATCATAATCAACATCATAATCATCAACATAATCGTCATCATGGTCATCATCATACTAGTCCTCATAATCGTCATCATTATAGTCATCATAATCATCATCATTGTCATCATCATAATAGTCCTCATAATCGTCGTCTTTATAGTCATCAGGCTCATCATAATCATCATCATAATAGTCATCATAATAGTCATCATAATCGTCATCATTATAGTCATAATAATCATTATCATAGTCATCATCATAATAGTCCTCATAATCGTCATCATAATCATCATCATAATCAGCATCATAATCATCATCATGATCATCATCATAATCATCATCACAATCATCATCATAATCATCATCATAATCATCATCATAATGATCATCATTGTCATCATCATAATAGTCCTCATAATCGTCGTCTTTATAGTCATCAGACTCATCATAATCATCATCATAATAGTCATCATAATAGTCATCATAATAGTCATCATAATCGTCATCATTATAGTCATCATAATCATCATCATAATCATCATCATAATCATCGTCATAATCATCATCATAGTCATCATCATAATCATCATCGTAATCATCATCATAATCATCATCATAATCATCATCATAATCATCATCATAATCATCATCATAATCATCATCATAATCATTATCATAATCGTAATCATAATCATCATCATAACCGTCATCATAATCATCATCATAATCGTCTTCATAATCGTCATCATAATCGTCATCATAATCGTCATCATAATCGTCATCATAATCGCCATCATAATCGTCATCATAATCATCATCATAATCATCATCATAATAATCATCATAATCATCATCATAATCATCATCATAACCGTCAACGTAATCAGCATCATAGTCACAGTCATAATAGTCATCATAATCATCATCATAATCATCATCATAATCGTCATCATGGTCATCATAATCATCATCATAGTCATCATCATAATCATCATCATAATCATTATCATAATCATCATCATAATCATCGTCATAATCATCATCATAATCATCATCATAACCGTCATCATAATCATCATCATAATAGTCATCATAATCGTCATCATTATAGGCATCATAATCATCATCGTAATCATCATCATAATCATCATCATTATCATCATCATAATCATCATCATAATCATCATCATAATCATCATCATAATCATTATCATAATCATAATCATAATCATCATCATAACCGTCATCATAATCATCATCATAATCGTCTTCATAATCGTCATCATAATCGTCATCATAATCGTCATCATAATCGTCATCATAATCGTCATCATAATCGTCATCATAATCATCATCATAATCATCATCATAATAATCATCATAATAATCATCATAATCATCATCATAATCATAATCATAATCATCATCATAACCGTCAACGTAATCAGCATCATAGTCACAGTCATAATCGTCATCATAATCATCATCATAATCATCATCATAATAATCATCATAATAATCATCATAATCATCATCATAATCATAATCATAATCATCATCATAACCGTCAACGTAATCAGCATCATAGTCACAGTCATAATAGTCATCGTAATCATCATCATAATCATCATCATAACCGTCATCATAATCAGCATCAGAGTCATCATCATAATCATCATCATAATCGTCATCATAATCGTCATCATAATCGTCATCATAATCATCATCATAATCATCATCATAATAATCATCATAGTCGTCATCATAATCATAATCATAATCATCATCATAACCGTCAACGTAATCAGCATCATAGTCACAGTCATAATAGTCATCATAATCATCATCATAATCATCATCATAATCGTCATCATGGTCATCATAATCATCATCATAGTCATCATCATAATCATCATCATAATCATCATCATAATCATCATCATGATCATCATCATAATCATCATCACAATCATCATCATAATCATCATCATAATCATCATCATAATCATCATCATAATCATCATCATAATCATCATCATAGTCATCATCATAATCATCATCATAACCGTCATCATAATCAGCATCATAGTCATCATCATAATCATCATCATAATCAACATCATAATCATCAACATAATCGTCATCATGGTCATCATCATACTAGTCCTCATAATCGTCATCATTATAGTCATCATAATCATCATCATTGTCATCATCATAATAGTCCTCATAATCGTCGTCTTTATAGTCATCAGGCTCATCATAATCATCATCATAATAGTCATCATAATAGTCATCATAATCGTCATCATTATAGTCATAATAATCGTTATCATAGTCATCATCATAATAGTCCTCATAATCGTCATCATAATCATCATCATAATCATCATCATAATCATTATCATGATCATCATCATAATCATCATCACAATCATCATCATAATCATCATCATAATCATCATCATAATGATCATCATTGTCATCATCATAATAGTCCTCATAATCGTCGTCTTTATAGTCATCAGACTCATCATAATCATCATCATAATAGTCATCATAATAGTCATCATAATAATCATCATAATCGTCATCATTATAGTCATCATAATCATCATCATAATCATCATCATAATCATCGTCATAATCATCATCATAGTCATCATCATAATCATCATCGTAATCATCATCATAATCATCATCATAATCATCATCATAATCATCATCATAATCATCATCATAATCATCATCATAATCATTATCATAATCGTAATCATAATCATCATCATAACCGTCATCATAATCATCATCATAATCGTCTTCATAATCGTCATCATAATCGTCATCATAATCGTCATCATAATCGTCATCATAATCGCCATCATAATCGTCATCATAATCATCATCATAATCATCATCATAATAATCATCATAATCATCATCATAATCATCATCATAACCGTCAACGTAATCAGCATCATAGTCACAGTCATAATAGTCATCATAATCATCATCATAATCATCATCATAATCGTCATCATGGTCATCATAATCATCATCATAGTCATCATCATAATCATCATCATAATCATCATCATAATAATCATTATCATAGTCATCATCATAATAGTCCTCATAATCGTCATCATAATCATCATCATAATCATCATCATAACCGTCATCATAATCATCATCATAATCGTCATCATTATAGTCATAATAATCATTATCATAGTCATCATCATAATAGTCCTCATAATCGTCATCATAATCATCATCATAATCATCATCATAATCATAATCATAATCATCATCATAACCGTCAACGCAATCAGCATCATAGTCACAGTCATAATAGTCATCATAATCATCATCATAATCATCATCATAATCGTCATCATGGTCATCATAATCATCATCATAGTCATCATCATAATCATCATCATGATCATCATCATAATATCATCACAATCATCATCATAATCATCATCATAATCATCATCATAATCATCATCATAATAATCATTATCATAGTCATCATCATAATAGTCCTCATAATCGTCATCATAATCATCATCATAATCATCATCATAACCGTCATCATAATCATCATCATAATCATCATCATAATCATCATCATAATCATCATCATAATCATCGTCATAGTCATCATCATAATGATCATCGTAATCATCATCAAAATCATCATCATAATCATTATCATAATCATCATTATAATCATCATCATAACCGTCATCATAATCAGCATCATAGTCATCATCATAATCATCATCAAAATCAACATCATAATCATCAACATAATCGTCATCATGGTCATCATCATACTAGTCCTCATAATCGTCATCATTATAGTCATCATAATCATCATCATAATCATCATCATAATCATCATCATAATCATCATCATTGTCATCATCATAATAGTCCTCATAATCTCCATCTTTATAGTCATCATAATCATCATCATAATCGTCGTCATAATCATCATCATAATCATCATCATAATCATCATCATAATCATCGTCATAATCATAATCATAATGATCATCATAATCATCATCATAATGATTATCATAATCATCATCATAATGATCATCGTAACCGTCATCATAATCATCATAATAGTCATCATAATCTACATCATTATAGTCATCATAATCATCATCATAATCATCATCATAATCATCATCATAATCATCATCATAATCATCATCATAATCATCATCATAATCATCATCATAATGATCATCATAATATCATCATAATCATCATCATAATATTCATCATAATCATCATCATAATCATTATCATAATCGTCATCATAGTCATCATCATAATCGTCATCATAATCATCATCATAATCATTATCATAATCATCATCATAATCATCGTCATAATCATCATCATAATCATCATCATAACCGTCATCATAATCATCATCATAATAGTCATCATAATCGTCATCATTATAGGCATCATAATCATCATCGTAATCATCATCATAATCATCATCATAATCATCATCATAATCATCATCATAATCATCATCATAATCATCATCATAATCATCATCATAATCATTATCATAATCGTAATCATAATCATCATCATAACCGTCATCATAATCATCATCATAATCGTCTTCATAATCGTCATCATAATCGTCATCATAATCGTCATCATAATCGTCATCATAATCGCCATCATAATCGTCATCATAATCATCATCATAATCATCATCATAATAATCATCATAATCATCATCATAATCATCATCATAACCGTCAACGTAATCAGCATCATAGTCACAGTCATAATAGTCATCATAATCATCATCATAATCATCATCATAATCGTCATCATGGTCATCATAATCATCATCATAGTCATCATCATAATCATCATCATAATCATCATCATAATAATCATTATCATAGTCATCATCATAATAGTCCTCATAATCGTCATCATAATCATCATCATAATCATCATCATAACCGTCATCATAATCATCATCATAATCATCATCATAATCATCATCATAATCATCATCATAATCATCGTCATAATCATCATCATAATGATCATCGTAATCATCATCAAAATCATCATCATAATCATTATCATAATCGTCATTATAATCATCATCATAACCGTCATCATAATCAGCATCATAGTCATCATCATAATCATCATCAAAATCAACATCATAATCATCAACATAATCGTCATCATGGTCATCATCATACTTGTCCTCATAATCGTCATCATTATAGTCATCATAATCATCATCATAATCATCATCATAATCATCATCATAATCATCATCATTGTCATCATCATAATAGTCCTCATAATCTCCATCTTTATAGTCATCATAATCATCATCATAATCGTCGTCATAATCATCATCATAATCATCATCATAATCATCATCATAATCATCGTCATAATCATAATCATAATGATCATCATAATCATCATCATAATGATTATCATAATCATCATCATAATGATCATCGTAACCGTCATCATAATCATCATAATAGTCATCATAATCTACATCATTATAGTCATCATAATCATCATCATAATCATCATCATAATCATCATCATAATCATCATCATAATCATCATCATAAACATCATCATAATCATCATCATAATCATCATCATAATCATCATCATAATGATCATCATAATATCATCATAATCATCATCATAATATTCATCATAATCATCATCATAATCATTATCATAATCGTCATCATAGTCATCATCATAATCGTCATCATAATCATCATCATAATCATTATCATAATCATCATCATAATCATCGTCATAATCATCATCATAATCATCATCATAACCGTCATCATAATCATCATCATAATAGTCATCATAATCGTCATCATTATAGGCATCATAATCATCATCGTAATCATCATCATAATCATCATCATAATCATCATCATAATCATCATCATAATCATCATCATAATCATCATCATAATCATTATCATAATCATAATCATAATCATCATCATAACCGTCATCATAATCATCATCATAATCGTCTTCATAATCGTCATCATAATCGTCATCATAATCGTCATCATAATCGTCATCATAATCGTCATCATAATCGTCATCATAATCATCATCATAATCATCATCATAATAATCATCATAATAATCATCATAATCATCATCATAATCATAATCATAATCATCATCATAACCGTCAACGTAATCAGCATCATAGTCACAGTCATAATCGTCATCATAATCATCATCATAATCATCATCATAATAATCATCATAATAATCATCATAATCATCATCATAATCATAATCATAATCATCATCATAACCGTCAACGTAATCAGCATCATAGTCACAGTCATAATAGTCATCATAATCATCATCATAATCATCATCATAACCGTCATCATAATCAGCATCAGAGTCATCATCATAATCATCATCATAATCGTCATCATAATCGTCATCATAATCGTCATCATAATCATCATCATAATCATCATCATAATAATCATCATAGTCGTCATCATAATCATAATCATAATCACCATCATAACCGTCAACGTAATCAGCATCATAGTCACAGTCATAATAGTCATCATAATCATCATCATAATCATCATCATAATCGTCATCATGGTCATCATAATCATCATCATAGTCATCATCATAATCATCATCATAATCATCATCATAATCATCATCATGATCATCATCATAATCATCATCACAATCATCATCATAATCATCATCATAATCATCATCATAATCATCATCATAATCATCATCATAATCATCATCATAGTCATCATCATAATCATCATCATAACCGTCATCATAATCAGCATCATAGTCATCATCATAATCATCATCATAATCAACATCATAATCATCAACATAATCGTCATCATGGTCATCATCATACTAGTCCTCATAATCGTCATCATTATAGTCATCATAATCATCATCATTGTCATCATCATAATAGTCCTCATAATCGTCGTCTTTATAGTCATCAGGCTCATCATAATCATCATCATAATAGTCATCATAATAGTCATCATAATCGTCATCATTATAGTCATAATAATCATTATCATAGTCATCATCATAATAGTCCTCATAATCGTCATCATAATCATCATCATAATCATCATCATAATCATCATCATGATCATCATCATAATCATCATCACAATCATCATCATAATCATCATCATAATCATCATCATAATGATCATCATTGTCATCATCATAATAGTCCTCATAATCGTCGTCTTTATAGTCATCAGACTCATCATAATCATCATCATAATAGTCATCATAATAGTCATCATAATAGTCATCATAATCGTCATCATTATAGTCATCATAATCATCATCATAATCATCATCATAATCATCGTCATAATCATCATCATAGTCATCATCATAATCATCATCATAATATTCATCATAATCATCATCATAATCATTATCATAATCATCATCATGATCATCATCATAATAATCATCATAATCATCATCATAATCATAATCATAATCACCATCATAACCGTCAACGTAATCAGCATCATAGTCACAGTCATAATAGTCATCATAATCATCATCATAATCATCATCATAATCGTCATCATGGTGATCATAATCAGCATCAGAGTCATCATCATAATCATCATCATAATCGTCTTCATAATCGTCATCATAATCATCATCATAACCGTCAACGTAATCATCATCATAGTCACAGTCATAATAGTCATCATAATCATCATCATAATTGTCATCATAATCATCATCATAATCGTCATCATGGTCATCATAATCATCATCATAGTCATCATCATAATCATCATAATCATCATCATGATCATCATCATAATGATCATCATTGTCATCAACATAATAGTCCTCATAATCGTCGTCTTTATAGTCATCAGACTCATCATAATCATCGTCATAATAGTCATCATAATAGTCATCATAATCGTCATCATTATAGTCATAATAATCATTATCATAGTCATCATCATAATAGTCCTCATAATCGTCATCATAATCATCATCATAATCATCATCATAACCGTCATCATAATCATCATCATAATCATCATCATAATCATCATCATAATCGTCATCATAATCATCGTCATAATCATCATCATAGTCATCATCATAATCATCATCATAATCATCATCATAACCGTCATCATAATCACCATCATAATCATCATCATAATCATCATCATAATCATCATCATAATCATCATCATAATATCATCATAATCATCATCATAATCATCATCATAATCATCATCATAATCATCATCATAATCATCATCATAATCATTATCATAATCATAATCATAATCATCATCATAACCGTCATCATAATCATCATCATAATCGTCTTCATAATCGTCATCATAATCGTCATCATAATCGTCATCATAATCGTCATCATAATCGTCATCATAATCGTCATCATAATCATCATCATAATCATCATCATAATAATCATCATAATCATCATCATAATCATAATCATAATCATCATCATAACCGTCAACGTAATCAGCATCATAGTCACAGTCATAATAGTCATCATAATCATCATCATAGTCATCATCATAATCATCATCATAATCATCATCATAATCATCATCATAATATCATCATAATCATCATCATAATATTCATCATAATCATCATCATAATCATTATCATAATCGTCATCATAATCATCATCATAATGATCATCATAATCATCATCATAATGATCATCGTAATCATCATCAAAATCATCATCATAATCATTATCATAATCATCATTATAATCATCATCATAACCGTCATCATAATCAGCATCATAGTCATCATCATAATCATCATCAAAATCAACATCATAATCATCAACATAATCGTCATCATGGTCATCATCATACTAGTCCTCATAATCGTCATCATTATAGTCATCATAATCATCATCATAATCATCATCATAATCATCATCATAATCATCATCATTGTCATCATCATAATAGTCCTCATAATCGTCATCTTTATAGTCATCATAATCATCATCATAATCGTCGTCATAGTCATCATCATAATAGTCATCATAATCATCATCATAATCATCATCATAATCATCATCATAATCATTATCATAATCATAATCATAATCATCATCATAACCGTCATCATAATCATCATCATAATCGTCTTCATAATCGTCATCATAATCGTCATCATAATAGTCATCATAATCGTCATCATTATAGTCATAATAATCATTATCATAGTCATCATCATAATAGTCCTCATAATCGTCATCATAATCATCATCATAATCATCATCATAATCATCATCATGATCATCATCATAATCATCATCACAATCATCATCATAATCATCATCATAATCATCATCATAATGATCATCATTGTCATCATCATAATAGTCCTCATAATCGTCGTCTTTATAGTCATCAGACTCATCATAATCATCATCATAATAGTCATCATAATAGTCATCATAATAGTCATCATAATCGTCATCATTATAGTCATCATAATCATCATCATAATCATCATCATAATCATCGTCATAATCATCATCATAGTCATCATCATAATCATCATCATAATATTCATCATAATCATCATCATAATCATTATCATAATCATCATCATGATCATCATCATAATAATCATCATAATCATCATCATAATCATAATCATAATCACCATCATAACCGTCAACGTAATCAGCATCATAGTCACAGTCATAATAGTCATCATAATCATCATCATAATCATCATCATAATCGTCATCATGGTGATCATAATCAGCATCAGAGTCATCATCATAATCATCATCATAATCGTCTTCATAATCGTCATCATAATCATCATCATAACCGTCAACGTAATCATCATCATAGTCACAGTCATAATAGTCATCATAATCATCATCATAATTGTCATCATAATCATCATCATAATCGTCATCATGGTCATCATAATCATCATCATAGTCATCATCATAATCATCATAATCATCATCATGATCATCATCATAATGATCATCATTGTCATCAACATAATAGTCCTCATAATCGTCGTCTTTATAGTCATCAGACTCATCATAATCATCGTCATAATAGTCATCATAATAGTCATCATAATCGTCATCATTATAGTCATAATAATCATTATCATAGTCATCATCATAATAGTCCTCATAATCGTCATCATAATCATCATCATAATCATCATCATAACCGTCATCATAATCATCATCATAATCATCATCATAATCATCATCATAATCGTCATCATAATCATCGTCATAATCATCATCATAGTCATCATCATAATCATCATCATAATCATCATCATAACCGTCATCATAATCACCATCATAATCATCATCATAATCATCATCATAATCATCATCATAATCATCATCATAATATCATCATAATCATCATCATAATCATCATCATAATCATCATCATAATCATCATCATAATCATCATCATAATCATTATCATAATCATAATCATAATCATCATCATAACCGTCATCATAATCATCATCATAATCGTCTTCATAATCGTCATCATAATCGTCATCATAATCGTCATCATAATCGTCATCATAATCGTCATCATAATCGTCATCATAATCATCATCATAATCATCATCATAATAATCATCATAATCATCATCATAATCATAATCATAATCATCATCATAACCGTCAACGTAATCAGCATCATAGTCACAGTCATAATAGTCATCATAATCATCATCATAGTCATCATCATAATCATCATCATAATCATCATCATAATCATCATCATAATATCATCATAATCATCATCATAATATTCATCATAATCATCATCATAATCATTATCATAATCGTCATCATAATCATCATCATAATGATCATCATAATCATCATCATAATGATCATCGTAATCATCATCAAAATCATCATCATAATCATTATCATAATCATCATTATAATCATCATCATAACCGTCATCATAATCAGCATCATAGTCATCATCATAATCATCATCAAAATCAACATCATAATCATCAACATAATCGTCATCATGGTCATCATCATACTAGTCCTCATAATCGTCATCATTATAGTCATCATAATCATCATCATAATCATCATCATAATCATCATCATAATCATCATCATTGTCATCATCATAATAGTCCTCATAATCGTCATCTTTATAGTCATCATAATCATCATCATAATCGTCGTCATAGTCATCATCATAATAGTCATCATAATCATCATCATAATCATCATCATAATCATCATCATATTCATCATCATAATCATCGTCATAATCATAATCATAATGATCATCATAATCATCATCATAATGATTATCATAATCATCATCATAATGATCATCGTAACCGTCATCATAATCATCGTAATAGTCATCATAATCTACATCATTATAGTCATCATAATCATCATCATAATCGTCATCATAATCATCATAATAGTCATCATAATCGACATCATTATAGTCATCATAATCATCATCATAATCATCATCACAATCATCATCATAATCATCATCATAATCATCATCATAATCATCATCATAGTCATCATCATAATCATCATCATAATCATCATCATAACCGTCATCATAATCATCATCATAATCATCATCATAATCATCATCATAATCATCATCATAATGATCATCATAATATCATCATAATCATCATCATAATATTCATCATAATCATCATCATAATCATTATCATAATCGTCATCATAGTCATCATCATAATCGTCATCATAGTCATCATCATAATCGTCATCATAATCATCATCATAATCATTATCATAATCATCATCATAATCATCGTCATAATCATCATCATAATCATCATCATAACCGTCATCATAATCATCATCATAATAGTCATCATAATCGTCATCATTATAGGCATCATAATCATCATCGTAATCATCATCATAATCATCATCATAATCATCATCATAATCATCATCATAATCATCATCATAATCATCATCATAATCATTATCATAATCGTAATCATAATCATCATCATAACCGTCATCATAATCATCATCATAATCGTCTTCATAATCGTCATCATAATCGTCATCATAATCGTCATCATAATCGTCATCATAATCGCCATCATAATCGTCATCATAATCATCATCATAATCATCATCATAATAATCATCATAATCATCATCATAATCATAATCATAATCATCATCATAACCGTCAACGTAATCAGCATCATAGTCACAGTCATAATAGTCATCATAATCATCATCATAATCATCATCATAATCGTCATCATGGTCATCATAATCATCATCATAGTCATCATCATAATCATCATCATAATCATCATCATAATAATCATTATCATAGTCATCATCATAATAGTCCTCATAATCGTCATCATAATCATCATCATAATCATCATCATAACCGTCATCATAATCATCATCATAATCATCATCATAATCATCATCATAATCATCATCATAATCATCGTCATAATCATCATCATAATGATCATCGTAATCATCATCAAAATCATCATCATAATCATTATCATAATCATCATTATAATCATCATCATAACCGTCATCATAATCAGCATCATAGTCATCATCATAATCATCATCAAAATCAACATCATAATCATCAACATAATCGTCATCATGGTCATCATCATACTTGTCCTCATAATCGTCATCATTATAGTCATCATAATCATCATCATAATCATCATCAGAATCATCATCATAATCATCATCATTGTCATCATCATAATAGTCCTCATAATCTCCATCTTTATAGTCATCATAATCATCATCATAATCGTCGTCATAATCATCATCATAATCATCATCATAATCATCATCATAATCATCGTCATAATCATAATCATAATGATCATCATAATCATCATCATAATGATTATCATAATCATCATCATAATGATCATCGTAACCGTCATCATAATCATCATAATAGTCATCATAATCTACATCATTATAGTCATCATAATCATCATCATAATCATCATCATAATCATCATCATAATCATCATCATAATCATCATCATAATCATCATCATAATGATCATCATTGTCATCATCATAATAGTCCTCATAATCGTCGTCTTTATAGTCATCAGACTCATCATAATCATCATCATAATAGTCATCATAATAGTCATCATAATAGTCATCATAATCGTCATCATTATAGTCATCATAATCATCATCATAATCATCATCATAATCATCGTCATAATCATCATCATAGTCATCATCATAATCATCATCATAATATTCATCATAATCATCATCATAATCATTATCATAATCATCATCATGATCATCATCATAATAATCATCATAATCATCATCATAATCATAATCATAATCACCATCATAACCGTCAACGTAATCAGCATCATAGTCACAGTCATAATAGTCATCATAATCATCATCATAATCATCATCATAATCGTCATCATGGTGATCATAATCAGCATCAGAGTCATCATCATAATCATCATCATAATCGTCTTCATAATCGTCATCATAATCATCATCATAACCGTCAACGTAATCATCATCATAGTCACAGTCATAATAGTCATCATAATCATCATCATAATTGTCATCATAATCATCATCATAATCGTCATCATGGTCATCATAATCATCATCATAGTCATCATCATAATCATCATAATCATCATCATGATCATCATCATAATGATCATCATTGTCATCAACATAATAGTCCTCATAATCGTCGTCTTTATAGTCATCAGACTCATCATAATCATCGTCATAATAGTCATCATAATAGTCATCATAATCGTCATCATTATAGTCATAATAATCATTATCATAGTCATCATCATAATAGTCCTCATAATCGTCATCATAATCATCATCATAATCATCATCATAACCGTCATCATAATCATCATCATAATCATCATCATAATCATCATCATAATCGTCATCATAATCATCGTCATAATCATCATCATAGTCATCATCATAATCATCATCATAATCATCATCATAACCGTCATCATAATCACCATCATAATCATCATCATAATCATCATCATAATCATCATCATAATCATCATCATAATATCATCATAATCATCATCATAATCATCATCATAATCATCATCATAATCATCATCATAATCATCATCATAATCATTATCATAATCATAATCATAATCATCATCATAACCGTCATCATAATCATCATCATAATCGTCTTCATAATCGTCATCATAATCGTCATCATAATCGTCATCATAATCGTCATCATAATCGTCATCATAATCGTCATCATAATCATCATCATAATCATCATCATAATAATCATCATAATCATCATCATAATCATAATCATAATCATCATCATAACCGTCAACGTAATCAGCATCATAGTCACAGTCATAATAGTCATCATAATCATCATCATAGTCATCATCATAATCATCATCATAATCATCATCATAATCATCATCATAATATCATCATAATCATCATCATAATATTCATCATAATCATCATCATAATCATTATCATAATCGTCATCATAATCATCATCATAATGATCATCATAATCATCATCATAATGATCATCGTAATCATCATCAAAATCATCATCATAATCATTATCATAATCATCATTATAATCATCATCATAACCGTCATCATAATCAGCATCATAGTCATCATCATAATCATCATCAAAATCAACATCATAATCATCAACATAATCGTCATCATGGTCATCATCATACTAGTCCTCATAATCGTCATCATTATAGTCATCATAATCATCATCATAATCATCATCATAATCATCATCATAATCATCATCATTGTCATCATCATAATAGTCCTCATAATCGTCATCTTTATAGTCATCATAATCATCATCATAATCGTCGTCATAGTCATCATCATAATAGTCATCATAATCATCATCATAATCATCATCATAATCATCATCATATTCATCATCATAATCATCGTCATAATCATAATCATAATGATCATCATAATCATCATCATAATGATTATCATAATCATCATCATAATGATCATCGTAACCGTCATCATAATCATCGTAATAGTCATCATAATCTACATCATTATAGTCATCATAATCATCATCATAATCGTCATCATAATCATCATAATAGTCATCATAATCGACATCATTATAGTCATCATAATCATCATCATAATCATCATCACAATCATCATCATAATCATCATCATAATCATCATCATAATCATCATCATAGTCATCATCATAATCATCATCATAATCATCATCATAACCGTCATCATAATCATCATCATAATCATCATCATAATCATCATCATAATCATCATCATAATGATCATCATAATATCATCATAATCATCATCATAATATTCATCATAATCATCATCATAATCATTATCATAATCGTCATCATAGTCATCATCATAATCGTCATCATAATCATCATCATAATCATTATCATAATCATCATCATAATCATCGTCATAATCATCATCATAATCATCATCATAACCGTCATCATAATCATCATCATAATAGTCATCATAATCGTCATCATTATAGTCATCATAATCATCATCGTAATCATCATCATAATCATCATCATAATCATCATCATAATCATCATCATAATCATCATCATAATCATCATCATAATCATCATCATAATCATTATCATAATCATCATCATAATAATCATCATAACCGTCATCATAATCAGCATCAGAGTCATCATCATAATAATCATCATAATCATCATCATAATCATAATCATAATCATCATCATAACCGTCAACGTAATCAGCATCATAGTCACAGTCATAATAGTCATCATAATCATCATCATAATCATCATCATAATCGTCATCATGGTCATCATAATCATCATCATAGTCATCATCATAATCATCATCATAATCATCATCATAATCATCATCATGATCATCATCATAATCATCATCACAATCATCATCATAATCATCATCATAATCATCATCATAATCATCATCATAGTCATCATCATAATCATCATCATAACCGTCATCATAATCAGCATCATAGTCATCATCATAATCATCATCATAATCAACATCATAATCATCAACATAATCGTCATCATGGTCATCATCATACTAGTCCTCATAATCGTCATCATTATAGTCATCATAATCATCATCATTGTCATCATCATAATAGTCCTCGTAATCGTCGTCTTTATAGTCATCAGGCTCATCATAATCATCATCATAATAGTCATCAGGCTCATCATAATCATCATCATAATAGTCATCATAATAGTCATCATAATCGTCATCATTATAGTCATAATAATCATTATCATAGTCATCATCATAATAGTCCTCATAATCGTCATCATTATAGGCATCATAATCATCATCGTAATCATCATCATAATCATCATCATAATTATCATCATAATCATCATCATAATCATCATCATAATCATCATCATAATCATTATCATAATCATAATCATAATCATCATCATAACCGTCATCATAATCATCATCATAATCGTCTTCATAATCGTCATCATAATCGTCATCATAATCGTCATCATAATCGTCATCATAATCGTCATCATAATCGTCATCATAATCATCATCATAATCATCATCATAATAATCATCATAATAATCATCATAATCATCATCATAATCATAATCATAATCATCATCATAACCGTCAACGTAATCAGCATCATAGTCACAGTCATAATCGTCATCATAATCATCATCATAATCATCATCATAATAATCATCATAATAATCATCATAATCATCATCATAATCATCATCATAATCGTCATCATAATCGTCATCATAATCGTCATCATAATCATCATCATAATCATCATCATAATAATCATCATAGTCGTCATCATAATCATCATCATAATCATCATCATAATCATCATCATGATCATCATCATAATCATCATCACAATCATCATCATAATCATCATCATAATCATCATCATAATGATCATCATTGTCATCATCATAATAGTCCTCATAATCGTCGTCTTTATAGTCATCAGACTCATCATAATCATCATCATAATAGTCATCATAATAGTCATCATAATAGTCATCATAATCGTCATCATTATGGTCATCATAATCATCATCATAATCATCATCATAATCATCGTCATAATCATCATCATAGTCATCATCATAATCATCATCATAATATTCATCATAATCATCATCATAATCATTATCATAATCATCATCATGATCATCATCATAATAATCATCATAATCATCATCATAATCATAATCATAATCACCATCATAACCGTCAACGTAATCAGCATCATAGTCACAGTCATAATAGTCATCATAATCATCATCATAATCATCATCATAATCGTCATCATGGTGATCATAATCAGCATCAGAGTCATCATCATAATCATCATCATAATCGTCTTCATAATCGTCATCATAATCATCATCATAACCGTCAACGTAATCATCATCATAGTCACAGTCATAATAGTCATCATAATCATCATCATAATTGTCATCATAATCATCATCATAATCGTCATCATGGTCATCATAATCATCATCATAGTCATCATCATAATCATCATAATCATCATCATGATCATCATCATAATGATCATCATTGTCATCAACATAATAGTCCTCATAATCGTCGTCTTTATAGTCATCAGACTCATCATAATCATCGTCATAATAGTCATCATAATAGTCATCATAATCGTCATCATTATAGTCATAATAATCATTATCATAGTCATCATCATAATAGTCCTCATAATCGTCATCATAATCATCATCATAATCATCATCATAACCGTCATCATAATCATCATCATAATCATCATCATAATCATCATCATAATCGTCATCATAATCATCGTCATAATCATCATCATAGTCATCATCATAATCATCATCATAATCATCATCATAACCGTCATCATAATCACCATCATAATCATCATCATAATCATCATCATAATCATCATCATAATCATCATCATAATATCATCATAATCATCATCATAATCATCATCATAATCATCATCATAATCATCATCATAATCATCATCATAATCATTATCATAATCATAATCATAATCATCATCATAACCGTCATCATAATCATCATCATAATCGTCTTCATAATCGTCATCATAATCGTCATCATAATCGTCATCATAATCGTCATCATAATCGTCATCATAATCATCATCATAATGATCATCATAATCATCATCATAATGATCATCGTAATCATCATCAAAATCATCATCATAATCATTATCATAATCATCATTATAATCATCATCATAACCGTCATCATAATCAGCATCATAGTCATCATCATAATCATCATCAAAATCAACATCATAATCATCAACATAATCGTCATCATGGTCATCATCATACTAGTCCTCATAATCGTCATCATTATAGTCATCATAATCATCATCATAATCATCATCATAATCATCATCATAATCATCATCATTGTCATCATCATAATAGTCCTCATAATCGTCATCTTTATAGTCATCATAATCATCATCATAATCGTCGTCATAGTCATCATCATAATAGTCATCATAATCATCATCATAATCATCATCATAATCATCATCATATTCATCATCATAATCATCGTCATAATCATAATCATAATGATCATCATAATCATCATCATAATGATTATCATAATCATCATCATAATGATCATCGTAACCGTCATCATAATCATCGTAATAGTCATCATAATCTACATCATTATAGTCATCATAATCATCATCATAATCGTCATCATAATCATCATAATAGTCATCATAGTCGACATCATTATAGTCATCATAATCATCATCATAATCATCATCACAATCATCATCATAATCATCATCATAATCATCATCATAATCATCATCATAGTCATCATCATAATCATCATCATAATCATCATCATAACCGTCATCATAATCATCATCATAATCATCATCATAATCATCATCATAATCATCATCATAATGATCATCATAATATCATCATAATCATCATCATAATATTCATCATAATCATCATCATAATCATTATCATAATCGTCATCATAGTCATCATCATAATCGTCATCATAATCATCATCATAATCATTATCATAATCATCATCATAATCATCGTCATAATCATCATCATAATCATCATCATAACCGTCATCATAATCATCATCATAATAGTCATCATAATCGTCATCATTATAGTCATCATAATCATCATCGTAATCATCATCATAATCATCATCATAATCATCATCATAATCATCATCATAATCATCATCATAATCATCATCATAATCATCATCATAATCATCATCATAATCATTATCATAATCATCATCATAATAATCATCATAACCGTCATCATAATCAGCATCAGAGTCATCATCATAATAATCATCATAATCATCATCATAATCATAATCATAATCATCATCATAACCGTCAACGTAATCAGCATCATAGTCACAGTCATAATAGTCATCATAATCATCATCATAATCATCATCATAATCGTCATCATGGTCATCATAATCATCATCATAGTCATCATCATAATCATCATCATAATCATCATCATAATCATCATCATGATCATCATCATAATCATCATCACAATCATCATCATAATCATCATCATAATCATCATCATAATCATCATCATAGTCATCATCATAATCATCATCATAACCGTCATCATAATCAGCATCATAGTCATCATCATAATCATCATCATAATCAACATCATAATCATCAACATAATCGTCATCATGGTCATCATCATACTAGTCCTCATAATCGTCATCATTATAGTCATCATAATCATCATCATTGTCATCATCATAATAGTCCTCGTAATCGTCGTCTTTATAGTCATCAGGCTCATCATAATCATCATCATAATAGTCATCAGGCTCATCATAATCATCATCATAATAGTCATCATAATAGTCATCATAATCGTCATCATTATAGTCATAATATTCATTATCATAGTCATCATCATAATAGTCCTCATAATCGTCATCATAATCATTATCATAATCATCATCATAATGATCATCATAATCATCATCATAATGATCATCATTGTCATCATCATAATAATCCTCATAATCGTCATCATAATCATCATCATAATCATCATCATAATCATCATCATAGTCATCATCATAATCATCATCATAACCGTCATCATAATCAGCATCATAGTCATCATCATAATCATCATCATAATCATCATCATAATCATCATCATAATCATCATCATGATCATCATCATAATCATCATCACAATCATCATCATAATCATCATCATAATCATCATCATAATCATCATCATAGTCATCATCATAATCATCATCATAAACGTCATCATAATCAGCATCATAGTCATCATCATAATCATCATCATAATCATCATCATAACCGTCATCATAATCAGCATCATAGTCATCATCATAATAGTCCTCATAATCGTCATCATTATTGTCATCATAATCATCATCATAATCATAATCATAATCATCATCATAATCATCATCATAATATCATCATAATCATCATCATAATCATCATCATAATCATCATCATAATCATCATCATAATCATCATCATAATCATTATCATAATCATAATCATAATCATCATCATAACCGTCATCATAATCATCATCATAATCGTCTTCATAATCGTCATCATAATCGTCATCATAATCGTCATCATAATCGTCATCATAATCGTCATCATAATCGTCATCATAATCATCATCATAATCATCATCATAATAATCATCATAATCATCATCATAATCATAATCATAATCATCATCATAACCGTCAACGTAATCAGCATCATAGTCACAGTCATAATAGTCATCATAATCATCATCATAGTCATCATCATAATCATCATCATAATCATCATCATAATCATCATCATAATATCATCATAATCATCATCATAATATTCATCATAATCATCATCATAATCATTATCATAATCGTCATCATAATCATCATCATAATGATCATCATAATCATCATCATAATGATCATCGTAATCATCATCAAAATCATCATCATAATCATTATCATAATCATCATTATAATCATCATCATAACCGTCATCATAATCAGCATCATAGTCATCATCATAATCATCATCAAAATCAACATCATAATCATCAACATAATCGTCATCATGGTCATCATCATACTAGTCCTCATAATCGTCATCATTATAGTCATCATAATCATCATCATAATCATCATCATAATCATCATCATAATCGTCGTCATAGTCATCATCATAATAGTCATCATAATCATCATCATAATCATCATCATAATCATCATCATATTCATCATCATAATCATCGTCATAATCATAATCATAATGATCATCATAATCATCATCATAATGATTATCATAAGCATCATCATAATGATCATCGTAACCGTCATCATAATCATCGTAATAGTCATCATAATCTACATCATTATAGTCATCATAATCATCATCATAATCGTCATCATAATCATCATAATAGTCATCATAATCAACATCATTATAGTCATCATAATCATCATCATAATCATCATCACAATCATCATCATAATCATCATCATAATCATCATCATAATCATCATCATAGTCATCATCATAATCATCATCATAATCATCATCATAACCGTCATCATAATCATCATCATAATCATCATCATAATCATCATCATAATCATCATCATAATGATCATCATAATATCATCATAATCATCATCATAATATTCATCATAATCATCATCATAATCATTATCATAATCGTCATCATAGTCATCATCATAATCGTCATCATAATCATCATCATAATCATTATCATAATCATCATCATAATCATCGTCATAATCATCATCATAATCATCATCATAACCGTCATCATAATCATCATCATAATAGTCATCATAATCGTCATCATTATAGTCATCATAATCATCATCGTAATCATCATCATAATCATCATCATAATCATCATCATAATCATCATCATAATCGTCATCATGGTCATCATAATCATCATCATAGTCATCATCATAATCATCATCATAATCATCATCATAATCATCATCATGATCATCATCATAATCATCATCACAATCATCATCATAATCATCATCATAATCATCATCATAATCATCATCATAATCATCATCATAGTCATCATCATAATCATCATCATAATCATCATCATGATCATCATCATAATCATCATCACAATCATCATCATAATCATCATCATAATCATCATCATAATCATCATCATGATCATCATCATAATCATCATCACAATCATCATCATAATCATAATCATAATCATCATCATAACCGTCAACGTAATCAGCATCATAGTCACAGTCATAATAGTCATCATAATCATCATCATAATCATCATCATAATCGTCATCATGGTCATCATAATCATCATCATAGTCATCATCATAATCATCATCATAATCATCATCATAATCATCATCATGATCATCATCATAATCATCATCACAATCATCATCATAATCATCATCATAATCATCATCATAATCATCATCATAGTCATCATCATAATCATCATCATAACCGTCATCATAATCAGCATCATAGTCATCATCATAATCATCATCATAATCAACATCATAATCATCAACATAATCGTCATCATGGTCATCATCATACTAGTACTCATAATCGTCATCATTATAGTCATCATAATCATCATCATTGTCATCATCATAATAGTCCTCGTAATCGTCGTCTTTATAGTCATCAGGCTCATCATAATCATCATCATAATAGTCATCATAATAGTCATCATAATCGTCATCATTATAGTCATAATAATCATTATCATAGTCATCATCATAATAGTCCTCATAATCGTCATCATAATCATCATCATAATCATCATCATAACCGTCATCATAATCATCATCATAATCATCATCATAATCATCATCATAATCATCATCATAATCATCATTATAATCATCATCATAATCATCATCATAATCATCATCATAATATTCATCATAATCATCATCATAACCGTCATCATAATCATCATCATAATCATCATCATAATCATCATCATAATCATCATCATAATCATCATCATAATATCATCATAATCATCATCATAATATTCATCATAATCATCATCATAATCATTATCATAATCGTCATCATAGTCATCATCATAATCGTCATCATAATCATCATCATAATGATCATCATAATCATCATCATAATGATCATCGTAATCATCATCAAAATCATCATCATAATCATTATCATAATCATCATCATAATCATCATCATAACCGTCATCATAATCAGCATCATAGTCATCATCATAATCATCATCAAAATCAACATCATAATCATCAACATAATCGTCATCATGGTCATCATCATAGTAGTCCTCATAATCGTCATCATTATAGTCATCATAATCATCATCATAATCATCATCATAATCATCATCATAATCATCATCATTGTCATCATCATAATAGTCCTCATAATCGTCATCTTTATAGTCATCATAATCATCATCATAATCGTCGTCATAGTCATCATCATAATAGTCATCATAATCATCATCATAATCATCATCATAATCATCATCATAATCATCACCATAATCGTCATCATAATCATCATAATAGTCATCATAATCGACATCATTATAGTCATCATAATCATCATCATAATCATCATCATAATCATCATCATAATCATCATCATAATCATAATCATAATCATCATCATAACCGTCAACGTAATCAGCATCAGAGTCACAGTCATAATAGTCATCATAATCATCATCATAATCATCATCATAATCGTCATCATGGTCATCATAATCATCATCATAGTCATCATCATAATCATCATCATAATCATCATCATAATCATCATCATGATCATCATCATAATAATCATCACAATCATCATCGTAATCATCATCATAATCATCATCATAATCATCATCATGGTCATCATCATACTAGTCCTCATAATCGTCATCATTATAGTCATCATAATCATCATCATAATCATCATCATAATCAGCATAATAGTCATCATCATAATCATTATCATAATCAACATCATAATCATCATCATAATCAACATCATAATCATCAACATAATCGTCATCATGGTCATCATCATACTAGTCCTCATAATCGTCATTATTATAGTCATCATAATCATCATCATAATCATCATCATAATCATCATCATAGTCATCATCATAATCATTATCATAATCAACATCATAATCATCATCATAATCAACATCATAATCATCAACATAATCGTCATCATGGTCATCATCATACTAGTCCTCATAATCGTCATCATTATAGTCATCATAATCATCATCATAATCATCATCATAATCATCATCATAATCATCATCATTGTCATCATCATAATAGTCCTCATAATCGTCGTCTTTATAGTCATCAGGCTCATCATAATCATCATCATAATAGTCATCATAATAGTCATCATAATCGTCATCATTATAGTCATAATAATCATTATCATAGTCATCATCATAATAGTCCTCATAATCGTCATCATAATCATCATCATAATCATCATCATAATGATCATCGTAATCATCATCATAATCATCATCATAATCATCATCATAATCATCATCATAATCATCATCATAATATCATCATAATCATCATCATAATCATCATCACAATCATCATCATAATCATCATCATAATCATCATCATAATCATCATCATAGTCATCATCATAATCATCATCATAACCGTCATCATAATCAGCATCATAGTCATCATCATAATCATCATCATAATCATCATCATAACCGTCATCATAATCAGCATCATAGTCATCATCATAATAGTCCTCATAATCGTCATCATTATTGTCATCATAATCATCATCATAATCATAATCATAATCATCATCATAATCATCATAATGATCATCATCATAATCAACATCATAATAGTCATCATGGTTATCATCATAATCGTCATCATAATCATCATAATAGTCATCATAATCGACATCATTATAGTCATCATAATCATCATCATAATCGTCATCATAGTCATCATCAGAATAGTCATCATAATCGGCATCATTATAGGCGTCGTAATCATAATCATAATCATGATCATAATCATCGTCATAATCATTATCATAATCATCATCATAATGATCATCATAATCATCATCAAAATGATCATCATTGTCATCATCATAATAGTCCTCATAATCGTCATCAGAATCATCATCATAATCATCATCATAACCGTCATCATAATCATCATCATAATCATCATCATAATCATCATCATGATCATCATCATAATCATCATCACAATCATCATCATAATCATCATCATAATCATCATCATAATCATCATCATAGTCATCATCATAATCATCATCATAACCGTCATCATAATCAGCATCATAGTCATCATCATAATCATCATCATAATCATCATCATAACCGTCATCATAATCAGCATCATAGTCATCATCATAATAGTCCTCATAATCGTCATCATTATTGTCATCATAATCATCATCATAATCATAATCATAATCATCATCATAATCATCATAATGATCATCATCATAATCAACATCATAATAGTCATCATGGTTATCATCATAATCGTCATCATAATCATCATAATAGTCATCATAATCGACATCATTATAGTCATCATAATCATCATCATAATCGTCATCATAGTCATCATCAGAATAGTCATCATAATCGGCATCATTATAGGCGTCGTAATCATAATCATAATCATGATCATAATCATCGTCATAATCATTATCATAATCATCATCATAATGATCATCATAATCATCATCATAACCGTCATCATAATCAGCATAATAGTCATCATCATAATCATTATCATAATCAACATCATAATCATCATCATAATCAACATCATAATCATCAACATAATCGTCATCATGGTCATCATCATACTAGTCCTCATAATCGTCATCATTATAGTCATCATAATCATCATCATAATCATCATCATAATCATCATCATAATCATTATCATAATCATCATCATAATCATCATCATAACCGTCATCATAATCAGCATCATAGTCATCATCATAATCAACATCATAATCATCAACATAATCGTCATCATGGTCATCATCATACTAGTCCTCATAATCGTCATCATTATAGTCATCATAATCATCATCATAATCATCATCATAATCATCATCATAATCATCATCATTGTCATCATCATAATAGTCCTCATAATCGTCATCTTTATAGTCATCACAATTATCATCATAATCGTCGTCATAGTCATCATCATAATAGTCATCATAATCATCATCATAATCATCATCATAATCATCATCATATTCATCATCATAGTCATCATCATAATCTTTATCATAATCATTATCATAACCGTAATCATAATCATCATCATAATCGTCATCACAATCATCATCGTAGTCATCATCATAATCATCATCATAATCATCACCATAATCATCATCATAATCATCATCATAATCATCATCATAATCATCATCATAATCATCATCATAATCATCATCATAATGATCATCATTGTCATCATCATAATCATCATCATAACCGTCAACGTAATCAGCATCATAGTCACAGTCATAATATTCATCATAATCATCATCATAATCATTATCATAATCGTCATCATAATCATCATCATAACCGTCATCATAATTATCATCATAATCATTATCATAATCGTCATCATAGTCATCATCATGATGGTCATCATAATCATCATCGTAATCATCATCATAATCATCATCATAATCATCATCATAATCATCATCATAATCATCATCATAATCATCATCATAATCATCATCATAATGATCATCATTGTCATCATCATAATAGTCCTCATAATCGTCGTCTTTATAGTCATCAGACTCATCATATTCATCATCATAATAGTCATCATAATCGTCATCATTATAGTCATCATAATCATCATCATAATCATTATCATAATCGTCATCATAGTCATCATCATAATCATTATCATAATCATCATCATAATGATCATCATAATCATCATCATAATGATCATCATTGTCATCATCATAATGGTCCTCATAATCGTCATCAGAATCATCATCATAATCATCATCATAACCGTCATCATAATCATCATCATAATCATCATCATAATCATCATCATGATCATCATCATAATCATCATCACAATCATCATCATAATCATCATCATAATCATCATCATAATCATCATCATAGTCATCATCATAATCATCATCATAACCGTCATCATAATCAGCATCATAGTCATCATCATAATCATCATCATAATCATCATCATAACCGTCATCATAATCAGCATCATAGTCATCATCATAATAGTCCTCATAATCGTCATCATTATTGTCATCATAATCATCATCATAATCATAATCATAATCATCATCATAATCATCATAATGATCATCATCATAATCAACATCATAATAGTCATCATGGTTATCATCATAATCGTCATCATAATCATCATAATAGTCATCATAATCGACATCATTATAGTCATCATAATCATCATCATAATCGTCATCATAGTCATCATCAGAATAGTCATCATAATCGGCATCATTATAGGCGTCGTAATCATAATCATAATCATGATCATAATCATCGTCATAATCATTATCATAATCATCATCATAATGATCATCATAATCATCATCATAACCGTCATCATAATCAGCATAATAGTCATCATCATAATCATTATCATAATCAACATCATAATCATCATCATAATCAACATCATAATCATCAACATAATCGTCATCATGGTCATCATCATACTAGTCCTCATAATCGTCATCATTATAGTCATCATAATCATCATCATAATCATCATCATAATCATCATCATAATCATTATCATAATCATCATCATAATCATCATCATAACCGTCATCATAATCAGCATCATAGTCATCATCATAATCAACATCATAATCATCAACATAATCGTCGTCATGGTCATCATCATACTAGTCCTCATAATCGTCATCATTATAGTCATCATAATCATCATCATAATCATCATCATAATCATCATCATAATCATCATCATAATCATCATCATAATCATCATCATTGTCATCATCATAATAGTCCTCATAATCGTCATCTTTATAGTCATCACAATTATCATCATAATCGTCGTCATAGTCATCATCATAATAGTCATCATAATCATCATCATAATCATCATCATAATCATCATCATATTCATCATCATAGTCATCATCATAATCTTTATCATAATCATTATCATAACCGTAATCATAATCATCATCATAGTCGTCATCACAATCATCATCGTAGTCATCATCATAATCATCATCATAATCATCACCATAATCATCATCATAATCATCATCATAATCATCATCATAATCATCATCATAATCATCATCATAATCATGATCATAATGATCATCATTGTCATCATCATAATCATCATCATAACCGTCAACGTAATCAGCATCATAGTCACAGTCATAATATTCATCATAATCATCATCATAATCATTATCATAATCGTCATCATAATCATCATCATAACCGTCATCATAATTATCATCATAATCATTATCATAATCGTCATCATAGTCATCATCATGATGGTCATCATAATCATCATCGTAATCATCATCATAATCATCATCGTAATCATCATCATAATCATCATCATAATCATCATCATAATCATCATCATAATCATCATCATAATGATCATCATTGTCATCATCATAATAGTCCTCATAATCGTCGTCTTTATAGTCATCAGACTCATCATATTCATCATCATAATAGTCATCATAATCGTCATCATTATAGTCATCATAATCATCATCATAATCATTATCATAATCGTCATCATAGTCATCATCATAATCATTATCATAATCATCATCATAATGATCATCATAATCATCATCATAATGATCATCATTGTCATCATCATAATAGTCCTCATAATCGTCATCAGAATCATCATCATAATCATCATCATAACCGTCATCATAATCATCATCATAATCATCATCATAATCATCATCATGATCATCATCATAATCATCATCACAATCATCATCATAATCATCATCATAATCATCATCATAATCATCATCATAGTCATCATCATAATCATCATCATAACCGTCATCATAATCAGCATCATAGTCATCATCATAATCATCATCATAATCATCATCATAACCGTCATCATAATCAGCATCATAGTCATCATCATAATAGTCCTCATAATCGTCATCATTATTGTCATCATAATCATCATCATAATCATAATCATAATCATCATCATAATCATCATAATGATCATCATCATAATCAACATCATAATAGTCATCATGGTTATCATCATAATCGTCATCATAATCATCATAATAGTCATCATAATCGACATCATTATAGTCATCATAATCATCATCATAATCGTCATCATAGTCATCATCAGAATAGTCATCATAATCGGCATCATTATAGGCGTCGTAATCATAATCATAATCATGATCATAATCATCGTCATAATCATTATCATAATCATCATCATAATATTCATCATAATCATCATCATAATCATTATCATAATCGTCATCATAATCATCATCATAACCGTCATCATAATTATCATCATAATCATTATCATAATCGTCATCATAGTCATCATCATGATGGTCATCATAATCATCATCGTAATCATCATCATAATCATCATCATAATCATCATCATAATCATCATCATAATCGTCATCATAATCATCATCATAATCATGATAATAATCATCATCATATTCATCATCATAGTCATCATCATAATCATTATCATAATCATTATCATAACCGTCATCATAATCATCATCATTGTCTTCATCATAATAGTCCTCATAATCGTCATCGTTATACTCATCATAATCATCATCATAATCATCATTATAATCATCACAATCATCATCATAGTCATCATCATAATCATCATCATAATCATCACCATAATCATCATCATAATCATCATCATAATCATCGTCATAATCATAATCATAATGATCATCATAATCATCATCATAATGATTATCATAATCATCATCATAATGATCATCGTAACCGTCATCATAATCATCATAATAGTCATCATAATCAACATCATTATAGTCATCATAATCATCATCATAATCATCATCATAATCATCATCATAATCATCATCATAATCATCATAATAGTCATCATAATCTACATCATTATAGTCATCATAATCATCATCATAATCATCATCATAATCGTCATCATAATCATCATCATAATCATCGTCATAATCATTACCATAATCGTCATCACAGTCATCATCATAATCATCATCATAATCATCATCATGATCATCATCATAATATTCACCATAATCATCATCGTAATCATGAGCATAATCATCATCATAGTCATCATCATAATCGTCATCGTCATCATCATCATAGTCTTCATCATAATCATCATCATAGTCATCATCATAATAGTCCTCATAATCGTCATCATAATCATCATCATAATCATCATCATAATCATCATCATAATCATCATCATAATCATCATCATAATCATCATCATAATCATCATCATAAACATCATCATAATCATCATCATAATCATTATCATAATCATCATCATAATCATCATCATAACCGTCATCATAATCGGCATCATAGTCATCACCATAATCATCATCATAATCATCATCATAATCATCATCATAATATTCACCATAATCATCATCGTAATCATGAGCATAATCATCATCATAGTCATCATCATAATCGTCATCGTAATCATCATCATAGTCATCATCATAATCATCATCATAGTCATCATCATAATAGTCCTCATGATCGTCATCATAATCATCATCATAATCATCATCATAATCATCATCATAATCATCATCATAATCATCATCATAATCATCATCATAATCATCGTCATAATCATCATCATAATCATCATCATAACCGTCATCATAATCATCATCATAATAGTCATCATAATCGTCATCATTATAGTCATCATAATCATCATCGTAATCATCATCATAATCATCATCATAATCATCATCATAATCATCATCATAATCATCATCATAATCATCATCATAATGATCATCATTGTCATCATCATAATAGTCCTCATAATCGTCGTCTTTATAGTCATCAGACTCATCATAATCATCATCATAATAGTCATCACAATCGTCATCATTATAGTCATCATAATCATCATCATAATCATCATTATAATCATCACAATCATCATCATAGCCATCATCATAATCATCATCATATTCATCATCATAGTCATCATCATAATCATTATCATAATCATTATCATAATCGTCATCATGGTCATCATCATAATAGTCCTCATAATGGTCATCATTATAGTCATCATAATCATCATCATAATCATTATCATAATCATCATCATAATCATCATCATGACCGTCATCATAATCAGCATCATAGTCATCATCATAATAGTCCTCATAATCTACATCATTATAGTCATCATAATCATCATCATAATCATCATCATAATCGTCATCATAATCATCATAATAGTCATCATAATCGACATCATTATAGTCATCATAATCATCATCATAATCATCATCATAATCATCGTCATAATCATTACCATAATCGTCATCACAGTCATCATCATAATCTACATCATAATCATCATCATGATCATCATCATAATATTCACCATAATCATCATCGTAATCATGAGCATAATCATCATCATAGTCATCATCATAATCGTCATCGTAATCATCATCATAGTCTTCATCATAATCATCATCATAGTCATCATCATAATAGTCCTCATAATCGTCATCATAATCATCATCATAATCATCATCATAATCATCATCATAATCATCATCATAATATTCACCATAATCATCATCGTAATCATGAGCATAATCATCATCATAGTCATCATCATAATCGTCATCGTAATCATCATCATAGTCATCATCATAATCATCATCATAGTCATCATCATAATAGTCCTCATGATCGTCATCATAATCATCATCATAATCATCATCATAATCATCATCATATTCATCATCATAATCATCATCATAATCATCATCATAATCATCGTCATAATCATCATCATAATCATCATCATAACCGTCATCATAATCATTATCATTATAGTCATCATAATCGTCATCATTATAGTCATCATAATCATCATCGTAATCATCATCATAATCATCATCATAATCATCATCATAATCATCATCATAATCATCATCATAATCATCATCATAATGATCATCATTGTCATCATCATAATAGTCCTCATAATCGTCGTCTTTATAGTCATCAGACTCATCATAATCATCATCATAATAGTCATCACAATCGTCATCATTATAGTCATCATAATTATCATCATAATCATCATTATAATCATCACAATCATCATCATAGTCATCATCATAATCATCATCATATTCATCATCATAGTCATCATCATAATCATTATCATAATCATTATCATAATCGTCATCATGGTCATCATCATAATAGTCCTCATAATGGTCATCATTATAGTCATCATAATCATCATCATAATCATTATCATAATCATCATCATAATCATCATCATAACCGTCATCATAATCAGCATCATAGTCATCATCATAATAGTCCTCATAATCGTCATCATTATTGTCATCATAATCATCATCATAATCATAATCATAATCATCATCATAATCATCATAATGATCATCATCATAATCAACATCATAATAGTCATCATGGTTATCATCATAATCGTCATCATAATCATCATAATAGTCATCATAATCGACATCATTATAGGCGTCGTAATCATAATCATACCCATCATCATAATCATCATCATAATCATCATCATAATCATCATCATAATGATCATCATTGTCATCATCATAATAGTCCTCATAATCGTCGTCTTTATAGTCATCAGACTCATCATAATCATCATCATAATAGTCATCACAATCGTCATCATTATAGTCATCATAATCATCATCATAATCATCATTATAATCATCACAATCATCATCATAGTCATCATCATAATGATCATCGTAATCATCATCATAATCATCATCATAATCATTATCATAATCATCATCATAATCATCATCATAACCGTCATCATAATCAGCATCATAGTCATCATCATAATCATCATCATAATCAACATCATAATCATCAACATAATCGTCATCATGGTCATCATCATACTAGTCCTCATAATCGTCATCATTATAGTCATCATAATCATCATCATAATCATCATCATAATCATCATCATAATCATCATCATAATCATCATCATTGTCATCATCATAATAGTCCTCATAATCGTCATCTTTATAGTCATCACAATCATCATCATAATCGTCGTCATAGTCATCATCATAATAGTCATCATAATCATCATCATAATCATCATCATAATCATCATCATATTCATCATCATAGTCATCATCATAATCTTTATCATAATCATTATCATAACCGTAATCATAATCATCATCATAATCGTCATCACAATCATCATCGTAGTCATCATCATAATCATAATCATAATGATCATCATATTCATCATCATAATGATTACCATAATCATCATCATAATGATCATCGTAACCGTCATCGTAATCATCATAATAGTCATCATAATCAACATCATTATAGTCATCATAATCATCATCATAATCATCATTATAATCATCATCATAATCATCATCATAATCATCATCATAATATTCATCATAATCATCATCATAATCATTATCATAAAATCGTCATCATAGTCATCATCATAATCGTCATCATAATCATCATCATAGTCATCATCATAATCATCATCATAATTATCAACATAATCATCATCATAATCATCATCATAATCGTCATCATGGTCATCATCATAATCGTCATCGTAATCATCATAATAGTCATCATAATCGCCATCATTATAGTCATCATAATCATCATCATAATCGTTATCATAATCATCATCATAATCGTCATCATAATCATCATCATAGTCATCATCATAGTAGTCCTCATAATCATCATCATAATGATCATCATAATCATCATCATAATGATCATCGTAATCATCATCAAAATCATCATCATAATCATTATCATAATCATCATCATAATATTTATCATAATCATCATCATAATCATTATCATAATCATCATCATAATCATCATCATAACCGTCATCATAATCATCATCATAATAGTCATCATTATCGTCATCATTATAGTCATCATAATCATCATCGTAATCATCATCATAATCATCATCATAATCATCATCATAACCGTCATCATAATCAGCATCATAGTCATCATCATAATCATCATCAAAATCAACATCATAATCATCAACATAATCGTCATCATGGTCATCATCATACTAGTCCTCATAATCGTCATCATTATAGTCATCATAATCATCATCATAATCATCATCATAATCATCATCATAATCATCATCATTGTCATCATCATAATAGTCCTCATAATCGTCATCTTTACAGTCATCATAATCATCATCATAATCGTCGTCATAGTCATCATCATAATAGTCATCATAATCATCATCATAATCATCATCATAATCATCATCAGATTCATCATCATAGTCATCATCATAATCATTATCATAATCATTATCATAACCGTCATCATAATCATCATCATTGTCATCATCATAATAGTCCTCATAATCGTCATCATTATAGTCATCATAATCATCATCATAATAGTCCTCATAATCGTCATCGTAATCATCATCATAATCATCATCATAATCATCATCATAATCATCATCATAATCATCATCATAATCATCATCATAATCATCATCATAATCATCATCATAGTCATCATCATAATCATTATCATAATCATTATCATAACCGTAATTATAATCATCATCATAACCGTCATCATAATCGGCATCATAGTCATCATCATAATCATCATCATAATCATCATCATAATCATCATCATAATCATCATCATAATATTCACCATAATCATCATCGTAATCATGAGCATAATCATCATCATAGTCATCATCATAATCGTCATCGTAATCATCATCATAGTCATCATCATAATCATCATCATAGTCATCATCATAATATTCATCATAATCATCATCATAATCATTATCATAATCATCATCATAATCATCATCATAACCGTCATCATAATTATCATCATAATCATTATCATAATCGTCATCATAGTCATCATCATGATGGTCATCATAATCATGATCATAATCATCATCATAATCATCATCATAATCATCATCATTGTCATCATCATAATCATCATCATAATCATCATCATAATCATCATGATAACCGTCATCATAATTATCATCATAATCATTATCATAATCGTCATGATAGTCATCATCACAATAGTCATCACAATCGTCATCATTATAGTCATCATAATCATCATCATAATCATCATCACAATCGTCATCATTATAGTCATCATAATCATCATCATAATCATCATCATAATCATCATCATAATCATCATCATAATCATCATAATCATCGTCATAATCATCATCATAGTCATCATCATAATCATCATCATAATCATCATCATAACCGTCATCATAATCATCATCACAATCATAATCATAATCATCATCATAATCATCATCATAATCATTATCATAATCATCATCATAATCATCGTCATAATCATCATCATAATCATCATCATAACCGTCATCATAATCATCATCATAATAGTCATCATAATCGTCATCATTATAGTCATCATAATCATCATCGTAATCATCATCATAATCATCATCATAATCATCATCATAATCATCATCATAATCATCATCATAATCATCATCATAATCATTATCATAATCATCATCATAATCATCATCGTAACCGTCATCATAATCAGCATCAGAGTCATCATCATAATCATCATCATAATCGTCTTCATAATCGTCATCATAATCGTCATCATAATCGTCATCATAATCGTCATCATAATCGTCATCATAATCATCATCATAATCATCATCATAATCATCATCATAATAATCATCATAATCATCATCATAATCATAATCATAATCATCATCATAACCGTCAACGTAATCAGCATCATAGTCACAGTCATAATAGTCATCATAATCATCATCATAATCATCATCATAATCGTCATCATGGTCATCAGAATCATCATCATAGTCATCATCATAATCATCATCATGATCATCATCATAATCATCATCACAATCATCATCATAATCATCATCATAATCATCATCATAATCATCATCATAATGATCATCATTGTCATCATCATAATAGTCCTCATAATCGTCGTCTTTATAGTCATCAGACTCATCATAATCATCATCATAATAGTCATCATAATAGTCATCATAATCGTCATCATTATAGTCATAATAATCATTATCATAGTCATCATCATAATAGTCCTCATAATCGTCATCATAATCATCATCATAATCATCATCATAACCGTCATCATAATCATCATCATAATCATCATCATAATCATCATCATAATCATCATTATAATCATCATCATAATCATCATCATAATCATCATCATAATATTCATCATAATCATCATCATAATCATTATCATAAAATCGTCATCATAGTCATCATCATAATCGTCATCATAATCATCATCATAGTCATCATCATAATCATCATCATAATTATCAACATAATCATCATCATAATCATCATCATAATCGTCATCATGGTCATCATCATAATCGTCATCGTAATCATCATAATAGTCATCATAATCGCCATCATTATAGTCATCATAATCATCATCATAATCGTTATCATAATCATCATCATAATCGTCATCATAATCATCATCATAGTCATCATCATAGTAGTCCTCATAATCATCATCATAATGATCATCATAATCATCATCATAATGATCATCGTAATCATCATCAAAATCATCATCATAATCATTATCATAATCATCATCATAATATTTATCATAATCATCATCATAATCATTATCATAATCATCATCATAATCATCATCATAATAGTCATCATTATCGTCATCATTATAGTCATCATAATCATCATCGTAATCATCATCATAATCATCATCATAATCATCATCATAACCGTCATCATAATCAGCATCATAGTCATCATCATAATCATCATCAAAATCAACATCATAATCATCAACATAATCGTCATCATGGTCATCATCATACTAGTCCTCATAATCGTCATCATTATAGTCATCATAATCATCATCATAATCATCATCATAATCATCATCATAATCATCATCATAATCATCATCATAATAGTCCTCATAATCGTCATCTTTGCAGTCATCATAATCATCATAATAATCGTCGTCATAGTCATCATCATAATAGTCATCATAATCATCATCATAATCATCATCATAATCATCATCATATTCATCATCATAGTCATCATCATAATCATTATCATAATCATTATCATAACCGTAATTATAATCATCATCATAATCGTCATCACAATCATCATCGTAGTCATCATCATAATCATCATCATAATCATCACCATAATCATCATCATAATCATCATCATAATCATCGTCATAATCATAATCATAATGATCATCATAATCATCATCATAATGATTATCATAATCATCATCATAATGATCATCGTAACCGTCATCATAATCATCATAATAGTCATCATAATCTACATCATTATAGTCATCATAATCATCATCATAATCATCATCATAATCGTCATCATAATCATCATAATAGTCATCATAATCGACATCATTATACTCATCATAATCATCATCATAATCATAATTATAATCATCATAATCATCATCATAATCATCATCATAATCATCATCAGATTCATCATCATAGTCATCATCATAATCATTATCATAATCATTATCATAACCGTCATCATAATCATCATCATTGTCATCATCATAATAGTCCTCATAATCGTCATCATTATAGTCATCATAATCATCATCATAATAGTCCTCATAATCGTCATCATAATCATCATCATAATCATCATCATAATCATCATCATAATCATCATCATAATCATCATCATAATCATCATCATAATCATCATCATAAACATCATCATAATCATCATCATAATCATCATCATAATCATCATCATAATCATCATCATAATATTCATCATAATCATCATCATAATCATTATCATAATCGTCATCATAATCATCATCATAACCGTCATCATAATTATCATCATAATCATTATCATAATCGTCATCATAGTCATCATCATGATGGTCATCATAATCGTCATCATAATCATCATCATAATCATCATCATAATCATTATCATAATCATCATCATAATCATCATCATAACCGTCATCATAATCGGCATCATAGTCATCATCATAATCATCATCATAATCAACATCATAATCATCAACATAATCGTCATCATGGTCATCATCATAATAGTCCTCATAATCGTCATCATTATAGTCATCATAATCATCATCATAATCATCATCATAATCATCATCATTGTCATCATCATAATCATCATCATAATCATCATCATAATCATCATGATAACCGTCATCATAATTATCATCATAATCATTATCATAATCGTCATGATTGTCATCATCACAATAGTCATCGCAATCGTCATCATTATAGTCATCATAATCATCATCATAATCATCATCATAATCATCATCATAATCATCATCATAATCATCATCATAATCATCGTCATAATCATCATCATAGTCATCATCATAATCATCATCATAATCATCATCATAACCGTCATCATAATCATCATCATAATCATCATCATAATCATCATCATAATCATCATCATAATCATCATCATAATCATCATCATAATCATCATCATAATCATCATCATAATATTCATCATAATCATCATCATAATCATTATCATAATCGTCATCATAGTCATCATCATAATCGTCATCATAATCATCATCATAGTCATCATCATAATCATCATCATAATTATCAACATAATCATCATCATAATCATCATCATAATCGTCATCATGGTCATCATCATAATCGTCATCATAATCATCATCATAGTCATCATCATAATCATCATCATAATCATCATCATAACCGTCATCATAATCATCATCATAATCATCATCATAATCATCATCAGAATCATCATCATAATCATAATCATAATCATCATCATAATCATGATCATAATCATTATCATAATCATCATCATAATCATCGTCATAATCATCATCATAATCATCATCATAACCGTCATCATAATCATCATCATAATAGTCATCATAATCGTCATCATTATAGTCATCATAATCATCATCGTAATCATCATCATAATCATCATCATAATCATCATCATAATCATCATCATAATCATCATCATAATCATCATCATAATCATTATCATAATCATCATCATAATCATCATCATAACCGTCATCATAATCAGCATCGGAGTCATCATCATAATCATAATCATAATCGTCATCATAATCATGATCATAATCATTATCATAATCATCATCATAATCATCGTCATAATCATCATCATAATCATCATCATAACCGTCATCATAATCGTCATCATAATCGTCATCATAATCGTCATCATAATCGTCATCATAATCGTCATCATAATCGTCATCATAATCATGTATCATAATCATCATCATAATAATCATCATAATCATCATCATAATCATAATCATAATCATCATCATAACCGTCAACGTAATCAGCATCATAGTCACAGTCATAATAGTCATCATAATCATCATCATAATCATCATCATAATCGTCATCATGGTCATCATAATCATCATCATAGTCATCATCATAATCATCATCATAATCATCATCATAATCATCATCATGATCATCATCATAATCATCATCACAATCATCATCATAATCATCATCATAATCATCATCATAATGATCATCATTGTCATCATCATAATAGTCCTCATAATCGTCATCATTATAGTCATCATAATCATCATCATAATCGTCATCATAGTCATCATCATAATAGTCATCATAATGGGCATCATTATAGACGTCGTAATCATAATCATAATCATCATCATAATCATCACCATAATCATCATCATAATCATCATCATAACCGTCATCATAATCATCATCATAATCATTATCATAATCGTCATCATAGTCATCATCATAATCATTATCATAACCGTCATCATAATCATCATCATTGTCATCATCATAATAGTCCTCATAATCGTCATCATTATAGTCATCATAATAGTCATCATAATCGTCATCATTATAGTCATCATAATCATCATCATAATCATCATCATATTCATCATCATAGTCATCATCATAATCATTATCATAATCATTATCATAACCGTCATCATAATCATCATCATAATCATCATCATAATCATCATCATAATCATCATCATACTCATCACCATAATCATCATCATAATCATCATTATAATCATCATCATAATCATCATCATAATCATCATCATACTCATCATCATAATCATCATTATAATCATCATTATAATCATCATCATAATCATCATCATAATCATCATCATAATGATCATCATTGTCATCATCATAATAGTCCTCATAATCGGCGTCTTTATAGTCATCAGACTCATCATAATCATCATAATCATCATCATAATAGTCATCATAATAGTCATCATAATAGTCATCATAATCGTCATCGTTATAGTCATAATAATCATTATCATTGTCATCATCATAATAGACCTCATAATCGTCATCAGAATCATCATCATAATCATCATCATAACCGTCATCATAATCATCATCATAATCATTATCATAATCATCATCATAACCGTCATCATAATCATCATCATAATCATCATCATAACCATCATCATAATATCATCATAATCATCATCATAATATTCATCATAATCATCATCATAATCATTATCATAATCATTATCATAACCGTCATCATAATCATCATCATAATTATCAACATAATCATCATCATAACCGTCATCATAATCAGCATCAGAGTCATCATCATAATCATCATCATAATCGTCTTCATAATCGTCATCATAATCGTCATCATAATCGTCATCATAATCGTAATCATAATCGTCATCATAATCATCATCATAATCAACATCATAATAATCATCATAATCATCATCATAATCATAATCATAATCATCATCATAACCGTCAACGTAATCAGCATCATAGTCACAGTCATAATAGTCATCATAATCATCATCATAATCGTCATCATAATCATCATCATAATCGTCATCATGGTCATCATAATCATCATCATAGTCATCATCATAATCATCATCATAATCATCATCATAATCATCATCATGATCATCATTATAATCATCATCACAATCATCTTCATAATTATCATCATAGTCATCATCATAATAGTCCTCATAATCGTCATCATTATAGTCATCATAATCATCATCATAATCATAATCATAATCATCATCATAATCATCATAATGATCATCATCATAATCAACATCATAATAGTCATCATGGTTATCATCATAATCGTCATCATAATCATCATAATAGTCATCATAATCGACATCATTATAGTCATCATAATCATCATCATAATCGTCATCATAGTCATCATCAGAAAAGTCATCATAATCGGCATCATTATAGGCGTCGTAATCATAATCATAACCATCATCATAATCATCATCATAATGATCATCATAATCATCATCATAATGATCATCGTAATCATCATCATAATCATCATCATAATCATTATCATAATCCTCATCATAATCATCATCATAACCGTCATCATAATCAGCATCATAGTCATCATCATAATCATCATCATAATCAACATCATAATCATCAACATAATCGTCATCATGGTCATCATCATACTAGTCCTCATAATCGTCATCAATATAGTCATCATAATCATCATCATAATCATCATCATAATCATCATCATAATCATCATCATAATAGTCCTCATAATCGTCATCTTTATAGTAATCACAATCATCATCATAATCGTCGTCATAGTCATCATCATAATAGTCATCATAATCATCATCATAATCATCATCATAATCATCATCATATTCATCATCATAGTCATCATCATAATCTTTATCATAATCATTATCATAACCGTAATCATAATCATCATCATAATCGTCATCACAATCATCATCGTAGTCATCATCATAATCATCATCATAATCATCACCATAATCATCATCATAATCATCATCATAATCATCGTCATAATCATAATCATAATGATCATCATAATCATCATCATAATGATTATCATAATCATCATCATAATGATCATCGTAGCCGTCATCATAATCATCATAATAGTCATCATAATCAACATCATTATAGTCATCATAATCATCATCTTAATCATCATCATAATCATCATCATAATCATCATCATAATCGTCATCATGGTCATCATAATCATCATCATAGTCATCATCATAATCATCATCATAATCATCATCATAATCATCATCATGATCATCATCATAATCATCATCACAATCATCATCATAATCATCATCATAATCATCATCATAATGATCATCATTGTCATCATCATAATAGTCCTCATAATCGTCATCATTATAGTCATCATAATCATCATCATAATCGTCATCATAGTCATCATCATAATAGTCATCATAATGGGCATCATTATAGACGTCGTAATCATAATCATAATCATCATCATAATCATCACCATAATCATCATCATAATCATCATCATAACCGTCATCATAATCATCATCATAATCATTATCATAATCGTCATCATAGTCATCATCATAATCATTATCATAACCGTCATCATAATCATCATCATTGTCATCATCATAATAGTCCTCATAATCGTCATCATTATAGTCATCATAATAGTCATCATAATCGTCATCATTATAGTCATCATAATCATCATCATAATCATCATCATATTCATCATCATAGTCATCATCATAATCATTATCATAATCATTATCATAACCGTCATCATAATCATCATCATAATCATCATCATAATCATCATCATAATCATCATCATAATCATCATCATACTCATCACCATAATCATCATCATAATCATCATTATAATCATCATCATAATCATCATCATAATCATCATCATAATCATCATCATAATCATCATTATAATCATCATTATAATCATCATCATAATCATCATCATAATCATCATCATAATGATCATCATTGTCATCATCATAATAGTCCTCATAATCGGCGTCTTTATAGTCATCAGACTCATCATAATCATCATCATAATAGTCATCATAATAGTCATCATAATAGTCATCATAATCGTCATCGTTATAGTCATAATAATCATTATCATTGTCATCATCATAATAGACCTCATAATCGTCATCAGAATCATCATCATAATCATCATCATAACCGTCATCATAATCATCATCATAATCATTATCATAATCATCATCATAACCGTCATCATAATCATCATCATAATCATCATCATAATCATCATCATAATATCATCATAATCATCATCATAATATTCATCATAATCATCATCATAATCATTATCATAATCATTATCATAACCGTCATCATAATCATCATCATAATTATCAACATAATCATCATCATAACCGTCATCATAATCAGCATCAGAGTCATCATCATAATCATCATCATAATCGTCTTCATAATCGTCATCATAATCGTCATCATAATCGTCATCATAATCGTAATCATAATCGTCATCATAATCATCATCATAATCAACATCATAATAATCATCATAATCATCATCATAATCATAATCATAATCATCATCATAACCGTCAACGTAATCAGCATCATAGTCACAGTCATAATAGTCATCATAATCATCATCATAATCGTCATCATAATCATCATCATAATCGTCATCATGGTCATCATAATCATCATCATAGTCATCATCATAATCATCATCATAATCATCATCATAATCATCATCATGATCATCATCATAATCATCATCACAATCATCTTCATAATCATCATCATAGTCATCATCATAATAGTCCTCATAATCGTCATCATTATAGTCATCATAATCATCATCATAATCATAATCATAATCATCATCATAATCATCATAATGATCATCATCATAATCAACATCATAATAGTCATCATGGTTATCATCATAATCGTCATCATAATCATCATAATAGTCATCATAATCGACATCATTATAGTCATCATAATCATCATCATAATCGTCATCATAGTCATCATCAGAAAAGTCATCATAATCGGCATCATTATAGGCGTCGTAATCATAATCATAACCATCATCATAATCATCATCATAATGATCATCATAATCATCATCATAATGATCATCGTAATCATCATCATAATCATCATCATAATCATTATCATAATCCTCATCATAATCATCATCATAACCGTCATCATAATCAGCATCATAGTCATCATCATAATCATCATCATAATCAACATCATAATCATCAACATAATCGTCATCATGGTCATCATCATACTAGTCCTCATAATCGTCATCAATATAGTCATCATAATCATCATCATAATCATCATCATAATCATCATCATAATCATCATCATAATAGTCCTCATAATCGTCATCTTTATAGTAATCACAATCATCATCATAATCGTCGTCATAGTCATCATCATAATAGTCATCATAATCATCATCATAATCATCATCATAATCATCATCATATTCATCATCATAGTCATCATCATAATCTTTATCATAATCATTATCATAACCGTAATCATAATCATCATCATAATCGTCATCACAATCATCATCGTAGTCATCATCATAATCATCATCATAATCATCACCATAATCATCATCATAATCATCATCATAATCATCGTCATAATCATAATCATAATGATCATCATAATCATCATCATAATGATTATCATAATCATCATCATAATGATCATCGTAGCCGTCATCATAATCATCATAATAGTCATCATAATCAACATCATTATAGTCATCATAATCATCATCTTAATCATCATCATAATCATCATCATAATCATCATCATAATCGTCATCATAATCATCATAATAGTCATCATAATCGACATCATTATAGTCATCATAATCATCATCATAATCATCATCACAATCAACATCATAATCATCATTATAATCATCATGATAATCATCATCATAATCATCATCATAATCATCATCATAATCATCATCATAACCGTCATCATAATCATCATAATAGTCACCATATCCTACATCATTATAGTCATCATAATCATCATCATAAACATCATCATAATCGTCATCATAATCATCATAATAGTCATCATAATCGACATCATTATAGTCATCATAATCATCATCATAATCATCATCATAATCATCGTCATAATCATTACCATAATCGTCATCATAGCCATCATCATAATCATCAACATAATCATCATCATGATCATCATCATAATATTCACCATAATCATCATCGTAATCATGAGCATAATCATCATCATAATCATCATCATAATCATCATCATAATCATCATCATAATCATCATCATAATCATCATCATAAACATCATCATAATCATCATCATAATCATCATCATAATCATCATCATAATCATCATCATAATATTCATCATAATCATCACCATAATCATTATCATAATCGTCATCATAATCATCATCATAACCGTCATCATAATTATCATCATAATCATTATCATAATCGTCATCATAGTCATCATAATCGTCATCATAATCATCATCATAATCATCATCATAATCATCATCATAATCATCATCGTAATATTCACCATAATCATCATCGTAATCATGAGCATAATCATCATCATAGTCATCATCATAATAGTCCTCATGATCGTCATCATAATCATCATCATAATCATCATCATAATCATCATCATAATCATCATCATAATCATCATCATAATCATCATCATAATCATCATCATAATCATCATCATAATCATCATCATAATCATCATCATAATAGTCCTCATAATCGTCATCATTATAGTCATCATAATCATCATCATAATCATCATCATAATATTCATCATAATCATCATCATAATCATTATCATAAAATCGTCATCATAGTCATCATCATAATCGTCATCATAATCATCATCATAGTCATCATCATAATCATCATCATAATTATCAACATAATCATCATCATAATCATCATCATAATCGTCATCATGGTCATCATCATAATCGTCATCGTAATCATCATAATAGTCATCATAATCGCCATCATTATAGTCATCATAATCATCATCATAATCGTTATCATAATCATCATCATAATCGTCATCATAATCATCATCATAGTCATCATCATAGTAGTCCTCATAATCATCATCATAATGATCATCATAATCATCATCATAATGATCATCGTAATCATCATCAAAATCATCATCATAATCATTATCATAATCATCATCATAATATTTATCATAATCATCATCATAATCATTATCATAATCATCATCATAATCATCATCATAACCGTCATCATAATCATCATCATAATAGTCATCATTATCGTCATCATTATAGTCATCATAATCATCATCGTAATCATCATCATAATCATCATCATAATCATCATCATAACCGTCATCATAATCAGCATCATAGTCATCATCATAATCATCATCAAAATCAACATCATAATCATCAACATAATCGTCATCATGGTCATCATCATACTAGTCCTCATAATCGTCATCATTATAGTCATCATAATCATCATCATAATCATCATCATAATCATCATCATAATCATCATCATTGTCATCATCATAATAGTCCTCATAATCGTCATCTTTACAGTCATCATAATCATCATCATAATCGTCGTCATAGTCATCATCATAATAGTCATCATAATCATCATCATAATCATCATCATAATCATCATCAGATTCATCATCATAGTCATCATCATAATCATTATCATAATCATTATCATAACCGTCATCATAATCATCATCATTGTCATCATCATAATAGTCCTCATAATCGTCATCATTATAGTCATCATAATCATCATCATAATAGTCCTCATAATCGTCATCGTAATCATCATCATAATCATCATCATAATCATCATCATAATCATCATCATAATCATCATCATAATCATCATCATAATCATCATCATAATCATCATCATAGTCATCATCATAATCATTATCATAATCATTATCATAACCGTAATTATAATCATCATCATAACCGTCATCATAATCGGCATCATAGTCATCATCATAATCATCATCATAATCATCATCATAATCATCATCATAATATTCACCATAATCATCATCGTAATCATGAGCATAATCATCATCATAGTCATCATCATAATCGTCATCGTAATCATCATCATAGTCATCATCATAATCATCATCATAGTCATCATCATAATATTCATCATAATCATCATCATAATCATTATCATAATCATCATCATAATCATCATCATAACCGTCATCATAATTATCATCATAATCATTATCATAATCGTCATCATAGTCATCATCATGATGGTCATCATAATCATGATCATAATCATCATCATAATCATCATCATAATCATCATCATTGTCATCATCATAATCATCATCATAATCATCATCATAATCATCATGATAACCGTCATCATAATTATCATCATAATCATTATCATAATCGTCATGATAGTCATCATCACAATAGTCATCACAATCGTCATCATTATAGTCATCATAATCATCATCATAATCATCATCACAATCGTCATCATTATAGTCATCATAATCATCATCATAATCATCATCATAATCATCATCATAATCATCATCATAATCATCATAATCATCGTCATAATCATCATCATAGTCATCATCATAATCATCATCATAATCATCATCATAACCGTCATCATAATCATCATCACAATCATAATCATAATCATCATCATAATCATCATCATAATCATTATCATAATCATCATCATAATCATCGTCATAATCATCATCATAATCATCATCATAACCGTCATCATAATCATCATCATAATAGTCATCATAATCGTCATCATTATAGTCATCATAATCATCATCGTAATCATCATCATAATCATCATCATAATCATCATCATAATCATCATCATAATCATCATCATAATCATCATCATAATCATTATCATAATCATCATCATAATCATCATCGTAACCGTCATCATAATCAGCATCAGAGTCATCATCATAATCATCATCATAATCGTCTTCATAATCGTCATCATAATCGTCATCATAATCGTCATCATAATCGTCATCATAATCGTCATCATAATCATCATCATAATCATCATCATAATCATCATCATAATAATCATCATAATCATCATCATAATCATAATCATAATCATCATCATAACCGTCAACGTAATCAGCATCATAGTCACAGTCATAATAGTCATCATAATCATCATCATAATCATCATCATAATCGTCATCATGGTCATCAGAATCATCATCATAGTCATCATCATAATCATCATCATGATCATCATCATAATCATCATCACAATCATCATCATAATCATCATCATAATCATCATCATAATCATCATCATAATGATCATCATTGTCATCATCATAATAGTCCTCATAATCGTCGTCTTTATAGTCATCAGACTCATCATAATCATCATCATAATAGTCATCATAATAGTCATCATAATCGTCATCATTATAGTCATAATAATCATTATCATAGTCATCATCATAATGGTCCTCATAATCGTCATCATAATCATCATCATAATCATCATCATAACCGTCATCATAATCATCATCATAATCATCATCATAATCATCATCATAATCATCATTATAATCATCATCATAATCATCATCATAATCATCATCATAATATTCATCATAATCATCATCATAATCATTATCATAAAATCGTCATCATAGTCATCATCATAATCGTCATCATAATCATCATCATAGTCATCATCATAATCATCATCATAATTATCAACATAATCATCATCATAATCATCATCATAATCGTCATCATGGTCATCATCATAATCGTCATCGTAATCATCATAATAGTCATCATAATCGCCATCATTATAGTCATCATAATCATCATCATAATCGTTATCATAATCATCATCATAATCGTCATCATAATCATCATCATAGTCATCATCATAGTAGTCCTCATAATCATCATCATAATGATCATCATAATCATCATCATAATGATCATCGTAATCATCATCAAAATCATCATCATAATCATTATCATAATCATCATCATAATATTTATCATAATCATCATCATAATCATTATCATAATCATCATCATAATCATCATCATAATAGTCATCATTATCGTCATCATTATAGTCATCATAATCATCATCGTAATCATCATCATAATCATCATCATAATCATCATCATAACCGTCATCATAATCAGCATCATAGTCATCATCATAATCATCATCAAAATCAACATCATAATCATCAACATAATCGTCATCATGGTCATCATCATACTAGTCCTCATAATCGTCATCATTATAGTCATCATAATCATCATCATAATCATCATCATAATCATCATCATAATAATCATCATAATCATCATCATAATAGTCCTCATAATCGTCATCTTTGCAGTCATCATAATCATCATAATAATCGTCGTCATAGTCATCATCATAATAGTCATCATAATCATCATCATAATCATCATCATAATCATCATCATATTCATCATCATAGTCATCATCATAATCATTATCATAATCATTATCATAACCGTAATTATAATCATCATCATAATCGTCATCACAATCATCATCGTAGTCATCATCATAATCATCATCATAATCATCACCATAATCATCATCATAATCATCATCATAATCATCGTCATAATCATAATCATAATGATCATCATAATCATCATCATAATGATTATCATAATCATCATCATAATGATCATCGTAACCGTCATCATAATCATCATAATAGTCATCATAATCTACATCATTATAGTCATCATAATCATCATCATAATCATCATCATAATCGTCATCATAATCATCATAATAGTCATCATAATCGACATCATTATACTCATCATAATCATCATCATAATCATAATTATAATCATCATAATCATCATCATAATCATCATCATAATCATCATCAGATTCATCATCATAGTCATCATCATAATCATTATCATAATCATTATCATAACCGTCATCATAATCATCATCATTGTCATCATCATAATAGTCCTCATAATCGTCATCATTATAGTCATCATAATCATCATCATAATAGTCCTCATAATCGTCATCATAATCATCATCATAATCATCATCATAATCATCATCATAATCATCATCATAATCATCATCATAATCATCATCATAATCATCATCATAAACATCATCATAATCATCATCATAATCATCATCATAATCATCATCATAATCATCATCATAATATTCATCATAATCATCATCATAATCATTATCATAATCGTCATCATAATCATCATCATAACCGTCATCATAATTATCATCATAATCATTATCATAATCGTCATCATAGTCATCATCATGATGGTCATCATAATCGTCATCATAATCATCATCATAATCATCATCATAATCATTATCATAATCATCATCATAATCATCATCATAACCGTCATCATAATCGGCATCATAGTCATCATCATAATCATCATCATAATCAACATCATAATCATCAACATAATCGTCATCATGGTCATCATCATAATAGTCCTCATAATCGTCATCATTATAGTCATCATAATCATCATCATAATCATCATCATAATCATCATCATTGTCATCATCATAATCATCATCATAATCATCATCATAATCATCATGATAACCGTCATCATAATTATCATCATAATCATTATCATAATCGTCATGATTGTCATCATCACAATAGTCATCGCAATCGTCATCATTATAGTCATCATAATCATCATCATAATCATCATCATAATCATCATCATAATCATCATCATAATCATCATCATAATCATCGTCATAATCATCATCATAGTCATCATCATAATCATCATCATAATCATCATCATAACCGTCATCATAATCATCATCATAATCATCATCATAATCATCATCATAATCATCATCATAATCATCATCATAATCATCATCATAATCATCATCATAATCATCATCATAATATTCATCATAATCATCATCATAATCATTATCATAATCGTCATCATAGTCATCATCATAATCGTCATCATAATCATCATCATAGTCATCATCATAATCATCATCATAATTATCAACATAATCATCATCATAATCATCATCATAATCGTCATCATGGTCATCATCATAATCGTCATCATAATCATCATCATAGTCATCATCATAATCATCATCATAATCATCATCATAACCGTCATCATAATCATCATCATAATCATCATCATAATCATCATCAGAATCATCATCATAATCATAATCATAATCATCATCATAATCATGATCATAATCATTATCATAATCATCATCATAATCATCGTCATAATCATCATCATAATCATCATCATAACCGTCATCATAATCATCATCATAATAGTCATCATAATCGTCATCATTATAGTCATCATAATCATCATCGTAATCATCATCATAATCATCATCATAATCATCATCATAATCATCATCATAATCATCATCATAATCATCATCATAATCATTATCATAATCATCATCATAATCATCATCATAACCGTCATCATAATCAGCATCGGAGTCATCATCATAATCATAATCATAATCATCATCATAATCATGATCATAATCATTATCATAATCATCATCATAATCATCGTCATAATCATCATCATAATCATCATCATAACCGTCATCATAATCGTCATCATAATCGTCATCATAATCGTCATCATAATCGTCATCATAATCGTCATCATAATCGTCATCATAATCATGTATCATAATCATCATCATAATAATCATCATAATCATCATCATAATCATAATCATAATCATCATCATAACCGTCAACGTAATCAGCATCATAGTCACAGTCATAATAGTCATCATAATCATCATCATAATCATCATCATAATCGTCATCATGGTCATCATAATCATCATCATAGTCATCATCATAATCATCATCATAATCATCATCATAATCATCATCATGATCATCATCATAATCATCATCACAATCATCATCATAATCATCATCATAATCATCATCATAATGATCATCATTGTCATCATCATAATAGTCCTCATAATCGTCATCATTATAGTCATCATAATCATCATCATAATCGTCATCATAGTCATCATCATAATAGTCATCATAATGGGCATCATTATAGACGTCGTAATCATAATCATAATCATCATCATAATCATCACCATAATCATCATCATAATCATCATCATAACCGTCATCATAATCATCATCATAATCATTATCATAATCGTCATCATAGTCATCATCATAATCATTATCATAACCGTCATCATAATCATCATCATTGTCATCATCATAATAGTCCTCATAATCGTCATCATTATAGTCATCATAATAGTCATCATAATCGTCATCATTATAGTCATCATAATCATCATCATAATCATCATCATATTCATCATCATAGTCATCATCATAATCATTATCATAATCATTATCATAACCGTCATCATAATCATCATCATAATCATCATCATAATCATCATCATAATCATCATCATAATCATCATCATACTCATCACCATAATCATCATCATAATCATCATTATAATCATCATCATAATCATCATCATAATCATCATCATACTCATCATCATAATCATCATTATAATCATCATTATAATCATCATCATAATCATCATCATAATCATCATCATAATGATCATCATTGTCATCATCATAATAGTCCTCATAATCGGCGTCTTTATAGTCATCAGACTCATCATAATCATCATAATCATCATCATAATAGTCATCATAATAGTCATCATAATAGTCATCATAATCGTCATCGTTATAGTCATAATAATCATTATCATTGTCATCATCATAATAGACCTCATAATCGTCATCAGAATCATCATCATAATCATCATCATAACCGTCATCATAATCATCATCATAATCATTATCATAATCATCATCATAACCGTCATCATAATCATCATCATAATCATCATCATAACCATCATCATAATATCATCATAATCATCATCATAATATTCATCATAATCATCATCATAATCATTATCATAATCATTATCATAACCGTCATCATAATCATCATCATAATTATCAACATAATCATCATCATAACCGTCATCATAATCAGCATCAGAGTCATCATCATAATCATCATCATAATCGTCTTCATAATCGTCATCATAATCGTCATCATAATCGTCATCATAATCGTAATCATAATCGTCATCATAATCATCATCATAATCAACATCATAATAATCATCATAATCATCATCATAATCATAATCATAATCATCATCATAACCGTCAACGTAATCAGCATCATAGTCACAGTCATAATAGTCATCATAATCATCATCATAATCGTCATCATAATCATCATCATAATCGTCATCATGGTCATCATAATCATCATCATAGTCATCATCATAATCATCATCATAATCATCATCATAATCATCATCATGATCATCATCATAATCATCATCACAATCATCTTCATAATCATCATCATAGTCATCATCATAATAGTCCTCATAATCGTCATCATTATAGTCATCATAATCATCATCATAATCATAATCATAATCATCATCATAATCATCATAATGATCATCATCATAATCAACATCATAATAGTCATCATGGTTATCATCATAATCGTCATCATAATCATCATAATAGTCATCATAATCGACATCATTATAGTCATCATAATCATCATCATAATCGTCATCATAGTCATCATCAGAAAAGTCATCATAATCGGCATCATTATAGGCGTCGTAATCATAATCATAACCATCATCATAATCATCATCATAATGATCATCATAATCATCATCATAATGATCATCGTAATCATCATCATAATCATCATCATAATCATTATCATAATCCTCATCATAATCATCATCATAACCGTCATCATAATCAGCATCATAGTCATCATCATAATCATCATCATAATCAACATCATAATCATCAACATAATCGTCATCATGGTCATCATCATACTAGTCCTCATAATCGTCATCAATATAGTCATCATAATCATCATCATAATCATCATCATAATCATCATCATAATCATCATCATAATAGTCCTCATAATCGTCATCTTTATAGTAATCACAATCATCATCATAATCGTCGTCATAGTCATCATCATAATAGTCATCATAATCATCATCATAATCATCATCATAATCATCATCATATTCATCATCATAGTCATCATCATAATCTTTATCATAATCATTATCATAACCGTAATCATAATCATCATCATAATCGTCATCACAATCATCATCGTAGTCATCATCATAATCATCATCATAATCATCACCATAATCATCATCATAATCATCATCATAATCATCGTCATAATCATAATCATAATGATCATCATAATCATCATCATAATGATTATCATAATCATCATCATAATGATCATCGTAGCCGTCATCATAATCATCATAATAGTCATCATAATCAACATCATTATAGTCATCATAATCATCATCTTAATCATCATCATAATCATCATCATAATCATCATCATAATCGTCATCATGGTCATCATAATCATCATCATAGTCATCATCATAATCATCATCATAATCATCATCATAATCATCATCATGATCATCATCATAATCATCATCACAATCATCATCATAATCATCATCATAATCATCATCATAATGATCATCATTGTCATCATCATAATAGTCCTCATAATCGTCATCATTATAGTCATCATAATCATCATCATAATCGTCATCATAGTCATCATCATAATAGTCATCATAATGGGCATCATTATAGACGTCGTAATCATAATCATAATCATCATCATAATCATCACCATAATCATCATCATAATCATCATCATAACCGTCATCATAATCATCATCATAATCATTATCATAATCGTCATCATAGTCATCATCATAATCATTATCATAACCGTCATCATAATCATCATCATTGTCATCATCATAATAGTCCTCATAATCGTCATCATTATAGTCATCATAATAGTCATCATAATCGTCATCATTATAGTCATCATAATCATCATCATAATCATCATCATATTCATCATCATAGTCATCATCATAATCATTATCATAATCATTATCATAACCGTCATCATAATCATCATCATAATCATCATCATAATCATCATCATAATCATCATCATAATCATCATCATACTCATCACCATAATCATCATCATAATCATCATTATAATCATCATCATAATCATCATCATAATCATCATCATAATCATCATCATAATCATCATTATAATCATCATTATAATCATCATCATAATCATCATCATAATCATCATCATAATGATCATCATTGTCATCATCATAATAGTCCTCATAATCGGCGTCTTTATAGTCATCAGACTCATCATAATCATCATCATAATAGTCATCATAATAGTCATCATAATAGTCATCATAATCGTCATCGTTATAGTCATAATAATCATTATCATTGTCATCATCATAATAGACCTCATAATCGTCATCAGAATCATCATCATAATCATCATCATAACCGTCATCATAATCATCATCATAATCATTATCATAATCATCATCATAACCGTCATCATAATCATCATCATAATCATCATCATAATCATCATCATAATATCATCATAATCATCATCATAATATTCATCATAATCATCATCATAATCATTATCATAATCATTATCATAACCGTCATCATAATCATCATCATAATTATCAACATAATCATCATCATAACCGTCATCATAATCAGCATCAGAGTCATCATCATAATCATCATCATAATCGTCTTCATAATCGTCATCATAATCGTCATCATAATCGTCATCATAATCGTAATCATAATCGTCATCATAATCATCATCATAATCAACATCATAATAATCATCATAATCATCATCATAATCATAATCATAATCATCATCATAACCGTCAACGTAATCAGCATCATAGTCACAGTCATAATAGTCATCATAATCATCATCATAATCGTCATCATAATCATCATCATAATCGTCATCATGGTCATCATAATCATCATCATAGTCATCATCATAATCATCATCATAATCATCATCATAATCATCATCATGATCATCATCATAATCATCATCACAATCATCTTCATAATCATCATCATAGTCATCATCATAATAGTCCTCATAATCGTCATCATTATAGTCATCATAATCATCATCATAATCATAATCATAATCATCATCATAATCATCATAATGATCATCATCATAATCAACATCATAATAGTCATCATGGTTATCATCATAATCGTCATCATAATCATCATAATAGTCATCATAATCGACATCATTATAGTCATCATAATCATCATCATAATCGTCATCATAGTCATCATCAGAAAAGTCATCATAATCGGCATCATTATAGGCGTCGTAATCATAATCATAACCATCATCATAATCATCATCATAATGATCATCATAATCATCATCATAATGATCATCGTAATCATCATCATAATCATCATCATAATCATTATCATAATCCTCATCATAATCATCATCATAACCGTCATCATAATCAGCATCATAGTCATCATCATAATCATCATCATAATCAACATCATAATCATCAACATAATCGTCATCATGGTCATCATCATACTAGTCCTCATAATCGTCATCAATATAGTCATCATAATCATCATCATAATCATCATCATAATCATCATCATAATCATCATCATAATAGTCCTCATAATCGTCATCTTTATAGTAATCACAATCATCATCATAATCGTCGTCATAGTCATCATCATAATAGTCATCATAATCATCATCATAATCATCATCATAATCATCATCATATTCATCATCATAGTCATCATCATAATCTTTATCATAATCATTATCATAACCGTAATCATAATCATCATCATAATCGTCATCACAATCATCATCGTAGTCATCATCATAATCATCATCATAATCATCACCATAATCATCATCATAATCATCATCATAATCATCGTCATAATCATAATCATAATGATCATCATAATCATCATCATAATGATTATCATAATCATCATCATAATGATCATCGTAGCCGTCATCATAATCATCATAATAGTCATCATAATCAACATCATTATAGTCATCATAATCATCATCTTAATCATCATCATAATCATCATCATAATCATCATCATAATCGTCATCATAATCATCATAATAGTCATCATAATCGACATCATTATAGTCATCATAATCATCATCATAATCATCATCACAATCAACATCATAATCATCATTATAATCATCATGATAATCATCATCATAATCATCATCATAATCATCATCATAATCATCATCATAACCGTCATCATAATCATCATAATAGTCACCATATCCTACATCATTATAGTCATCATAATCATCATCATAAACATCATCATAATCGTCATCATAATCATCATAATAGTCATCATAATCGACATCATTATAGTCATCATAATCATCATCATAATCATCATCATAATCATCGTCATAATCATTACCATAATCGTCATCATAGCCATCATCATAATCATCAACATAATCATCATCATGATCATCATCATAATATTCACCATAATCATCATCGTAATCATGAGCATAATCATCATCATAATCATCATCATAATCATCATCATAATCATCATCATAATCATCATCATAATCATCATCATAAACATCATCATAATCATCATCATAATCATCATCATAATCATCATCATAATCATCATCATAATATTCATCATAATCATCACCATAATCATTATCATAATCGTCATCATAATCATCATCATAACCGTCATCATAATTATCATCATAATCATTATCATAATCGTCATCATAGTCATCATAATCGTCATCATAATCATCATCATAATCATCATCATAATCATCATCATAATCATCATCGTAATATTCACCATAATCATCATCGTAATCATGAGCATAATCATCATCATAGTCATCATCATAATAGTCCTCATGATCGTCATCATAATCATCATCATAATCATCATCATAATCATCATCATAATCATCATCATAATCATCATCATAATCATCATCATAATCATCATCATAATCATCATCATAATCATCATCATAATCATCATCATAATAGTCATCATAATCGTCATCATTATAGTCATCATAATCATCATCATAATCATTATCATAATCGTCATCATAGTCATCATCATAATCATTATCATAATCATCATCATAATGATCATCATAATCATCATCATAATGATCATCATTGTCATCATCATAATAGTCCTCATAATCGTCATCAGAATCATCATCATAATCATCATCATAACCGTCATCATAATCATCATCATAATCATCATCATAATCATCATCATGATCATCATCATAATCATCATCACAATCATCATCATAATCATCATCATAATCATCATCATAATCATCATCATAGTCATCATCATAATCATCATCATAACCGTCATCATAATCAGCATCATAGTCATCATCATAATCATCATCATAATCATCATCATAACCGTCATCATAATCAGCATCATAGTCATCATCATAATAGTCCTCATAATCGTCATCATTATTGTCATCATAATCATCATCATAATCATAATCATAATCATCATCATAATCATCATAATGATCATCATCATAATCAACATCATAATAGTCATCATGGTTATCATCATAATCGTCATCATAATCATCATAATAGTCATCATAATCGACATCATTATAGTCATCATAATCATCATCATAATCGTCATCATAGTCATCATCAGAATAGTCATCATAATCGGCATCATTATAGGCGTCGTAATCATAATCATAATCATGATCATAATCATCGTCATAATCATTATCATAATCATCATCATAATGATCATCATAATCATCATCATAACCGTCATCATAATCAGCATAATAGTCATCATCATAATCATTATCATAATCAACATCATAATCATCATCATAATCAACATCATAATCATCAACATAATCGTCATCATGGTCATCATCATACTAGTCCTCATAATCGTCATCATTATAGTCATCATAATCATCATCATAATCATCATCATAATCATCATCATAATCATTATCATAATCATCATCATAATCATCATCATAACCGTCATCATAATCAGCATCATAGTCATCATCATAATCAACATCATAATCATCAACATAATCGTCATCATGGTCATCATCATACTAGTCCTCATAATCGTCATCATTATAGTCATCATAATCATCATCATAATCATCATCATAATCATCATCATAATCATCATCATAATCATCATCATAATCATCATCATTGTCATCATCATAATAGTCCTCATAATCGTCATCTTTATAGTCATCACAATTATCATCATAATCGTCGTCATAGTCATCATCATAATAGTCATCATAATCATCATCATAATCATCATCATAATCATCATCATATTCATCATCATAGTCATCATCATAATCTTTATCATAATCATTATCATAACCGTAATCATAACCATCATCATAATCGTCATCACAATCATCATCGTAGTGATCATCATAATCATCATCATAATCATCACCATAATCATCATCATAATCATCATCATAATCATCATCATAATCATCATCATAATCATCATCATAATCATCATCATAATGATCATCATTGTCATCATCATAATCATCATCATAACCGTCAACGTAATCAGCATCATAGTCACAGTCATAATATTCATCATAATCATCATCATAATCATTATCATAATCGTCATCATAATCATCATCATAACCGTCATCATAATTATCATCATAATCATTATCATAATCGTCATCATAGTCATCATCATGATGGTCATCATAATCATCATCGTAATCATCATCATAATCATCATCATAATCATCATCATAATCATCATCATAATCATCATCATAATCATCATCATAATCATCATCATAATGATCATCATTGTCATCATCATAATAGTCCTCATAATCGTCGTCTTTATAGTCATCAGACTCATCATATTCATCATCATAATAGTCATCATAATCGTCATCATTATAGTCATCATAATCATCATCATAATCATTATCATAATCGTCATCATAGTCATCATCATAATCATTATCATAATCATCATCATAATGATCATCATAATCATCATCATAATGATCATCATTGTCATCATCATAATAGTCCTCATAATCGTCATCAGAATCATCATCATAATCATCATCATAACCGTCATCATAATCATCATCATAATCATCATCATAATCATCATCATGATCATCATCATAATCATCATCACAATCATCATCATAATCATCATCATAATCATCATCATAATCATCATCATAGTCATCATCATAATCATCATCATAACCGTCATCATAATCAGCATCATAGTCATCATCATAATCATCATCATAATCATCATCATAACCGTCATCATAATCAGCATCATAGTCATCATCATAATAGTCCTCATAATCGTCATCATTATTGTCATCATAATCATCATCATAATCATAATCATAATCATCATCATAATCATCATAATGATCATCATCATAATCAACATCATAATAGTCATCATGGTTATCATCATAATCGTCATCATAATCATCATAATAGTCATCATAATCGACATCATTATAGTCATCATAATCATCATCATAATCGTCATCATAGTCATCATCAGAATAGTCATCATAATCGGCATCATTATAGGCGTCGTAATCATAATCATAATCATGATCATAATCATCGTCATAATCATTATCATAATCATCATCATAATATTCATCATAATCATCATCATAATCATTATCATAATCGTCATCATAATCATCATCATAACCGTCATCATAATTATCATCATAATCATTATCATAATCGTCATCATAGTCATCATCATGATGGTCATCATAATCATCATCGTAATCATCATCATAATCATCATCATAATCATCATCATAATCATCATCATAATCGTCATCATAATCATCATCATAATCATGATCATAATCATCATCATATTCATCATCATAGTCATCATCATAATCATTATCATAATCATTATCATAACCGTCATCATAATCATCATCATTGTCTTCATCATAATAGTCCTCATAATCGTCATCGTTATACTCATCATAATCATCATCATAATCATCATTATAATCATCACAATCATCATCATAGTCATCATCATAATCATCATCATAATCATCACCATAATCATCATCATAATCATCATCATAATCATCGTCATAATCATAATCATAATGATCATCATAATCATCATCATAATGATTATCATAATCATCATCATAATGATCATCGTAACCGTCATCATAATCATCATAATAGTCATCATAATCAACATCATTATAGTCATCATAATCATCATCATAATCATCATCATAATCATCATCATAATCATCATCATAATCATCATAATAGTCATCATAATCTACATCATTATAGTCATCATAATCATCATCATAATCATCATCATAATCGTCATCATAATCATCATAATAGTCATCATAATCGACATCATTATAGTCATCATAATCATCATCATAATCATCATCATAATCATCGTCATAATCATTACCATAATCGTCATCACAGTCATCATCATAATCATCATCATAATCATCATCATAATCATCATCATAATATTCACCATAATCATCATCGTAATCATGAGCATAATCATCATCATAGTCATCATCATAATCGTCATCGTAATCATCATCATAGTCATCATCATAATCATCATCATAGTCATCATCATAATATTCATCATAATCATCATCATAATCATTATCATAATCATCATCATAATCATCATCATAACCGTCATCATAATTATCATCATAATCATTATCATAATCGTCATCATAGTCATCATCATGATGGTCATCATAATCATGATCATAATCATCATCATAATCATCATCATAATCATCATCATTGTCATCATCATAATCATCATCATAATCATCATCATAATCATCATGATAACCGTCATCATAATTATCATCATAATCATTATCATAATCGTCATGATAGTCATCATCACAATAGTCATCACAATCGTCATCATTATAGTCATCATAATCATCATCATAATCATCATCACAATCGTCATCATTATAGTCATCATAATCATCATCATAATCATCATCATAATCATCATCATAATCATCATCATAATCATCATAATCATCGTCATAATCATCATCATAGTCATCATCATAATCATCATCATAATCATCATCATAACCGTCATCATAATCATCATCACAATCATAATCATAATCATCATCATAATCATCATCATAATCATTATCATAATCATCATCATAATCATCGTCATAATCATCATCATAATCATCATCATAACCGTCATCATAATCATCATCATAATAGTCATCATAATCGTCATCATTATAGTCATCATAATCATCATTGTAATCATCATCATAATCATCATCATAATCATCATCATAATCATCATCATAATCATCATCATAATCATCATCATAATCATTATCATAATCATCATCATAATCATCATCGTAACCGTCATCATAATCAGCATCAGAGTCATCATCATAATCATCATCATAATCGTCTTCATAATCGTCATCATAATCGTCATCATAATCGTCATCATAATCGTCATCATAATCGTCATCATAATCGTCATCATAATCATCATCATAATCATCATCATAATCATCATCATAATAATCATCATAATCATCATCATAATCATAATCATAATCATCATCATAACCGTCAACGTAATCAGCATCATAGTCACAGTCATAATAGTCATCATAATCATCATCATAATCATCATCATAATCGTCATCATGGTCATCAGAATCATCATCATAGTCATCATCATAATCATCATCATGATCATCATCATAATCATCATCACAATCATCATCATAATCATCATCATAATCATCATCATAATCATCATCATAATGATCATCATTGTCATCATCATAATAGTCCTCATAATCGTCGTCTTTATAGTCATCAGACTCATCATAATCATCATCATAATAGTCATCATAATAGTCATCATAATCGTCATCATTATAGTCATAATAATCATTATCATAGTCATCATCATAATAGTCCTCATAATCGTCATCATAATCGTTATCATAATCATCATCATAATCGTCATCATAATCATCATCATAGTCATCATCATAGTAGTCCTCATAATCATCATCATAATGATCATCATAATCATCATCATAATGATCATCGTAATCATCATCAAAATCATCATCATAATCATTATCATAATCATCATCATAATATTTATCATAATCATCATCATAATCATTATCATAATCATCATCATAATCATCATCATAATAGTCATCATTATCGTCATCATTATAGTCATCATAATCATCATCGTAATCATCATCATAATCATCATCATAATCATCATCATAACCGTCACCATAATCAGCATCATAGTCATCATCATAATCATCATCAAAATCAACATCATAATCATCAACATAATCGTCATCATGGTCATCATCATACTAGTCCTCATAATCGTCATCATTATAGTCATCATAATCATCATCATAATCATCATCATAATCATCATCATAATCATCATCATAATCATCATCATAATAGTCCTCATAATCGTCATCTTTGCAGTCATCATAATCATCATAATAATCGTCGTCATAGTCATCATCATAATAGTCATCATAATCATCATCATAATCATCATCATAATCATCATCATATTCATCATCATAGTCATCATCATAATCATTATCATAATCATTATCATAACCGTAATTATAATCATCATCATAATCGTCATCACAATCATCATCGTAGTCATCATCATAATCATCATCATAATCATCACCATAATCATCATCATAATCATCATCATAATCATCGTCATAATCATAATCATAATGATCATCATAATCATCATCATAATGATTATCATAATCATCATCATAATGATCATCGTAACCGTCATCATAATCATCATAATAGTCATCATAATCTACATCATTATAGTCATCATAATCATCATCATAATCATCATCATAATCGTCATCATAATCATCATAATAGTCATCATAATCGACATCATTATACTCATCATAATCATCATCATAATCATAATTATAATCATCATAATCATCATCATAATCATCATCATAATCATCATCAGATTCATCATCATAGTCATCATCATAATCATTATCATAATCATTATCATAACCGTCATCATAATCATCATCATTGTCATCATCATAATAGTCCTCATAATCGTCATCATTATAGTCATCATAATCATCATCATAATAGTCCTCATAATCGTCATCATAATCATCATCATAATCATCATCATAATCATCATCATAATCATCATCATAATCATCATCATAATCATCATCATAATCATCATCATAAACATCATCATAATCATCATCATAATCATCATCATAATCATCATCATAATCATCATCATAATATTCATCATAATCATCATCATAATCATTATCATAATCGTCATCATAATCATCATCATAACCGTCATCATAATTATCATCATAATCATTATCATAATCGTCATCATAGTCATCATCATGATGGTCATCATAATCGTCATCATAATCATCATCATAATCATCATCATAATCATTATCATAATCATCATCATAATCATCATCATAACCGTCATCATAATCGGCATCATAGTCATCATCATAATCATCATCATAATCATCATCATAATCATCATCAGATTCATCATCATAGTCATCATCATAATCATTATCATAATCATTATCATAACCGTCATCATAATCATCATCATTGTCATCATCATAATAGTCCTCATAATCGTCATCATCATAGTCATCATAATCATCATCATAATAGTCCTCATAATCGTCATCATAATCATCATCATAATCATCATCATAATCATCATCATAATCATCATCATAATCATCATCATAATCATCATCATAATCATCGTCATAATCATAATCATAATGATCATCATAATCATCATCATAATGATTATCATAATCATCATCATAATGATCATCGTAACCGTCATCATAATCATCATAATAGTCATCATAATCTACATCATTATAGTCATCATAATCATCATCATAATCATCATCATAATCGTCATCATAATCATCATAATCATCATCATAATCATCGTCATAATCATTACCATAATCGTCATCACAGTCATCATCATAATCTACATCATAATCATCATCATGATCATCATCATAATATTCACCATAATCATCATCGTAATCATGAGCATAATCATCATCATAGTCATCATCATAATCGTCATCGTAATCATCATCATAGTCTTCATCATAATCATCATCATAGTCATCATCATAATAGTCCTCATAATCGTCATCATAATCATCATCATAATCATCATCATAATCATCATCATAATCATCATCATAATATTCACCATAATCATCATCGTAATCATGAGCATAATCATCATCATAGTCATCATCATAATCGTCATCGTAATCATCATCATAGTCATCATCATAATCATCATCATAGTCATCATCATAATAGTCCTCATGATCGTCATCATAATCATCATCATAATCATCATCATAATCATCATCATATTCATCATCATAATCATCATCATAATCATCATCATAATCATCGTCATAATCATCATCATAATCATCATCATAACCGTCATCATAATCATTATCATTATAGTCATCATAATCGTCATCATTATAGTCATCATAATCATCATCGTAATCATCATCATAATCATCATCATAATCATCATCATAATCATCATCATAATCATCATCATAATCATCATCATAATGATCATCATTGTCATCATCATAATAGTCCTCATAATCGTCGTCTTTATAGTCATCAGACTCATCATAATCATCATCATAATAGTCATCACAATCGTCATCATTATAGTCATCATAATTATCATCATAATCATCATTATAATCATCACAATCATCATCATAGTCATCATCATAATCATCATCATATTCATCATCATAGTCATCATCATAATCATTATCATAATCATTATCATAATCGTCATCATGGTCATCATCATAATAGTCCTCATAATGGTCATCATTATAGTCATCATAATCATCATCATAATCATTATCATAATCATCATCATAATCATCATCATAACCGTCATCATAATCAGCATCATAGTCATCATCATAATAGTCCTCATAATCGTCATCATTATTGTCATCATAATCATCATCATAATCATAATCATAATCATCATCATAATCATCATAATGATCATCATCATAATCAACATCATAATAGTCATCATGGTTATCATCATAATCGTCATCATAATCATCATAATAGTCATCATAATCGACATCATTATAGGCGTCGTAATCATAATCATACCCATCATCATAATCATCATCATAATCATCATCATAATCATCATCATAATCATCATCATAATCATCATCATAATGATCATCATTGTCATCATCATAATAGTCCTCATAATCGTCGTCTTTATAGTCATCAGACTCATCATAATCATCATCATAATAGTCATCACAATCGTCATCATTATAGTCATCATAATCATCATCATAATCATCATTATAATCATCACAATCATCATCATAGTCATCATCATAATGATCATCGTAATCATCATCATAATCATCATCATAATCATTATCATAATCATCATCATAATCATCATCATAACCGTCATCATAATCAGCATCATAGTCATCATCATAATCATCATCATAATCAACATCATAATCATCAACATAATCGTCATCATGGTCATCATCATACTAGTCCTCATAATCGTCATCATTATAGTCATCATAATCATCATCATAATCATCATCATAATCATCATCATAATCATCATCATAATCATCATCATTGTCATCATCATAATAGTCCTCATAATCGTCATCTTTATAGTCTTCACAATCATCATCATAATCGTCGTCATAGTCATCATCATAATAGTCATCATAATCATCATCATAATCATCATCATAATCATCATCATATTCATCATCATAGTCATCATCATAATCTTTATCATAATCATTATCATAACCGTAATCATAATCATCATCATAATCGTCATCACAATCATCATCGTAGTCATCATCATAATCATAATCATAATGATCATCATATTCATCATCATAATGATTACCATAATCATCATCATAATGATCATCGTAACCGTCATCGTAATCATCATAATAGTCATCATAATCAACATCATTATAGTCATCATAATCATCATCATAATCATCATTATAATCATCATCATAATCATCATCATAATCATCATCATAATATTCATCATAATCATCATCATAATCATTATCATAAAATCGTCATCATAGTCATCATCATAATCGTCATCATAATCATCATCATAGTCATCATCATAATCATCATCATAATTATCAACATAATCATCATCATAATCATCATCATAATCGTCATCATGGTCATCATCATAATCGTCATCGTAATCATCATAATAGTCATCATAATCGCCATCATTATAGTCATCATAATCATCATCATAATCGTTATCATAATCATCATCATAATCGTCATCATAATCATCATCATAGTCCTCATCATAGTAGTCCTCATAATCATCATCATAATGATCATCATAATCATCATCATAATGATCATCGTAATCATCATCAAAATCATCATCATAATCATTATCATAATCATCATCATAATATTTATCATAATCATCATCATAATCATTATCATAATCATCATCATAATCATCATCATAACCGTCATCATAATCATCATCATAATAGTCATCATTATCGTCATCATTATAGTCATCATAATCATCATCGTAATCATCATCATAATCATCATCATAATCATCATCATAACCGTCATCATAATCAGCATCATAGTCATCATCATAATCATCATCAAAATCAACATCATAATCATCAACATAATCGTCATCATGGTCATCATCATACTAGTCCTCATAATCGTCATCATTATAGTCATCATAATCATCATCATAATCATCATCATAATCATCATCATAATCATCATCATTGTCATCATCATAATAGTCCTCATAATCGTCATCTTTACAGTCATCATAATCATCATCATAATCGTCGTCATAGTCATCATCATAATAGTCATCATAATCATCATCATAATCATCATCATAATCATCATCAGATTCATCATCATAGTCATCATCATAATCATTATCTTAATCATTATCATAACCGTCATCATAATCATCATCATTGTCATCATCATAATAGTCCTCATAATCGTCATCATTATAGTCATCATAATCATCATCATAATAGTCCTCATAATCGTCATCGTAATCATCATCATAATCATCATCATAATCATCATCATAATCATCATCATAATCATCATCATAATCATCATCATAATCATCATCATAATCATCATCATAGTCATCATCATAATCATTATCATAATCATTATCATAACCGTAATTATAATCATCATCATAACCGTCATCATAATCGGCATCATAGTCATCATCATAATCATCATCATAATCATCATCATAATCATCATCATAATCATCATCATAATATTCACCATAATCATCATCGTAATCATGAGCATAATCATCATCATAGTCATCATCATAATCGTCATCGTAATCATCATCATAGTCATCATCATAATCATCATCATAGTCATCATCATAATATTCATCATAATCATCATCATAATCATTATCATAATCATCATCATAATCATCATCATAACCGTCATCATAATTATCATCATAATCATTATCATAATCGTCATCATAGTCATCATCATGATGGTCATCATAATCATGATCATAATCATCATCATAATCATCATCATAATCATCATCATTGTCATCATCATAATCATCATCATAATCATCATCATAATCATCATGATAACCGTCATCATAATTATCATCATAATCATTATCATAATCGTCATGATAGTCATCATCACAATAGTCATCACAATCGTCATCATTATAGTCATCATAATCATCATCATAATCATCATCACAATCGTCATCATTATAGTCATCATAATCATCATCATAATCATCATCATAATCATCATCATAATCATCATCATAATCATCATAATCATCGTCATAATCATCATCATAGTCATCATCATAATCATCATCATAATCATCATCATAACCGTCATCATAATCATCATCACAATCATAATCATAATCATCATCATAATCATCATCATAATCATTATCATAATCATCATCATAATCATCGTCATAATCATCATCATAATCATCATCATAACCGTCATCATAATCATCATCATAATAGTCATCATAATCGTCATCATTATAGTCATCATAATCATCATCGTAATCATCATCATAATCATCATCATAATCATCATCATAATCATCATCATAATCATCATCATAATCATCATCATAATCATTATCATAATCATCATCATAATCATCATCGTAACCGTCATCATAATCAGCATCAGAGTCATCATCATAATCATCATCATAATCGTCTTCATAATCGTCATCATAATCGTCATCATAATCGTCATCATAATCGTCATCATAATCGTCATCATAATCGTCATCATAATCATCATCATAATCATCATCATAACCATCATCATTATAATCATCATAATCATCATCATAATCATAATCATAATCATCATCATAACCGTCAACGTAATCAGCATCATAGTCACAGTCATAATAGTCATCATAATCATCATCATAATCATCATCATAATCGTCATCATGGTCATCAGAATCATCATCATAGTCATCATCATAATCATCATCATGATCATCATCATAATCATCATCACAATCATCATCATAATCATCATCATAATCATCATCATAATCATCATCATAATGATCATCATTGTCATCATCATAATAGTCCTCATAATCGTCGTCTTTATAGTCATCAGACTCATCATAATCATCATCATAATAGTCATCATAATAGTCATCATAATCGTCATCATTATAGTCATAATAATCATTATCATAGTCATCATCATAATAGTCCTCATAATCGTCATCATAATCATCATCATAATCATCATCATAACCGTCATCATAATCATCATCATAATCATCATCATAATCATCATCATAATCATCATTATAATCATCATCATAATCATCATCATAATCATCATCATAATATTCATCATAATCATCATCATAATCATTATCATAAAATCGTCATCATAGTCATCATCATAATCGTCATCATAATCATCATCATAGTCATCATCATAATCATCATCATAATTATCAACATAATCATCATCATAATCATCATCATAATCGTCATCATGGTCATCATCATAATCGTCATCGTAATCATCATAATAGTCATCATAATCGCCATCATTATAGTCATCATAATCATCATCATAATCGTTATCATAATCATCATCATAATCGTCATCATAATCATCATCATAGTCATCATCATAGTAGTCCTCATAATCATCATCATAATGATCATCATAATCATCATCATAATGATCATCGTAATCATCATCAAAATCATCATCATAATCATTATCATAATCATCATCATAATATTTATCATAATCATCATCATAATCATTATCATAATCATCATCATAATCATCATCATAATAGTCATCATTATCGTCATCATTATAGTCATCATAATCATCATCGTAATCATCATCATAATCATCATCATAATCATCATCATAACCGTCATCATAATCAGCATCATAGTCATCATCATAATCATCATCAAAATCAACATCATAATCATCAACATAATCGTCATCATGGTCATCATCATACTAGTCCTCATAATCGTCATCATTATAGTCATCATAATCATCATCATAATCATCATCATAATCATCATCATAATCATCATCATAATCATCATCATAATAGTCCTCATAATCGTCATCTTTGCAGTCATCATAATCATCATAATAATCGTCGTCATAGTCATCATCATAATAGTCATCATAATCATCATCATAATCATCATCATAATCATCATCATATTCATCATCATAGTCATCATCATAATCATTATCATAATCATTATCATAACCGTAATTATAATCATCATCATAATCGTCATCACAATCATCATCGTAGTCATCATCATAATCATCATCATAATCATCACCATAATCATCATCATAATCATCATCATAATCATCGTCATAATCATAATCATAATGATCATCATAATCATCATCATAATGATTATCATAATCATCATCATAATGATCATCGTAACCGTCATCATAATCATCATAATAGTCATCATAATCTACATCATTATAGTCATCATAATCATCATCATAATCATCATCATAATCGTCATCATAATCATCATAATAGTCATCATAATCGACATCATTATACTCATCATAATCATCATCATAATCATAATTATAATCATCATAATCATCATCATAATCATCATCATAATCATCATCAGATTCATCATCATAGTCATCATCATAATCATTATCATAATCATTATCATAACCGTCATCATAATCATCATCATTGTCATCATCATAATAGTCCTCATAATCGTCATCATTATAGTCATCATAATCATCATCATAATAGTCCTCATAATCGTCATCATAATCATCATCATAATCATCATCATAATCATCATCATAATCATCATCATAATCATCATCATAATCATCATCATAATCATCATCATAAACATCATCATAATCATCATCATAATCATCATCATAATCATCATCATAATCATCATCATAATATTCATCATAATCATCATCATAATCATTATCATAATCGTCATCATAATCATCATCATAACCGTCATCATAATTATCATCATAATCATTATCATAATCGTCATCATAGTCATCATCATGATGGTCATCATAATCGTCATCATAATCATCATCATAATCATCATCATAATCATTATCATAATCATCATCATAATCATCATCATAACCGTCATCATAATCGGCATCATAGTCATCATCATAATCATCATCATAATCAACATCATAATCATCAACATAATCGTCATCATGGTCATCATCATAATAGTCCTCATAATCGTCATCATTATAGTCATCATAATCATCATCATAATCATCATCATAATCATCATCATTGTCATCATCATAATCATCATCATAATCATCATCATAATCATCATGATAACCGTCATCATAATTATCATCATAATCATTATCATAATCGTCATGATTGTCATCATCACAATAGTCATCGCAATCGTCATCATTATAGTCATCATAATCATCATCATAATCATCATCATAATCATCATCATAATATTCATCATAATCATCATCATAATCATTATCATAATCGTCATCATAGTCATCATCATAATCGTCATCATAATCATCATCATAGTCATCATCATAATCATCATCATAATTATCAACATAATCATCATCATAATCATCATCATAATCGTCATCATGGTCATCATCATAATCGTCATCATAATCATCATCATAGTCATCATCATAATCATCATCATAATCATCATCATAACCGTCATCATAATCATCATCATAATCATCATCATAATCATCATCATAATCATCATCATAATCATGTATCATAATCATCATCATAATAATCATCATAATCATCATCATAATCATAATCATAATCATCATCATAACCGTCAACGTAATCAGCATCATAGTCACAGTCATAATAGTCATCATAATCATCATCATAATCATCATCATAATCGTCATCATGGTCATCATAATCATCATCATAGTCATCATCATAATCATCATCATAATCATCATCATAATCATCATCATGATCATCATCATAATCGTCATCACAATCATCATCATAATCATCATCATAATCATCATCATAATGATCATCATTGTCATCATCATAATAGTCCTCATAATCGTCATCATTATAGTCATCATAATCATCATCATAATCGTCATCATAGTCATCATCATAATAGTCATCATAATGGGCATCATTATAGACGTCGTAATCATAATCATAATCATCATCATAATCATCACCATAATCATCATCATAATCATCATCATAACCGTCATCATAATCATCATCATAATCATTATCATAATCGTCATCATAGTCATCATCATAATCATTATCATAACCGTCATCATAATCATCATCATTGTCATCATCATAATAGTCCTCATAATCGTCATCATTATAGTCATCATAATAGTCATCATAATCGTCATCATTATAGTCATCATAATCATCATCATAATCATCATCATATTCATCATCATAGTCATCATCATAATCATTATCATAATCATTATCATAACCGTCATCATAATCATCATCATAATCATCATCATAATCATCATCATAATCATCATCATAATCATCATCATACTCATCACCATAATCATCATCATAATCATCATTATAATCATCATCATAATCATCATCATAATCATCATCATAATCATCATCATAATCATCATTATAATCATCATTATAATCATCATCATAATCATCATCATAATCATCATCATAATGATCATCATTGTCATCATCATAATAGTCCTCATAATCGGCGTCTTTATAGTCATCAGACTCATCATAATCATCATCATAATAGTCATCATAATAGTCATCATAATAGTCATCATAATCGTCATCGTTATAGTCATAATAATCATTATCATTGTCATCATCATAATAGACCTCATAATCGTCATCAGAATCATCATCATAATCATCATCATAACCGTCATCATAATCATCATCATAATCATTATCATAATCATCATCATAACCGTCATCATAATCATCATCATAATCATCATCATAATCATCATCATAATATCATCATAATCATCATCATAATATTCATCATAATCATCATCATAATCATTATCATAATCATTATCATAACCGTCATCATAATCATCATCATAATTATCAACATAATCATCATCATAACCGTCATCATAATCAGCATCAGAGTCATCATCATAATCATCATCATAATCGTCTTCATAATCGTCATCATAATCGTCATCATAATCGTCATCATAATCGTAATCATAATCGTCATCATAATCATCATCATAATCAACATCATAATAATCATCATAATCATCATCATAATCATAATCATAATCATCATCATAATCGTCATCATGGTCATCATAATCATCATCATAGTCATCATCATAATCATCATCATAATCATCATCATAATCATCATCATGATCATCATCATAATCATCATCACAATCATCTTCATAATCATCATCATAGTCATCATCATAATAGTCCTCATAATCGTCATCATTATAGTCATCATAATCATCATCATAATCATAATCATAATCATCATCATAATCATCATAATGATCATCATCATAATCAACATCATAATAGTCATCATGGTTATCATCATAATCGTCATCATAATCATCATAATAGTCATCATAATCGACATCATTATAGTCATCATAATCATCATCATAATCGTCATCATAGTCATCATCAGAAAAGTCATCATAATCGGCATCATTATAGGCGTCGTAATCATAATCATAACCATCATCATAATCATCATCATAATGATCATCATAATCATCATCATAATGATCATCGTAATCATCATCATAATCATCATCATAATCATTATCATAATCCTCATCATAATCATCATCATAACCGTCATCATAATCAGCATCATAGTCATCATCATAATCATCATCATAATCAACATCATAATCATCAACATAATCGTCATCATGGTCATCATCATACTAGTCCTCATAATCGTCATCAATATAGTCATCATAATCATCATCATAATCATCATCATAATCATCATCATAATCATCATCATAATAGTCCTCATAATCGTCATCTTTATAGTAATCACAATCATCATCATAATCGTCGTCATAGTCATCATCATAATAGTCATCATAATCATCATCATAATCATCATCATAATCATCATCATATTCATCATCATAGTCATCATCATAATCTTTATCATAATCATTATCATAACCGTAATCATAATCATCATCATAATCGTCATCACAATCATCATCGTAGTCATCATCATAATCATCATCATAATCATCACCATAATCATCATCATAATCATCATCATAATCATCGTCATAATCATAATCATAATGATCATCATAATCATCATCATAATGATTATCATAATCATCATCATAATGATCATCGTAGCCGTCATCATAATCATCATAATAGTCATCATAATCAACATCATTATAGTCATCATAATCATCATCTTAATCATCATCATAATCATCATCATAATCATCATCATAATCGTCATCATAATCATCATAATAGTCATCATAATCGACATCATTATAGTCATCATAATCATCATCATAATCATCATCACAATCAACATCATAATCATCATTATAATCATCATGATAATCATCATCATAATCATCATCATAATCATCATCATAATCATCATCATAACCGTCATCATAATCATCATAATAGTCACCATATCCTACATCATTATAGTCATCATAATCATCATCATAAACATCATCATAATCGTCATCATAATCATCATAATAGTCATCATAATCGACATCATTATAGTCATCATAATCATCATCATAATCATCATCATAATCATCGTCATAATCATTACCATAATCGTCATCATAGCCATCATCATAATCATCAACATAATCATCATCATGATCATCATCATAATATTCACCATAATCATCATCGTAATCATGAGCATAATCATCATCATAATCATCATCATAATCATCATCATAATCATCATCATAATCATCATCATAATCATCATCATAAACATCATCATAATCATCATCATAATCATCATCATAATCATCATCATAATCATCATCATAATATTCATCATAATCATCACCATAATCATTATCATAATCGTCATCATAATCATCATCATAACCGTCATCATAATTATCATCATAATCATTATCATAATCGTCATCATAGTCATCATAATCGTCATCATAATCATCATCATAATCATCATCATAATCATCATCATAATCATCATCGTAATATTCACCATAATCATCATCGTAATCATCATCATAGTCATCATCATAATAGTCCTCATGATCGTCATCATAATCATCATCATAATCATCATCATAATCATCATCATAATCATCATCATAATCATCATCATAATCATCATCATAATCATCATCATAATCATCATCATAATCATCATCATAAACATCATCATAATCATCATCATAATCATCATCATAATCATCATCATAATATTCATCATAATCATCATCATAATCATTATCATAATCGTCATCATAATCATCATCATAACCGTCATCATAATTATCATCATAATCATTATCATAATCGTCATCATAGTCATCATCATGATGGTCATCATAATCATCATCATAATCATCATCATAATCATCATCATAATCATCATCATTGTCATCATCATAATCATCATCACAATCATCATCATAATCATCATGATAACCGTCATCATAATTATCATCATAATCATTATCATAATCGTCATGATGGTCATCATCACAATAGTCATCACAATCGTCATCATTATAGTCATCATAATCATCATCATAATCATCATCATAATCATCATCATAATCATCATCATAATCATCATCATAATCATCGTCATAATCATCATCATAGTCATCATCATAATCATCATCATAATCATCATCATAAGCGTCATCATAATCATCATCATAATCATCATCATAATCATCATCATAATCATCATCATAATCATCATCATAATGATCATCATTGTCATCATCATAATAGTCCTCATAATCGTCATCATTATAGTCATCATAATCATCATCATAATCGTCATCATAGTCATCATCATAATAGTCATCATAATCGGCATCATTATAGACGTCGTAATCATAATCATAATCATCATCATAATCATCACCATAATCATCATCATAATCATCATCATAACCGTCATCATAATCATCATCATAATCATTATCATAATCGTCATCATAGTCATCATCATAATCATTATCATAACCATCATCATAATCATCATCATTGTCATCATCATAATAGTCCTCATAATCGTCATCATTATAGTCATCATAATCATCATCGTAATCATCATCATAATCATCATCATAATCATCATCATAATCATCATCATAATCATCATCATAATCATCATCATAATCATTATCATAATCATCATCATAATCATCATCATAACCGTCATCATAATCAGCATCGGAGTCATCATCATAATCATAATCATAATCATCATCATAATCATGATCATAATCATTATCATAATCATCATCATAATCATCGTCATAATCATCATCATAATCATCATCATAACCGTCATCATAATCGTCATCATAATCGTCATCATAATCGTCATCATAATCGTCATCATAATCGTCATCATAATCGTCATCATAATCGTCATCATAATCATGTATCATAATCATCATCATAATAATCATCATAATCATCATCATAATCATAATCATAATCATCATCATAACCGTCAACGTAATCAGCATCATAGTGACAGTCATAATAGTCATCATAATCATCATCATAATCATCATCATAATCGTCATCATGGTCATCATAATCATCATCATAGTCATCATCATAATCATCATCATAATCATCATCATAATCATCATGATGGTCATCATCACAATAGTCATCACAATCGTCATCATTATAGTCATCATAATCATCATCATAATCATCATCATAATCATCATCATAATCATCATCATAATCATCATCATAATCATCGTCATAATCATCATCATAGTCATCATCATAATCATCATCATAATCATCATCATAAGCGTCATCATAATCATCATCATAATCATCATCATAATCATCATCATAATCATCATCATAATCATCATCATAATGATCATCATTGTCATCATCATAATAGTCCTCATAATCGTCATCATTATAGTCATCATAATCATCATCATAATCGTCATCATAGTCATCATCATAATAGTCATCATAATCGGCATCATTATAGACGTCGTAATCATAATCATAATCATCATCATAATCATCACCATAATCATCATCATAATCATCATCATAACCGTCATCATAATCATCATCATAATCATTATCATAATCGTCATCATAGTCATCATCATAATCATTATCATAACCATCATCATAATCATCATCATTGTCATCATCATAATAGTCCTCATAATCGTCATCATTATAGTCATCATAATCATCATCGTAATCATCATCATAATCATCATCATAATCATCATCATAATCATCATCATAATCATCATCATAATCATCATCATAATCATTATCATAATCATCATCATAATCATCATCATAACCGTCATCATAATCAGCATCGGAGTCATCATCATAATCATAATCATAATCATCATCATAATCATGATCATAATCATTATCATAATCATCATCATAATCATCGTCATAATCATCATCATAATCATCATCATAACCGTCATCATAATCGTCATCATAATCGTCATCATAATCGTCATCATAATCGTCATCATAATCGTCATCATAATCGTCATCATAATCATGTATCATAATCATCATCATAATAATCATCATAATCATCATCATAATCATAATCATAATCATCATCATAACCGTCAACGTAATCAGCATCATAGTGACAGTCATAATAGTCATCATAATCATCATCATAATCATCATCATAATCGTCATCATGGTCATCATAATCATCATCATAGTCATCATCATAATCATCATCATAATCATCATCATAATCATCATCATGATCATCATCATAATCATCATCACAATCATCATCATAATCATCATCATAATCATCATCATAATGATCATCATTGTCATCATCATAAGAGTCCTCATAATCGTCATCATTATAGTCATCATAATCATCATCATAATCATCATCATAATCATCATGATAACCGTCATCATAATTATCATCATAATCATTATCATAATCGTCATGATTGTCATCATCACAATAGTCATCGCAATCGTCATCATTATAGTCATCATAATCATCATCATAATCATCATCATAATCATCATCATAATCATCATCATAATCATCATCATAATCATCGTCATAATCATCATCATAGTCATCATCATAATCATCATCATAATCATCGTCATAACCGTCATCATAATCATCATCATAATCATCATCATAATCATCATCATAATCATCATCATAATCATCATCATAATCATCATCATAATCATCATCATAATCATCATCATAATATTCATCATAATCATCATCATAATCATTATCATAATCGTCATCATAGTCATCATCATAATCGTCATCATAATCATCATCATAGTCATCATCATAATCATCATCATAATTATCAACATAATCATCATCATAATCATCATCATAATCGTCATCATGGTCATCATCATAATCGTCATCATAATCATCATCATAGTCATCATCATAATCATCATCATAATCATCATCATAACCGTCATCATAATCATCATCATAATCATCATCATAATCATCATCAGAATCATCATCATAATCATAATCATAATCATCATCATAATCATGATCATAATCATTATCATAATCATCATCATAATCATCGTCATAATCATCATCATAATCATCATCATAACCGTCATCATAATCATCATCATAATAGTCATCATAATCGTCATCATTATAGTCATCATAATCATCATCGTAATCATCATCATAATCATCATCATAATCATCATCATAATCATCATCATAATCATCATCATAGTCATCATCATAATCATTATCATAATCATTATCATAATCATCATCATAATCATCGTCATAATCATCATCATAATCATCATCATAACCGTCATCATAATCGTCATCATAATCGTCATCATAATCGTCATCATAATCGTCATCATAATCGTCATCATAGTCATCATCATAATCATTATCATAACCGTCATCATAATCATCATCATTGTCATCATCATAATAGTCCTCATAATCGTCATCATTATAGTCATCATAATCATCATCATAATCATCATCATATTCATCATCATAGTCATCATCATAATCATTATCATAATCATTATCATAACCGTCATCATAATCATCATCATAATCATCATCATAATCATCATCATAATCATCATCATAATCATCATCATACTCATCACCATAATCATCATCATAATCATCATTATAATCATCATCATAATCATCATCATAATCATCATCATAATCATCATCATAATCATCATTATAATCATCATCATAATCATCATCATAATCATCATCATAATGATCATCATTGTCATCATCATAATAGTCCTCATAATCGGCGTCTTTATAGTCATCAGACTCATCATAATCATCATCATAATAGTCATCATAATAGTCATCATAATAGTCATCATAATCGTCATCGTTATAGTCATAATAATCATTATCATTGTCATCATCATAATAGTCCTCATAATCGTCATCAGAATCATCATCATAATCATCATCATAACCGTCATCATAATCATCATCATAATCATTATCATAATCATCATCATAACCGTCATCATAATCATCATCATAATCATCATCATAATCATCATCATAATATCATCATAATCATCATCATAATATTCATCATAATCATCATCATAATCATTATCATAATCATTATCATAACCGTCATCATAATCATCATCATAATTATCAACATAATCATCATCATAACCGTCATCATAATCAGCATCAGAGTCATCATCATAATCATCATCATAATCGTCTTCATAATCGTCATCATAATCGTCATCATAATCGTCATCATAATCGTAATCATAATCGTCATCATAATCATCATCATAATCATCATCATAATAATCATCATAATCATCATCATAATCATAATCATAATCATCATCATAACCGTCAACGTAATCAGCATCATAGTCACAGTCATAATAGTCATCATAATCATCATCATAATCGTCATCATAATCATCATCATAATCGTCATCATGGTCATCATAATCATCATCATAGTCATCATCATAATCATCATCATAATCATCATCATAATCATCATCATGATCATCATCATAATCATCATCACAATCATCTTCATAATCATCATCATAATCATCATCATAATGATCATCATTGTCATCATCATAATAGTCCTCATAATCGTCGTCTTTATAGTCATGAGACTCATCATAATCATCATCATAATAGTCATCATAATAGTCATCATAATCGTCATCATTATAGTCATCATAATCATCATCATAATCATCATCATAATCATCATCATAATCATCATCATATTCATCATCATAGTCATCATCATAATCATTATCATAATCATCATCATAATCATCATCATAATGATCATCATTGTCATCATCATAATAGTCCTCATAATCGGCGTCTTTATAGTCATCAGACTCATCATAATCATCATCATAATAGTCATCATAATAGTCATCATAATAGTCATCATAATCGTCATCGTTATAGTCATAATAATCATTATCATTGTCATCATCATAATAGTCCTCATAATCGTCATCAGAATCATCATCATAATCATCATCATAACCGTCATCATAATCATCATCATAATCATTATCATAATCATCATCATAACCGTCATCATAATCATCATCATAATCATCATCATAATCATCATCATAATATCATCATAATCATCATCATAATATTCATCATAATCATCATCATAATCATTATCATAATCATTATCATAACCGTCATCATAATCATCATCATAATTATCAACATAATCATCATCATAACCGTCATCATAATCAGCATCAGAGTCATCATCATAATCATCATCATAATCGTCTTCATAATCGTCATCATAATCGTCATCATAATCGTCATCATAATCGTAATCATAATCGTCATCATAATCATCATCATAATCATCATCATAATAATCATCATAATCATCATCATAATCATAATCATAATCATCATCATAACCGTCAACGTAATCAGCATCATAGTCACAGTCATAATAGTCATCATAATCATCATCATAATCGTCATCATAATCATCATCATAATCGTCATCATGGTCATCATAATCATCATCATAGTCATCATCATAATCATCATCATAATCATCATCATAATCATCATCATGATCATCATCATAATCATCATCACAATCATCTTCATAATCATCATCATAATCATCATCATAATGATCATCATTGTCATCATCATAATAGTCCTCATAATCGTCGTCTTTATAGTCATGAGACTCATCATAATCATCATCATAATAGTCATCATAATAGTCATCATAATCGTCATCATTATAGTCATCATAATCATCATCATAATCATCATCATAATCATCATCATAATCATCATCATATTCATCATCATAGTCATCATCATAATCATTATCATAATCATTATCATAACCGTCATCATAATCAGCATCATAGTCATCATCATAATAGTCCTCATAATCGTCATCATTATAGTCATCATAATCATCATCATAATCATTATCATAATCATCATCATAATCATCATCATAACCGTCATCATAATCAGCATCATAGTCATCATCATAATAGTCCTCATAATCGTCATCATTATAGTCATCATAATCATCATCATAATCATAATCATAATCATCATCATAATCATCATAATGATCATCATCATAATCAACATCATAATAGTCATCATGGTTATCATCATAATCGTCATCATAATCATCATAATAGACATCATAATCGACATCATTATAGTCATCATAATCATCATCATAATCGTCATCATAGTCATCATCAGAAAAGTCATCATAATCGGCATCATTATAGGCGTCGTAATCATAATCATAACCATCATCATAATCATCATCATAATGATCATCATAATCATCATCATAATGATCATCGTAATCATCATCATAATCATCATCATAATCATTATCATAATCCTCATCATAATCATCATCATAACCGTCATCATAATCAGCATCATAGTCATCATCATAATCATCATCATAATCAACATCATAATCATCAACATAATCGTCATCATGGTCATCATCATACTAGTCCTCATAATCGTCATCAATATAGTCATCATAATCATCATCATAATCATCATCATAATCATCATCATAATCATCATCATAATAGTCCTCATAATCGTCATCTTTATAGTAATCACAATCATCATCATAATCGTCGTCATAGTCATCATCATAATAGTCATCATAATCATCATCATAATCATCATCATAATCATCATCATATTCATCATCATAGTCATCATCATAATCTTTATCATAATCATTATCATAACCGTAATCATAATCATCATCATAATCGTCATCACAATCATCATCGTAGTCATCATCATAATCATCATCATAATCATCACCATAATCATCATCATAATCATCATCATAATCATCGTCATAATCATAATCATAATGATCATCATAATCATCATCATAATGATTATCATAATCATCATCATAATGATCATCGTAACCGTCATCATAATCATCATAATAGTCATCATAATCAACATCATTATAGTCATCATAATCATCATCATAATCATCATCATAATCATCATCATAATCATCATCATAATCGTCATCATAATCATCATAATAGTCATCATAATCGACATCATTATAGTCATCATAATCATCATCATAATCATCATCACAATCAACATCATAATCATCATTATAATCATCATGATAATCATCATCATAATCATCATCATAATCATCATCATAATCATCATCATAACCGTCATCATAATCATCATAATAGTCACCATAATCTACATCATTATAGTCATCATAATCATCATCATAAACATCATCATAATCGTCATCATAATCATCATAATAGTCATCATAATCGACATCATTATAGTCATCATAATCATCATCATAATAATCATCATAATCATCATCATAATCATAATCATAATCATCATCATAACCGTCAACGTAATCAGCATCATAGTCACAGTCATAATAGTCATCATAATCATCATCATAATCGTCATCATAATCATCATCATAATCGTCATCATGGTCATCATAATCATCATCATAGTCATCATCATAATCATCATCATAATCATCATCATAATCATCATCATGATCATCATCATAATCATCATCACAATCATCTTCATAATCATCATCATAATCATCATCATAATGATCATCATTGTCATCATCATAATAGTCCTCATAATCGTCGTCTTTATAGTCATGAGACTCATCATAATCATCATCATAATAGTCATCATAATAGTCATCATAATCGTCATCATTATAGTCATCATAATCATCATCATAATCATCATCATAATCATCATCATAATCATCATCATATTCATCATCATAGTCATCATCATAATCATTATCATAATCATCATCATAATCATCATCATAATGATCATCATTGTCATCATCATAATAGTCCTCATAATCGGCGTCTTTATAGTCATCAGACTCATCATAATCATCATCATAATAGTCATCATAATAGTCATCATAATAGTCATCATAATCGTCATCGTTATAGTCATAATAATCATTATCATTGTCATCATCATAATAGTCCTCATAATCGTCATCAGAATCATCATCATAATCATCATCATAACCGTCATCATAATCATCATCATAATCATTATCATAATCATCATCATAACCGTCATCATAATCATCATCATAATCATCATCATAATCATCATCATAATATCATCATAATCATCATCATAATATTCATCATAATCATCATCATAATCATTATCATAATCATTATCATAACCGTCATCATAATCATCATCATAATTATCAACATAATCATCATCATAACCGTCATCATAATCAGCATCAGAGTCATCATCATAATCATCATCATAACCGTCATCATAATCATCATAATAGTCACCATAATCTACATCATTATAGTCATCATAATCATCATCATAAACATCATCATAATCGTCATCATAATCATCATAATAGTCATCATAATCGACATCATTATAGTCATCATAATCATCATCATAATCATCATCACAATCAACATCATAATCATCATTATAATCATCATGATAATCATCATCATAATCATCATCATAATCATCATCATAATCATCATCATAACCGTCATCATAATCATCATAATAGTCACCATAATCTACATCATTATAGTCATCATAATCATCATCATAAACATCATCATAATCGTCATCATAATCATCATAATAGTCATCATAATCGACATCATTATAGTCATCATAATCATCATCATAATAATCATCATAATCATCATCATAATCATAATCATAATCATCATCATAACCGTCAACGTAATCAGCATCATAGTCACAGTCATAATAGTCATCATAATCATCATCATAATCGTCATCATAATCATCATCATAATCGTCATCATGGTCATCATAATCATCATCATAGTCATCATCATAATCATCATCATAATCATCATCATAATCATCATCATGATCATCATCATAATCATCATCACAATCATCTTCATAATCATCATCATAATCATCATCATAATGATCATCATTGTCATCATCATAATAGTCCTCATAATCGTCGTCTTTATAGTCATGAGACTCATCATAATCATCATCATAATAGTCATCATAATAGTCATCATAATCGTCATCATTATAGTCATCATAATCATCATCATAATCATCATCATAATCATCATCATAATCATCATCATATTCATCATCATAGTCATCATCATAATCATTATCATAATCATCATCATAATCATCATCATAATGATCATCATTGTCATCATCATAATAGTCCTCATAATCGGCGTCTTTATAGTCATCAGACTCATCATAATCATCATCATAATAGTCATCATAATAGTCATCATAATAGTCATCATAATCGTCATCGTTATAGTCATAATAATCATTATCATTGTCATCATCATAATAGTCCTCATAATCGTCATCAGAATCATCATCATAATCATCATCATAACCGTCATCATAATCATCATCATAATCATTATCATAATCATCATCATAACCGTCATCATAATCATCATCATAATCATCATCATAATCATCATCATAATATCATCATAATCATCATCATAATATTCATCATAATCATCATCATAATCATTATCATAATCATTATCATAACCGTCATCATAATCATCATCATAATTATCAACATAATCATCATCATAACCGTCATCATAATCAGCATCAGAGTCATCATCATAATCATCATCATAATCGTCTTCATAATCGTCATCATAATCGTCATCATAATCGTCATCATAATCGTAATCATAATCGTCATCATAATCATCATCATAATCATCATCATAATAATCATCATAATCATCATCATAATCATAATCATAATCATCATCATAACCGTCAACGTAATCAGCATCATAGTCACAGTCATAATAGTCATCATAATCATCATCATAATCGTCATCATAATCATCATCATAATCGTCATCATGGTCATCATAATCATCATCATAGTCATCATCATAATCATCATCATAATCATCATCATAATCATCATCATGATCATCATCATAATCATCATCACAATCATCTTCATAATCATCATCATAATCATCATCATAATGATCATCATTGTCATCATCATAATAGTCCTCATAATCGTCGTCTTTATAGTCATGAGACTCATCATAATCATCATCATAATAGTCATCATAATAGTCATCATAATCGTCATCATTATAGTCATCATAATCATCATCATAATCATCATCATAATCATCATCATAATCATCATCATATTCATCATCATAGTCATCATCATAATCATTATCATAATCATTATCATAACCGTCATCATAATCAGCATCATAGTCATCATCATAATAGTCCTCATAATCGTCATCATTATAGTCATCATAATCATCATCATAATCATTATCATAATCATCATCATAATCATCATCATAACCGTCATCATAATCAGCATCATAGTCATCATCATAATAGTCCTCATAATCGTCATCATTATAGTCATCATAATCATCATCATAATCATAATCATAATCATCATCATAATCATCATAATGATCATCATCATAATCAACATCATAATAGTCATCATGGTTATCATCATAATCGTCATCATAATCATCATAATAGACATCATAATCGACATCATTATAGTCATCATAATCATCATCATAATCGTCATCATAGTCATCATCAGAAAAGTCATCATAATCGGCATCATTATAGGCGTCGTAATCATAATCATAACCATCATCATAATCATCATCATAATGATCATCATAATCATCATCATAATGATCATCGTAATCATCATCATAATCATCATCATAATCATTATCATAATCCTCATCATAATCATCATCATAACCGTCATCATAATCAGCATCATAGTCATCATCATAATCATCATCATAATCAACATCATAATCATCAACATAATCGTCATCATGGTCATCATCATACTAGTCCTCATAATCGTCATCAATATAGTCATCATAATCATCATCATAATCATCATCATAATAGTCCTCATAATCGTCATCTTTATAGTAATCACAATCATCATCATAATCGTCGTCATAGTCATCATCATAATAGTCATCATAATCATCATCATAATCATCATCATAATCATCATCATATTCATCATCATAGTCATCATCATAATCTTTATCATAATCATTATCATAACCGTAATCATAATCATCATCATAATCGTCATCACAATCATCATCGTAGTCATCATCATAATCATCATCATAATCATCACCATAATCATCATCATAATCATCATCATAATCATCGTCATAATCATAATCATAATGATCATCATAATCATCATCATAATGATTATCATAATCATCATCATAATGATCATCGTAACCGTCATCATAATCATCATAATAGTCATCATAATCAACATCATTATAGTCATCATAATCATCATCATAATCATCATCATAATCATCATCATAATCATCATCATAATCGTCATCATAATCATCATAATAGTCATCATAATCGACATCATTATAGTCATCATAATCATCATCATAATCATCATCACAATCAACATCATAATCATCATTATAATCATCATGATAATCATCATCATAATCATCATCATAATCATCATCATAATCATCATCATAACCGTCATCATAATCATCATAATAGTCACCATAATCTACATCATTATAGTCATCATAATCATCATCATAAACATCATCATAATCGTCATCATAATCATCATAATAGTCATCATAATCGACATCATTATAGTCATCATAATCATCATCATAATCATCATCATAATCATCGTCATAATCATTACCATAATCGTCATCATAGCCATCATCATAATCATCAACATAATCATCATCATGATCATCATCATAATATTCACCATAATCATCATCGTAATCATGAGCATAATCATCATCATAATCATCATCATAATCATCATCATAATCATCATCATAATCATCATCATAATCATCATCATAAACATCATCATAATCATCATCATAATCATCATCATAATCATCATCATAATCATCATCATAATATTCATCATAATCATCACCATAATCATTATCATAATCGTCATCATAATCATCATCATAACCGTCATCATAATTATCATCATAATCATTATCATAATCGTCATCATAGTCATCATAATCGTCATCATAATCATCAACATAATCGTCATCATGGTCATCATCATACTAGTCCTCATAATCGTCATCAATATAGTCATCATAATCATCATCATAATCATCATCATAATCATCATCATAATCATCATCATAATAGTCCTCATAATCGTCATCTTTATAGTAATCACAATCATCATCATAATCGTCGTCATAGTCATCATCATAATAGTCATCATAATCATCATCATAATCATCATCATAATCATCATCATATTCATCATCATAGTCATCATCATAATCTTTATCATAATCATTATCATAACCGTAATCATAATCATCATCATAATCGTCATCACAATCATCATCGTAGTCATCATCATAATCATCATCATAATCATCACCATAATCATCATCATAATCATCATCATAATCATCGTCATAATCATAATCATAATGATCATCATAATCATCATCATAATGATTATCATAATCATCATCATAATGATCATCGTAACCGTCATCATAATCATCATAATAGTCATCATAATCAACATCATTATAGTCATCATAATCATCATCATAATCATCATCATAATCATCATCATAATCATCATCATAATCGTCATCATAATCATCATAATAGTCATCATAATCGACATCATTATAGTCATCATAATCATCATCATAATCATCATCACAATCAACATCATAATCATCATTATAATCATCATGATAATCATCATCATAATCATCATCATAATCATCATCATAATCATCATCATAACCGTCATCATAATCATCATAATAGTCACCATAATCTACATCATTATAGTCATCATAATCATCATCATAAACATCATCATAATCGTCATCATAATCATCATAATAGTCATCATAATCGACATCATTATAGTCATCATAATCATCATCATAATCATCATCATAATCATCGTCATAATCATTACCATAATCGTCATCATAGCCATCATCATAATCATCAACATAATCATCATCATGATCATCATCATAATATTCACCATAATCATCATCGTAATCATGAGCATAATCATCATCATAATCATCATCATAATCATCATCATAATCATCATCATAATCATCATCATAATCATCATCATAATCATCATCATAATCATCATCATAATCATCATCATAAACATCATCATAATCATCATCATAATCATCATCATAATCATCATCATAATCATCATCATAATATTCATCATAATCATCACCATAATCATTATCATAATCGTCATCATAATCATCATCATAACCGTCATCATAATTATCATCATAATCATTATCATAATCGTCATCATAGTCATCATAATCGTCATCATAATCATCATCATAATCATCATCATAATCATCATCATAATCATCATCGTAATATTCACCATAATCATCATCGTAATCATGAGCATAATCATCATCATAGTCATCATCATAATAGTCCTCATGATCGTCATCATAATCATCATCATAATCATCATCATAATCATCATCATAATCATCATCATAATCATCATCATAATCATCATCATAATCATCATCATAATCATCATCATAATCATCATCATAATATTCATCATAATCATCATCATAATCATTATCATAATTGTCATCCTAATCATCATCATAACCGTCATCATAATTATCATCATAATCATTATCATAATCGTCATCATAGTCATCATCATGATGGTCATCATAATCATCATCATAATCATCATCATAATCGTCATCATAATCATCATCATTGTCATCATCATAATCATCATCACAATCATCATCATAATCATCATGATAACCGTCATCATAATTATCATCATAATCATTATCATAATCGTCATGATAGTCATCATCACAATAGTCATCACAATCGTCATCATTATAGTCATCATAATCATCATCATAATCATCATCATAATCATCATCATAATCATCATCATAATCATCATCATAATCATCGTCATAATCATCATCATAGTCATCATCATAATCATCATCATAATCATCATCATAAGCGTCATCATAATCATCATCATAATCATCATCATAATGATCATCATTGTCATCATCATAATAGTCCTCATAATCGTCATCATTATAGTCATCATAATCATCATAATAGTCATCATAATCGACATCATTATAGTCATCATAATCATCATCATAATCATCATCATAATCATCGTCATAATCATTACCATAATCGTCATCATAGCCATCATCATAATCATCAACATAATCATCATCATGATCATCATCATAATATTCACCATAATCATCATCGTAATCATGAGCATAATCATCATCATAATCATCATCATAATCATCATCATAATCATCATCATAATCATCATCATAATCATCATCATAAACATCATCATAATCATCATCATAATCATCATCATAATCATCATCATAATCATCATCATAATCATCATCATAATATTCATCATAATCATCACCATAATCATTATCATAATCGTCATCATAATCATCATCATAACCGTCATCATAATTATCATCATAATCATTATCATAATCGTCATCATAGTCATCATAATCGTCATCATAATCATCAACATAATCGTCATCATGGTCATCATCATACTAGTCCTCATAATCGTCATCAATATAGTCATCATAATCATCATCATAATCATCATCATAATCATCATCATAATCATCATCATAATAGTCTTCATAATCGTCATCTTTATAGTAATCACAATCATCATCATAATCGTCGTCATAGTCATCATCATAATAGTCATCATAATCATCATCATAATCATCATCATAATCATCATCATATTCATCATCATAGTCATCATCATAATCTTTATCATAATCATTATCATAACCGTAATCATAATCATCATCATAATCGTCATCACAATCATCATCGTAGTCATCATCATAATCATCATCATAATCATCACCATAATCATCATCATAATCATCATCATAATCATCGTCATAATCATAATCATAATGATCATCATAATCATCATCATAATGATTATCATAATCATCATCATAATGATCATCGTAACCGTCATCATAATCATCATAATAGTCATCATAATCAACATCATTATAGTCATCATAATCATCATCATAATCATCATCATAATCATCATCATAATCATCATCATAATCGTCATCATAATCATCATAATAGTCATCATAATCGACATCATTATAGTCATCATAATCATCATCATAATCATCATCACAATCAACATCATAATCATCATTATAATCATCATGATAATCATCATCATAATCATCATCATAATCATCATCATAATCATCATCATAACCGTCATCATAATCATCATAATAGTCACCATAATCTACATCATTATAGTCATCATAATCATCATCATAAACATCATCATAATCGTCATCATAATCATCATAATAGTCATCATAATCGACATCATTATAGTCATCATAATCATCATCATAATCATCATCATAATCATCGTCATAATCATTACCATAATCGTCATCATAGCCATCATCATAATCATCAACATAATCATCATCATGATCATCATCATAATATTCACCATAATCATCATCGTAATCATGAGCATAATCATCATCATAATCATCATCATAATCATCATCATAATCATCATCATAATCATCATCATAATCATCATCATAAACATCATCATAATCATCATCATAATCATCATCATAATCATCATCATAATCATCATCATAATATTCATCATAATCATCACCATAATCATTATCATAATCGTCATCATAATCATCATCATAACCGTCATCATAATTATCATCATAATCATTATCATAATCGTCATCATAGTCATCATAATCGTCATCATAATCATCATCATAATCATCATCATAATCATCATCATAATCATCATCGTAATATTCACCATAATCATCATCGTAATCATGAGCATAATCATCATCATAGTCATCATCATAATAGTCCTCATGATCGTCATCATAATCATCATCATAATCATCATCATAATCATCATCATAATCATCATCATAATCATCATCATAATCATCATCATAATCATCATCATAATCATCATCATAATCATCATCATAAACATCATCATAATCATCATCATAATCATCATCATAATCATCATCATAATATTCATCATAATCATCATCATAATCATTATCATAATCGTCATCATAATCATCATCATAACCGTCATCATAATTATCATCATAATCATTATCATAATCGTCATCATAGTCATCATCATGATGGTCATCATAATCATCATCATAATCATCATCATAATCGTCATCATAATCATCATCATTGTCATCATCATAATCATCATCACAATCATCATCATAATCATCATGATAACCGTCATCATAATTATCATCATAATCATTATCATAATCGTCATGATAGTCATCATCACAATAGTCATCACAATCGTCATCATTATAGTCATCATAATCATCATCATAATCATCATCATAATCATCATCATAATCATCATCATAATCATCATCATAATCATCGTCATAATCATCATCATAGTCATCATCATAATCATCATCATAATCATCATCATAAGCGTCATCATAATCATCATCATAATCATCATCATAATGATCATCATTGTCATCATCATAATAGTCCTCATAATCGTCATCATTATAGTCATCATAATCATCATCATAATCGTCATCATAGTCATCATCATAATAGTCATCATAATCGGCATCATTATAGACGTCGTAATCATAATCATAATCATCATCATAATCATCACCATAATCATCATCATAATCATCATCATAACCGTCATCATAATCATCATCATAATCATTATCATAATCGTCATCATAGTCATCATCATAATCATTATCATAACCGTCATCATAATCATCATCATTGTCATCATCATAATAGTCCTCATAATCGTCATCATTATAGTCATCATAATAGTCATCATAATCGTCATCATTATAGTCATCATAATCATCATCATAATCATCATCATATTCATCATCATAGTCATCATCATAATCATTATCATAATCATTATCATAACCGTCATCATAATCATCATCATAATCATCATCATAATCATCATCATAATCATCATCATATTCAGCATCATAATCATCATCATAATCATTACCATAATCGTCATCATAGTCATCATCATAATCATCATCATAATCATCATCATAATCATCATCGTAATATTCACCATAATCATCATCGTAATCATGAGCATAATCATCATCATTGTCATCATCATAATAGTCCTCATGATCGTCATCATAATCATCATCATAATCATCATCATAATCATCATCATAATCATCATCAGAATCATCATCATAATCATAATCATAATCATCATCATAATCATGATCATAATCATTATCATAATCATCATCATAATCATCGTCATAATCATCATCATAATCATCATCATAACCGTCATCACAATCATCATCATAATAGTCATCATAATCGTCATCATTATAGTCATCATAATCATCATCGTAATCATCATCATAATCATCATCATAATCATCATCATAATCATCATCATAATCATCATCATAATCATCATCATAATCATTATCATAATCATCATCATAATCATCATCATAACCGTCATCATAATCAGCATCGGAGTCATCATCATAATCATAATCATAATCATCATCATAATCATGATCATAATCATTATCATAATCATCATCATAATCATCGTCATAATCATCATCATAATCATCATCATAACCGTCATCATAATCGTCATCATAATCGTCATCATAATCGTCATCATAATCGTCATCATAATCGTCATCATAATCGTCATCATAATCATGTATCATAATCATCATCATAATAATCATCATAATCATCATCATAATCATAATCATAATCATCATCATAACCGTCAACGTAATCAGCATCATAGTCACAGTCATAATAGTCATCATAATCATCATCATAATCATCATCATAATCGTCATCATGGTCATCATAATCATCATCATAGTCATCATCATAATCATCATCATAATCATCATCATAATCATCATCATGATCATCATCATAATCATCATCACAATCATCATCATAATCATCATCATAATCATCATCATAATGGTCATCATTGTCATCATCATAATAGTCCTCATAATCGTCATCATTATAGTCATCATAATCATCATCATAATCGTCATCATAGTCATCATCATAATAGTCATCATAATGGGCATCATTATAGACGTCGTAATCATAATCATAATCATCATCATAATCATCACCATAATCATCATCATAATCATCATCATAACCGTCATCATAATCATCATCATAATCATTATCATAATCGTCATCATAGTCATCATCATAATCATTATCATAACCGTCATCATAATCATCATCATTGTCATCATCATAATAGTCCTCATAATCGTCATCATTATAGTCATCATAATAGTCATCATAATCGTCATCATTATAGTCATCATAATCATCATCATAATCATCATCATATTCATCATCATAGTCATCATCATAATCATTATCATAATCATTATCATAACCGTCATCATAATCATCATCATAATCATCATCATAATCATCATCATAATCATCATCATAATCATCATCATAATCATCATCATACTCATCACCATAATCATCATCATAATCATCATTATAATCATCATCATAATCATCATCATAATCATCATCATAATCATCATCATAATCATCATTATAATCATCATCATAATCATCATCATAATCATCATCATAATGATCATCATTGTCATCATCATAATAGTCCTCATAATCGGCGTCTTTATAGTCATCAGACTCATCATAATCATCATCATAATAGTCATCATAATAGTCATCATAATAGTCATCATAATCGTCATCGTTATAGTCATAATAATCATTATCATTGTCATCATCATAATAGTCCTCATAATCGTCATCAGAATCATCATCATAATCATCATCATAACCGTCATCATAATCATCATCATAATTATTATCATAATCATCATCATAACCGTCATCATAATCATCATCATAATCATCATCATAATCATCATCATAATATCATCATAATCATCATCATAATATTCATCATAATCATCATCATAATCATTATCATAATCATTATCATAACCGTCATCATAATCATCATCATAATTATCAACATAATCATCATCATAACCGTCATCATAATCAGCATCAGAGTCATCATCATAATCATCATCATAATCGTCTTCATAATCGTCATCATAATCGTCATCATAATCGTCATCATAATCGTAATCATAATCGTCATCATAATCATCATCATAATCATCATCATAATAATCATCATAATCATCATCATAATCATAATCATAATCATCATCATAACCGTCAACGTAATCAGCATCATAGTCACAGTCATAATAGTCATCATAATCATCATCATAATCGTCATCATAATCATCATCATAATCGTCATCATGGTCATCATAATCATCATCATAGTCATCATCATAATCATCATCATAATCATCATCATAATCATCATCATGATCATCATCATAATCATCATCACAATCATCTTCATAATCATCATCATAATCATCATCATAATGATCATCATTGTCATCATCATAATAGTCCTCATAATCGTCGTCTTTATAGTCATGAGACTCATCATAATCATCATCATAATAGTCATCATAATAGTCATCATAATCGTCATCATTATAGTCATCATAATCATCATCATAATCATCATCATAATCATCATCATAATCATCATCATATTCATCATCATAGTCATCATCATAATCATTATCATAATCATTATCATAACCGTCATCATAATCAGCATCATAGTCATCATCATAATAGTCCTCATAATCGTCATCATTATAGTCATCATAATCATCATCATAATCATTATCATAATCATCATCATAATCATCATCATAACCGTCATCATAATCAGCATCATAGTCATCATCATAATAGTCCTCATAATCGTCATCATTATAGTCATCATAATCATCATCATAATCATAATCATAATCATCATCATAATCATCATAATGATCATCATCATAATCAACATCATAATAGTCATCATGGTTATCATCATAATCGTCATCATAATCATCATAATAGTCATCATAATCGACATCATTATAGTCATCATAATCATCATCATAATCGTCATCATAGTCATCATCAGAAAAGTCATCATAATCGGCATCATTATAGGCGTCGTAATCATAATCATAACCATCATCATAATCATCATCATAATGATCATCATAATCATCATCATAATGATCATCGTAATCATCATCATAATCATCATCATAATCATTATCATAATCCTCATCATAATCATCATCATAACCGTCATCATAATCAGCATCATAGTTATCATCATAATCATCATCATAATCAACATCATAATCATCAACATAATCGTCATCATGGTCATCATCATACTAGTCCTCATAATCGTCATCAATATAGTCATCATAATCATCATCATAATCATCATCATAATCATCATCATAATCATCATCATAATAGTCCTCATAATCGTCATCTTTATAGTAATCACAATCATCATCATAATCGTCGTCATAGTCATCATCATAATAGTCATCATAATCATCATCATAATCATCATCATAATCATCATCATATTCATCATCATAGTCATCATCATAATCTTTATCATAATCATTATCATAACCGTAATCATAATCATCATCATAATCGTCATCACAATCATCATCGTAGTCATCATCATAATCATCATCATAATCATCACCATAATCATCATCATATTCATCATCATAATCATCGTCATAATCATAATCATAATGATCATCATAATCATCATCATAATGATTATCATAATCATCATCATAATGATCATCGTAACCGTCATCATAATCATCATAATAGTCATCATAATCAACATCATTATAGTCATCATAATCATCATCATAATCATCATCATAATCATCATCATAATCATCATCATAATCGTCATCATAATCATCATAATAGTCATCATAATCGACATCATTATAGTCATCATAATCATCATCATAATCATCATCACAATCAACATCATAATCATCATTATAATCATCATGATAATCATCATCATAATCATCATCATAATCATCATCATAATCATCATCATAACCGTCATCATAATCATCATAATAGTCACCATAATCTACATCATTATAGTCATCATAATCATCATCATAAACATCATCATAATCGTCATCATAATCATCATAATAGTCATCATAATCGACATCATTATAGTCATCATAATCATCATCATAATCATCATCATAATCATCGTCATAATCATTACCATAATCGTCATCATAGCCATCATCATAATCATCAACATAATCATCATCATGATCATCATCATAATATTCACCATAATCATCATCGTAATCATGAGCATAATCATCATCATAATCATCATCATAATCATCATCATAATCATCATCATAATATTCATCATAATCATCACCATAATCATTATCATAATCGTCATCATAATCATCATCATAACCGTCATCATAATTATCATCATAATCATTATCATAATCGTCATCATAGTCATCATAATCGTCATCATAATCATCATCATAATCATCATCATAATCATTATCATAATCATCATCATAATCATCATCATAACCGTCATCATAATTATCATCATAATCATTATCATAATCGTCATCATAGTCATCATAATCGTCATCATAATCATCATCATAATCATCATCATAATCATTATCATAATCATCATCATAATCATCATCATAACCGTCATCATAATCGGCATCATAGTCATCATCATAATCATCATCATAATCATCATTATAATCATCATCGTAATATTCACCATAATCATCATCGTAATCATGAGCATAATCATCATCATAGTCATCATCATAATAGTCCTCATGATCGTCATCATAATCATCATCATAATCATCATCATAATCATCATCATAATCATCATCATAATCATCATCATAATCATCATCATAATCATCATCATAATCATCATCATAAACATCATCATAATCATCATCATAATCATCATCATAATCATCATCATAATATTCATCATAATCATCATCATAATCATTATCATAATCGTCATCATAATCATCATCATAACCGTCATCATAATTATCATCATAATCATTATCATAATCGTCATCATAGTCATCATCATGATGGTCATCATAATCATCATCATAATCATCATCATAATCATCATCATAATCATCATCATTGTCATCATCATAATCATCATCACAATCATCATCATAATCATCATGATAACCGTCATCATAATTATCATCATAATCATTATCATAATCGTCATGATAGTCATCATCACAATAGTCATCACAATCGTCATCATTATAGTCATCATAATCATCATCATAATCATCATCATAATCATCATCATAATCATCATCATAATCATCATCATAATCATCGTCATAATCATCATCATAGTCATCATCATAATCATCATCATAATCATCATCATAAGCGTCATCATAATCATCATCATAATCATCATCATAATCATCATCATAATCATCATCATAATCATCATCATAATGATCATCATTGTCATCATCATAATAGTCCTCATAATCGTCATCATTATAGTCATCATAATCATCATCATAATCGTCATCATAGTCATCATCATAATAGTCATCATAATCGGCATCATTATAGACGTCGTAATCATAATCATAATCATCATCATAATCATCACCATAATCATCATCATAATCATCATCATAACCGTCATCATAATCATCATCATAATCATTATCATAATCGTCATCATAGTCATCATCATAATCATTATCATAACCGTCATCATAATCATCATCATTGTCATCATCATAATAGTCCTCATAATCGTCATCATTATAGTCATCATAATAGTCATCATAATCGTCATCATTATAGTCATCATAATCATCATCATAATCATCATCATATTCATCATCATAGTCATCATCATAATCATTATCATAATCATTATCATAACCGTCATCATAATCATCATCATAATCATCATCATAATCATCATCATAATCATCATCATATTCAGCATCATAATCATCATCATAATCATTACCATAATCGTCATCATAGTCATCATCATAATCATCATCATAATCATCATCATAATCATCATCGTAATATTCACCATAATCATCATCGTAATCATGAGCATAATCATCATCATAGTCATCATCATAATAGTCCTCATGATCGTCATCATAATCGTCATCATAATCATCATCATAATCATCATCATAATCATCATCATAAACATCATCATAATCATCATCATAATCATCATCATAATCATCATCATAATATTCATCATAATCATCATCATAATCATTATCATAATCGTCATCATAATCATCATCATAACCGTCATCATAATTATCATCATAATCATTATCATAATCGTCATCATAGTCATCATCATGATGGTCATCATAATCATCATCATAATCATCATCATAATCATCATCATAATCATCATCATTGTCATCATCATAATCATCATCACAATCATCATCATAATCATCATGATAACCGTCATCATAATTATCATCATAATCATTATCATAATCGTCATGATAGTCATCATCACAATAGTCATCACAATCGTCATCATTATAGTCATCATAATCATCATCATAATCATCATCATAATAATCATCATAATCATCATCATAATCATAATCATAATCATCATCATAACCGTCAACGTAATCAGCATCATAGTCACAGTCATAATAGTCATCATAATCATCATCATAATCGTCATCATAATCATCATCATAATCGTCATCATGGTCATCATAATCATCATCATAGTCATCATCATAATCAGCATCATAATCAGCATCATAGTCATCATCATAATAGTCCTCATAATCGTCATCATTATAGTCATCATAATCATCATCATTATCATTATCATAATCATCATCATAATCATCATCATAACCGTCATCATAATCAGCATCATAGTCATCATCATAATAGTCCTCATAATCGTCATCATTATAGTCATCATAATCATCATCATAATCATTATCATAACCGTCATCATAATCATCATCATAATCATCATCATAATCATCATCATAATCATCATCATAATCATCATCATACTCATCACCGTAATCATCATCATAATCATCATTATAATCATCATCATAATCATCATCATAATCATCATCATAATCATCATCATAATCATCATTATAATCATCATCATAATCATCATCATAATCATCATCATAATGATCATCATTGTCATCATCATAATAGTCCTCATAATCGGCATCTTTATAGTCATCAGACTCATCATAATCATCATCATAATCATCATCATAATCATCATCATAATCATCATCATAATCATCATCATAATATTCATCATAATCATCATCATAATCATTATCATAATCATTATCATAACCGTCATCATAATCATAATCATAATCATCATCATAACCGTCAACGTAATCAGCATCATAGTCACAGTCATAATAGTCATCATAATCATCATCATAATCGTCATCATAATCATCATCATAATCGTCATCATGGTCATCATAATCATCATCATAGTCATCATCATAATCATCATCATAATCATCATCATAATCATCATCATGATCATCATCATAATCATCATCACAATCATCTTCATAATCATCATCATAATCATCATCATAATGATCATCATTGTCATCATCATAATAGTCCTCATAATCGTCGTCTTTATAGTCATGAGACTCATCATAATCATCATCATAATAGTCATCATAATAGTCATCATAATCGTCATCATTATAGTCATCATAATCATCATCATAATCATCATCATATTCATCATCATAGTCATCATCATAATCATTATCATAATCATTATCATAACCGTCATCATAATCAGCATCATAGTCATCATCATAATAGTCCTCATAATCGTCATCATTATAGTCATCATAATCATCATCATAATCATTATCATAATCATCATCATAATCATCATCATAACCGTCATCATAATCAGCATCATAGTCATCATCATAATAGTCCTCATAATCGTCATCATAATCATCATCATAATGATCATCATAATCATCATCATAATGATCATCGTAATCATCATCATAATCATCATCATAATCATTATCATAATCCTCATCATAATCATCATCATAACCGTCATCATAATCATCATAATAGTCATCATAATCAACATCATTATAGTCATCATAATCATCATCATAATCATCATCATAATCATCATCATAATCATCATCATAATCGTCATCATAATCATCACCATAATCATCATCATAATCATCATCATAATCATCGTCATAATCATAATCATAATGATCATCATAATCATCATCATAATGATTATCATAATCATCATCATAATGATCATCGTAACCGTCATCATAATCATCATAATAGTCATCATAATCAACATCATTATAGTCATCATAATCATCATCATAATCATCATCATAATCATCATCATAATCGTCATCATAATCATCATAATAGTCATCATAATCGACATCATTATAGTCATCATAATCATCATCATAATCATCATCACAATCAACATCATAATCATCATTATAATCATCATCATAATCATCATCATAATCATCATCATAATCATCATCATAATCATCATCATAACCGTCATCATAATCATCATAATAGTCACCATAATCTACATCATTATAGTCATCATAATCATCATCATAAACATCATCATAATCGTCATCATAATCATCATAATAGTCATCATAATCGACATCATTATAGTCATCATAATCATCATCATAATCATCATCATAATCATCGTCATAATCATTACCATAATCGTCATCATAGCCATCATCATAATCATCATCATAATCATCATCATAATCATCATCATAATATTCATCATAATCATCATCATAATCATTATCATAATCGTCATCATAATCATCATCATAACCGTCATCATAATTATCATCATAATCATTATCATAATCGTCATCATAGTCATCATCATGATGGTCATCATAATCATCATCATAATCATCATCATATTCAGCATCATAATCATCATCATAATCATTACCATAATCGTCATCATAGTCATCATCATAACCGTCATCATAATCATCATAATAGTCCTCATAATCGTCATCATTATAGTCATCATAATCATCATCATAATCATCATCATAATCATCATCATAATCATCATCATAATCATCATCATAATCATCATCATAATCATAATCATCATCATAATCATCATCATAATCATCATCATAATCATCATCATAATCATCATCATACTCATCACCATAATCATCAACATAATCATCATTATAATCATCATCATAATCATCATCATAATCATCATCATAATCATCATCATAGTCATCATCATAATCATCATCATAATCATCATCATAATCATCATCATATTCAGCATCATAATCATCATCATAATCATTACCATAATCGTCATCATAGTCATCATCATAATCATCATCATAATCATCATCATAATCATCATCGTAATATTCACCATAATCATCATCGTAATCATGAGCATAATCATCATCATAGTCATCATCATAATAGTCCTCATGATCGTCATCATAATCATCATCATAATCATCATCATAATCATCATCATAATCATCATCATAATCATCATCATAATCATCATCATAATCATCATCATAATCATCATCATAAACATCATCATAATCATCATCATAATCATCATCATAATCATCATCATAATATTCATCATAATCATCATCATAATCATTATCATAATCGTCATCATAATCATCATCATAACCGTCATCATAATTATCATCGTAATCATGAGCATAATCATCATCATAATCATCATCATAATCATCATCATAATCATCATCATAATCATCATCATAATCATCATCATAAACATCATCATAATCATCACCATAATCATTATCATAATCGTCATCATGGTCATCATCATAATAGTCCTCATAATCGTCATCATTATAGTCATCATAATCATCGTCATAATCATCATCATAATCATCATCATAATCATCATCATAATCATCATCATAATCATCATCATAATCATCATCATAATCATCATCATAATCATCATCATACTCATCACCATAATCATCAACATAATCATCATTATAATCATCATCATAATCATCATCATAATCATCATCATAATCATCATCATAGTCATCATCATAATCATCATCATAATCATCATCATAATCATCATCATATTCAGCATCATAATCATCATCATAATCATTACCATAATCGTCATCATAGTCATCATCATAATCATCATCATAATCATCATCATAATCATCATCGTAATATTCACCATAATCATCATCGTAATCATGAGCATAATCATCATCATAGTCATCATCATAATAGTCCTCATGATCGTCATCATAATCATCATCATAATCATCATCATAATCATCATCATAATCATCATCATAATCATCATCATAATCATCATCATAATCATCATCATAATCATCATCATAAACATCATCATAATCATCATCATAATCATCATCATAATCATCATCATAATATTCATCATAATCATCATCATAATCATTATCATAATCGTCATCATAATCATCATCATAACCGTCATCATAATTATCATCATAATCATTATCATAATCGTCATCATAGTCATCATCATGATGGTCATCATAATCATCATCATAATCATCATCATAATCATCATCATAATCATCATCATTGTCATCATCATAATCATCATCACAATCATCATCATAATCATCATGATAACCGTCATCATAATTATCATCATAATCATTATCATAATCGTCATGATAGTCATCATCACAATAGTCATCACAATCGTCATCATTATAGTCATCATAATCATCATCATAATCATCATCATAATCATCATCATAATCATCATCATAATCATCATCATAATCATCGTCATAATCATCATCATAGTCATCATCATAATCATCATCATAATCATCATCATAAGCGTCATCATAATCATCATCATAATCATCATCATAATCATCATCATAATCATCATCATAATCATCATCATAATGATCATCATTGTCATCATCATAATAGTCCTCATAATCGTCATCATTATAGTCATCATAATCATCATCATAATCGTCATCATAGTCATCATCATAATAGTCATCATAATCGGCATCATTATAGACGTCGTAATCATAATCATAATCATCATCATAATCATCACCATAATCATCATCATAATCATCATCATAACCGTCATCATAATCATCATCATAATCATTATCATAATCGTCATCATAGTCATCATCATAATCATTATCATAACCGTCATCATAATCATCATCATTGTCATCATCATAATAGTCCTCATAATCGTCATCATTATAGTCATCATAATAGTCATCATAATCGTCATCATTATAGTCATCATAATCATCATCATAATCATCATCATATTCATCATCATAGTCATCATCATAATCATTATCATAATCATTATCATAACCGTCATCATAATCATCATCATAATCATCATCATAATCATCATCATAATCATCATCATATTCAGCATCATAATCATCATCATAATCATTACCATAATCGTCATCATAGTCATCATCATAATCATCATCATAATCATCATCATAATCATCATCGTAATATTCACCATAATCATCATCGTAATCATGAGCATAATCATCATCATAGTCATCATCATAATAGTCCTCATGATCGTCATCATAATCATCATCATAATCATCATCATAATCATCATCATAATCATCATCATAATCATCATCATAATCATCATCATAATCATCATCATAATCATCATCATAAACATCATCATAATCATCATCATAATCATCATCATAATCATCATCATAATATTCATCATAATCATCATCATAATCATTATCATAATCGTCATCATAATCATCATCATAACCGTCATCATAATTATCATCATAATCATTATCATAATCGTCATCATAGTCATCATCATGATGGTCATCATAATCATCATCATAATCATCATCATAATCATCATCATAATCATCATCATTGTCATCATCATAATCATCATCACAATCATCATCATAATCATCATGATAACCGTCATCATAATTATCATCATAATCATTATCATAATCGTCATGATAGTCATCATCACAATAGTCATCACAATCGTCATCATTATAGTCATCATAATCATCATCATAATCATCATCATAATAATCATCATAATCATCATCATAATCATAATCATAATCATCATCATAACCGTCAACGTAATCAGCATCATAGTCACAGTCATAATAGTCATCATAATCATCATCATAATCGTCATCATAATCATCATCATAATCGTCATCATGGTCATCATAATCATCATCATAGTCATCATCATAATCATCATCATAATCATCATCATAATCATCATCATGATCATCATCATAATCATCATCACAATCATCTTCATAATCATCATCATAATCATCATCATAATCAGCATCATAATCAGCATCATAGTCATCATCATAATAGTCCTCATAATCGTCATCATTATAGTCATCATAATCATCATCATAATCATTATCATAACCGTCATCATAATCATCATCATAATCATCATCATAATCATCATCATAATCATCATCATAATCATCATCATACTCATCACCATAATCATCATCATAATCATCATTATAATCATCATCATAATCATCATCATAATCATCATCATAATCATCATCATAATCATCATTATAATCATCATCATAATCATCATCATAATCATCATCATAATGATCATCATTGTCATCATCATAATAGTCCTCATAATCGGCATCTTTATAGTCATCAGACTCATCATAATCATCATCATAATCATCATCATAATCATCATCATAATCATCATCATAATCATCATCATAATATTCATCATAATCATCATCATAATCATTATCATAATCATTATCATAACCGTCATCATAATCATAATCATAATCATCATCATAACCGTCAACGTAATCAGCATCATAGTCACAGTCATAATAGTCATCATAATCATCATCATAATCGTCATCATAATCATCATCATAATCGTCATCATGGTCATCATAATCATCATCATAGTCATCATCATAATCATCATCATAATCATCATCATAATCATCATCATGATCATCATCATAATCATCATCACAATCATCTTCATAATCATCATCATAATCATCATCATAATGATCATCATTGTCATCATCATAATAGTCCTCATAATCGTCGTCTTTATAGTCATGAGACTCATCATAATCATCATCATAATAGTCATCATAATAGTCATCATAATCGTCATCATTATAGTCATCATAATCATCATCATAATCATCATCATAATCATCATCATAATCATCATCATATTCATCATCATAGTCATCATCATAATCATTATCATAATCATTATCATAACCGTCATCATAATCAGCATCATAGTCATCATCATAATAGTCCTCATAATCGTCATCATTATAGTCATCATAATCATCATCATACTCATCACCATAATCATCAACATAATCATCATTATAATCATCATCATAATCATCATCATAATCATCATCATAATCGTCATCATAATCATCATAATAGTCATCATAATCGACATCATTATAGTCATCATAATCATCATCATAATCATCATCACAATCAACATCATAATCATCATTATAATCATCATCATAATCATCATCATAATCATCATCATAATCATCATCATAATCATCATCATAATCATTATCATAATCGTCATCATAGTCATCATCATAATCATTATCATAACCGTCATCATAATCATCATCATTGTCATCATCATAATAGTCCTCATAATCGTCATCATTATAGTCATCATAATAGTCATCATAATCGTCATCATTATAGTCATCATAATCATCATCATAATCATCATCATATTCATCATCATAGTCATCATCATAATCATTATCATAATCATTATCATAACCGTCATCATAATCGTCATCATAATCATCATCATAATCATCATCATAATCATCATCATAATCATCATCATAATCATCATCATAATCATCATCATAATCATCATCATAATCATCATCATAAACATCATCATAATCATCATCATAATCATCATCATAATCATCATCATAATATTCATCATAATCATCATCATAATCATTATCATAATCGTCATCATAATCATCATCATAACCGTCATCATAATTATCATCATAATCATTATCATAATCGTCATCATAGTCATCATCATGATGGTCATCATAATCATCATCATAATCATCATCATAATCATCATCATAATCATCACCATTGTCATCATCATAATCATCATCACAATCATCATCATAATCATCATGATAACCGTCATCATAATTATCATCATAATCATTATCATAATCGTCATGATAGTCATCATCACAATAGTCATCACAATCGTCATCATTATAGTCATCATAATCATCATCATAATCATCATCATAATAATCATCATAATCATCATCATAATCATAATCATAATCATCATCATAACCGTCAACGTAATCAGCATCATAGTCACAGTCATAATAGTCATCATAATCATCATCATAATCGTCATCATAATCATCATCATAATCGTCATCATGGTCATCATAATCATCATCATAGTCATCATCATAATCATCATCATAATCATCATCATAATCATCATCATGATCATCATCATAATCATCATCACAATCATCTTCATAATCATCATCATAATCATCATCATAATCAGCATCATAATCAGCATCATAGTCATCATCATAATAGTCCTCATAATCGTCATCATTATAGTCATCATAATCATCATCATAATCATTATCATAACCGTCATCATAATCATCACCATAATCATCATCATAATCATCATCATAATCATCATCATAATCATCATCATACTCATCACCATAATCATCATCATAATCATCATTATAATCATCATCATAATCATCATCATAATCATCATCATAATCATCATCATAATCATCATTATAATCATCATCATAATCATCATCATAATCATCATCATAATGATCATCATTGTCATCATCATAATAGTCCTCATAATCGGCATCTTTATAGTCATCAGACTCATCATAATCATCATCATAATCATCATCATAATCATCATCATAATCATCATCATAATCATCATCATAATATTCATCATAATCATCATCATAATCATTATCATAATCATTATCATAACCGTCATCATAATCATAATCATAATCATCATCATAACCGTCAACGTAATCAGCATCATAGTCACAGTCATAATAGTCATCATAATCATCATCATAATCGTCATCATAATCATCATCATAATCGTCATCATGGTCATCATAATCATCATCATAGTCATCATCATAATCATCATCATAATCATCATCATAATCATCATCATGATCATCATCATAATCATCATCACAATCATCTTCATAATCATCATCATAATCATCATCATAATGATCATCATTGTCATCATCATAATAGTCCTCATAATCGTCGTCTTTATAGTCATGAGACTCATCATAATCATCATCATAATAGTCATCATAATAGTCATCATAATCGTCATCATTATAGTCATCATAATCATCATCATAATCATCATCATAATCATCATCATAATCATCATCATATTCATCATCATAGTCATCATCATAATCATTATCATAATCATTATCATAACCGTCATCATAATCAGCATCATAGTCATCATCATAATAGTCCTCATAATCGTCATCATTATAGTCATCATAATCATCATCATAATCATTATCATAATCATCATCATAATCATCATCATAACCGTCATCATAATCAGCATCATAGTCATCATCATAATAGTCCTCATAATCGTCATCATAATCATCATCATAATGATCATCATAATCATCATCATAATGATCATCGTAATCATCATCATAATCATCATCATAATCATTATCATAATTCTCATCATAATCATCATCATAACCGTCATCATAATCATCATAATAGTCATCATAATCAACATCATTATAGTCATCATAATCATCATCATAATCATCATCATAATCATCATCATAATCATCATCATAATCGTCATCATAATCATCACCATAATCATCATCATAATCATCATCATAATCATCGTCATAATCATAATCATAATGATCATCATAATCATCATCATAATGATTATCATAATCATCATCATAATGATCATCGTAACCGTCATCATAATCATCATAATAGTCATCATAATCAACATCATTATAGTCATCATAATCATCATCATAATCATCATCATAATCATCATCATAATCGTCATCATAATCATCATAATAGTCATCATAATCGACATCATTATAGTCATCATAATCATCATCATAATCATCATCACAATCAACATCATAATCATCATTATAATCATCATCATAATCATCATCATAATCATCATCATAATCATCATCATAATCATCATCATAACCGTCATCATAATCATCATAATAGTCACCATAATCTACATCATTATAGTCATCATAATCATCATCATAAACATCATCATAATCGTCATCATAATCATCATAATAGTCATCATAATCGACATCATTATAGTCATCATAATCATCATCATAATCATCATCATAATCATCGTCATAATCATTACCATAATCGTCATCATAGCCATCATCATAATCATCAACATAATCATCATCATAATCATCATCATAATATTCATCATAATCATCATCATAATCATTATCATAATCGTCATCATAATCATCATCATAACCGTCATCATAATTATCATCATAATCATTATCATAATCGTCATCATAGTCATCATCATGATGGTCATCATAATCATCATCATAATCATCATCATATTCAGCATCATAATCATCATCATAATCATTACCATAATCGTCATCATAGTCATCATCATAACCGTCATCATAATCATCATAATAGTCCTCATAATCGTCATCATTATAGTCATCATAATCATCATCATAATCATCATCATAATCATCATCATAATCATCATCATAATCATCATCATAATCATTATCATAATCGTCATCATAGTCATCATCATAATCCTTATCATAACCGTCATCATAATCATCATCATTGTCATCATCATAATAGTCCTCATAATCGTCATCATTATAGTCATCATAATAGTCATCATAATCGTCATCATTATAGTCATCATAATCATCATCATAATCATCATCATATTCATCATCATAGTCATCATCATAATCATTATCATAATCATTATCATAACCGTCATCATAATCGTCATCATAATCATCATCATAATCATCATCATAATCATCATCATAATCATCATCATAATCATCATCATAATCATCATCATAATCATCATCATAATCATCATCATAAACATCATCATAATCATCATCATAATCATCATCATAATCATCATCATAATATTCATCATAATCATCATCATAATCATTATCATAATCGTCATCATAATCATCATCATAACCGTCATCATAATTATCATCATAATCATTATCATAATCGTCATCATAGTCATCATCATGATGGTCATCATAATCATCATCATAATCATCATCATAATCATCATCATAATCATCACCATTGTCATCATCATAATCATCATCACAATCATCATCATAATCATCATGATAACCGTCATCATAATTATCATCATAATCATTATCATAATCGTCATGATAGTCATCATCACAATAGTCATCACAATCGTCATCATTATAGTCATCATAATCATCATCATAATCATCATCATAATAATCATCATAATCATCATCATAATCATAATCATAATCATCATCATAACCGTCAACGTAATCAGCATCATAGTCACAGTCATAATAGTCATCATAATCATCATCATAATCGTCATCATAATCATCATCATAATCGTCATCATGGTCATCATAATCATCATCATAGTCATCATCATAATCATCATCATAATCATCATCATAATCATCATCATGATCATCATCATAATCATCATCACAATCATCTTCATAATCATCATCATAATCATCATCATAATCAGCATCATAATCAGCATCATAGTCATCATCATAATAGTCCTCATAATCGTCATCATTATAGTCATCATAATCATCGTCATAATCATTATCATAACCGTCATCATAATCATCATCATAATCATCATCATAATCATCATCATAATCATCATCATAATCATCATCATACTCATCACCATAATCATCATCATAATCATCATTATAATCATCATCATAATCATCATCATAATCATCATCATAATCATCATCATAATCATCATTATAATCATCATCATAATCATCATCATAATCATCATCATAATGATCATCATTGTCATCATCATAATAGTCCTCATAATCGGCATCTTTATAGTCATCAGACTCATCATAATCATCATCATAATCATCATCATAATCATCATCATAATCATCATCATAATCATCATCATAATATTCATCATAATCATCATCATAATCATTATCATAATCATTATCATAACCGTCATCATAATCATAATCATAATCATCATCATAACCGTCAACGTAATCAGCATCATAGTCACAGTCATAATAGTCATCATAATCATCATCATAATCGTCATCATAATCATCATCATAATCGTCATCATGGTCATCATAATCATCATCATAGTCATCATCATAATCATCATCATAATCATCATCATAATCATCATCATGATCATCATCATAATCATCATCACAATCATCTTCATAATCATCATCATAATCATCATCATAATGATCATCATTGTCATCATCATAATAGTCCTCATAATCGTCGTCTTTATAGTCATGAGACTCATCATAATCATCATCATAATAGTCATCATAATAGTCATCATAATCGTCATCATTATAGTCATCATAATCATCATCATAATCATCATCATAATCATCATCATAATCATCATCATATTCATCATCATAGTCATCATCATAATCATTATCATAATCATTATCATAACCGTCATCATAATCAGCATCATAGTCATCATCATAATAGTCCTCATAATCGTCATCATTATAGTCATCATAATCATCATCATAATCATTATCATAATCATCATCATAATCATCATCATAACCGTCATCATAATCAGCATCATAGTCATCATCATAATAGTCCTCATAATCGTCATCATAATCATCATCATAATGATCATCATAATCATCATCATAATGATCATCGTAATCATCATCATAATCATCATCATAATCATTATCATAATCCTCATCATAATCATCATCATAACCGTCATCATAATCATCATAATAGTCATCATAATCAACATCATTATAGTCATCATAATCATCATCATAATCATCATCATAATCATCATCATAATCATCATCATAATCGTCATCATAATCATCACCATAATCATCATCATAATCATCATCATAATCATCGTCATAATCATAATCATAATGATCATCATAATCATCATCATAATGATTATCATAATCATCATCATAATGATCATCGTAACCGTCATCATAATCATCATAATAGTCATCATAATCAACATCATTATAGTCATCATAATCATCATCATAATCATCATCATAATCATCATCATAATCGTCATCATAATCATCATAATAGTCATCATAATCGACATCATTATAGTCATCATAATCATCATCATAATCATCATCACAATCAACATCATAATCATCATTATAATCATCATCATAATCATCATCATAATCATCATCATAATCATCATCATAATCATCATCATAACCGTCATCATAATCATCATAATAGTCACCATAATCTACATCATTATAGTCATCATAATCATCATCATAAACATCATCATAATCGTCATCATAATCATCATAATAGTCATCATAATCGACATCATTATAGTCATCATAATCATCATCATAATCATCATCATAATCATCGTCATAATCATTACCATAATCGTCATCATAGCCATCATCATAATCATCAACATAATCATCATCATAATCATCATCATAATATTCATCATAATCATCATCATAATCATTATCATAATCGTCATCATAATCATCATCATAACCGTCATCATAATTATCATCATAATCATTATCATAATCGTCATCATAGTCATCATCATGATGGTCATCATAATCATCATCATAATCATCATCATATTCAGCATCATAATCATCATCATAATCATTACCATAATCGTCATCATAGTCATCATCATAACCGTCATCATAATCATCATAATAGTCCTCATAATCGTCATCATTATAGTCATCATAATCATCATCATAATCATCATCATAATCATCATCATAATCATCATCATAATCATCATCATAATCATCATCATAATCATAATCATCATCATAATCATCATCATAATCATCATCATAATCATCATCATACTCATCACCATAATCATCAACATAATCATCATTATAATCATCATCATAATCATCATCATAATCATCATCATAATCATCATCATAGTCATCATCATAATCATCATCATAATCATCATCATAATCATCATCATATTCAGCATCATAATCATCATCATAATCATTACCATAATCGTCATCATAGTCATCATCATAATCATCATCATAATCATCATCATAATCATCATCGTAATATTCACCATAATCATCATCGTAATCATGAGCATAATCATCATCATAGTCATCATCATAATAGTCCTTATGATCGTCATCATAATCATCATCATAATCATCATCATAATCATCATCATAATCATCATCATAATCATCATCATAATCATCATCATAATCATCATCATAAACATCATCATAATCATCATCATAATCATCATCATAATCATCATCATAATATTCATCATAATCATCATCATAATCATTATCATAATCGTCATCATAATCATCATCATAACCGTCATCATAATTATCATCATAATCATTATCATAATCGTCATCATAGTCATCATCATGATGGTCATCATAATCATCATCATAATCATCATCATAATCATCATCATAATCATCATCATTGTCATCATCATAATCATCATCACAATCATCATCATAATCATCATCACAATCATCATCATAATCATCATGATAACCGTCATCATAATTATCATCATAATCATTATCATAATCGTCATGATAGTCATCATCACAATAGTCATCACAATCGTCATCATTATAGTCATCATAATCATCATCATAATCGTCATCATAATCGTCATCATAATCATCATCATAACCGACAACGTAATCAGCATCATAGTCACAGTCATAATAGTCATCATAATCATCATCATAATCATCATCATAATCATCATCATAATCATCATCATGATCATCATCATAATAATCATCACAATCATCATCATAATCATCATCATAATCATCATCATAATGATCATCATTGTCATCATCATAATAGTCCTCATAATCGTCGTCTTTATAGTCATCAGACTCATCATAATCATCATCATAATAGTCATCATAATAGTCATCATTATCGTCATCATTATAGTCATAATAATCATTATCATAGTCATCATCATAATAGTCCTCATAATCGTCATCATAATCATCATCATAATCATCATCATAACCGTCATCATAATCATCATCATAATCATCATCATAGTCATCATCATAATCATCATCATAATCATCATCATAATCATCATCATAATCATCATCATAATCATCATCATAATCATCATCATAATCATCATCATAATCATCATCATAATATTCATCATAATCATCATCATAATCATTATCATAATCGTCATCATAGTCATCATCATAATCGTCATCATAATCATCATCATAGTCATCATCATAATCATCATCATAATTATCAATATAATCATCATCATAATCATGATCATAATCATCATCATGGTCATCATCATAATCGTCATCATAATCATCATAATAGTCATCATAAGCGCCATCATAATCATCATAATAGTCATCATAATCGTCATCATTACAGTCATCATAATCATCATCATAATCATCATCATATTCAGCATCATAATCATCACCATAATCATTACCATAATCATCATCATAGTCATCATCATAATCATCATCATAATCATCATTATAACCGTCATCATAATCATCATCATAATCATCATCATAATCATCATCATACTCATCACCATAATCATCAACATAATCATCATTATAATCATCATCATAATCATCATCATAATCATCATCATAATCATCATCATAGTCATCATCATAATCATCATCATAATCATCATCATAATCATCATCATATTCAGCATCATAATCATCATCATAATCATTACCATAATCGTCATCATAGTCATCATCATAATCATCATCATAATCATCATCATAATCATCATCGTAATATTCACCATAATCATCATCGTAATCATGAGCATAATCATCATCATAGTCATCATCATAATAGTCCTTATGATCGTCATCATAATCATCATCATAATCATCATCATAATCATCATCATAATCATCATCATAATCATCATCATAATCATCATCATAATCATCATCATAAACATCATCATAATCATCATCATAATCATCATCATAATCATCATCATAATATTCATCATAATCATCATCATAATCATTATCATAATCGTCATCATAATCATCATCATAACCGTCATCATAATTATCATCATAATCATTATCATAATCGTCATCATAGTCATCATCATGATGGTCATCATAATCATCATCATAATCATCATCATAATCATCATCATAATCATCATCATTGTCATCATCATAATCATCATCACAATCATCATCATAATCATCATGATAACCGTCATCATAATTATCATCATAATCATTATCATAATCGTCATGATAGTCATCATCACAATAGTCATCACAATCGTCATCATTATAGTCATCATAATCATCATCATAATCGTCATCATAATCGTCATCATAATCATCATCATAACCGACAACGTAATCAGCATCATAGTCACAGTCATAATAGTCATCATAATCATCATCATAATCATCATCATAATCGTCATCATGGTCATCATAATCATCATTATAGTCATCATCATAATCATCATCATAATCATCATCATAATCATCATCATAATCATCATCATGATCATCATCATAATAATCATCACAATCATCATCATAATCATCATCATAATCATCATCATAATGATCATCATTGTCATCATCATAATAGTCCTCATAATCGTCGTCTTTATAGTCATCAGACTCATCATAATCATCATCATAATAGTCATCATAATAGTCATCATTATCGTCATCATTATAGTCATAATAATCATTATCATAGTCATCATCATAATAGTCCTCATAATCGTCATCATAATCATCATCATAATCATCATCATAACCGTCATCATAATCATCATCATAATCATCATCATAGTCATCATCATAATCATCATCATAATCATCATCATAATCATCATCATAATCATCATCATAATCATCATCATAATCATCATCATAATCATCATCATAATCATCATCATAATATTCATCATAATCATCATCATAATCATTATCATAATCGTCATCATAGTCATCATCATAATCGTCATCATAATCATCATCATAGTCATCATCATAATCATCATCATAATTATCAATATAATCATCATCATAATCATGATCATAATCATCATCATGGTCATCATCATAATCGTCATCATAATCATCATAATAGTCATCATAAGCGCCATCATAATCATCATAATAGTCATCATAATCGTCATCATTACAGTCATCATAATCATCATCATAATCATCATCATATTCAGCATCATAATCATCACCATAATCATTACCATAATCATCATCATAGTCATCATCATAATCATCATCATAATCATCATTATAACCGTCATCATAATCATCATCATAATCATCATCATAATCATCATCAGAATCATCATCATAATCATCATCATAATCATTATCATAATCATCATCATAATCATCATCAGAATCATCATCATAATCATAATCATAATCATCATCATAATCATCATCATAACCATTATCATAATCATCATCATAATCATCATCATAATATTCATCATAATCATCATCATAATCATTATCATAATCGTCATCATAATCATCATCATAACCGTCATCATAATTATCATCATAATCATTATCATAATCGTCATCATAGTCATCATCATGATGGTCATCATAATCATCATCATAATCATCATCATATTCAGCATCATAATCATCATCATAATCATTACCATAATCGTCATCATAGTCATCATCATAACCGTCATCATAATCATCATAATAGTCCTCATAATCGTCATCATTATAGTCATCATAATCATCATCATAATCATCATCATAATCATCATCATAATCATCATCATAATCATCATCATAATCATCATCATAATCATAATCATCATCATAATCATCATCATAATCATCATCATAATCATCATCATAATCATCATCATACTCATCACCATAATCATCAACATAATCATCATTATAATCATCATCATAATCATCATCATAATCATCATCATAATCATCATCATAGTCATCATCATAATCATCATCATAATCATCATCATAATCATCATCATATTCAGCATCATAATCATCATCATAATCATTACCATAATCGTCATCATAGTCATCATCATAATCATCATCATAATCATCATCATAATCATCATCGTAATATTCACCATAATCATCATCGTAATCATGAGCATAATCATCATCATAGTCATCATCATAATAGTCCTTATGATCGTCATCATAATCATCATCATAATCATCATCATAATCATCATCATAATCATCATCATAATCATCATCATAATCATCATCATAATCATCATCATAAACATCATCATAATCATCATCATAATCATCATCATAATCATCATCATAATATTCATCATAATCATCATCATAATCATTATCATAATCGTCATCATAATCATCATCATAACCGTCATCATAATTATCATCATAATCATTATCATAATCGTCATCATAGTCATCATCATGATGGTCATCATAATCATCATCATAATCATCATCATAATCATCATCATAATCATCATCATTGTCATCATCATAATCATCATCACAATCATCATCATAATCATCATGATAACCGTCATCATAATTATCATCATAATCATTATCATAATCGTCATGATAGTCATCATCACAATAGTCATCACAATCGTCATCATTATAGTCATCATAATCATCATCATAATCGTCATCATAATCGTCATCATAATCATCATCATAACCGACAACGTAATCAGCATCATAGTCACAGTCATAATAGTCATCATAATCATCATCATAATCATCATCATAATCGTCATCATGGTCATCATAATCATCATCATAGTCATCATCATAATCATCATCATAATTATCAATATAATCATCATCATAATCATCATCATAATCATCATCATGGTCATCATCATAATCGTCATCATAATCATCATAATAGTCATCATAAGCGCCATCATAATCATCATAATAGTCATCATAATCGTCATCATTACAGTCATCATAATCATCATCATAATCATCATCATATTCAGCATCATAATCATCACCATAATCATTACCATAATCATCATCATAGTCATCATCATAATCATCATCATAATCATCATTATAACCGTCATCATAATCATCATCATAATCATCATCATAATCATCATCAGAATCATCATCATAATCATCATCATAATCATTATCATAATCATCATCATAATCATCATCAGAATCATCATCATAATCATAATCATAATCATCATCATAATCATCATCATAACCATTATCATAATCATCATCATAATCATCGTCATAATCGTCATCATAATCATCATCATAGTCATCATCATAATCATCATCATAATTATCAATATAATCATCATCATAATCATCATCATAATCATCATCATGGTCATCATCATAATCGTCATCATAATCATCATAATAGTCATCATAAGCGCCATCATAATCATCATAATAGTCATCATAATCGTCATCATTATAGTCATCATAACCATCATCATAATCATCATCATAATCATCATCATAATCATCATCATAATCATCATCATAATCATTATCATAATCGTCATCATAATCATCATCATAACCGTCATCATAATTATCATCGTAATCATGAGCATAATCATCATCATAATCATCATCATAATCATCATCATAATCATCATCATAATCATCATCATAATCATCATCATAAACATCATCATAATCATCACCATAATCATTATCATAATCGTCATCATGGTCATCATCATAATAGTCCTCATAATCGTCATCATTATAGTCATCATAATCATCATCATAATCATCATCATAATCATCATCATAATCATCATCATAATCATCATCATAATCATCATCATAATCATCATCATAATCATCATCATAATCATCATCATACTCATCACCATAATCATCAACATAATCATCATTATAATCATCATCATAATCATCATCATAATCATCATCATAATCCTCATCATAGTCATCATCATAATCATCATCATAATCATCATCATAATCATCATCATATTCAGCATCATAATCATCATCATAATCATTACCATAATCGTCATCATAGTCACCATCATAATCATCATCATAATCATCATCATAATCATCATCGTAATATTCACCATAATCATCATCGTAATCATGAGCATAATCATCATCATAGTCATCATCATAATAGTCCTCATGATCGTCATCATAATCATCATCATAATCATCATCATAATCATCATCATAATCATCATCATAATCATCATCATAATCATCATCATAATCATCATCATAATCATCATCATAAACATCATCATAATCATCATCATAATCATCATCATAATCATCATCATAATATTCATCATAATCATCATCATAATCATTATCATAATCGTCATCATAATCATCATCATAACCGTCATCATAATTATCATCATAATCATTATCATAATCGTCATCATAGTCATCATCATGATGGTCATCATAATCATCATCATAATCATCATCATAATCATCATCATAATCATCATCATTGTCATCATCATAATCATCATCACAATCATCATCATAATCATCATGATAACCGTCATCATAATTATCATCATAATCATTATCATAATCGTCATGATAGTCATCATCACAATAGTCATCACAATCGTCATCATTATAGTCATCATAATCATCATCATAATCATCATCATAATCATCATCATAATCATCATCATAATCATCATCATAATCATCGTCATAATCATCATCATAGTCATCATCATAATCATCATCATAATCATCATCATAAGCGTCATCATAATCATCATCATAATCATCATCATAATCATCATCATAATCATCATCATAATCATCATCATAATGATCATCATTGTCATCATCATAATAGTCCTCATAATCGTCATCATTATAGTCATCATAATCATCATCATAATCGTCATCATAGTCATCATCATAATAGTCATCATAATCGGCATCATTATAGACGTCGTAATCATAATCATAATCATCATCATAATCATCACCATAATCATCATCATAATCATCATCATAACCGTCATCATAATCATCATCATAATCATTATCATAATCGTCATCATAGTCATCATCATAATCATTATCATAACCGTCATCATAATCATCATCATTGTCATCATCATAATAGTCCTCATAATCGTCATCATTATAGTCATCATAATAGTCATCATAATCGTCATCATTATAGTCATCATAATCATCATCATAATCATCATCATATTCATCATCATAGTCATCATCATAATCATTATCATAATCATTATCATAACCGTCATCATAATCATCATCATAATCATCATCATAATCATCATCATAATCATCATCATATTCAGCATCATAATCATCATCATAATCATTACCATAATCGTCATCATAGTCATCATCATAATCATCATCATAATCATCATCATAATCATCATCGTAATATTCACCATAATCATCATCGTAATCATGAGCATAATCATCATCATAGTCATCATCATAATAGTCCTCATGATCGTCATCATAATCATCATCATAATCATCATCATAATCATCATCATAATCATCATCATAATCATCATCATAATCATCATCATAATCATCATCATAATCATCATCATAAACATCATCATAATCATCATCATAATCATCATCATAATCATCATCATAATATTCATCATAATCATCATCATAATCATTATCATAATCGTCATCATAATCATCATCATAACCGTCATCATAATTATCATCATAATCATTATCATAATCGTCATCATAGTCATCATCATGATGGTCATCATAATCATCATCATAATCATCATCATAATCATCATCATAATCATCATCATTGTCATCATCATAATCATCATCACAATCATCATCATAATCATCATGATAACCGTCATCATAATTATCATCATAATCATTATCATAATCGTCATGATAGTCATCATCACAATAGTCATCACAATCGTCATCATTATAGTCATCATAATCATCATCATAATCATCATCATAATAATCATCATAATCATCATCATAATCATAATCATAATCATCATCATAACCGTCAACGTAATCAGCATCATAGTCACAGTCATAATAGTCATCATAATCATCATCATAATCGTCATCATAATCATCATCATAATCGTCATCATGGTCATCATAATCATCATCATAGTCATCATCATAATCATCATCATAATCATCATCATAATCATCATCATGATCATCATCATAATCATCATCACAATCATCTTCATAATCATCATCATAATCATCATCATAATCAGCATCATAATCAGCATCATAGTCATCATCATAATAGTCCTCATAATCGTCATCATTATAGTCATCATAATCATCATCATAATCATTATCATAACCGTCATCATAATCATCATCATAATCATCATCATAATCATCATCATAATCATCATCATAATCATCATCATACTCATCACCATAATCATCATCATAATCATCATTATAATCATCATCATAATCATCATCATAATCATCATCATAATCATCATCATAATCATCATTATAATCATCATCATAATCATCATCATAATCATCATCATAATGATCATCATTGTCATCATCATAATAGTCCTCATAATCGGCATCTTTATAGTCATCAGACTCATCATAATCATCATCATAATCATCATCATAATCATCATCATAATCATCATCATAATCATCATCATAATATTCATCATAATCATCATCATAATCATTATCATAATCATTATCATAACCGTCATCATAATCATAATCATAATCATCATCATAACCGTCAACGTAATCAGCATCATAGTCACAGTCATAATAGTCATCATAATCATCATCATAATCGTCATCATAATCATCATCATAATCGTCATCATGGTCATCATAATCATCATCATAGTCATCATCATAATCATCATCATAATCATCATCATAATCATCATCATGATCATCATCATAATCATCATCACAATCATCTTCATAATCATCATCATAATCATCATCATAATGATCATCATTGTCATCATCATAATAGTCCTCATAACCGTCGTCTTTATAGTCATGAGACTCATCATAATCATCATCATAATAGTCATCATAATAGTCATCATAATCGTCATCATTATAGTCATCATAATCATCATCATAATCATCATCATAATCATCATCATAATCATCATCATATTCATCATCATAGTCATCATCATAATCATTATCATAATCATTATCATAACCGTCATCATAATCAGCATCATAGTCATCATCATAATAGTCCTCATAATCGTCATCATTATAGTCATCATAATCATCATCATACTCATCACCATAATCATCAACATAATCATCATTATAATCATCATCATAATCATCATCATAATCATCATCATAATCGTCATCATAATCATCATAATAGTCATCATAATCGACATCATTATAGTCATCATAATCATCATCATCATCATCATCACAATCAACATCATAATCATCATTATAATCATCATCATAATCATCATCATAATCATCATCATAATCATCATCATAATCATCATCATAATCATTATCATAATCGTCATCATAGTCATCATCATAATCATTATCATAACCGTCATCATAATCATCATCATTGTCATCATCATAATAGTCCTCATAATCGTCATCATTATAGTCATCATAATAGTCATCATAATCGTCATCATTATAGTCATCATAATCATCATCATAATCATCATCATATTCATCATCATAGTCATCATCATAATCATTATCATAATCATTATCATAACCGTCATCATAATCGTCATCATAATCATCATCATAATCATCATCATAATCATCATCATAATCATCATCATAATCATCATCATAATCATCATCATAATCATCATCATAATCATCATCATAAACATCATCATAATCATCATCATAATCATCATCATAATCATCATCATAATATTCATCATAATCATCATCATAATCATTATCATAATCGTCATCATAATCATCATCATAACCGTCATCATAATTATCATCATAATCATTATCATAATCGTCATCATAGTCATCATCATGATGGTCATCATAATCATCATCATAATCATCATCATAATCATCATCATAATCATCACCATTGTCATCATCATAATCATCATCACAATCATCATCATAATCATCATGATAACCGTCATCATAATTATCATCATAATCATTATCATAATCGTCATGATAGTCATCATCACAATAGTCATCACAATCGTCATCATTATAGTCATCATAATCATCATCATAATCATCATCATAATAATCATCATAATCATCATCATAATCATAATCATAATCATCATCATAACCGTCAACGTAATCAGCATCATAGTCACAGTCATAATAGTCATCATAATCATCATCATAATCGTCATCATAATCATCATCATAATCGTCATCATGGTCATCATAATCATCATCATAGTCATCATCATAATCATCATCATAATCATCATCATAATCATCATCATGATCATCATCATAATCATCATCACAATCATCTTCATAATCATCATCATAATCATCATCATAATCAGCATCATAATCAGCATCATAGTCATCATCATAATAGTCCTCATAATCGTCATCATTATAGTCATCATAATCATCATCATAATCATTATCATAACCGTCATCATAATCATCATCATAATCATCATCATAATCATCATCATAATCATCATCATAATCATCATCATACTCATCACCATAATCATCATCATAATCATCATTATAATCATCATCATAATCATCATCATAATCATCATCATAATCATCATCATAATCATCATCATAATCATCATCATAATCATCATCATAATATTCATCATAATCATCATCATAATCATTATCATAATCATTATCATAACCGTCATCATAATCATAATCATAATCATCATCATAACCGTCAACGTAATCAGCATCATAGTCACAGTCATAATAGTCATCATAATCATCATCATAATCGTCATCATAATCATCATCATAATCGTCATCATGGTCATCATAATCATCATCATAGTCATCATCATAATCATCATCATAATCATCATCATAATCATCATCATGATCATCATCATAATCATCATCACAATCATCTTCATAATCATCATCATAATCATCATCATAATGATCATCATTGTCATCATCATAATAGTCCTCATAATCGTCGTCTTTATAGTCATGAGACTCATCATAATCATCATCATAATAGTCATCATAATAGTCATCATAATCGTCATCATTATAGTCATCATAATCATCATCATAATCATCATCATAATCATCATCATAATCATCATCATATTCATCATCATAGTCATCATCATAATCATTATCATAATCATTATCATAACCGTCATCATAATCAGCATCATAGTCATCATCATAATAGTCCTCATAATCGTCATCATTATAGTCATCATAATCATCATCATAATCATTATCATAATCATCATCATAATCATCATCATAACCGTCATCATAATCAGCATCATAGTCATCATCATAATAGTCCTCATAATCGTCATCATAATCATCATCATAATGATCATCATAATCATCATCATAATGATCATCGTAATCATCATCATAATCATCATCATAATCATTATCATAATCCTCATCATAATCATCATCATAACCGTCATCATAATCATCATAATAGTCATCATAATCAACATCATTATAGTCATCATAATCATCATCATAATCATCATCATAATCATCATTATAATCATCATCATAATCGTCATCATAATCATCACCATAATCATCATCATAATCATCATCATAATCATCGTCATAATCATAATCATAATGATCATCATAATCATCATCATAATGATTATCATAATCATCATCATAATGATCATCGTAACCGTCATCATAATCATCATAATAGTCATCATAATCAACATCATTATAGTCATCATAATCATCATCATAATCATCATCATAATCATCATCATAATCGTCATCATAATCATCATAATAGTCATCATAATCGACATCATTATAGTCATCATAATCATCATCATAATCATCATCACAATCAACATCATAATCATCATTATAATCATCATCATAATCATCATCATAATCATCATCATAATCATCATCATAATCATCATCATAACCGTCATCATAATCATCATAATAGTCACCATAATCTACATCATTATAGTCATCATAATCATCATCATAAACATCATCATAATCGTCATCATAATCATCATAATAGTCATCATAATCGACATCATTATAGTCATCATAATCATCATCATAATCATCATCATAATCATCGTCATAATCATTACCATAATCGTCATCATAGCCATCATCATAATCATCAACATAATCATCATCATAATCATCATCATAATATTCATCATAATCATCATCATAATCATTATCATAATCGTCATCATAATCATCATCATAACCGTCATCATAATTATCATCATAATCATTATCATAATCGTCATCATAGTCATCATCATGATGGTCATCATAATCATCATCATAATCATCATCATATTCAGCATCATAATCATCATCATAATCATTACCATAATCGTCATCATAGTCATCATCATAACCGTCATCATAATCATCATAATAGTCCTCATAATCGTCATCATTATAGTCATCATAATCATCATCATAATCATCATCATAATCATCATCATAATCATCATCATAATCATCATCATAATCATAATCATCATCATAATCATCATCATAATCATCATCATAATCATCATCATAATCATCATCATACTCATCACCATAATCATCAACATAATCATCATTATAATCATCATCATAATCATCATCATAATCATCATCATAATCATCATCATAGTCATCATCATAATCATCATCATAATCATCATCATAATCATCATCATATTCAGCATCATAATCATCATCATAATCATTACCATAATCGTCATCATAGTCATCATCATAATCATCATCATAATCATCATCATAATCATCATCGTAATATTCACCATAATCATCATCGTAATCATGAGCATAATCATCATCATAGTCATCATCATAATAGTCCTTATGATCGTCATCATAATCATCATCATAATCATCATCATAATCATCATCATAATCATCATCATAATCATCATCATAATCATCATCATAATCATCATCATAAACATCATCATAATCATCATCATAATCATCATCATAATCATCATCATAATATTCATCATAATCATCATCATAATCATTATCATAATCGTCATCATAATCATCATCATAACCGTCATCATAATTATCATCATAATCATTATCATAATCGTCATCATAGTCATCATCATGATGGTCATCATAATCATCATCATAATCATCATCATAATCATCATCATAATCATCATCATTGTCATCATCATAATCATCATCACAATCATCATCATAATCATCATGATAACCGTCATCATAATTATCATCATAATCATTATCATAATCGTCATGATAGTCATCATCACAATAGTCATCACAATCGTCATCATTATAGTCATCATAATCATCATCATAATCGTCATCATAATCGTCATCATAATCATCATCATAACCGACAACGTAATCAGCATCATAGTCACAGTCATAATAGTCATCATAATCATCATCATAATCATCATCATAATCGTCATCATGGTCATCATAATCATCATTATAGTCATCATCATAATCATCATCATAATCATCATCATAATCATCATCATAATCATCATCATGATCATCATCATAATAATCATCACAATCATCATCATAATCATCATCATAATCATCATCATAATGATCATCATTGTCATCATCATAATAGTCCTCATAATCGTCGTCTTTATAGTCATCAGACTCATCATAATCATCATCATAATAGTCATCATAATAGTCATCATTATCGTCATCATTATAGTCATAATAATCATTATCATAGTCATCATCATAATAGTCCTCATAATCGTCATCATAATCATCATCATAATCATCATCATAACCGTCATCATAATCATCATCATAATCATCATCATAGTCATCATCATAATCATCATCATAATCATCATCATAATCATCATCATAATCATCATCATAATCATCATCATAATCATCATCATAATCATCATCATAATCATCATCATAATATTCATCATAATCATCATCATAATCATTATCATAATCGTCATCATAGTCATCATCATAATCGTCATCATAATCATCATCATAGTCATCATCATAATCATCATCATAATTATCAATATAATCATCATCATAATCATGATCATAATCATCATCATGGTCATCATCATAATCGTCATCATAATCATCATAATAGTCATCATAAGCGCCATCATAATCATCATAATAGTCATCATAATCGTCATCATTACAGTCATCATAATCATCATCATAATCATCATCATATTCAGCATCATAATCATCACCATAATCATTACCATAATCATCATCATAGTCATCATCATAATCATCATCATAATCATCATTATAACCGTCATCATAATCATCATCATAATCATCATCATAATCATCATCAGAATCATCATCATAATCATCATCATAATCATCATCATACTCATCACCATAATCATCAACATAATCATCATTATAATCATCATCATAATCATCATCATAATCATCATCATAATCATCATCATAGTCATCATCATAATCATCATCATAATCATCATCATAATCATCATCATATTCAGCATCATAATCATCATCATAATCATTACCATAATCGTCATCATAGTCATCATCATAATCATCATCATAATCATCATCATAATCATCATCGTAATATTCACCATAATCATCATCGTAATCATGAGCATAATCATCATCATAGTCATCATCATAATAGTCCTTATGATCGTCATCATAATCATCATCATAATCATCATCATAATCATCATCATAATCATCATCATAATCATCATCATAATCATCATCATAATCATCATCATAAACATCATCATAATCATCATCATAATCATCATCATAATCATCATCATAATATTCATCATAATCATCATCATAATCATTATCATAATCGTCATCATAATCATCATCATAACCGTCATCATAATTATCATCATAATCATTATCATAATCGTCATCATAGTCATCATCATGATGGTCATCATAATCATCATCATAATCATCATCATAATCATCATCATAATCATCATCATTGTCATCATCATAATCATCATCACAATCATCATCATAATCATCATGATAACCGTCATCATAATTATCATCATAATCATTATCATAATCGTCATGATAGTCATCATCACAATAGTCATCACAATCGTCATCATTATAGTCATCATAATCATCATCATAATCGTCATCATAATCGTCATCATAATCATCATCATAACCGACAACGTAATCAGCATCATAGTCACAGTCATAATAGTCATCATAATCATCATCATAATCATCATCATAATCGTCATCATGGTCATCATAATCATCATTATAGTCATCATCATAATCATCATCATAATCATCATCATAATCATCATCATAATCATCATCATGATCATCATCATAATAATCATCACAATCATCATCATAATCATCATCATAATCATCATCATAATGATCATCATTGTCATCATCATAATAGTCCTCATAATCGTCGTCTTTATAGTCATCAGACTCATCATAATCATCATCATAATAGTCATCATAATAGTCATCATTATCGTCATCATTATAGTCATAATAATCATTATCATAGTCATCATCATAATAGTCCTCATAATCGTCATCATAATCATCATCATAATCATCATCATAACCGTCATCATAATCATCATCATAATCATCATCATAGTCATCATCATAATCATCATCATAATCATCATCATAATCATCATCATAATCATCATCATAATCATCATCATAATCATCATCATAATCATCATCATAATCATCATCATAATATTCATCATAATCATCATCATAATCATTATCATAATCGTCATCATAGTCATCATCATAATCGTCATCATAATCATCATAGTCATCATCATAATCATCATCATAATTATCAATATAATCATCATCATAATCATCATCATAATCATCATCATGGTCATCATCATAATCGTCATCATAATCATCATAATAGTCATCATAAGCGCCATCATAATCATCATAATAGTCATCATAATCGTCATCATTACAGTCATCATAATCATCATCATAATCATCATCATATTCAGCATCATAATCATCACCATAATCATTACCATAATCATCATCATAGTCATCATCATAATCATCATCATAATCATCATTATAACCGTCATCATAATCATCATCATAATCATCATCATAATCATCATCAGAATCATCATCATAATCATCATCATAATCATTATCATAATCATCATCATAATCATCTTCAGAATCATCATCATAATCATAATCATAATCATCATCATAATCATCATCATAACCATTATCATAATCATCATCATAATCATCATCATAATATTCATCATAATCATCATCATAATCATTATCATAATCGTCATCATAATCATCATCATAACCGTCATCATAATTATCATCATAATCATTATCATAATCGTCATCATAGTCATCATCATGATGGTCATCATAATCATCATCATAATCATCATCATATTCAGCATCATAATCATCATCATAATCATTACCATAATCGTCATCATAGTCATCATCATAACCGTCATCATAATCATCATAATAGTCCTCATAATCGTCATCATTATAGTCATCATAATCATCATCATAATCATCATCATAATCATCATCATAATCATCATCATAATCATCATCATAATCATCATCATAATCATAATCATAATCATAATCATCATCATAATCATCATCATAATCATCATCATAATCATCATCATAATCATCATCATACTCATCACCATAATCATCAACATAATCATCATTATAATCATCATCATAATCATCATCATAATCATCATCATAATCATCATCATAGTCATCATCATAATCATCATCATAATCATCATCATAATCATCATCATATTCAGCATCATAATCATCATCATAATCATTACCATAATCGTCATCATAGTCATCATCATAATCATCATCATAATCATCATCATAATCATCATCGTAATATTCACCATAATCATCATCGTAATCATGAGCATAATCATCATCATAGTCATCATCATAATAGTCCTTATGATCGTCATCATAATCATCATCATAATCATCATCATAATCATCATCATAATCATCATCATAATCATCATCATAATCATCATCATAATCATCATCATAAACATCATCATAATCATCATCATAATCATCATCATAATCATCATCATAATATTCATCATAATCATCATCATAATCATTATCATAATCGTCATCATAATCATCATCATAACCGTCATCATAATTATCATCATAATCATTATCATAATCGTCATCATAGTCATCATCATGATGGTCATCATAATCATCATCATAATCATCATCATAATCATCATCATAATCATCATCATTGTCATCATCATAATCATCATCACAATCATCATCATAATCATCATGATAACCGTCATCATAATTATCATCATAATCATTATCATAATCGTCATGATAGTCATCATCACAATAGTCATCACAATCGTCATCATTATAGTCATCATAATCATCATCATAATCGTCATCATAATCGTCATCATAATCATCATCATAACCGACAACGTAATCAGCATCATAGTCACAGTCATAATAGTCATCATAATCATCATCATAATCATCATCATAATCGTCATCATGGTCATCATAATCATCATTATAGTCATCATCATAATCATCATCATAATCATCATCATAATCATCATCATAATCATCATCATGATCATCATCATAATAATCATCACAATCATCATCATAATCATCATCATAATCATCATCATAATGATCATCATTGTCATCATCATAATAGTCCTCATAATCGTCGTCTTTATAGTCATCAGACTCATCATAATCATCATCATAATAGTCATCATAATAGTCATCATTATCGTCATCATTATAGTCATAATAATCATTATCATAGTCATCATCATAATAGTCCTCATAATCGTCATCATAATCATCATCATAATCATCATCATAACCGTCATCATAATCATCATCATAATCATCATCATAGTCATCATCATAATCATCATCATAATCATCATCATAATCATCATCATAATCATCATCATAATCATCATCATAATCATCATCATAATCATCATCATAATCATCATCATAATATTCATCATAATCATCATCATAATCATTATCATAATCGTCATCATAGTCATCATCATAATCGTCATCATAATCATCATCATAGTCATCATCATAATCATCATCATAATTATCAATATAATCATCATCATAATCATGATCATAATCATCATCATGGTCATCATCATAATCGTCATCATAATCATCATAATAGTCATCATAAGCGCCATCATAATCATCATAATAGTCATCATAATCGTCATCATTACAGTCATCATAATCATCATCATAATCATCATCATATTCAGCATCATAATCATCACCATAATCATTACCATAATCATCATCATAGTCATCATCATAATCATCATCATAATCATCATTATAACCGTCATCATAATCATCATCATAATCATCATCATAATCATCATCAGAATCATCATCATAATCATCATCATAATCATTATCATAATCATCATCATAATCATCATCAGAATCATCATCATAATCATAATCATAATCATCATCATAATCATCATCATAACCATTATCATAATCATCATCATAATCATCGTCATAATCGTCATCATAATCATCATCATAGTCATCATCATAATCATCATCATAATTATCAATATAATCATCATCATAATCATCATCATAATCATCATCATGGTCATCATCATAATCGTCATCATAATCATCATAATAGTCATCATAAGCGCCATCATAATCATCATAATAGTCATCATAATCGTCATCATTATAGTCATCATAACCATCATCATAATCATCATCATAATCATCATCATAATCATCATCATAATCATCATCATAATCATCGTCATAATCATCATCATAGTCATCATCATAATCATCATCATAATCATCATCATAACCGTCATCATAATCATCATCATACTCATCATCATAATCATCATCAGAATCATCATCATAATCATCATCATAATCATCATCATAACCGTCATCATAATCATCATCATACTCATCATCATAATCATCATCAGAATCATCATCATAATCATAATCATAATCATCATCATAATCATCATCATAATCATTATCATAATCATCATCATAATCATCATCAGAATCGTCATCATAATCATCATCATAACCGTCATCATAATCATCATCATAATAGTCATCATAATCGTCATCATTATAGTCATCATAATCATCATCGTAATCATCATCATAATCATCATCATAATCATCATCATAATCATCATCATAATCATCATCATAATCATCATCATAATCATCATCATAACCATCATCATAATCATTATCATAATCATCATCATAATCATCATCATAAGCGTCATCATAATCAGCATCAGAGTCATCATCATAATCATCATCATAATCGTCTTCATAATCGTCATCATAATCGTCATCATAATCGTCATCATAATCGTCATCATAATCATCATCATAATCGTCATCATAATCATCATCATGATCATCATCATAATCATCATCATAATCATCATCACAATCATCATCATAATCATCATCATAATCATCATCATAATGATCATCATTGTCATCATCATAATAGTCCTCATAATTGTCGTCTTTATAGTCATCAGACTCATCATAATCGTCATCATAATAGTCATCATAATCGTCATCATGATAGTCATCATAATCATCATCATAATCATCATCATAATCATCATCATATTCATCATCATAGTCATCATCATAATCATTATCATAATCATTATCATAACCGTCATCATAATCATCATCATAATCATCATCATAATCATCATCATATTCATCATCATAGTCATCATCATAATCATTATCATAATCATTATCATAACCGTCATCATAATCATCGTCATAATCATCATTAAAATCATCATAATCATCATCATAATCATCATCATAATCATCATCATATTCATCATCATAGTCATCATCATAATCATTATCATAATCATCATCGTAACCGTCATCATAATCATCATCATTGTCATCATCATAATAGTCCTCATAATCGTCATCATTATAGTCATCGTAATCATCATCATAATCATCATCATAATCATCATCATATTCATCATCATAGTCATCATCATAATCATCATCATAATCATCATCATAATCATCATCATAATCATCATTATAATCATCATCATAATCATCATTATAATCATCATCATAATCATCATCATAATCATCATCATAATCATCATCGTAATCATTATCATAACCGTCATCATAATCATCATCATAATCATCATCATAATCATCATCATAATCATCATCATAATGATCATCATAATCATCATCATAATATTCATCATAATCATCATCATAATCATCATCATAATCATCATCATAATCATCATCATAATCATCATCATAATCATTATCATAATCGTCATCATAGTCATCATCATAATAGTCACCATAATCGTCATCATAATCGTCATCATTATAGTCATCATTATAGTCATCATAATCATCATCATAATCATCACCATAATCATCATCATAACCATCATCATAATGATCATCATAATCATCATCATAATGATCACCGCAATCATCATCATAATCATCATCATATACACTAACATAATCATCACCATAATATTCATCATAATCATGATCATAATCATGAGAATAATCATCATCATAATCATTATCATAATCATCATCATAATCATCGTCATAATCATCATCACAATCATCATCATAATCATCATCATAATCATCATCATAATGATCATCATTGTCATCATCATAATCATCATCATACTCATCACCATAATCATCATCATAATCAGCATCATACTCATCACCATAATCATCATCATAATCATCATTATAATCATCATCATAATCATCATCATAATCATCATCATAATCATCATCGTAATCATTATCATAACCGTCATCATAATCATCATCATAATCATCATCATAATCATCATCATAATCATCATCATAATGATCATCATAATCATCATCATAATATTCATCATAATCATCATCATAATCATCATCATAATCATCATCATTATCATCATCATAATCACCATCATAATCATCATCATAATCATCATCATAATCAGCATCATACTCATCACCATAATCATCATCATAATCATCATTATAATCATCATCATAATCATCATCATAATCATCATCATAATCATCATCATAATCATCATTATAATCATCATCATAATCATCATCATAATCATCATCATAATCGTCATCATAATCGTCATCATCATCGTCATCATAATCATCATAATCATCATCATAATCATCATCATAACCGTCATCATAATCAGCATCATAGTCATCATCATAATCATCATCATAATCATCATCATAATCATCATCATAATCGTCATCATAATCGTCATCATAATCGTCATCATTATACTCATCATAATCATCATCATAATCGTCATCATAGTCATCATCATAATCGTCATCATTATACTCATCATAATCATCATCATAATCATCATTATAGTCATCGTCATAATCATCATCATAATAATCATCACAATCATCATCATAATCATCATCATAATCATAATCATAATCATCATCATAACCGTCAACGTAATCAGCATCATAGTCACAGTCATAATAGTCATCATAATCATCATCATAATCATCATCACAATCATCATCATAATCATCATCATAATCATCATCATAATCATCATCATAATCATCATCATAATCATCATCATAATCATCATCATAATCGTCATCATGGTCATCATAATCATCATTATAGTCATCATCATAATCATCATCATAATCATCATCATAATCATCATCATGATCATCATCATAATCATCATCACAATCATCATCATAATCATCATCATAATCATCATCATAATGATCATCATTGTCATCATCATAATAGTCCTCATAATCGTCGTCTTTATAGTCATCAGACTCATCATAATCATCATCATAATAGTCATCATAATAGTCATCATTATCGTCATCATTATAGTCATAATAATCATTATCATAGTCATCATCATAATAGTCCTCATAATCGTCATCATAATCATCATCATAATCATCATCATAACCGTCATCATAATCATCATCATAATCATCATCATAATCATCATCATAATCATCATCATAATCATCGTCATAATCATCATCATAGTCATCATCATAATCATCATCATAATCATCATCATAATCATCATGATAATCATCATCATAATCATCATCATAATCATCATCATAATCATCATCATAATATTCATCATAATCATCATCATAATCATTATCATAATCGTCATCATAGTCATCATCATAATCGTCATCATAATCATCATCATAGTCATCATCATAATCATCATCATAATTATCAATATAATCATCATCATAATCATGATCATAATCATCATCATGGTCATCATCATAATCGTCATCATAATCATCATAATAGTCATCATAAGCGCCATCATAATCATCATAATAGTCATCATAATCGTCATCATTATAGTCATCATAATCATCATCATAATCATCATCATATTCAGCATCATAATCATCATCATAATCATTACCATAATCATCATCATAGTCATCATCATAATCATCATCATAATCATCATTATAACCGTCATCATAATCATCATCATAATCATCATCATAATCATCATCAGAATCATCTACATAATCATAATCATAATCATCATCATAATCATCATCATAATCATTCTCATAATCATCATCATAATCATCATCAGAATCATCATCATAATCATAATCATAATCATCATCATAATCATCATCATAACCATTATCATAATCATCATCATAATCATCGTCATAATCGTCATCATAATCGTCATCATAATCATCATCATAGTCATCATCATAATCATCATCATAATTATCAATATAATCATCATCATAATCATCATCATAACGATCATCATGGTCATCATCATAATCGTCATCATAATCATCATAATAGTCATCATAAGCGCCATCATAATCATCATAATAGTCATCATAATCGTCATCATTATAGTCATCATAACCATCATCATAATCATCATCATAATCATCATCATAATCATCATCATCATCATCATCATAATCATCGTCATAATCATCATAATAGTCATCATAATCGTCATCATTATAGTCATCATAATCATCATCGTAATCATTATCATAACCGTCATCATAATCATCATCATAATCATCATCATAATCATCATCATAATCATCATCATAATGATCATCATAATCATCATCATAATATTCATCATAATCATCATCATAATCATCATCATAATCATCATCATTATCATCATCATAATCACCATCATAATCAGCATCATAATCATCATCATAATCAGCATCATACTCATCACCATAATCATCATCATAATCATCATTATAATCATCATCATAATCATCATCATAATCATCATCATAATCATCATCATAATCATCATTATAATCATCATCATAATCATCATCATAATCATCATCATAATCGTCATCATAATCGTCATCATCATCGTCATCATAATCATCATAATCATCATCATAATCATCATCATAACCGTCATCATAATCAGCATCATAGTCATCATCATAATCATCATCATAATCATCATCATAATCATCATCATAATCGTCATCATAATCGTCATCATAATCGTCATCATTATACTCATCATAATCATCATCATAATCGTCATCATAGTCATCATCATAATCGTCATCATAGTCATCATCATAATAGTCATCATAATCGTCATCATTATACTCATCATAATCATCATCATAATCATCATTATAGTCATCGTCATAATCATCATCATAATAATCATCACAATCATCATCATAATCATCATCATAATCATAATCATAATCATCATCATAACCGTCAACGTAATCAGCATCATAGTCACAGTCATAATAGTCATCATAATCATCATCATAATCATCATCACAATCATCATCATAATCATCATCATAATCATCATCATAATCATCATCATAATCATCATCATAATCATCATCATAATCGTCATCATGGTCATCATAATCATCATTATAGTCATCATCATAATCATCATCATAATCATCATCATAATCATCATCATGATCATCATCATAATCATCATCACAATCATCATCATAATCATCATCATAATCATCATCATAATGATCATCATTGTCATCATCATAATAGTCCTCATAATCGTCGTCTTTATAGTCATCAGACTCATCATAATCATCATCATAATAGTCATCATAATAGTCATCATTATCGTCATCATTATAGTCATAATAATCATTATCATAGTCATCATCATAATAGTCCTCATAATCGTCATCATAATCATCATCATAATCATCATCATAACCGTCATCATAATCATCATCATAATCATCATCATAATCATCATCATAATCATCATCATAATCATCGTCATAATCATCATCATAGTCATCATCATAATCATCATCATAATCATCATCATAATCATCATCATAATCATCATCATAATCATCATCATAATCATCATCATAATCATCATCATAATATTCATCATAATCATCATCATAATCATTATCATAATCGTCATCATAGTCATCATCATAATCGTCATCATAATCATCATCATAGTCATCATCATAATCATCATCATAATTATCAATATAATCATCATCATAATCATGATCATAATCATCATCATGGTCATCATCATAATCGTCATCATAATCATCATAATAGTCATCATAAGCGCCATCAGAATCATCATCATAATCATAATCATAATCATCATCATAATCATCATCATACCCATTATCATAATCATCATCATAATCATCGTCATAATCGTCATCATAATCGTCATCATAATCATCATCATAGTCATCATCATAATCATCATCATAATTATCAATATAATCATCATCATAATCATCATCATAACGATCATCATGGTCATCATCATAATCGTCATCATAATCATCATAATAGTCATCATAAGCGCCATCATAATCATCATAATAGTCATCATAATCGTCATCATTATAGTCATCATAACCATCATCATAATCATCATCATAATCATCATCATAATCATCATCATCATCATCATCATAATCATCGTCATAATCATCATAATAGTCATCATAATCGTCATCATTATAGTCATCATAATCATCATCGTAATCATTATCATAACCGTCATCATAATCATCATCATAATCATCATCATAATCATCATCATAATCATCATCATAATGATCATCATAATCATCATCATAATATTCATCATAATCATCATCATAATCATCATCATAATCATCATCATTATCATCATCATAATCACCATCATAATCATCATCATAATCATCATCATAATCAGCATCATACTCATCACCATAATCATCATCATAATCATCATTATAATCATCATCATAATCATCATCATAATCATCATCATAATCATCATCATAATCATCATTATAATCATCATCATAATCATCATCATAATCATCATCATAATCGTCATCATAATCGTCATCATCATCGTCATCATAATCATCATAATCATCATCATAATCATCATCATAACCGTCATCATAATCAGCATCATAGTCATCATCATAATCATCATCATAATCATCATCATAATCATCATCATAATCGTCATCATAATCGTCATCATAATCGTCATCATTATACTCATCATAATCATCATCATAATCGTCATCATAGTCATCATCATAATCGTCATCATAGTCATCATCATAATAGTCATCATAATCGTCATCATTATACTCATCATAATCATCATCATAATCATCATCATAACCATTATCATAATCATCATCATAATCATCGTCATAATCGTCATCATAATCGTCATCATAATCATCATCATAGTCATCATCATAATCATCATCATAATTATCAATATAATCATCATCATAATCATCATCATAACGATCATCATGGTCATCATCATAATCGTCATCATAATCATCATAATAGTCATCATAAGCGCCATCATAATCATCATAATAGTCATCATAATCGTCATCATTATAGTCATCATAACCATCATCATAATCATCATCATAATCATCATCATAATCATCATCATCATCATCATCATAATCATCGTCATAATCATCATAATAGTCATCATAATCGTCATCATTATAGTCATCATAATCATCATCGTAATCATTATCATAACCGTCATCATAATCATCATCATAATCATCATCATAATCATCATCATAATAGTCATCATAATAGTCATCATAATCGTCATCATGATAGTCATCATAATCACCATCATAATCATCATCATAATCATCATCATAATCATCATCATAATCAGCATCATACACATCACCATAATCATCATCATAATCATCATTATAATCATCATCATAATCATCATCATAATCATCATCATAATCATCATCATAATCATCATTATAATCATCATCATAATCATCATCATAATCATCATCATAATCATCATCATAATCATCATCATAATCGTCATCATAATCGTCATCATAATCGTCATCATTATACTCATCATAATCATCATCATAATCGTCATCATAGTCATCATCATAATCGTCATCATAGTCATCATCATAATAGTCATCATAATCGTCATCATTATACTCATCATAATCATCATCATAATCATCATTATAGTCATCGTCATAATCATCATCATAATAATCATCACAATCATCATCATAATCATCATCATAATCATAATCATAATCATCATCATAACCGTCAACGTAATCAGCATCATAGTCACAGTCATAATAGTCATCATAATCATCATCATAATCATCATCACAATCATCATCATAATCATCATCATAATCATCATCATAATCATCATCATAATCATCATCATAATCATCATCATAATCGTCATCATGGTCATCATAATCATCATTATAGTCATCATCATAATCATCATCATAATCATCATCATAATCATCATCATGATCATCATCATAATCATCATCACAATCATCATCATAATCATCATCATAATCATCATCATAATGATCATCATTGTCATCATCATAATAGTCCTCATAATCGTCGTCTTTATAGTCATCAGACTCATCATAATCATCATCATAATAGTCATCATAATAGTCATCATTATCGTCATCATTATAGTCATAATAATCATTATCATAGTCATCATCATAATAGTCCTCATAATCGTCATCATAATCATCATCATAATCATCATCATAACCGTCATCATAATCATCATCATAATCATCATCATAATCATCATCATAATCATCATCATAATCATCGTCATAATCATCATCATAGTCATCATCATAATCATCATCATAATCATCATCATAATCATCATCATAATCATCATCATAATCATCATCATAATCATCATCATAATCATCATCATAATATTCATCATAATCATCATCATAATCATTATCATAATCGTCATCATAGTCATCATCATAATCGTCATCATAATCATCATCATAGTCATCATCATAATCATCATCATAATTATCAATATAATCATCATCATAATCATGATCATAATCATCATCATGGTCATCATCATAATCGTCATCATAATCATCATAATAGTCATCATAAGCGCCATCATAATCATCATAATAGTCATCATAATCGTCATCATTATAGTCATCATAATCATCATCATAATCATCATCATATTCAGCATCATAATCATCATCATAATCATTATCATAATCATCATCATAATCATCATCATAATCATCATCATAATCATCATCGTAATCATCGTCATAATCATCATCATAGTCATCATCATAATCATCATCATAATCATCATCATAATCATCATCATAATCATCATCATAATCATCATCATAATCATCATCATAATCATCATCATAATATTCATCATAATCATCATCATAATCATTATCATAATCGTCATCATAGTCATCATCATAATCGTCATCATAATCATCATCATAGTCATCATCATAATCATCATCATAATTATCAATATAATCATCATCATAATCATGATCATAATCATCATCATGGTCATCATCATAATCGTCATCATAATCATCATAATAGTCATCATAAGCGCCATCATAATCATCATAATAGTCATCATAATCGTCATCATTATAGTTATCATAATCATCATCATAATCATCATCATATTCAGCATCATAATCATCATCATATTCAGCATCATCATCATCATCATAATCATTACCATAATCATCATCATAGTCATCATCATAATCATCATCATAATCATCATTATAACCGTCATCATAATCATCATCATAATCATCATCATAATCATCATCAGAATCATCATCATAATCATAATCATAATCATCATCATAATCATCATCATAATCATTATCATAATCATCATCATAATCATCATCAGAATCATCATCATAATCATAATCATAATCATCATCATAATCATCATCATAACCATTATCATAATCATCATCATAATCATCGTCATAATCGTCATCATAATCATCATCATAGTCATCATCATAATCATCATCATAATTATCAATATAATCATCATCATAATCATCATCATAACGATCATCATGGTCATCATCATAATCGTCATCATAATCATCATAATAGTCATCATAAGCGCCATCATAATCATCATAATAGTCATCATAATCGTCATCATTATAGTCATCATAACCATCATCATAATCATCATCATACTCATCATCATAATCATCATCATAATCATCATCATAATCATCATCATAATCATCGTCATAATCATCATCATAGTCATCATCATAATCATCATCATAATCATCATCATAATCATCATCATAATCATCATCATAATCATCATCATAATCATCATCATAATCATCATCATAATCATTATCATAATCATCATCATAATCATCATCATAACCGTCATCATAATCAGCATCAGAGTCATCATCATAATCATCATCATAATCGTCTTCATAATCGTCATCATAATCGTCATCATAATCGTCATCATAATCGTCATCATAATCATCATCATAATCGTCATCATAATCATCATCATGATCATCATCATAATCATCATCATAATCATCATCATGATCATCATCATAATCATCATCACAATCATCATCATAATCATCATCATAATCATCATCATAATGATCATCATTGTCATCATCATAATAGTCCTCATAATTGTCGTCTTTATAGTCATCAGACTCATCATAATCATCATCATAATAGTCATCATAATAGTCATCATAATCGTCATCATGATAGTCATCATAATCACCATCATAATCATCATCATAATCATCATCATAATCATCATCATAATCAGCATCATACACATCACCATAATCATCATCATAATCATCATTATAATCATCATCATAATCATCATCATAATCATCATCATAATCATCATCATAATCATCATTATAATCATCATCATAATCATCATCATAATCATCATCATAATCGTCATCATAATCGTCATCATCATCGTCATCATAATCATCATAATCATCATCATAATCATCATCATAACCGTCATCATAATCAGCATCATAGTCATCATCATAATCATCATCATAATCATCATCATAATCAGCATCATAATCGTCATCATAATCGTCATCATAATCGTCATCATTATACTCATCATAATCATCATCATAATCGTCATCATAGTCATCATCATAATCGTCATCATAGTCATCATCATAATAGTCATCATAATCGTCATCATTATACTCATCATAATCATCATCATAATCATCATTATAATCATCATAGTCATCATCATAATCATCATCATAATCATCATCATATTCATCATCATATTCATCATCATAGTCATCATCATAATCATTATCATAATCATTATCATAACCGTCATCATAATCATCACCATTGTCATCATCATAATAGTCCTCATAATCGTCATCATAATCATCATCATAACCGTCATCATAATCATCATCAGAATCATCATCATAATCATAATCATAATCATCATCATAATCATGATCATAATCATTATCATAATCATCATCATAATCATCATCATATTCATCATCATAGTCATCATCATAATCATTATCATAATCATTATCATAACCGTCATCACAATCATCATCATAATCATCATCATAATCGTCATCATAGTCATCATCATAATAGTCATCATAATCGTCATCATTATACTCATCTTAATCATCATCATAATCATCATTATAATCATAATAATCATCATCATAATCATCATCATAATGATCATCATATTCATCATCATAGCCATCATCATAATCATTATCATAATCATTATCATAACCGTCATCATAATCATCACCATTGTCATCATCATAATAGTCCTCATAATCGTCATCATTATAGTCATCATAATCATCATCATAATCATCATCATGGTCATCATCATAATCGTCATCATAATCATCATAATAGTCATCATAAGCGCCATCATAATCATCATAATAGTCATCATAATCGTCATCATTATAGTCATCATAATCATCATCATAATCATCATCATATTCAGCATCATAATCATCATCATAATCATTACCATAATCATCATCATAGTCATCATCATTATCATCATCATAATCATCATTATAACCGTCATCATAATCATCATCATAATCATCATCATAATCATCATCAGAATCATCATCATAATCATAATCATAATCATCATCATAATCATCATCATAATCATTATCATAATCATCATCATAATCATCATCAGAATCATCATCATAATCATAATCATAATCATCATCATAATCATCATCATAACCATTATCATAATCATCATCATAATCATCGTCATAATCGTCATCATAATCATCATCATAGTCATCATCATAATCATCATCATAATCATCATCATAATCATCATCATAATCATCATCATAATCATTATCATAATCATCATCATAATCATCATCATAACCGTCATCATAATCAGCATCAGAGTCATCATCATAATCATCATCATAATCATTATCATAACCGTCATCATAATCATCACCATTGTCATCATCATAATCATCATTATAATCATCATCATAATCATCATCATAATCATCATCATAATCATCATCATAATCATCATTATAATCATCATCATAATCATCATCATAATCATCATCATAATCGTCATCATAATCGTCATCATCATCGTCATCATAATCATCATAATCATCATCATAATCATCATCATAACCGTCATCATAATCAGCATCATAGTCATCATCATAATCATCATCATAATCATCATCATAATCATCATCATAATCGTCATCATAATCGTCATCATAATCGTCATCATTATACTCATCATAATCATCATCATAATCGTCATCATAGTCATCATCATAATCGTCATCATAGTCATCATCATAATAGTCATCATAATCGTCATCATTATACTCATCATAATCATCATCATAATCATCATTATAGTCATCGTCATAATCATCATCATAATAATCATCACAATCATCATCATAATCATCATCATAATCATAATCATAATCATCATCATAACCGTCAACGTAATCAGCATCATAGTCACAGTCATAATAGTCATCATAATCATCATCATAATCATCATCACAATCATCATCATAATCATCATCATAATCATCATCATAATCATCATCATAATCATCATCATAATCATCATCATAATCGTCATCATGGTCATCATAATCATCATTATAGTCATCATCATAATCATCATCATAATCATCATCGTAATCATCATCATGATCATCATCATAATCATCATCACAATCATCATCATAATCATCATCATAATCATCATCATAATGATCATCATTGTCATCATCATAATAGTCCTCATAATCGTCGTCTTTATAGTCATCAGACTCATCATAATCATCATCATAATAGTCATCATAATAGTCATCATTATCGTCATCATTATAGTCATAATAATCATTATCATAGTTATCATCATAATAGTCCTCATAATCGTCATCATAATCATCATCATAATCATCATCATAACCGTCATCATAATCAGCATCATAGTCATCATCATAATCATCATCATAATCATCATCATAATCATCATCATAATCGTCATCATAATCGTCATCATAATCGTCATCATTATACTCATCATAATCATCATCATAATCGTCATCATAGTCATCATCATAATCGTCATCATAGTCATCATCATAATAGTCATCATAATCGTCATCATTATACTCATCATAATCATCATCATAATCATCATTATAGTCATCATCATAATCATCATCATAATCATCATCGTAATCATCGTCATAATCATCATCATAGTCATCATCATAATCATCATCATAATCATCATCATAATATTCATCATAATCATCATCATAATCATTATCATAATCGTCATCATAGTCATCATCATAATCGTCATCATAATCATCATCATAGTCATCATCATAATCATCATCATAATTATCAATATAATCATCATCATAATCATGATCATAATCATCATCATGGTCATCATCATAATCGTCATCATAATCATCATAATAGTCATCATAAGCGCCATCATAATCATCATAATAGTCATCATAATCGTCATCATTATAGTTATCATAATCATCATCATAATCATCATCATATTCAGCATCATAATCATCATCATATTCAGCATCATCATCATCATCATAATCATTACCATAATCATCATCATAGTCATCATCATAATCATCATCATAATCATCATTATAACCGTCATCATAATCATCATCATAATCATCATCATAATCATCATCAGAATCATCATCATAATCATAATCATAATCATCATCATAATCATCATCATAATCATTATCATAATCATCATCATAATCATCATCAGAATCATCATCATAATCATAATCATAATCATCATCATAATCATCATCATAACCATTATCATAATCATCATCATAATCATCGTCATAATCGTCATCATAATCATCATCATAGTCATCATCATAATCATCATCATAATTATCAATATAATCATCATCATAATCATCATCATAACGATCATCATGGTCATCATCATAATCGTCATCATAATCATCATAATAGTCATCATAAGCGCCATCATAATCATCATAATAGTCATCATAATCGTCATCATTATAGTCATCATAACCATCATCATAATCATCATCATACTCATCATCATAATCATCATCATAATCATCATCATAATCATCATCATAATCATCGTCATAATCATCATCATAGTCATCATCATAATCATCATCATAATCATCATCATAATCATCATCATAATCATCATCATAATCATCATCATAATCATCATCATAATCATCATCATAATTATTATCATAATCATCATCATAATCATCATCATAACCGTCATCATAATCAGCATCAGAGTCATCATCATAATCATCATCATAATCGTCTTCATAATCGTCATCATAATCGTCATCATAATCGTCATCATAATCGTCATCATAATCATCATCATAATCGTCATCATAATCATCATCATGATCATCATCATAATCATCATCATAATCATCATCATGATCATCATCATAATCATCATCACAATCATCATCATAATCATCATCATAATCATCATCATAATGATCATCATTGTCATCATCATAATAGTCCTCATAATTGTCGTCTTTATAGTCATCAGACTCATCATAATCATCATCATAATAGTCATCATAATAGTCATCATAATCGTCATCATGATAGTCATCATAATCACCATCATAATCATCATCATAATCATCATCATAATCATCATCATAATCAGCATCATACACATCACCATAATCATCATCATAATCATCATTATAATCATCATCATAATCATCATCATAATCATCATCATAATCATCATCATAATCATCATTATAATCATCATCATAATCATCATCATAATCATCATCATAATCGTCATCATAATCGTCATCATCATCGTCATCATAATCATCATAATCATCATCATAATCATCATCATAACCGTCATCATAATCAGCATCATAGTCATCATCATAATCATCATCATAATCATCATCATAATCAGCATCATAATCGTCATCATAATCGTCATCATAATCGTCATCATTATACTCATCATAATCATCATCATAATCGTCATCATAGTCATCATCATAATCGTCATCATAGTCATCATCATAATAGTCATCATAATCGTCATCATTATACTCATCATAATCATCATCATAATCATCATTATAATCATCATAGTCATCATCATAATCATCATCATAATCATCATCATATTCATCATCATATTCATCATCATAGTCATCATCATAATCATTATCATAATCATTATCATAACCGTCATCATAATCATCACCATTGTCATCATCATAATAGTCCTCATAATCGTCATCATAATCATCATCATAACCGTCATCATAATCATCATCAGAATCATCATCATAATCATAATCATAATCATCATCATAATCATGATCATAATCATTATCATAATCATCATCATAATCATCATCATATTCATCATCATAGTCATCATCATAATCATTATCATAATCATTATCATAACCGTCATCACAATCATCATCATAATCATCATCATAATCGTCATCATAGTCATCATCATAATAGTCATCATAATCGTCATCATTATACTCATCTTAATCATCATCATAATCATCATTATAATCATAATAATCATCATCATAATCATCATCATAATGATCATCATATTCATCATCATAGCCATCATCATAATCATTATCATAATCATTATCATAACCGTCATCATAATCATCACCATTGTCATCATCATAATAGTCCTCATAATCGTCATCATTATAGTCATCATAATCATCATCATAATCATCATCATGGTCATCATCATAATCGTCATCATAATCATCATAATAGTCATCATAAGCGCCATCATAATCATCATAATAGTCATCATAATCGTCATCATTATAGTCATCATAATCATCATCATAATCATCATCATATTCAGCATCATAATCATCATCATAATCATTACCATAATCATCATCATAGTCATCATCATTATCATCATCATAATCATCATTATAACCGTCATCATAATCATCATCATAATCATCATCATAATCATCATCAGAATCATCATCATAATCATAATCATAATCATCATCATAATCATCATCATAATCATTATCATAATCATCATCATAATCATCATCAGAATCATCATCATAATCATAATCATAATCATCATCATAATCATCATCATAACCATTATCATAATCATCATCATAATCATCGTCATAATCGTCTTCATAATCATCATCATAGTCATCATCATAATCATCATCATAATCATCATCATAATCATCATCATAATCATCATCATAATCATTATCATAATCATCATCATAATCATCATCATAACCGTCATCATAATCAGCATCAGAGTCATCATCATAATCATCATCATAATCATTATCATAACCGTCATCATAATCATCACCATTGTCATCATCATAATAGTCCTCATAATCGTCATCATTATAGTCATCATAATCATCATCATAATCGTCATCATAGTCATCATCATAATAGTCATCATAATCGGCATCATTATAGACGTCGTAATCATAATCATAATCATCATCATAATCATCATCATAATGATCATCATAATCATCATCATAATGATCATCGTAATCATCATCATAATCATCATCATAATATTCATAATAATCATCATCATAATCATTATCATAATCATCATCATAATCATCATCATAATAATCATCATAATCATCATCATAATCATAATCATAATCATCATCATAACCGTCAACGTAATCAGCATCATAGTCACAGTCATAATAGTCATCATAATCGTCATCATAATGATCATCGCAATCATCATCATAATCATCATCATATACATTAACATAATCATCATCATAACATTCATCATAATCATGATCATAATCATGAGCATAATCATCATCATAATCATTATCATAATCATCATCATAATCATCGTCATAATCATCATCACAATCATCATCATAACCGTCATCATAATAATCATCATAATAGTCATCATAATCGTCATCATTATAGTCATCATAATCATCATCATAATCATCATCATAATCATCATCATAATCATCATCATAATCGTCATCATAATCATCATAATCATCATCATAACCGTCATCATAACCGTCATCATAATCAGCATCATAGTCATCATCATAATCATCATCATAATCATCATCATAATCATCATCATAATCGTCATCATAATCATCATCATAATCATCATCATAATCATCATCATATTCAGCATCATAATCATCATCATAATCATTACCATAATCGTCATCATAGCCATCATCATAATCATCATCATAATCATCATCATAATCATCATCATAACATTCACCATAATCATCATCGTAATCATGAGCATAATCATCATCATAGTCATCATCATAATCGTCATCGTAATCATCATCATAGTCATCATCATAATCATCATCATAGTCATCATCATAATAGTCCTCATGATCGTCATCATAATCATCATCATAATCATCATCATAATCATCATCATAATCATCATCATAATCATCATCATAATCATCATCATAATCATCATCATAATCATCATCATAAACATCATCATAATCATCATCATAATCATCATCATAATCATCATCATAATATTCATCATAATCATCATCATAATCATTATCATAATCGTCATCATAATCATCATCATAACCGTCATCATAATTATCATCATAATCATTATCATAATCGTCATCATAGTCATCATCATGATGGTCATCATAATCATCATCATAATCATCATCATAATCATCATCATAATCATCATCATTGTCATCATCATAATCATAATCATAATCATCATCATAACCGTCAACGTAATCAGCATCCTAGTCACAGTCATAATAGTCATCATAATCATCATCATAATCGTCATGATGGTCATCATAATCATAATCATAATCATCATCATAATCATGATCAAAATTATTATCATAATCATCATCATAATCATCGTCATAATCATCATCATAATCATCATCATAACCGTCATCATAATCAGCATCAGCGTCATCATCATAATCATCATCATAATCGTCTTCATCATCGTCATCATAATCGTCATCATAATCGTCATCATAATCGTCATCATAATCGTCATCATAATCGTCATCATAATCATCATCATAATCATCATCATAATAATCATCATAATCATCATCATAATCATAATCATAATCATCATCATAACCGTCAACGTAATCAGCATCATAGTCACAGTCATAATAGTCATCATAATCATCATCATAATCATCATCATAATCGTCATCATGGTCATCATAATCATCATTATAGTCATCATCATAATCATCATCATAATCATCATCATAATCATCATCATGATCATCATCATAATCATCATCACAATCATCATCATAATCATCACCATAATGATCATCATAATCATCATCATAATATTCATCATAATCATCATCATAATCATCATCATAATCATCATCATAATCATCATCATTATCATCATCATAATCACCATCATAATCATCATCATAATCATCATCATAATCAGCATCATACTCATCACCATAATCATCATCATAATCATCATTATAATCATCATCATAATCATCATCATAATCATCATCATAATCATCATCATAATCATCATCATAATCATCATCATAATCATCATCATAATCATCATCATAATCGTCATCATAATCGTCATCATCATCGTCATCATAATCATCATCATAATCGTCATCATAATCGTCATCATAATCGTCATCATTATACTCATCATAATCATCATCATAATCGTCATCATAGTCATCATCATAATAGTCATCATAATCGTCATCATTATACACATCATAATCATCATCATAATCATAATTATAGTCATCGTCATAATCATCATCATAATAATCATCACAATCATCATCATAATCATCATCATAATCATAATCATAATCATCATCATAACCGTCAACGTAATCAGCATCATAGTCACAGTCATAATAGTCATCATAATCATCATCATAATCATCATCACAATCATCATCATAATCATCATCATAATCATCATCATTGTCATCATCATAATCATAATCATAATCATCATCATAACCGTCAACGTAATCAGCATCCTAGTCACAGTCATAATAGTCATCATAATCATCATCATAATCGTCATGATGGTCATCATAATCATAATCATAATCATCATCATAATCATGATCAAAATCATTATCATAATCATCATCATAATCATCGTCATAATCATCATCATAATCATCATCATAACCGTCATCATAATCAGCATCAGAGTCATCATCATAATCATCATCATAATCGTCTTCATCATCGTCATCATAATCGTCATCATAATCGTCATCATAATCGTCATCATAATCGTCATCATAATCGTCATCATAATCATCATCATAATCATCATCATAATAATCATCATAATCATCATCATAATCATAATCATAATCATCATCATAACCGTCAACGTAATCAGCATCATAGTCACAGTCATAATAGTCATCATAATCATCATCATAATCATCATCATAATCGTCATCATGGTCATCATAATCATCATTATAGTCATCATCATAATCATCATCATAATCATCATCATAATCATCATCATGATCATCATCATAATCATCATCACAATCATCATCATAATCATCATCATAATCATCATCATAATGATCATCATTGTCATCATCATAATAGTCCTCATAATCGTCGTCTTTATAGTCATCAGACTCATCATAATCATCATCATAATAGTCATCATAATAGTCATCATTATCGTCATCATTATAGTCATAATAATCATTATCATAGTCATCATCATAATAGTCCTCATAATTGTCATCATAATCATCATCATAATCATCATCATAACCGTCATCATAATCATCATCATAGTCATCATCATAATCATCATCATAATTATCAATATAATCATCATCATAATCATCATCATAACGATCATCATGGTCATCATCATAATCGTCATCATAATCATCATAATAGTCATCATAAGCGCCATCATAATCATCATAATAGTCATCATAATCGTCATCATTATAGTCATCATAACCATCATCATAATCATCATCATAATCATCATCATAATCATCATCATAATCATCATCATAATCATCGTCATAATCATCATCATAGTCATCATCATAATCATCATCATAGTCATCATCATAATCATCATCATAATTATCAATATAATCATCATCATAATCATCATCATAACGATCATCATGATCATCATCATAATCATCATCATAATCATCATCATGATCATCATCATAATCATCATCACAATCATCATCATAATCATCATCATAATCATCATCATAATGATCATCATTGTCATCATCATAATAGTCCTCATAATTGTCGTCTTTATAGTCATCAGACTCATCATAATCATCATCATAATAGTCATCATAATAGTCATCATAATCGTCATCCTGATAGTGATCATAATCATCATCATAATCATCATCATAATCATCATCATATTCATCATCATAGTCATCATCATAATCATTATCATAATCATTATCATAACCGTCATCATAATCATCATCATAATCATCATCATATTCATCATCATAGTCATCATCATAATCATTATCATAATCATTATCATAACCGTCATCATAATCATCATCATAATCATCATCATAATCATCATCATAATCATCATCATAATCATCATCATAATCATCATCATAATCATCATCATAATCATCATCATAAACATCATCATAATCATCATCATAATCATCATCATAATCATCATCATAATATTCATCATAATCATCATCATAATCATTATCATAATCGTCATCATAATCATCATCATAACCGTCATCATAATTATCATCATAATCATTATCATAATCGTCATCATAGTCATCATCATGATGGTCATCATAATCATCATCATAATCATCATCATAATCATCATCATAATCATCATCATTGTCATCATCATAATCATAATCATAATCATCATCATAACCGTCAACGTAATCAGCATCCTAGTCACAGTCATAATAGTCATCATAATCATCATCATAATCGTCATGATGGTCATCATAATCATAATCATAATCATCATCATAATCATGATCATAATCATTATCATAATCATCATCATAATCATCGTCATAATCATCATCATAATCATCATCATAACCGTCATCATAATCAGCATCAGAGTCATCATCATAATCATAATCATAATCATCATCATAACCGTCAACGTAATCAGCATCCTAGTCACAGTCATAATAGTCATCATAATCATCATCATAATCGTCATGATGGTCATCATAGTCATAATCATAATCATCATCATAATCATTATCATAATCATCATCATAATCATCATCAGAATCATCATCATAATCATCATCATAACCGTCACCATAATCATCATCATAATAGTCATCATAATCGTCATCATTATAGTCATCATAATCATCATCGTAATCATCATCATAATCATCATCATAATCATCATCATAATCATCATCATAATCATCATCATAATCATCATCATAATCATCATCATAATCATCATCATAATCATCATTAAAATCATCATAATCATCATCATAATCATCATCATAATCATCATCATATTCATCATCATAGTCATCATCATAATCATTATCATAATCATCATCATAACCGTCATCATAATCATCATCATTGTCATCATCATAATAGTCCTCATAATCGTCATCATTATAGTCATCATAATCATCATCATAATCATCATCATAATATTCATCATAATCATCATCATAATCATCATCATAATCATCATCATAATCATCATCATTATCATCATCATAATCACCATCATAATCATCATCATAATCATCATCATAATCAGCATCATACTCATCACCATAATCATCATCATAATCATCATTATAATCATCATCATAATCATCATCATAATCATCATCATAATCATCATCATAATCATCATTATAATCATCATCATAATCATCATCATAATCATCATCATAATCGTCATCATAATCGTCATCATCATCGTCATCATAATCATCATCATAATCGTCATCATAATCGTCATCATAATCGTCATCATTATACTCATCATAATCATCATCATAATCGTCATCATAGTCATCATCATAATCGTCATCATAGTCATCATCATAATAGTCATCATAATCGTCATCATTATACACATCATAATCATCATCATAATCATCATTATAGTCATCGTCATAATCATCATCATAATAATCATCACAATCATCATCATAATCATCATCATAATCATAATCATAATCATCATCATAACCGTCAACGTAATCAGCATCATAGTCACAGTCATAATAGTCATCATAATCATCATCATAATCATCATCACAATCATCATCATAATCATCATCATAATCATCATCATAATCATCATCATAATCATCATCATAATCGTCATCATGGTCATCATAATCATCATTATAGTCATCATCATAATCATCATCATAATCATCATCATAATCATCATCATGATCATCATCATAATCATCATCACAATCATCATCATAATCATCATCATAATCATTATCATAATCATCATCATAATCATCATCATAAGCGTCATCATAATCAGCATCAGAGTCATCATCATAATCATCATCATAATCGTCTTCATAATCGTCATCATAATCGTCAACATAATCGTCATCATAATCGTCATCATAATCGTCATCATAATCATCATCATAATCGTCATCATAATCATCATCATGATCATCATCATAATCATCATCATAATCATCATCATGATCATCATCATAATCATCATCACAATCATCATCATAATCATCATCATAATCATCATCATAATGATCATCATTGTCATCATCATAATAGTCCTCATAATTGTCGTCTTTATAGTCATCAGACTCATCATAATCATCATCATAATAGTCATCATAATAGTCATCATAATCGTCATCATGATAGTCATCATAATCATCATCATAATCATCATCATAATCATCATCATATTCATCATCATAGTCATCATCATAATCATTATCATAATCATTATCATAACCGTCATCATAATCATCATCATAATCATCATCATAATCATCATCATATTCATCATCATAGTCATCATCATAATCATTATCATAATCATTATCATAACCGTCATCATAATCATCATCATAATCATCATTAAAATCATCATAATCATCATCATAATCATCATCATAATCATCATCATATTCATCATCATAGTCATCATCATAATCATTATCATAATCATCATCATAACCGTCATCATAATCATCATCATTGTCATCATCATAATAGTCCTCATAATCGTCATCATTATAGTCATCATAATCATCATCATAATCATCATCATAATCATCATCATATTCATCATCATAGTCATCATCATAATCATCATCATAATCATCATCATATTCATCATCATAGTCATCATCATAATCATTATCATAATCATTATCATAACCGTCATCATAATCATCATCATAATCATCATTAAAATCATCATAATCATCATCATAATCATCATCATAATCATCATCATAATCATCACCATAATCATCATCATAACCATCATCATAATGATCATCATAATCATCATCATAATGATCACCGCAATCATCATCATAATCATCATCATATACACTAACATAATCATCATCATAATATTCATCATACTCATCATCATAATCATCATCATAATCATCATCGTAATCATTATCATAACCGTCATCATAATCATCATCATAATCATCATCATAATCATCATCATAATCATCATCATAATGATCATCATAATCATCATCATAATATTCATCATAATCATCATCATAATCATCATCATAATCATCATCATAATCATCATCATTATCATCATCATAATCACCATCATAATCATCATCATAATCATCATCATAATCAGCATCATACTCATCACCATAATCATCATCATAATCATCATTATAATCATCATCATAATCATCATCATAATCATCATCATAATCATCATCATAATCATCATTATAATCATCATCATAATCATCATCATAATCATCATCATAATCGTCATCATAATCGTCATCATCATCGTCATCATAATCATCATCATAATCGTCATCATAATCGTCATCATAATCGTCATCATTATACTCATCATAATCATCATCATAATCGTCATCATAGTCATCATCATAATCGTCATCATAGTCATCATCATAATAGTCATCATAATCGTCATCATTATACACATCATAATCATCATCATAATCATCATCATAATCATCATCATAATGATCATCATTGTCATCATCATAATAGTCCTCATAATCGTCGTCTTTATAGTCATCAGACTCATCATAATCATCATCATAATAGTCATCATAATAGTCATCATTATCGTCATCATTATAGTCATAATAATCATTATCATAGTCATCATCATAATAGTCCTCATAATCGTCATCATAATCATCATCATAATCATCATCATAACCGTCATCATAATCATCATCATAATCATCATCATAATCATCATCATAATCATCATCATAATCATCATTATAATCGTCATCATAACCGTCATCATAATCATCATCATAATCATCATCATAATCATCATCATAATCATCATCATAATCATCATCATAATCGTCATCATAATCGTCATCATCATCGTCATCATAATCATCATAATCATCATCATAGTCATCATCATAATCATCATCATAATTATCAATATAATCATCATCATAATCATGATCATAATCATCATCATGGTCATCATCATAATCGTCATCATAATCATCATAATAGTCATCATAAGCGCCATCATAATCATCATAATAGTCATCATAATCGTCATCATTATAGTCATCATAATCATCATCATAATCATCATCATATTCAGCATCATAATCATCATCATAATCATTACCATAATCATCATCATAGTCATCATCATAATCATCATCATAATCATCATTATAACCGTCATCATAATCATCATCATAATCATCATCATAATCATCATCAGAATCATCATCATAATCATAATCATAATCATCATCATAATCATCATCATAATCATTATCATAATCATCATCATAATCATCATCATAATCATCATCAGAATCATCATCATAATCATCATCATAATCATCATCATAACCATTATCATAATCATCATCATAATCATCGTCATAATCGTCATCATAATCATCATCATAGTCATCATCATAATCATCATCATAATTATCAATATAATCATCATCATAATCATCATCATAACGATCATCATGGTCATCATCATAATCGTCATCATAATCATCATAATAGTCATCATAAGCGCCATCATAATCATCATAATAGTCATCATAATCGTCATCATTATAGTCATCATAACCATCATCATAATCATCATCATAATCATCATCATAATCATCATCATAATCATCATCATATTCATCGTCATAATCATCATAATAGTCATCATAATCGTCATCATTATAGTCATCATAATCATCATCGTATTCATTATCATAACCGTCATCATAATCATCATCATAATCATCATCATAATCATCATCATAATCATCATCATAATGATCATCATAATCATCATCATAATATTCATCATAATCATCATCATAATCATCATCATAATCATCATCATTATCATCATCATAATCACCATCATAATCATCATCATAATCATCATCATAATCAGCATCATACTCATCACCATAATCATCATCATAATCATCATTATAATCATCATCATAATCATCATCATAATCATCATCATAATCATCATCATAATCGTCATTATAATCATCATCATAATCATCATCATAATCATCATCATAATCGTCATCATAATCGTCATCATCATCGTCATCATAATCATCATAATCATCATCATAATCATCATCATAACCGTCATCATAATCAGCATCATAGTCAACATCATAATCATCATCATAATCATCATCATAATCATCATCATAATCGTCATCATAATCGTCATCATAATCATCATCATAATCGTCATCATAATCGTCATCATAATCGTCATCATTATACTCATCATAATCATCATCATAATCGTCATCATAGTCATCATCATAATCGTCATCATAGTCATCATCATAATAGTCATCATAATCGTCATCATTATACTCATCATAATCATCATCATAATCATCATTATAGTCATCGTCATAATCATCATCATAATAATCATCACAATCATCATCATAATCATCATCATAATCATAATCATAATCATCATCATAACCGTCAACGTAATCAGCATCATAGTCACAGTCATAATAGTCATCATAATCATCATCATAATCATCATCACAATCATCATCATAATCATCATCATAATCATCATCATAATCATCATCATAATCATCATCATAATCATCATCATAATCGTCATCATGGTCATCATAATCATCATTATAGTCATCATCATAATCATCATCATAATCATCATCATAATCATCATCATGATCATCATCATAATCATCATCACAATCATCATCATAATCATCATCATAATCATCATCATAATGATCATCATTGTCATCATCATAATAGTCCTCATAATCGTCGTCTTTATAGTCATCAGACTCATCATAATCATCATCATAATAGTCATCATAATAGTCATCATTATCGTCATCATTATAGTCATAATAATCATTATCATAGTCATCATCATAATAGTCCTCATAATCGTCATCATAATCATCATCATAATCATCATCATAACCGTCATCATAATCATCATCATAATCATCATCATAATCATCATCATAATCATCATCATAATCATCGTCATAATCATCATCATAGTCATCATCATAATCATCATCATAATCATCATCATAATCATCATCATAATCATCATCATAATCATCATCATAATCATCATCATAATCATCATCATAATCATCATCATAATATTCATCATAATCATCATCATAATCATTATCATAATCGTCATCATAGTCATCATCATAATCGTCATCATAATCATCATCATAGTCATCATCATAATCATCATCATAATTATCAATATAATCATCATCATAATCATGATCATAATCATCATCATGGTCATCATCATAATCGCCATCATAATCATCATAATAGTCATCATAAGCGCCATCATAATCATCATAATAGTCATCATAATCGTCATCATTATAGTCATCATAATCATCATCATAATCATCATCATATTCAGCATCATAATCATCATCATAATCATTACCATAATCATCATCATAGTCATCATCATAATCATCATCATAATCATCATTATAACCGTCATCATAATCATCATCATAATCATCATCATAATCATCATCAGAATCATCATCATAATCATAATCATAATCATCATCATAATCATCATCATAATCATTATCATAATCATCATCATAATCATCATCAGAATCATCATCATAATCATAATCATAATCATCATCATAATCATCATCATAACCATTATCATAATCATCATCATAATCATCGTCATAATCGTCATCATAATCATCATCATAGTCATCATCATAATCATCATCATAATTATCAATATAATCATCATCATAATCATCATCATAACGATCATCATGGTCATCATCATAATCGTCATCATAATCATCATAATAGACATCATAAGCGCCATCATAATCATCATAATAGTCATCATAATCGTCATCATTATAGTCATCATAACCATCATCATAATCATCATCATAATCATCATCATAATCATCATCATAATCATCATCATAATCATCATCATAATCATCGTCATAATCATCATCATAGTCATCATCATAATCATCATCATAATCATCATCATAATCATCATCATAATCATCATCATAATCATCATCATAATCATCATCATAATCATCATCATAATCATTATCATAATCATCATCATAATCATCATCATAACCGTCATCATAATCAGCATCAGAGTCATCATCATAATCATCATCATAATCGTCTTCATAATCGTCATCATAATCGTCATCATAATCGTCATCATAATCGTCATCATAATCATCATCATAATCGTCATCATAATCATCATCATGATCATCATCATAATCATCATCATAATCAGCATCATGATCATCATCATAATCATCATCACAATCATCATCATAATCATCATCATAATCATCATCATAATGATCATCATTGTCATCATCATAATAGTCCTCATAATTGTCGTCTTTATAGTCATCAGACTCATCATAATCATCATCATAATAGTCATCATAATAGTCATCATAATAGTCATCATAATCGTCATCATGATAGTCATCATAATCATCATCATAATCATCATCATAATCATCATCATATTCATCATCATAGTCATCATCATAATCATTATCATAATCATTATCATAAACGTCATCATAATCATCATCATAATCATCATCATATTCATCATCATAGTCATCATCATAATCATTATCATAATCATTATCATAACCGTCATCATAATCATCATCATAATCATCATTATAATCATCATAATCATCATCATAATCATCATCATAATCATCATCATATTCATCATCATAGTCATCATCATAATCATTATCATAATCATTATCATAACCGTCATCATAATCATCATCATTGTCATCATCATAATAGTCCTCATAATCGTCATCATTATAGTCATCATAATCATCATCATAATCATCATCATAATCATCATCATATTCATCAACATAGTCATCATCATAATCATCATCATAACCGTCATCATAATCATCATCATAATCATTATCATAATCGTCATCATAGTCATCATCATAATAGTCATCATAATCGTCATCATAATCGTCATCATTATAGTCATCATTATAGTCATCATAATCATCATCATAATCATCACCATAATCATCATCATAACCATCATCATAATGATCACCGCAATCATCATCATAATCATCATCATATACACTAACATAATCATCATCATAATATTCATCATAATCATGATCATAATCATGAGCATAATCATCATCATAATCATTATCATAATCATCATCATAATCATCGTCATAATCATCATCACAATCATCATAATAACAGTCATCATAATAATCATCATAATAGTCATCATAATCGTCATCATTATAGTCATCATAATCATCATCATAATCATCATCATAATCATCATCATAATCGTCATCATAATCATCATCATGATCATCATCATAATCGTCATCATAGTCATCATCATAATAGTCATCATAATCGTCATCATAATCGTCATCATTATAGTCATCATTATAGTCATCATAATCATCATCATAATCATCGTCATAATCATCATCACAATCATCATAATAACAGCCATCATAATAATCATCATAATAGTCATCATAATCGTCATCATTATAGTCATCATAATCATCATCATAATCATCATCATGATCATCATCATAATCATCATCACAATCATCATCATAATCATCATCATAATCATCATCATAATGATCATCATTGTCATCATCTTAATAGTCCTCATAATTGTCGTCTTTATAGTCATCAGACTCATCATAATCATCATCATAATAGTCATCATAATAGTCATCATAATCGTCATCATGATAGTCATCATAATCATCATCATAATCATCATCATAATCATCATCATATTCATCATCATAGTCATCATCATAATCATTATCATAATCATTATCATAAACGTCATCATAATCATCATCATAATCATCATCATATTCATCATCATAGTCATCATCATAATCATTATCATAATCATTATCATAACCGTCATCATAATCATCATCATAATCATCATTATAATCATCATAATCATCATCATAATCATCATCATAATCATCATCATATTCATCATCATAGTCATCATCATAATCATTATCATAATCATTATCATAACCGTCATCATAATCATCATCATTGTCATCATCATAATAGTCCTCATAATCGTCATCATTATAGTCATCATAATCATCATCATAATCATCATCATAATCATCATCATATTCATCAACATAGTCATCATCATAATCATCATCATAACCGTCATCATAATCATCATCATAATCATTATCATAATCGTCATCATAGTCATCATCATAATAGTCATCATAATCGTCATCATAATCGTCATCATTATAGTCATCATTATAGTCATCATAATCATCATCATAATCATCACCATAATCATCATCATAACCATCATCATAATGATCATCATAATCATCATCATAATGATCACCGCAATCATCATCATAATCATCATCATATACACTAACATAATCATCATCATAATATTCATCATAATCATGATCATAATCATGAGCATAATCATCATCATAATCATTATCATAATCATCATCATAATCATCGTCATAATCATCATCACAATCATCATAATAACAGTCATCATAATAATCATCATAATAGTCATCATAATCGTCATCATTATAGTCATCATAATCATCATCATAATCATCATAATCATCATCATACTCATCATCATAATCATCATCATAATCATCATCGTAATCATTATCATAACCGTCATTATAATCATCATCATAATCATCATCATAATCATCATCATAATGATCATCATAATCATCATCATAATCAGCATCATACTCATCACCATAATCATCATCATAATCATCATTATAATCATCATCATAATCATCATCATAATCATCATCATAATCATCATCATAATCCACATTATAATCATCATCATAATCATCATCATAATCATCATCATAATCGTCATCATAATCGTCATCATCATCGTCATCATAATCATCATAATCATCATCATAATCATCATCATAACCGTCATCATAATCAGCATCATAGTCATCATCATAATCATCATCATAATCATCATCATAATCATCATCATAATCGTCATCATAATCGTCATCATAATCGTCATCATTATACTCATCATAATCATCATCATAATCGTCATCATAGTCATCATCATAATCGTCATCATAGTCATCATCATAATAGTCATCATAATCGTCATCATTATACTCATCATAATCATCATCATAATCATCATTATAATCATCATAGTCATCATCATAATCATCATCATAATCATCATCATATTCATCATCATATTCATCATCATAGTCATCATCATAATCATTATCATAATCATTATCATAACCGTCATCATAATCATCACCATTGTCATCATCATAATAGTCCTCATAATCGTCATCATAATCATCATCATAACCGTCATCATAATCATCATCAGAATCATCATCATAATCATAATCATAATCATCATCATAATCATGATCATAATCATTATCATAATCATCATCATAATCATCATCATATTCATCATCATAGCCATCATCATAATCATTATCATAATCATTATCATAACCGTCATCATAATCATCATCATAATCATCATCATAATCGTCATCATAGTCATCATCATAATAGTCATCATAATCGTCATCATTATACTCATCATAATCATCATCATAATCATCATTATAATCATCATAATCATCATCATAATCATCATCATAATGATCATCATATTCATCATCATAGTCATCATCATAATCATTATCATAATCATTATCATAACCGTCATCATAATCATCACCATTGTCATCATCATAATAGTCCTCATAATCGTCATCATTATAGTCATCATAATCATCATCATAATCGTCATCATAGTCATCATCATAATAGTCATCATAATCGGCATCATTATAGACGTCGTAATCATAATCATAATCATCATCATAATCATCATCATAATGATCATCATAATCATCATCATAATGATCATCGTAATCATCATCATAATCATCATCATAATATTCATAATAATCATCATCATAATCATTATCATAATCATCATCATAATCATCATCATAATAATCATCATAATCATCATCATAATCATAATCATAATCATCATCATAACCGTCAACGTAATCAGCATCATAGTCACAGTCATAATAGTCATCATAATCATCATCATAATCGTCATCATAATGATCATCGCAATCATCATCATAATCATCATCATAATATTCATCATAATCATGATCATAATCATGAGCATAATCATCATCATAATCATTATCATAATCATCATCATAATCATCGTCATAATCATCATCACAATCATCATCATAACCGTCATCATAATAATCATCATAATAGTCATCATAATCGTCATCATTATAGTCATCATAATCATCATCATAATCATCATCATAATCATCATCATAATCATCATCATAATCGTCATCATAATCATCATAATCATCATCATAACCGTCATCATAACCGTCATCATAATCAGCATCATAGTCATCATCATAATCATCATCATAATCATCATCATAATCATCATCATAATCGTCATCATAATCATCATCATAATCATCATCATAATCATCATCATATTCAGCATCATAATCATCATCATAATCATTACCATAATCGTCATCATAGTCATCATCATAATCATCATCATAATCATCATCATAATCATCATCGTAACATTCACCATAATCATCATCGTAATCATGAGCATAATCATCATCATAGTCATCATCATAATCGTCATCATAATCATCATAATCATCATCATAATCGTCATCATAATCATCATAATCATCATCATAACCGTCATCATAACCGTCATCATAATCAGCATCATAGTCATCATCATAATCATCATCATAATCATCATCATAATCATCATCACAATCATCATCATAATCATCATCATAATCATCATCATAATGATCATCATATTCATCATCATAGTCATCATCATAATCATTATCATAATCATTATCATAACCGTCATCATAATCATCATCATAATCATCATTATAATCATCATAATCATCATCATAATCATCATCATAATCATCATCATATTCATCATCATAGTCATCATCATAATCATTATCATAATCATTATCATAACCGTCATCATAATCATCATCATTGTCATCATCATAATAGTCCTCAAAATCGTCATCATTATAGTCATCATAATCATCATCATAATCATCATTATAATCACCATAATCATCATCATAACCATCATCATAATGATCATCATAATCATCATCATGCTCATCATCATAATCATCATCATAATCATCATCGTAATCATTATCATAACCGTCATCATAATCATCATCATAATCATCATCATAATCATCATCATAATCATCATCATAATGATCATCATAATCATCATCATAATATTCATCATAATCATCATCATAATCATCATCATAATCATCATCATTATCATCATCATAATCACCATCATAATCATCATCATAATCATCATCATAATCAGCATCATACTCATCACCATAATCATCATCATAATCATCATTATAATCATCATCATAATCATCATCATAATCATCATCATAATCATCATCATAATCATCATCATAATCATCATTATAATCATCATCATAATCATCATCATAATCATCATCATAATCGTCATCATAATCGTCATCATCATCGTCATCATAATCATCATAATCATCATCATAATCATCATCATAACCGTCATCATAATCAGCATCATAGTCATCATCATAATCATCATCATAATCATCATCATAATCATCATCATAATCGTCATCATAATCGTCATCATAATCGTCATCATTATACTCATCATAATCATCATCATAATCGTCATCATAGTCATCATCATAGTCATCATCATAATCATTATCATAATCATTATCATAACCGTCATCATAATCATCACCATTGTCATCATCATAATAGTCCTCATAATCGTCATCATTAATAGTCATCATAATCATCATCATAATCGTCATCATAGTCATCATCATAATAGTCATCATAATCGGCATCATTATAGACGTCGTAATCATAATCATAATCATCATCATAATCATCATCATAATGATCATCGTAATCATCATCATAATCATCATCATAATATTCATAATAATCATCATCATAATCATCATCATAATCATGATCATAATCATCATCATATTCATCATCATAGTCATCATCATAATCATTATCATAATCATTATCATAATCATCATCATAATCATCGTCATAATCATCATCATAATCATCATCATAACCGTCATCATAATCAGCATCAGAGTCATCATCATAATCATCATCATAACCGTCATCATAATCAGCATCAGAGTCATCATCATAATCGTCATCATAATCATCATCATAATCATCATCATAATAATCATCATAATCATCATCATAATCATAATCATAATCATCATCATAACCGTCAACGTAATCAGCATCATAGTCACAGTCATAATAGTCATCATAATCATCATCATAATCATCATCATAATCGTCATCATGGTCATCATAATCATCATTATAGTCATCATCATAATCATCATCATAATCATCATCATGATCATCATCATAATCATCATCACAATCATCATCATAATCATCATCATAATCATCATCATAATGATCATCATTGTCATCATCATAATAGTCCTCATAATCGTCGTCTTTATAGTCATCAGACTCATCATAATCATCATCATAATAGTCATCATAATAGTCATCATTATCGTCATCATTATAGTCATAATAATCATTATCATAGTCATCATCATAATAGTCCTCATAATCGTCATCATAATCATCATCATAATCATCATCATAACCGTCATCATAATCATCATCATAGTCATCATCATAATCATCATCATAATTATCAATATAATCATCATCATAATCATCATCATAACGATCATCATGGTCATCATCATAATCGTCATCATAATCATCATAATAGTCATCATAAGCGCCATCATAATCATCATAATAGTCATCATAATCGTCATCATTATAGTCATCATAACCATCATCATAATCATCATCATAATCATCATCATAATCATCATCATAATCATCATCATAATCATCGTCATAATCATCATCATAGTCATCATCATAATCATCATCATAATCATCATCATAATCATCATCATAATCATCATCATAATCATCATCATAATCATCATCATAATCATCATCATAATCATTATCATAATCATCATCATAATCATCATCATAACCGTCATCATAATCAGCATCAGAGTCATCATCATAATCATCATCATAATCGTCTTCATAATCGTCATCATAATCGTCATCATAATCGTCATCATAATCGTCATCATAATCATCATCATAATCGTCATCATAATCATCATCATGATCATCATCATAATCATCATCATAATCATCATCATGATCATCATCATAATCATCATCACAATCATCATCATAATCATCATCATAATCATCATCATAATGATCATCATTGTCATCATCATAATAGTCCTCATAATTGTCGTCTTTATAGTCATCAGACTCATCATAATCATCATCATAATAGTCATCATAATAGTCATCATAATCGTCATCATGATAGTGATCATAATCATCATCATAATCATCATCATATTCATCATCATAGTCATCATCATAATCATTATCATAATCATTATCATAATCATTATCATAACCGTCATCATAATCATCATCATAATCATCATCATATTCATCATCATAGTCATCATCATAATCATTATCATAATCATTATCATAACTGTCATCATAATCATCATCATAATCATCATCATAATCATCATCATAATCATCATCATAATCATCATCATAATCATCATCATAATCATCATCATAATCATCATCATAAACATCATCATAATCATCATCATAATCATCATCATAATCATCATCATAATATTCATCATAATCATCATCATAATCATAATAATAATCGTCATCATAATCATCATCATAACCGTCATCATAATTATCATCATAATCATTATCATAATCGTCATCATAGTCATCATCATGATGGTCATCATAATCATCATCATAATCATCATCATAATCATCATCATAATCATCATCATTGTCATCATCATAATCATAATCATAATCATCATCATAACCGTCAACGTAATCAGCATCCTAGTCACAGTCATAATAGTCATCATAATCATCATCATAATCGTCATGATGGTCATCATAATCATAATCATAATCATCATCATAATCATGATCATAATCATTATCATAATCATCATCATAATCATCGTCATAATCATCATCATAATCATCATCATAACCGTCATCATAATCAGCATCAGAGTCATCATCATAATCATCATCATAATCGTCTTCATCATCGTCATCATAATCGTCATCATAATCGTCATCATAATCGTCATCATAATCGTCATCATAATCGTCATCATAATCATCATCATAATCATCATCATAATAATCATCATAATCATCATCATAACCGTCAACGTAATCAGCATCATAGTCACAGTCATAATAGTCATCATAATCATCATCATAATCATCATCATAATCGTCATCATGGTCATCATAATCATCATTATAGTCATCATCATAATCATCATCATAATCATCATCATAATCATCATCATGATCATCATCATAATCATCATCACAATCATCATCATAATCATCATCATAATCATCATCATAACGATCATCATGGTCATCATCATAATCGTCATCATAATCATCATAATAGTCAACATAAGCGCCATCATAATCATCATAATAGTCATCATAATCGTCATCATTATAGTCATCATAACCATCATCATATTCATCATCATAATCATCATCATAATCATCATCATAATCATCATCATAATCATCGTCATAATCATCATCATAGTCATCATCATAATCATCATCATAATCATCATCATAATCATCATCATAATCATCATCATAATCATCATCATAATCATCATCATAATCATCATCATAATCATTATCATAATCATTATCATAATCATCATCATAATCATCATCATAATCGTCATCATAATCATCATCATGATCATCATCATAATCATCATCATAATCATCATCATGATCATCATCATAATCATCATCACAATCATCATCATAATCATCATCATAATCATCATCATAATGATCATCATTGTCATCATCATAATAGTCCTCATAATTGTCGTCTTTATAGTCATCAGACTCATCATAATCATCATCATAATAGTCATCATAATAGTCATCATTATCGTCATCATTATAGTCATAATAATCATTATCATAGTCATCATCATAATAGTCCTCATAATCGTCATCATAATCATCATCATAATCATCATCATAACCGTCATCATAATCATCATCATAGTCATCATCATACTCATCATCATAATTATCAATATAATCATCATCATAATCATCATCATGATCATCATCATAATCATCATCATAATCATCATCATGATCATCATCATAATCATCATCACAATCATCATCATAATCATCATCATAATCATCATCATAATGATCATCATTGTCATCATCATAATAGTCCTCATAATTGTCGTCTTTATAGTCATCAGACTCATCATAATCATCATCATAATAGTCATCATAATAGTCATCATAATCGTCATCATGATAGTGATCATAATCATCATCACAATCATCATCATAATCATCATCATAATCATCATCATAATGATCATCATTGTCATCATCATAATAGTCCTCATAATTGTCGTCTTTATAGTCATCAGACTCATCATAATCATCATCATAATAGTCATCATAATAGTCATCATAATCGTCATCATGATAGTGATCATAATCATCATCACAATCATCATCATAATCATCATCATAATCATCATCATAATGATCATCATTGTCATCATCATAATAGTCCTCATAATTGTCGTCTTTATAGTCATCAGACTCATCATAATCATCATCATAATAGTCATCATAATAGTCATCATAATCGTCATCATGATAGTGATCATAATCATCATCATAATCATCATCATAATCATCATCATATTCATCATCATAGTCATCATCATAATCATTATCATAATCATTATCATAACCGTCATCATAATCATCATCATAATCATCATCATATTCATCATCATAGTCATCATCATAATCATTATCATAATCATTATCATAACCGTCATCATAATCATCATCATTGTCATCATCATAATAGTCCTCAAAATCGTCATCATTATAGTCATCATAATCATCATCATAATCATCATCATATTCATCAACATAGTCATCATCATAATCATCATCATAACCGTCATCATAATCATCATCATAATCATTATCATAATCCTCATCATAGTCGTCATCATAGTCATCATCATAATAGTCATCATAATCGTCATCATTATACTCATCATAATCATCATCATAATCATCATTATAATCACCATAATCATCATCATAACCATCATCATAATGATCATCATAATCATCATCATACTCATCATCATAATCATCATCATAATCATCATCGTAATCATTATCATAACCGTCATCATAATCATCATCATAATCATCATCATAATCATCATCATAATCATCATCATAATCATCATCATAATGATCATCATAATCATCATCATAATATTCATCATAATCATCATCATAATCATCATCATAATCATCATCATTATCATCATCATAATCACCATCATAATCATCATCATAATCATCATCATAATCAGCATCATACTCATCACCATAATCATCATCATAATCATCATTATAATCATCATCATAATCATCATCATAATCATCATCATAATCATCATCATAATCATCATTATAATCATCATCATAATCATCATCATAATCATCATCATAATCGTCATCATAATCGTCATCATCATCGTCATCATAATCATCATAATCATCATCATAATCATCATCATAACCGTCATCATAATCAGCATCATAGTCATCATCATAATCATCATCATAATCATCATCATAATCATCATCATAATCGTCATCATAATCGTCATCATAATCGTCATCATTATACTCATCATAATCATCATCATAATCGTCATCATAGTCATCATCATAATCGTCATCATAGTCATCATCATAATAGTCATCATAATCGTCATCATTATACTCATCATAATCATCATCATAATCATCATTATAATCATCATAATCATCATCATAATCATCATCATAATCATCATCATATTCATCATCATAGTCATCATCATAATCATTATCATAATCATTATCATAACCGTCATCATAATCATCACCATTGTCATCATCATAATAGTCCTCATAATCGTCATCATTAATAGTCATCATAATCATCATCATAATCGTCATCATAGTCATCATCATAATAGTCATCATAATCGGCATCATTATAGACGTCGTAATCATAATCATAATCATCATCATAATCATCATCATAATGATCATCGTAATCATCATCATAATCATCATCATAATATTCATAATAATCATGATCATAATCATCATCATAATCATGATCATAATCATCATCATATTCATCATCATAGTCATCATCATAATCATTATCATAATCATTATCATAATCATCATCATAATCATCGTCATAATCATCATCATAATCATCATCATAACCGTCATCATAATCAGCATCAGAGTCATCATCATAATCATCATCATAATCGTCTTCATAATCGTCATCATAATCGTCATCATAATCGTCATCATAATCGTCATCATAATCGTCATCATAATCGTCATCATAATCATCATCATAATCATCATCATAATAATCATCATAATCATCATCATAATCATAATCATAATCATCATCATAACCGTCAACGTAATCAGCATCATAGTCACAGTCATAATAGTCATCATAATCATCATCATAATCATCATCATAATCGTCATCATGGTCATCATAATCATCATTATAGTCATCATCATAATGATCATCGTAATCATCATCATAATCATCATCATAATATTCATAATAATCATGATCATAATCATCATCATAATCATGATCATAATCATCATCATATTCATCATCATAGTCATCATCATAATCATCGTCATAATCATCATCATAATCATCATCATAACCGTCATCATAATCAGCATCAGAGTCATCATCATAATCATCATCATAATCGTCTTCATAATCGTCATCATAATCGTCATCATAATCGTCATCATAATCGTCATCATAATCATCATCATAATCGTCATCATAATCGTCATCATCATCGTCATCATAATCATCATAATCATCATCATAATGATCATCATAACCGTCATCATAATCAGCATCATAGTCATCATCATAATCATCATCATAATCATCATCATAATCATCATCATAATCATCATCATGATCATCATCATAATCATCATCACAATCATCATCATAATCATCATCATAATCATCATCATAATGATCATCATTGTCATCATCATAATAGTCCTCATAATCGTCGTCTTTATAGTCATCAGACTCATCATAATCATCATCATAATAGTCATCATAATAGTCATCATTATCGTCATCATTATAGTCATAATAATCATTATCATAGTCATCATCATAATAGTCCTCATAATCGTCATCATAACCGTCATCATAATCATCATCATAGTCATCATCATAATCATCATCATAATTATCAATATAATCATCATCATAATCATCATCATAACGATCATCATGGTCATCATCATAATCGTCATCATAATCATCATAATAGTCATCATAAGCGCCATCATAATCATCATAATAGTCATCATAATCGTCATCATTATAGTCATCATAACCATCATCATAATCATCATCATAATCATCATCATAATCATCATCATAATCATCATCATAATCATCGTCATAATCATCATCATAGTCATCATCATAATCATCACCATAATCATCATCATAATCATCATCATAATCATCATCATAATCATCATCATAATCATCATCATAATCATCATCATAATCATTATCATAATCATCATCATAATCATCATCATAACCGTCATCATAATCAGCATCAGAGTCATCATCATAATCATCATCATAATCGTCTTCATAATCGTCATCATAATCGTCATCATAATCGTCATCATAATCGTCATCATAATCATCATCATAATCGTCATCATAATCATCATCATGATCATCATCATAATCATCATCATAATCATCATCATGATCATCATCATAATCGTCATCATAATCGTCATCATAATCGTCATCATAATCGTCATCATTATACTCATCATAATCATCATCATAATCGTCATCATAGTCATCATCATAATCGTCATCATAGTCATCATCATAATAGTCATCATAATCGTCATCATTATACCCATCATAATCATCATCATAATCATCATTATAATCATCATAATCATCATCATAATCATCATCATAATCATCATCATATTCATCATCATAGTCATCATCATAATCATTATCATAATCATTATCATAACCGTCATCATAATCATCATCATAATCATCATCATAATCGTCATCATAGTCATCATCATAATAGTCCTCATAATCGTCATCATAATCATCATCATAACCGTCATCATAATCATCATCAGAATCATCATCATAATCATAATCATAATCATCATCATAATCATGATCATAATCATTATCATAATCATCATCATAATCATCATCATATTCATCATCATAGTCATCATCATAATCATTATCATAATCATTATCATAACCGTCATCATAATCATCATCATAATCATCATCATAATCGTCATCATAGTCATCATCATAATAGTCATCATAATCGTCATCATTATACTCATCATAATCATCATCATAATCATCATTATAATCACCATAATCATCATCATAATCATCATCATAATGATCATCATATTCATCATCATAGTCATCATCATAATCATTATCATAATCATTATCATAACCGTCATCATAATCATCACCATTGTCATCATCATAATAGTCCTCATAATCGTCATCATTATAGTCATCATAATCATCATCATAATCGTCATCATAGTCATCATCATAATAGTCATCATAATCGGCATCATTATAGACGTCGTAATCATAATCATAATCATCATCATAATCATCATCATAATGATCATCATAATCATCATCATAATGATCATCGTAATCATCATCATAATCATCATCATAATATTCATAATAATCATCATCATAATCATCATCATAATCATAATCATAATCATCATCATAACCGTCAACGTAATCAGCATCATAGTCACAGTCATAATAGTCATCATAATCATCATCATAATCGTCATCATAATGATCATCGCAATCATCATCATAATCATCATCATATACATTAACATAATCATCATCATAATATTCATCATAATCATGATCATAATCATGAGCATAATCATCATCATAATCATTATCATAATCATCATCATAATCATCGTCATAATCATCATCACAATCATCATCATAACCGTCATCATAATAATCATCATAATAGTCATCATAATCGTCATCATTATAGTCATCATAATCATCATCATAATCATCATCATAATCATCATCATAATCATCATCATAATCGTCATCATAATCATCATAATCATCATCATAACCGTCATCATAACCGTCATCATAATCAGCATCATAGTCATCATCATAATCATCATCATAGTCATCATCATAATAGTCATCATAATCGTCATCATAATCATCATCATAATCATCATCATAATCATCATCATATTCAGCATCATAATCATCATCATAATCATTACCATAATCGTCATCATAGTCATCATCATAATCATCATCATAATCATCATCATAATCATCATCATAACATTCACCATAATCATCATCGTAATCATGAGCATAATCATCATCATAGTCATCATCATAATCGTCATCGTAATCATCATCATAGTCATCATCATAATCATCATCATAGTCATCATCATAATAGTCCTCATGATCGTCATCATAATCATCATCATAATCATCATCATAATCATCATCATAATCATCATCATAATCATCATCATAATCATCATCATAATCATCATCATAATCATCATCATAATCATCATCATAATCATCATCATAATATTCATCATAATCATCATCATAATCATTATCATAATCGTCATCATAATCATCATCATAACCGTCATCATAATTATCATCATAATCATTATCATAATCGTCATCATAGTCATCATCATGATGGTCATCATAATCATCATCATAATCATCATCATAATCATCATCATAATCATCATCATTGTCATCATCATAATCATCATCATAATCATCATCATAATCATCATGATAACCGTCATCATAATTATCATCATAATCATTATCATAATCGTCATGATAGTCATCATCACAATAGTCATCACAATCATCATCATTATAGTCATCATAATCATCATCATAATCATCATCATAATCATCATCATAATCATCATCATAATCATCATGATAACCGTCATCATAATTATCATCATAATCATTATCATAATCGTCATGATAGTCATCATCACAATAGTCATCACAATCGTCATCATTATAGTCATCATAATCATCATCATAATCATCGTCATAATCATCATCATAGTCAGCATCATAGTCATCATCATAATCATCATCATAACCGTCATCATAATCATCATCATAATCATCATCATAATCATCATCATAATCATCATCATAATCATCATCATAATCATCATCATAATTATCAACATAATCATCATCATAATCATCATCATAATCGTCATCATGGTCATCATCATAATCGTCATCATAATCATCATAATAGTCATCATAATCGCCATCATAGTCATCAGAATAGTCATCATAATCGTCATCATTATAGTCATCATAATCATCATCATAATCATCATCATAGTCATCATCATAATCATCATCATAATCATCGTCATAATCATCATCATAGTCACCATCATAATCATCATCATAATCATCATCATAACCGTCATCATAATCATCATCATAATCATCATCATAATGATCATCATAATCATCATCATAATGATCATCGTAATTATCATCATAATCATCATCATAATATTCATAATATTCATAATAATCATCATCATAATCATTATCATAATCATCATCATAATCATCATCATAACCATCATCATAATCATCATCATAATCATCATCATAATATTCATCATAATCATCATCATAATCATTATCATAATCGTCATCATAGTCATCATCATAATCGTCATCATAATCATCATCATAGTCATCATCATAATCATCATCATAATCATCATCATAATCATTATGATAATCATCATCATAATCATCATCATAATCATCATCATAATCATCATCATAATCATCATCATAATCATCATCATAATCATCGTCATAATCATCATCATAGTCATCATCATAATCATCATCATAATCGTCATCATAATCATCATAATAGTCATCATAATCGCCATCATAATCATCAGAATAGTCATCATAATCGTCATCATTATAGTCATCATAACCATCATCATAATCATCATCGTAATCATCGTCATAATCATCATCATAATAGTCATCGTAATCGGCATCATTATAGACGTCGTAATCATAATCATAATCATCATCATAATCATCATCGTAATCATCGTCATAATCATCATCATAATAGTCATCGTAATCGGCATCATTATAGACGTCGTAATCATAATCATAATCATCATCATAATCATCATCATAATGATCATCATAATCATCATCATAATGATCATCGTAATCATCATCATATTCATCATCATAATATTCATAATAATCATCATCATAATCATTATCATAATCATCATCATAATCATCATCATAATAATCATCATAATCATCATCATAATCATAATCATAATCATCATCATAACCGTCAACGTAATCAGCATCATAGTCACAGTCATAATAGTCATCATAATCATCATCATAATCGTCATCATAATGATCATCGCAATCATCATCATAATCATCATCATATACATTAACATAATCATCATCATAATATTCATCATAACCATGATCATAATCATGAGCATAATCATCATCATAATCATTATCATAATCATCATCATAATCATCGTCATAATCATCATCACAATCATCATCATAACCGTCATCATAATAATCATCATAATAGTCATCATAATAATCATCATAATAGTCATCATAATCGTCATCATTATAGTCATCATAATCATCATCATAATCATCATCATAATCATCATCATAATCGTCATCATAATCGTCATCATAATCATCATAATCATCATCATAACCGTCATCATAACCGTCATCATAATCAGCATCATAGTCATCATCATAATCATCATCATAATCATCATCATAATCATCATCATAATCGTCATCATAATCATCATCATAATCATCATCATAATCATCATCATATTCAGCATCATAATCATCATCATAATCATTACCATAATCGTCATCATAGTCATCATCATAATCATCATCATAATCATCATCATAATCATCATCATAATATTCACCATAATCATCATCGTAATCATGAGCATAATCATCATCATAGTCATCATCATAATCGTCATCGTAATCATCGTCATAGTCATCATCATAATCATCATCATAGTCATCATCATAATAGTCCTTATGATCGTCATCATAATCATCATCAAAATCATCATCATAATCATCATCATCATCATCATCATAATCATCATCATAATCATCATCATAAACATCATCATAATCATCATCATAATCATCATCATAATCATCATCATAATATTCATCATAATCATCATCATAATCATTATCATAATCGTCATCATAATCATCATCATAACCGTCATCATAATTATCATCATAATCATTATCATAATCGTCATCATAGTCATCATCATGATGGTCATCATATTCATCATCATAATCATCATCATAATCATCATCATAATCATCATCATAATCGTCATCATAATCATCATAATCATCATCATAACCGTCATCATAACCGTCATCATAATCAGCATCATAGTCATCATCATAATCATCATCATAATCATCATCATAATCAGCATCATAATCATCATCATAATATTCATCATAATCATCATCATAATATTCACCATAATCATCATCGTAATCATGAGCATAATCATCATCATAGTCATCATCATAATCGTCATCGTAATCATCATCAGAATCATCATCATAATCATAATCATAATCATCATCATAATCATGATCATAATCATTATCATAATCATCGTCATAATCATCGTCATAATCATCATCATAATCATCATCATAACCGTCATCATAATCATCATCATAATAGTCATCATAATCGTCATCATTATAGTCATCATAATCATCATCGTAATCATCATCATAATCATCATCATAATAGTCATCATAATCGGCATCATTATAGACGTCGTAATCATAATCATAATCATCATCATAATCATCATCATAATAATCATCATAATCATCATCATAATCATCATCATAATCATAATCATAATCATCATCATAACCGTCAACGTAATCAGCATCATAGTCACAGTCATAATAGTCATCATAATCATCATCATAATCATCATCATAATAGTCATCATAATCGGCATCATAATCATCATAATAGTCATCATAATCGTCATCATTATAGTCATCATAACCATCATCATAATCATCATCATAATCATCATCATAATCATCATCATAATCATCATCATAATCATCGTCATAATCATCATCATAGTCATCATCATAATCATCACCATAATCATCATCATAATCATCATCATAATCATCATCATAATCATCATCATAATCATCATCATAATCATTACCATAATCATCATCATAGTCATCATCATAATCATCATCATAATTATCAATATAATCATCATCATAATCATCATCATAACGATCATCATGGTCATCATCATAATCGTCATCATAATCATCATAATAGTCATCATAAGCGCCATCATAATCATCATAATAGTCATCATAATCGTCATCATTATAGTCATCATAACCATCATCATAATCATCATCATAATCATCATCATAATCATCATCATAATCATCATCATAATCATCGTCATAATCATCATCATAGTCATCATCATAATCATCACCATAATCATCATCATAATCATCATCATAATCATCATCATAATCATCATCATAATCATCATCATAATCATCATCATAATCATTATCATAATCATCATCATAATCATCATCATAACCGTCATCATAATCAGCATCAGAGTCATCATCATAATCATCATCATAATCGTCTTCATAATCGTCATCATAATCGTCATCATAATCGTCATCATAATCGTCATCATAATCATCATCATAATCGTCATCATAATCATCATCATGATCATCATCATAATCATCATCATAATCATCATCATGATCATCATCATAATCGTCATCATAATCGTCATCATAATCGTCATCATAATCGTCATCATTATACTCATCATAATCATCATCATAATCGTCATCATAGTCATCATCATAATCGTCATCATAGTCATCATCATAATAGTCATCATAATCGTCATCATTATACCCATCATAATCATCATCATAATCATCATTATAATCATCATAATCATCATCATAATCATCATCATAATCATCATCATATTCATCATCATAGTCATCATCATAATCATTATCATAATCATTATCATAACCGTCATCATAATCATCATCATAATCATCATCATAATCGTCATCATAGTCATCATCATAATAGTCCTCATAATCGTCATCATAATCATCATCATAACCGTCATCATAATCATCATCAGAATCATCATCATAATCATAATCATAATCATCATCATAATCATGATCATAATCATTATCATAATCATCATCATAATCATCATCATATTCATCATCATAGTCATCATCATAATCATTATCATAATCATTATCATAACCGTCATCATAATCATCATCATAATCATCATCATAATCGTCATCATAGTCATCATCATAATAGTCATCATAATCGTCATCATTATACTCATCATAATCATCATCATAATCATCATTATAATCACCATAATCATCATCATAATCATCATCATAATGATCATCATATTCATCATCATAGTCATCATCATAATCATTATCATAATCATTATCATAACCGTCATCATAATCATCACCATTGTCATCATCATAATAGTCCTCATAATCGTCATCATTATAGTCATCATAATCATCATCATAATCGTCATCATAGTCATCATCATAATAGTCATCATAATCGGCATCATTATAGACGTCGTAATCATAATCATAATCATCATCATAATCATCATCATAATGATCATCATAATCATCATCATAATGATCATCGTAATCATCATCATAATCATCATCATAATATTCATAATAATCATCATCATAATCATCATCATAATCATAATTATAATCATCATCATAACCGTCAACGTAATCAGCATCATAGTCACAGTCATAATAGTCATCATAATCATCATCATAATCGTCATCATAATGATCATCGCAATCATCATCATAATCATCATCATATACATTAACATAATCATCATCATAATATTCATCATAACCATGATCATAATCATGAGCATAATCATCATCATAATCATTATCATAATCATCATCATAATCATCGTCATAATCATCATCACAATCATCATCATAACCGTCATCATAATAATCATCATAATAGTCATCATAATAATCATCATAATAGTCATCATAATCGTCATCATTATAGTCATCATAATCATCATCATAATCATCATCATAATCATCATCATAATCGTCATCATAATCGTCATCATAATCATCATAATCATCATCATAACCGTCATCATAACCGTCATCATAATCAGCATCATAGTCATCATCATAATCATCATCATAATCATCATCATAATCATCATCATAATCGTCATCATAATCATCATCATAATCATCATCATAATCATCATCATATTCAGCATCATAATCATCATCATAATCATTACCATAATCGTCATCATAGTCATCATCATAATCATCATCATAATCATCATCATAATCATCATCATAATATTCACCATAATCATCATCGTAATCATGAGCATAATCATCATCATAGTCATCATCATAATCGTCATCGTAATCATCGTCATAGTCATCATCATAATCATCATCATAGTCATCATCATAATAGTCCTTATGATCGTCATCATAATCATCATCAAAATCATCATCATAATCATCATCATCATCATCATCATAATCATCATCATAATCATCATCATAAACATCATCATAATCATCATCATAATCATCATCATAATCATCATCATAATATTCATCATAATCATCATCATAATCATTATCATAATCGTCATCATAATCATCATCATAACCGTCATCATAATTATCATCATAATCATTATCATAATCGTCATCATAGTCATCATCATGATGGTCATCATATTCATCATCATAATCATCATCATAATCATCATCATAATCATCATCATAATCGTCATCATAATCATCATAATCATCATCATAACCGTCATCATAACCGTCATCATAATCAGCATCATAGTCATCATCATAATCATCATCATAATCATCATCATAATCAGCATCATAATCATCATCATAATATTCATCATAATCATCATCATAATATTCACCATAATCATCATCGTAATCATGAGCATAATCATCATCATAGTCATCATCATAATCGTCATCGTAATCATCATCAGAATCATCATCATAATCATAATCATAATCATCATCATAATCATGATCATAATCATTATCATAATCATCGTCATAATCATCGTCATAATCATCATCATAATCATCATCATAACCGTCATCATAATCATCATCATAATAGTCATCATAATCGTCATCATTATAGTCATCATAATCATCATCGTAATCATCATCATAATCATCATCATAATAGTCATCATAATCGGCATCATTATAGACGTCGTAATCATAATCATAATCATCATCATAATCATCATCATAATAATCATCATAATCATCATCATAATCATCATCATAATCATAATCATAATCATCATCATAACCGTCAACGTAATCAGCATCATAGTCACAGTCATAATAGTCATCATAATCATCATCATAATCATCATCATAATAGTCATCATAATCGGCATCATTATAGACGTCGTAATCATAATCATAATCATCATCATAATCATCATCATAATCATCATCATAATCATCATCATAATCATCATCATATTCAGCATCATAATCATCATCATAATCATTACCATAATCGTCATCATAGTCATCATCATAATCATCATCATAATCATCATCATAATCATCATCATAATATTCACCATAATCATCATCGTAATCATGAGCATAATCATCATCATAGTCGTCATCATAATCGTCATCGTAATCATCATCATAGTCATCATCATAATCATCATCATAGTCATCATCATAATAGTCCTCATGATCGTCATCATAATCATCATCATAATCATCATGATAACCGTCATCATAATTATCATCATAATCATTATCATAATCGACATGATAGTCATCATCACAATAGTCATCACAATCGTCATCATTATAGTCATCATAATCATCATCATAATCATCATCATAATCATCATCATAATCATCATCATAATCATCATCATAATCATCGTCATAATCATCATCATAGTCATCATCATAATCATCATCATAATCATCATCATAACCGTCATCATAATCGTCATCATAATCATCATAATCATCATCATAACCGTCATCATAACCGTCATCATAATCAGCATCATAGTCATCATCATAATCATCATCATAATCATCATCATAATCATCATCATAATCGTCATCATAATCATCATCATAATCATCATCATAATCATCATCATATTCAGCATCATAATCATCATCATAATCATTACCATAATCGTCATCATAGTCATCATAATAATCATCATCATAATCATCTTCATAATCATCATCATAATATTCACCATAATCATCATCGTAATCATGAGCATAATCATCATCATAGTCGTCATCATAATCGTCATCGTAATCATCATCATAGTCATCATCATAATCATCATCATAGTCATCATCATAATAGTCCTCATGATCGTCATCATAATCATCATCATAATCATCATGATAACCGTCATCATAATTATCATCATAATCATTATCATAATCGTCATGATAGTCATCATCACAATAGTCATCACAATCGTCATCATTATAGTCACCATAATCATCATCATAATCATCATCATAATCATCATCATAATCATCATCATAATCATCATCATAATCATCGTCATAATCATCATCATAGTCATCATCATAATCATCATCATAATCATCATCATAATCATCATCATAATGATCATCGTAATCATCATCATAATCATCATCATAATAATCATCATCATAATCATTATCATAATCATCATCATAATCGTCATCATAGTCATCATCTTAATCATCATCATAATCATCATCATAACCGTCATCATAATCATCATCATAATCATCATCATAATCATCATCATAATCATCATCAGAATCATCATCATAATCATAATCATAATCATCATCATAATCATGATCATAATCATTATCATAATCATCATCATAATCATAGTCATAATCATCATCATAATCATCATCATAACCGTCATCATAATCATCATCATAATAGTCATCATAATCGTCATCATTATAGTCATCATAATCATCATCGTAATCATCCTCATAATCATCATCATAATAGTCATCATAATCGGCATCATTATAGACGTCGTAATCATAATCATAATCATCATCATAATCATCATCATAATGATCATCATAATCATCATCATAATGATCATCGTAATCATCATCATAATCATCATCATAATAATCATCATCATAATCATTATCATAATCATCATCATAATCGTCATCATTATAGTCATCATAATCATCATCATAATCATCATCATAATCATCATCATAATCATCATCATAATCATCATCATAATCATCATCATAATCGTCATCATAATCATCATAATCATCATCATAACCGTCATCATAACCGTCATCATAATCAGCATCATAGTCATCATCATAATCATCATCATAATCATCATCATAATCATCATCATAATCGTCATCATAATCATCATCATAATCATCATCGTAATCATCATCATAATCATCATCATAATATTCATAATAATCATCATCATAATCATTATCATAATCATCATCATAATCGTCATCATTATAGTCATCATAATCATCATCATAATCATCATCATAATCATCATCATAATCATCATCATAATCATCATCATAATCGTCATCATAATCATCATAATCATCATCATAACCGTCATCATAACCGTCATCATAATCAGCATCATAGTCATCATCATAATCATCATCATAATCATCATCATAATCATCATCATAATCGTCATCATAATCATCATCATAATCATCATCATAATCATCATCATATTCAGCATCATAATCATCATCATAATCATTACCATAATCGTCATCATAGTCATCAACATAATCATCATCATAATCATCATCATAATCATCATCATAATATTCACCATAATCATCATCGTAATCATGAGCATAATCATCATCATAGTCATCATCATAATCGTCATCGTAATCATCATCATAGTCATCATCATAATCATCATCATAGTCATCATCATAATAGTGCTCATGATCGTCATCATAATCATCATCATAATCATCATCATAATCATCATCATAATCATCATCATAATCATCATCATAATCATCATCATAATCATCATCATAATCATCATCATAAACATCATCATAATCATCATCATAATCATCATCATAATCATCATCATAATAATCATCATAATCATCATCATAATCATTATCATAATCGTCATCATAATCATCATCATAACCGTCATCATAATTATCATCATAATCATTATCATAATCGTCATCATAGTCATCATCATGATGGTCATCATAATCATCATCATAATCATCATCATAATCATCATCATAATCATCATGATAACCGTCATCATAATTATCATCATAATCATTATCATAATCGTCATGATAGTCATCATCACAATAGTCATCACAATCGTCATCATTATAGTCATCATAATCATCATCATAATCATCATCATAATCATCATCATAATCATCATCATAATCATCATCATAATCATCGTCATAATCATCATCATAGTCATCATCATAATCATCATCATAATCATCATCATAACCGTCATCATAATCGTCATCATGGTCATCATCATAATCGTCATCATAATCATCATCATAGTCATCATCATAATCATCATCATAATTATCAACATAATCATCATCATAATCATCATCATAATCGTCATCATGGTCATCATCATAATCGTCATCATAATCATCATAATAGTCATCATAATCGCCATCATAATCATCAGAATAGTCATCATAATCGTCATCATTATAGTCATCATAACCATCATCCTAATCATCATCATAATCATCATCATAATCATCATCATAATCATCATCATAATCATCGTCATAATCATCATCATAGTCATCATCATAATCATCATCATAATCATCATCATAACCGTCATCATAATCATCATCATAATCATCATCATAATCATCATCAGAATCATCATCATAATCATAATCATAATCATCATCATAATCATGATCATAATCATTATCATAATCATCGTCATAATCATCGTCATAATCATCATCATAATCATCATCATAACCGTCATCATAATCATCATCATAATAGACATCATAATCGTCATCATTATAGTCATCATAATCATCATCGTAATCATCATCATAATCATCATCATAATAGTCATCATAATCGGCATCATTATAGACGTCGTAATCATAATCATAATCATCATCATAATCATCATCATAATGATCATCATAATCATCATCATAATGATCATCGTAATCATCATCATAATCATCATCATAATATTCACAATAATCATCATCATAATCATTATCATAATCATCATCATAATCATCATCATAATAATCATCATAATCATCATCATAATCATAATCATAATCATCATCATAACCGTCAACGTGATCAGCATCATAGTCACAGTCATAATAGTCATCATAATCATCATCATAATCGTCATCATAATCATCATCATAATGATCATCATAATCATCATCATAATGATCATCGTAATCATCATCATAATCATAATCATAATCATCATCATAACCGTCAACGTGATCAGCATCATAGTCACAGTCATAATAGTCATCATAATCATCATCATAATCGTCATCATAATCATCATCATAATCGTCATCATAATCGTCATCATAATGATCATCGCAATCATCATCATAATCATCATCATATACATTAACATAATCATCATCATAATATTCATCATAATCATGATCATAATCATGAGCGTAATCATCATCATAATCATGAGCGTAATCATCATCATAATCATTATCATAATCATCATCATAATCATCGTCATAATCATCATCACAATCATCATCATAACCGTCATCATAATAATCATCATAATAGTCATCATAATCGTCATCATTATAGTCATCATAATCGTCATCATAATCATCATCATAATCATCATCATAATCGTCATCATAATCATCATAATCATCATCATAACCGTCATCATAACCGTCATCATAATCAGCATCATAGTCATCATCATAATCATCATCATAATCATCATCATAATCATCATCATAATCGTCATCATAATCATCATCATAATCATCATCATAATCATCATCATATTCAGCATCATAATCATCATCATAATCATTACCATAATCGTCATCATAGTCATCATCATAATCATCATCATAATCATCATCATAATCATCATCATAATCATCATCATAATATTCACCATAATCATCATCGTAATCATGAGCATAATCATCATCATAGTCATCATCATAATCGTCATCGTAATCATCATCATAGTCATCATCATAATCATCATCATAGTCATCATCATAATAGTCCTCATGATCGTCATCATAATCATCATCATAATCATCATCATAATCATCATCATAATCATCATCATAATCATCATCATAATCATCATCATAATCATCATCATAATCATCATCATAAACATCATCATAATCATCATCATAATCATCATCATAATCATCATCATAATATTCATCATAATATTCATCATAATCATTATCATAATCGTCATCATAATCATCATCATAACCGTCATCATCATTATCATCATAATCATTATCATAATCGTCATCATAGTCATCATCATGATGGTCATCATAATCATCATCATAATCATCATCATAATCATCATCATAATCATCATGATAACCGTCATCATAATTATCATCATAATCATTATCATAATCGTCATGATAGTCATCATCACAATAGTCATCACAATCGTCATCATTATAGTCATCATAATCATCATCATAATCATCATCATAATCATCATCATAATCATCATCATAATCATCATCATAACCGTCATCATAATCATCATCATAATCATCATCATAATCATCATCATAATCATCATCATAATCATCATCATAATCATCATCAGAATCATCATCATAATCATAATCATAATCATCATCATAATCATGATCATAATCATTATCATAATCATCATCATAATCATCGTCATAATCATCATCATAATCATCATCATAACCGTCATCATAATCATCATCATAATAGTCATCATAATCGTCATCATTATAGTCATCATAATCATCATCGTAATCATCATCATAATCATCATCATAATAGTCATCATAATCGGCATCATTATAGACGTCGTAATCATAATCATAATCATCATCATAATCATCATCATAATGATCATCATAATCATCATCATAATGATCATCGTAATCATCATCATAATCATCATCATAATATTCATAATAATCATCATCATAATCATTATCATAATCATCATCATAATCGTCATCATTATAGTCATCATAATCATCATCATAATCATCATCATAATATTCATAATAATCATCATCATAATCATCATCATAATCATCATCATAATCGTCATCATAATCATCATAATCATCATCATAATCGTCATCATAACCGTCATCATAATCAGCATCATAGTCATCATCATAATCATCATCATAATCATCATCATAATCATCATCATAATCGTCATCATAATCATCATCATAATCATCATCATAATCATCATCATAATCATCATCATATTCAGCATCATAATCATCATCATAATCATTACCATAATCGTCATCATAGTCATCATCATAATCATCATCATAATCATCATCATAATCATCATCATAATCATCATCATAATATTCACCATAATCATCATCGTAATCATGAGCATAATCATCATCATAGTCATCATCATAATCGTCATCGTAATCATCATCATAGTCATCATCATAATCATCATCATAGTCATCATCATAATAGTCCTCATGATCGTCATCATAATCATCATCATAATCATCATCATAATCATCATCATAATCATCATCATAATCATCATCATAATCATCATCATAATCATCATCATAATCATCATCATAAACATCATCATAATCATCATCATAATCATCATCATAATCATCATCATAATATTCATCATAATCATCATCATAATCATTATCATAATCGTCATCATAATCATCATCATAACCGTCATCATCATTATCATCATAATCATTATCATAATCGTCATCATAGTCATCATCATGATGGTCATCATAATCATCATCATAATCATCATCATAATCATCATCATAATCATCATGATAACCGTCATCATAATTATCATCATAATCATTATCATAATCGTCATGATAGTCATCAGCACAATAGTCATCACAATCGTCATCATTATAGTCATCATAATCATCATCATAATCATCATCATAATCATCATCATAATCATCATCATAATCATCATCATAACCGTCATCATAATCATCATCATAATCATCATCATAATCATCATCATAATCATCATCATAATCATCATCATAATCATCATCAGAATCATCATCATAATCATAATCATAATCATCATCATAATCATGATCATAATCATTATCATAATCATCATCATAATCATCGTCATAATCATCATCATAATCATCATCATAACCGTCATCATAATCATCATCATAATAGTCATCATAATCGTCATCATTATAGTCATCATAATCATCATCGTAATCATCATCATAATCATCATCATAATAGTCATCATAATCGGCATCATTATAGACGTCGTAATCATAATCATAATCATCATCATAATCATCATCATAATGATCATCATAATCATCATCATAATGATCATCGTAATCATCATCATAATCATCATCATAATATTCATAATAATCATCATCATAATCAATATCATAATCATCATCATAATCGTCATCATTATAGTCATCATAATCATCATCATAATCATCATCATAATATTCATAATAATCATCATCATAATCATTATCATAATCATCATCATAATCGTCATCATAATCATCATAATCATCATCATAACCGTCATCATAACCGTCATCATAATCAGCATCATAGTCATCATCATAATCATCATCATAATCATCATCATAATCATCATCATAATCATCATCATAATCATCATCATAATCATCATCATATTCAGCATCATAATCATCATCATAATCATTACCATAATCGTCATCATAGTCATCATCATAATCATCATCATAATCATCATCATAATCATCATCATAATATTCACCATAATCATCATCGTAATCATGTTCATAATCATCATCATAGTCATCATCATAATCGTCATCGTAACCATCATCATAGTCATCATCATAATCATCATCATAATCATCATCAGAATCATCATCATAATCATAATCATAATCATCATCATAATCATGATCATAATCATTATCATAATCATCGTCATAATCATCGTCATAATCATCATCATAATCATCATCATAACCGTCATCATAATCATCATCATAATAGACATCATAATCGTCATCATTATAGTCATCATAATCATCATCGTAATCATCATCATAATCATCATCATAATAGTCATCATAATCGGCATCATTATAGACGTCGTAATCATAATCATAATGATCATCATAATCATCATCATAATGATCATCGTAATCATCATCATAATCATCATCATAATATTCACAATAATCATCATCATAATCATTATCATAATCATCATCATAACCGTCAACGTGATCAGCATCATAGTCACAGTCATAATAGTCATCATAATCATCATCATAATCGTCATCATAATCATCATCATAATCGTCATCATAATGATCATCGCAATCATCATCATAATCATCATCATATACATTAACATAATCATCATCATAATATTCATCATAATCATGATCATAATCATGAGCGTAATCATCATCATAATCATTATCATAATCATCATCATAATCATCGTCATAATCATCATCACAATCATCATCATAACCGTCATCATAATAATCATCATAATAGTCATCATAATCGTCATCATTATAGTCATCATAATCGTCATCATAATCATCATCATAATCATCATCATAATCGTCATCATAATCATCATAATCATCATCATAACCGTCATCATAACCGTCATCATAATCAGCATCATAGTCATCATCATAATCATCATCATAATCATCATCATAATCATCATCATAATCGTCATCATAATCATCATCATAATCATCATCATAATCATCATCATATTCAGCATCATAATCATCATCATAATCATCATCATAATCATCATCATATTCAGCATCATAATCATCATCATAATCATTACCATAATCGTCATCATACTCATCATCATAATCATCATCATAATCATCATCATAATCATCATCATAATATTCACCATAATCATCATCGTAATCATGAGCATAATCATCATCATAGTCATCATCATAATCGTCATCGTAATCATCATCATAGTCATCATCCTAATCATCATCATAGTCATCATCATAATAGTGCTCATGATCGTCATCATAATCATCATCATAATCATCATCATAATCATCATCATAACCGTCATCATAATCATCATCATAATCATCATGATAACCGTCATCATAATTATCATCATAATCATTATCATAATCGTCATGATAGTCATCATCACAATAGTCATCACAATCGTCATCATAATCGTCACCATAATGATCATCGCAATCATCATCATAATCATCATCATATACATTAACATAATCATCATCATAATATTCATCATAATCATGATCATAATCATGATCATAATCATGAGCATAATCATCATCATAATCATTATCATAATCATCATCATAATCATCGTCATAATCATCATCACAATCATCATCATAACCGTCATCATAATAATCATCATAATAGTCATCATAATCGTCATCATTATAGTCATCATAATCATCATCATAATCATCATCATAATCATCATCATAATCATCATCATAATCGTCATCATAATCATCATAATCATCATCATAACCGTCATCATAACCGTCATCATAATCAGCATCATAGTCATCATCATAATCATCATCATAATCATCATCATAATCACCATCATAATCGTCATCATAATCATCATCATAATCATCATCATAATCATCATCATAATATTCACCATAATCATCATCGTAATCATGACCATAATCATCATCATAGTCATCATCATAATCATCAACCTAATCATCATCATAATCATCATCATAATTATCATCATGATCATCATCATAACCGCCATCGTAATCATCATCATAATCATCATCATAATCATCATCACAATCATCATCATAATCATCATCATAATCATCATCATAATCATCATCATAATCATCATCATAACCGCCATCGTAATCATCATCATAATCATCATCATAATCATCATCATAATCATCATCACAATCATCATCATAATCATCATCATAATCATCATCATAATCATCATCATAACCGTCATCATAATCGTCATCATGGTCATCATCATAATCGTCATCATAATCATCATCATAGTCATCATCATAATCATCATCATAATTATCAACATAATCATCATCATAATCATCATCATAATCGTCATCATGGTCATCATCATAATCGTCATCATAATCATCATAATAGTCATCATAATCGCCATCATAATCATCAGAATAGTCATCATAATCGCCATCATAATCATCAGAATAGTCATCATAATCGTCATCATTATAGTCATCATAACCATCATCCTAATCATCATCATAATCATCATCATATACATTAACATAATCATCATCATAATATTCATCATAATCATGATCATAATCATGAGCATAATCATCATCATAATCATTATCATAATCATCATCATAATCATCGTCATAATCATCATCACAATCATTATCATAATCGTCATCATAGTCATCATCATGATGGTCATCATAATCATCATCATAATCATCATCATAATCATCATCATAATAATCATCATTGTCATCATCATAATCATCATCATAATCATCATCATAATCATCATGATAACCGTCATCATAATCATCATCATAAACATCATCATAATCATCATCATAATCATTATCATAATCGTCATGATAGTCATCATCACAATAGTCATCACAATCGTCATCATTATAGTCATCATAATCATCATCATAATCATCATCATAATCATCATCATAATCATCATCATAATCATCATCATAACCGTCATCATAATCATCATCATAATCATCATCATAATCATCATCATAATCATCATCATAATCATCATCATAATCATCATCATAATCATCATCATAATATTCATCATAATCATCATCATAATCATTATCATAATCGTCATCATAGTCACCATCATAATCGTCATCATAATCATCATCATAGTCATCATCATAATCATCATCATAATTATCAACATAATCATCATCATAATCATCATCATAATATTCATCATAATCATCATCATAATCATTATCATAATCGTCATCATAGTCATCATCATAATCGTCATCATAATCATCATGATAGTCATCATCATAATCATCATCATAATTATCAACATAATCATCATCATAATCATCATCATAATCGTCATCATGGTCATCATCATAATCGTCATCATAATCATCATAATAGTCATCATAATCGCCATCATAATCATCAGAATAGTCATCATAATCGTCATCATTATAGTCATCATAACCATCATCATAATCATCATCCTAATCATCATCATAATCATCATCATAATCATCGTCATAATCATCATCATAGTCATCATCATAATCATCATCATAATCATCATCATAACCGTCATCATAATCATCATCATAATCATCATCATAATCATCATCAGAATCATCATCATAATCATAATCATAATCATCATCATAATCATGATCATAATCATTATCATAATCATCATCATAATCATCGTCATAATCATCATCATAATCATCATCATAACCGTCATCATAATCATCATCATAATAGTCATCATAATCGTCATCATTATAGTCATCATAATCATCATCGTAATCACCATCATAATCATCACCATAATAGTCATCATAATCGGCATCATTATAGACGTCGTAATCATAATCATAATCATCATCATAATCATCATCATAATGATCATCATAATCATCATCATAATGATCATCGTAATCATCATCATAATCATCATCATAATATTCATAATAATCATCAGCATAATCATTATCATAATCATCATCATAATCGTCATCATTATAGTCATCATAATCATCATCATAATCATCATCATAATATTCATAATAATCATCATCATAATCATTATCATAATCATCATCATAATCGTCATCATAATCATCATAATCATCATCATAACCGTCATCATAACCGTCATCATAATCAGCATCATAGTCATCATCATAATCATCATCATAATCATCATCATAATCATCATCATAATCGTCATCATAATCATCATCACAATCATCATCATAATCATCATCATAATCATCATCATAATCATCATCATAATCATCATCATAATCATCATCATAATCATCATCATAATCATCATCATAATATTCATCATAATCATCATCATAATCAATATCATAATCGTCATCATAGTCATCATCATAATCGTCATCATAATCATCATAATAGTCATCATAATCGTCATTATTATAGCCATCATAATCATCATCATAATCATCGTTATAATTCATCATCATAATCATGAGCATAATCATCATGATAATCATCATCATAGTCACCATCATAATCATCATCATAATCATCATCATAATTATCATCATAATCATCATCATAACCGTCATCGTAATCATCATCATAATCATCATCATAATCATCATCACAATCATCATCATAATCGTCTTCATGGACATCATCATAATCATCATCATAGTCATCATCATAATCATCATCACAATCATCATCATAATCATCATCATAATCATCATCATAGTCATCATCATAATCATCATCATAATCATCATCAGAATCATGATCAAAGTCATCATCATAATCATCATCATAATCACCATCATAACCGTCATCATAATCATCATCATAATCATCATCAGAATCATGATCACAGTCATCATCATAATCATCATCATAATCATCGTCATAATCATCATCATAATCATCATCATGGTCATCATCATAATCATCATCATAATCATCATCATAATCATCATAATAGTCATCATAATCGTCATTATTATAGCCATCATAATCATCATCATAATCATCGTTATAATTCATCATCATAATCATGAGCATAATCATCATGATAATCATCATCATAGTCATCATCATAACCGTCATCATAATCATCATCATAATAGTCATCACAATCGTCATCATTATAGTCATCATAATCATCATCATAACCGTCAACGTAATCAGCATCATAGTCATAGTCATAATAGTCATGATAATCATCATCATAATCATCATCATAATCGTCATCATAATTATTGTCATAGTCATCATCATAATAGTCCTCATAATCGTCATAATAATCATCATCATAGTCATAATCATCATCATACTCATCATCATAATCATCATCATAATCATCATCATAATCATCATTATAATCATCATCATAATCATCATCATAATATTCATCATAATCATCATCATAATCATTATCATAATCGTCATCATAGTCATCATCATAATCGTCATCATACTCATCATCATAGTCAACATCATAATCATCATCATAATTATCAACATAATCATCAACATAATCATCATCATAATCATCATCATAATCATCATCATAATCATTATAATAGTCATCATCATATTAGTCCTGATAATCATCATCATAATCGTCATCATAATCGTCATCATAATCGTCATCATAATCGTCATCATAATCGTCATCATTATAGTCATCATAACCATCATCATAATCATCATCATAATCATCATTATAATCATCATCATAATCATCATCATAGTCATCATCATAATAGTCCTCATAATCGTCATCATTACAGTCATCATAATATTCATCATAATCATCATCATAATCATTATCATAATCGTCATCATAATCATCATCATAACCGTCATCATAATTATCATCATAATCATTATCATAATCGTCATCATAGTCATCATCATAATAGTCATCACAATCGTCATCATTATAGTCCTCATAATCCTCATAATAATCACCATCATAGTCATAATCATCATCATAATCATCATCATAAACATCATCATCATCATAATCATTACCATAATCGTCATCATAGTCATCATCATAATGAGTCATCATAATCGTCATCATTATAGTCATCATTCTAGTCATCATAATCATCACCATAATCATCATCATAATCATCATTATAATCATCATCATAATCATCATCATAATCGTCATCATAGTCATCATCATAATAGTCATCATAATCGCCATCATTATAGTCGTCGTAATCATAATCATAATCATCATCATAATCATCAACATAATGATCATCATAATCATCATCATAATGATCATCGTAATCATCATCATAATCATCATCATACTCATTATCATAATCATCATCCTAATCATCATCATAATCATCATCATAATATTCATCATAATCATCATCATAATCATTATCATAATCGTCATCATAGTCATCATCATAACCGTCATCATTATAGTCATCATAATCATCATCATAATCATCATCATAATCATCATCATAATCATCATCATAATCATCATCATAATCATTATCATAATCATCATCATAATCATCATCATAATCAGCATCATAGTCATCATCATAATCATCATCATAATCGTCATCGTAATCAGCATCATAGTCATCATCATAATCATCATCATAGTCATCATCATAATAGTCCTCATAATCGTCATCATTACAGTCATCATAATATTCATCATAATCATCATCATAATCATTATCATAATCGTCATCATAATCATCATCATAACCGTCATCATAATCATCATCATAATCATCATCATAATCATCATCATAATCATCATTATAATCATCATCATAATCATCATCATAATATTCATGATAATCATCATCATAATCATCATCATAATCGTCATCATAATTATTGTCATAGTCATCATCATAATAGTCCTCATAATCGTCATAATAATCATCATCATAGTCATAATCATCATCATAATCATTATCATAATCATCATCATAATCGTCATCATAATCATCATAATCATCATCATAACCGTCATCATAACCGTCATCATAATCAGCATCATAGTCATCATCATAATCATCATCATAATCATCATCATAATCATCATCATAATCATCATCATAATCATCATCATAATCATCATCATAATCATCATCATATTCAGCATCATAATCATCATCATAATCATTACCATAATCGTCATCATAGTCATCATCATAATCATGATCATAATCATCATCATAATCATCATCATAATATTCACCATAATCATCATCGTAATCATGAGCATAATCATCATCATAGTCATCATCATAATCGTCATCGTAACCATCATCATAGTCATCATCATAATCATCATCATAATCATCATCAGAATCATCATCATAACCGTCATCATAATCATCATCATAATAGACATCATAATCGTCATCATTATAGTCATCATAATCATCATCGTAATCATCATCATAATCATCATCATAATAGTCATCATAATCGGCATCATTATAGACGTCGTAATCATAATCATAATCATCATCATAATCATCATCATAATGATCATCATAATCATCATCATAATGATCATCGTAATCATCATCATAATCATCATCATAATATTCACAATAATCATCATCATAATCATTATCATAATCATCATCATAACCGTCAACGTGATCAGCATCATAGTCACAGTCATAATAGTCATCATAATCATCATCATAATCGTCATCATAATCATCATCATAATCGTCATCATAATGATCATCGCAATCATCATCATAATCATCATCATATACATTAACATAATCATCATCATAATATTCATCATAATCATGATCATAATCATGAGCGTAATCATCATCATAATCATTATCATAATCATCATCATAATCATCGTCATAATCATCATCACAATCATCATCATAACCGTCATCATAATAATCATCATAATAGTCATCATAATCGTCATCATTATAGTCATCATAATCGTCATCATAATCATCATCATAATCATCATCATAATCGTCATCATAATCATCATAATCATCATCATAACCGTCATCATAACCGTCATCATAATCAGCATCATAGTCATCATCATAATCATCATCATAATCATCATCATAATCATCATCATAATCGTCATCATAATCATCATCATAATCATCATCATAATCATCATCATATTCAGCATCATAATCATCATCATAATCATTACCATAATCGTCATCATAGTCATCATCATAATCATCATCATAATCATCATCATAATCATCATCATAATCATCATCATAATATTCACCATAATCATCATCGTAATCATGAGCATAATCATCATCATGGTCATCATCATAATCGTCATCGTAATCATCATCATAGTCATCATCATAATCATCATCATAATCATCATCATAATCGTCATCATAATCATCATCATAATCATCATCATAATCATCATCATAATCATCATCATAATCATCATCATAATCATCATCATAATCGTCATCATAATCATCATCATAATCATCATCATAATCATCATCATAATCATCATCATATTCAGCATCATAATCATCATCATAATCATTACCATAATCGTCATCATACTCATCATCATAATCATCATCATAATCATCATCATAATCATCATCATAATATTCACCATAATCATCATCGTAATCATGAGCATAATCATCATCATAGTCATCATCATAATCGTCATCGTAATCATCATCATAGTCATCATCATAATCATCATCATAGTCATCATCATAATAGTGCTCATGATCGTCATCATAATCATCATCATAATCATCATCATAATCATCATCATAACCGTCATCATAATCATCATCATAATCATCATGATAACCGTCATCATAATTATCATCATAATCATTATCATAATCGTCATGATAGTCATCATCACAATAGTCATCACAATCGACATCATAATCGTCACCATAATGATCATCGCAATCATCATCATAATCATCATCATATACATTAACATAATCATCATCATAATATTCATCATAATCATGATCATAATCATGATCATAATCATGAGCATAATCATCATCATAATCATTATCATAATCATCATCATAATCATCGTCATAATCATCATCACAATCATCATCATAACCGTCATCATAACAATCATCATAATAGTCATCATAATCGTCATCATTATAGTCATCATAATCATCATCATAATCATCATCATAATCATCATCATAATCATCATCATAATCGTCATCATAATCATCATAATCATCATCATAACCGTCATCATAACCGTCATCATAATCAGCATCATAGTCATCATCATAATCATCATCATAATCATCATCATAATCATCATCATAATCGTCATCATAATCATCATCATAATCATCATCATAATCATCATCATAATATTCACCATAATCATCATCGTAATCATGACCATAATCATCATCATAGTCATCATCATAATCATCATCATAATCATCATCATAATCATCATCATAATTATCATCATGATCATCATCATAACCGCCATCGTAATCATCATCATAATCATCATCATAATCATCATCATAATCATCATCACAATCATCATCATAATCATCATCATAATCATCATCATAATCATCATCATAATCATCATCATAACCGCCATCGTAATCATCATCATAATCATCATCATAATCATCATCATAATCATCATCACAATCATCATCATAATCATCATCATAATCATCATCATAATCATCATCATAACCGTCATCATAATCGTCATCATGGTCATCATCATAATCGTCATCATAATCATCATCATAGTCATCATCATAATCATCATCATAATTATCAACATAATCATCATCATAATCATCATCATAATCGTCATCATGGTCATCATCATAATCGTCATCATAATCGTCATCATAATCATCATCATAATCATCATCATAATCGTCATCATAATCATCATAATCATCATCATAACCGTCATCATAACCGTCATCATAATCAGCATCATAGTCATCATCATAATCATCATCATAATCATCATCATAATCATCATCATAATCGTCAACATAATCATCATCATAATCATCATCATAATCATCATCATATTCAGCATCATAATCATCATCATAATCATTACCATAATCGTCATCATAGTCATCATCATAATCATCATCATAATCATCATCATAATCATCATCATAATCATCATCATAATATTCACCATAATCATCATCGTAATCATGAGCATAATCATCATCATAGTCATCATCATAATCGTCATCGTAATCATCATCATAGTCATCATCATAATCATCATCATAGTCATCATCATAATAGTCCTCATGATCGTCATCATAATCATCATCATAATCATCATCATAATCATCATCATAATCATCATCATAATCATCATCATAATCATCATCATAATCATCATCATAAACATCATCATAATCATCATCATAATCATCATCATAATCATCATCATAATATTCATCATAATCATCATCATAATCATTATCATAATCGTCATCATAATCATCATCATAACCGTCATCATAATTATCATCATAATCATTATCATAATCGTCATCATAGTCATCATCATGATGGTCATCATAATCATCATCATAATCATCATCATAATCATCATCATAATCATCATCATAATAATCATCATTGTCATCATCATAATCATCATCATAATCATCATCATAATCATCATGATAACCGTCATCATAATCATCATCATAAACATCATCATAATCATCATCATAATCATCATCATAATCATCATCATAATATTCATCATAATCATCATCATAATCATTATCATAATCGTCATCATAATCATCATCATAACCGTCATCATAATTATCATCATAATCATTATCATAATCGTCATCATAGTCATCATCATGATGGTCATCATAATCATCATCATAATCATCATCATAATCATCATCATAATCATCATCATAATAATCATCATTGTCATCATCATAATCATCATCATAATCATCATCATAATCATCATGATAACCGTCATCATAATTATCATCATAATCATTATCATAATCGTCATGATAGTCATCATCACAATAGTCATCACAATCGTCATCATTATAGTCATCATAATCATCATCATAATCATCATCATAATCATCATCATAATCATCATCATAATCATCATCATAACCGTCATCATAATCATCATCATAATCATCATCATAATCATCATCATAATCATCATCATAATCATCATCATAATCATCATCATAATCATCATCATAATCATCATCATAATATTCATCATAATCATCATCATAATCATTATCATAATCGTCATCATAGTCACCATCATAATCGTCATCATAATCATCATCATAGTCATCATCATAATCATCATCATAATTATCAACATAATCATCATCATAATCATCATCATAATATTCATCATAATCATCATCATAATCATTATCATAATCGTCATCATAGTCATCATCATAATCGTCATCATAATCATCATGATAGTCATCATCATAATCATCATCATAATTATCAACATAATCATCATCATAATCATCATCATAATCGTCATCATGGTCATCATCATAATCGTCATCATAATCGTCATCATAATCATCATCATAATCATCATCATAATCGTCATCATAATCATCATAATCATCATCATAACCGTCATCATAACCGTCATCATAATCAGCATCATAGTCATCATCATAATCATCATCATAATCATCATCATAATCATCATCATAATCGTCAACATAATCATCATCATAATCATCATCATAATCATCATCATATTCAGCATCATAATCATCATCATAATCATCATCATAATCATCATCATAATCATCATCATAATATTCATCATAATCATCATCATAATCATTATCATAATCGTCATCATAGTCACCATCATAATCGTCATCATAATCATCATCATAATCATCATCATAATCATCATCATAATATTCACCATAATCATCATCGTAATCATGACCATAATCATCATCATAGTCATCATCATAATCATCATCATAATCATCATCATAATCATCATCATAATTATCATCATGATCATCATCATAACCGCCATCGTAATCATCATCATAATCATCATCATAATCATCATCACAATCATCATCATAATCATCATCATAATCATCATCATAATCATCATCATAACCGTCATCATAATCGTCATCATGGTCATCATCATAATCGTCATCATAATCATCATCATAGTCATCATCATAATCATCATCATAATTATCAACATAATCATCATCATAATCATCATCATAATCGTCATCATGGTCATCATCATAATCGTCATCATAATCGTCATCATAATCATCATCATAATCATCATCATAATCGTCATCATAATCATCATAATCATCATCATAACCGTCATCATAACCGTCATCATAATCAGCATCATAGTCATCATCATAATCATCATCATAATCATCATCATAATCATCATCATAATCGTCAACATAATCATCATCATAATCATCATCATAATCATCATCATATTCAGCATCATAATCATCATCATAATCATTACCATAATCGTCATCATAGTCATCATCATAATCATCATCATAATCATCATCATAATCATCATCATAATCATCATCATAATATTCACCATAATCATCATCGTAATCATGAGCATAATCATCATCATAGTCATCATCATAATCGTCATCGTAATCATCATCATAGTCATCATCATAATCATCATCATAGTCATCATCATAATAGTCCTCATGATCGTCATCATAATCATCATCATAATCATCATCATAATCATCATCATAATCATCATCATAATCATCATCATAATCATCATCATAATCATCATCATAAACATCATCATAATCATCATCATAATCATCATCATAATCATCATCATAATATTCATCATAATCATCATCATAATCATTATCATAATCGTCATCATAATCATCATCATAACCGTCATCATAATTATCATCATAATCATTATCATAATCGTCATCATAGTCATCATCATGATGGTCATCATAATCATCATCATAATCATCATCATAATCATCATCATAATAATCATCATTGTCATCATCATAATCATCATCATAATCATCATCATAATCATCATGATAACCGTCATCATAATCATCATCATAAACATCATCATAATCATCATCATAATCATCATCATAATCATCATCATAATATTCATCATAATCATCATCATAATCATTATCATAATCGTCATCATAATCATCATCATAACCGTCATCATAATTATCATCATAATCATTATCATAATCGTCATCATAGTCATCATCATGATGGTCATCATAATCATCATCATAATCATCATCATAATCATCATCATAATCATCATCATAATAATCATCATTGTCATCATCATAATCATCATCATAATCATCATCATAATCATCATGATAACCGTCATCATAATTATCATCATAATCATTATCATAATCGTCATGATAGTCATCATCACAATAGTCATCACAATCGTCATCATTATAGTCATCATAATCATCATCATAATCATCATCATAATCATCATCATAATCATCATCATAATCATCATCATAACCGTCATCATAATCATCATCATAATCATCATCATAATCATCATCATAATCATCATCATAATCATCATCATAATCATCATCATAATCATCATCATAATCATCATCATAATATTCATCATAATCATCATCATAATCATTATCATAATCGTCATCATAGTCACCATCATAATCGTCATCATAATCATCATCATAGTCATCATCATAATCATCATCATAATTATCAACATAATCATCATCATAATCATCATCATAATATTCATCATAATCATCATCATAATCATTATCATAATCGTCATCATAGTCATCATCATAATCGTCATCATAATCATCATGATAGTCATCATCATAATCATCATCATAATTATCAACATAATCATCATCATAATCATCATCATAATCGTCATCATGGTCATCATCATAATCGTCATCATAATCATCATAATAGTCATCATAATCGCCATCATAATCATCAGAATAGTCATCATAATCGTCATCATTATAGTCATCATAACCATCATCATAATCATCATCCTAATCATCATCATAATCATCATCATAATCATCGTCATAATCATCATCATAGTCATCATCATAATCATCATCATAATCATCATCATAACCGTCATCATAATCATCATCATAATCATCATCATAATCATCATCAGAATCATCATCATAATCATAATCATAATCATCATCATAATCATGATCATAATCATTATCATAATCATCATCATAATCATCGTCATAATCAGCATCATAATCATTATCATAACCGTCATCATAATCATCATCATAATAGTCATCATAATCGTCATCATTATAGTCATCATAATCATCATCGTAATCACCATCATAATCATCACCATAATAGTCATCATAATCGGCATCATTATAGACGTCGTAATCATAATCATAATCATCATCATAATCATCATCATAATGATCATCATAATCATCATCATAATGATCATCGTAATCATCATCATAATCATCATCATAATATTCATAATAATCATCAGCATAATCATTATCATAATCATCATCATAATCGTCATCATTATAGTCATCATAATCATCATCATAATCATCATCATAATATTCATAATAATCATCATCATAATCATTATCATAATCATCATCATAATCGTCATCATAATCATCATAATCATCATCATAACCGTCATCATAACCGTCATCATAATCAGCATCATAGTCATCATCATAATCATCATCATAATCATCATCATAATCATCATCATAATCGTCATCATAATCATCATCATAATCATCATCATAATCATCATCATAATCATCATCATATTCAGCATCATAATCATCATCATAATCATTACCATAATCGTCATCATAGTCATCATCATAATCATCATCATAATCATCATCATAATCATCATCATAATATTCACCATAATCATCATCGTCATCATGAGCATAATCATCATCATAGTCATCATCATAATCGTCATCGTAATCATCATCATAGTCATCATCATAATCATCATCATAATCATCATCATAATCATCATCATAATCATCATCATAACCGTCATCATAATAATCATCATAATAGTCATCATAATCGTCATCATTATAGTCATCATAATCATCATCATAATCATCATCATAATCATCATCATAAACATCATCATAATCATCATCATAATCATCATCATAATCATCATCATAATATTCATCATAATCATCATCATAATCATTATCATAATCGTCATCATAATCATCATCATAACCGTCATCATAATTATCATCATAATCATTATCATAATCGTCATCATGGTCATCATCATAATCGTCATCATAATCATCATAATAGTCATCATAATCGCCATCATAATCATCAGAATAGTCATCATAATCGTCATCATTATAGTCATCATAACCATCATCATAATCATCATCGTAATCATCATCATAATCATCATCATAATAGTCATCATAATCGGCATCATTATAGACGTCGTAATCATAATCATAATCATCATCATAATCATCATCATAATGATCATCATAATCATCATCATAATGATCATCGTAATCATCATCATAATCATCATCATAATATTCATAATAATCATCATCATAATCATTATCATAATCATCATCATAATCATCATCATAATAATCATCATAATCATCATCATAATTATAATCATAATCATCATCATAACCGTCAACGTAATCAGCATCATAGTCACAGTCATAATAGTCATCATAATCATCATCATAATCGTCATCATAATCATCATCATAATCGTCATCATAATGATCATCGCAATCATCATCATAATCATCATCATATACATTAACATAATCATCATCATAATATTCATCATAATCATGATCATAATCATGAGCATAATCATCATCATAATCATTATCATAATCATCATCATAATCATCGTCATAATCATCATCACAATCATCATCATAACCGTCATCATAATAATCATCATAATAGTCATCATAATCGTCATCATTATAGTCATCATAATCATCATCATAATCATCATCATAATCATCATCATAATCATCATCATAATCGTCATCATAATCATCATAATCATCATCATAACCGTCATCATAACCGTCATCATAATCAGCATCATAGTCATCATCATAATGATCATCATAATCATCATCATAATCATCATCATAATCGTCATCATAATCATCATCATAATCATCATCATAATCATCATCATATTCAGCATCATAATCATCATCATAATCATTACCATAATCGTCATCATAGTCATCATCATAATCATCATCATAATCATCATCATAATCATCACCATAATCGTCATCATAATCATCATCATAATCATCATCATAATCATCATCATATTCAGCATCATAATCATCATCATAATCATCATCACAATCATCATCATAATCATCATCATAATCATCATCATAATCATCATCATAATCATCATCATAATCATCATCATAATCATCATCATAATCATCATCATAATATTCATCATAATCATCATCATAATCATTATCATAATCGTCATCATAGTCATCATCATAATCGTCATCATAATCATCATAATAGTCATCATAATCGTCATTATTATAGCCATCATAATCATCATCATAATCATCGTTATAATTCATCATCATAATCATGAGCATAATCATCATGATAATCATCATCATAGTCACCATCATAATCATCATCATAATCATCATCATAATTATCATCATAATCATCATCATAACCGTCATCGTAATCATCATCATAATCATCATCATAATCATCATCATAATCATCATTATAATCATCATCATAATCATCATCATAATATTCATCATAATCATCATCATAATCATTATCATAATCGTCATCATAGTCATCATCATAATCGTCATCATACTCATCATCATAGTCAACATCATAATCATCATCATAATTATCAACATAATCATCAACATAATCATCATCATAATCATCATCATAATCATCATCATAATCATTATAATAGTCATCATCATATTAGTCCTGATAATCATCATCATAATCGTCATCATAATCGTCATCATAATCGTCATCATAATCGTCATCATAATCGTCATCATAATCGTCATCATTATAGTCATCATAACCATCATCATAATCATCATCATAATCATCATTATAATCATCATCATAATCATCATCATAGTCATCATCATAATAGTCCTCATAATCGTCATCATTACAGTCATCATAATATTCATCATAATCATCATCATAATCATTATCATAATCGTCATCATAATCATCATCATAACCGTCATCATAATTATCATCATAATCATTATCATAATCGTCATCATAGTCATCATCATAATAGTCATCACAATCGTCATCATTATAGTCCTCATAATCCTCATAATAATCACCATCATAGTCATAATCATCATCATAATCATCATCATAATCATCATCATCATCATAATCATTACCATAATCGTCATCATAGTCATCATCATAATGAGTCATCATAATCGTCATCATTATAGTCATCATTCTAGTCATCATAATCATCACCATAATCATCATCATAATCATCATTATAATCATCATCATAATCATCATCATAATCGTCATCATAGTCATCATCATAATAGTCATCATAATCGCCATCATTATAGTCGTCGTAATCATAATCATAATCATCATCATAATCATCAACATAATGATCATCATAATCATCATCATAATGATCATCGTAATCATCATCATAATCATCATCATACTCATTATCATAATCATCATCCTAATCATCATCATAATCATCATCATAATATTCATCATAATCATCATCATAATCATTATCATAATCGTCATCATAGTCATCATCATAATCGTCATCATTATAGTCATCATAATCATCATCATAATCATCATCATAATCATCATCATAATCATCATCATAATCATCATCATAATCATTATCATAATCATCATCATAATCATCATCATAATCAGCATCATAGTCATCATCATAATCATCATCATAATCGTCATCGTAATCATCATCATAGTCATCATCATAATCATCATCATAGTCATCATCATAATAGTCCTCATAATCGTCATCATTACAGTCATCATAATATTCATCATAATCATCATCATAATCATTATCATAATCGTCATCATAATCATCATCATAACCGTCATCATAATTATCATCATAATCATTATCATAATCGTCATCATAGTCATCATCATGATAGTCATCATAATCGTCATCATTATAGTCATCATTATAGTCATCATAATCATCATCATAATCATCATCATAATCATCATCATAATCATCATTTTAATCATCATCATAATCATCATCATAATATTCATCATAATCATCATCATAATCATTATCATAATCGTCATCATAGTCATCATCATAATCGTCATCATACTCATCATCATAGTCATCATCATAATCATCATCATAATTATCAACATAATCATCATCATAATCATCATCATAATCATCATCATAATCATCATCATAATCATCATCATAATCATCGTCATAATCATCATCATAATTATCAACATAATCATCATCATAATCATCATCATAATCATCATCATAATCATCATCATAATCATCATCATAATCTTCATCATAATCATCATCATACTCATCATCATAATCATGATCATAATCATCATCATAATCATCATCATCATCATAATCATTACCATAATCGTCATCATAGTCATCATCATAATAGTTCTCATAATCGTCATCATTATAGTCATCATAATCATCATCCTAATCATCATCCTAATCATCATCATAATCATCATCATAATCATCATCATAATCATCATCATACTCATCATCATTATCATTATCATAATCATCATCATAATCATCATCATAATCATCATCATAACCGTCATCATAATTATCATCATAATCATTATCATCATCGTCATCATAGTCATCATCATAATAGTCATCACAATCGTCATCATTATAGTCATCATAATCATCATCATAATCATCATCATAATCATCATCATAATCATCATCATAATCATCATCATAATCATCATCATAATCATCATCATAATCATCGTCATAATCATCATCATAGTCATCATCATAATCATCATCATAACCGTCATCATAATCATCATCATAATCATCATCATAATCATCATTATAATCATCATCATGATCATTATGATAATCATCATCATAATCATCATCATAGTCATCATCATAATAGTCATCATAATCATCATCATAGTCATCATCATAATAGTCATCATAATCCTCATCATTATAGTCATCATAATAGTCATCATAATCATGATCATAATCATCATCATAATCATCATCATAATCATCATCATGATCATTATGATAATCATCATCATAATCATCATCATAGTCATCATCATAAACATCATCATAATCATCATCACAACCGTCATCATAATCATTATCATTATCATTATCATAATCATCATCATAATCATCATCATAATCATCATCATAATATTCATCATAATCATCATCATAATCATTATCATAATCGTCATCATAGTCATCATCATAACCGTCATCATAATCATCATCATAATAGTCATCACAATCGTCATCATTATAGTCATCATAATCATCATCATAACCGTCAACGTAATCAGCATCATAGTCATAGTCATAATAGTCATGATAATCATCATCATAATCATCATCATAATCGTCATCATAATTATTGTCATAGTCATCATCATAATAGTCCTCATAATCGTCATAATAATCATCATCATAGTCATAATCATCATCATACTCATCATCATAATCATCATCATAATCATCATCATAATCATCATCATCATCATAATCATTACCATAATCGTCATCATAGTCATCATCCTGATAGTCATCATAATCGTCATCATTATAGTCATCATTATAGTCATCATAATCATCATCATAATCATCATCATAATCATCATCATAATCATCATTATAATCATCATCATAATCATCATCATAATATTCATCATAATCATCATCATAATCATTATCATAATCGTCATCATAGTCATCATCATAATCGTCATCATACTCATCATCATAGTCAACATCATAATCATCATCATAATTATCAACATAATCATCAACATAATCATCATCATAATCATCATCATAATCATCATCATAATCATTATAATAGTCATCATCATATTAGTCCTGATAATCATCATCATAATCGTCATCATAATCGTCATCATAATCATCATCATAATCATCATCATAATCATCATCATAATCATCATCATAACCGTCATCATAATTATCATCATAATCATTATCATAATCGTCATCATAGTCATCATCATAATAGTCATCACAATCGTCATCATTATAGTCATCATAATCATCATCATAATCATCATCATAATCATCATCATTATCATCATCATAATCATCATCATAATCATCATCATAATCATCGTCATAATCATCATCATAGTCATCATCATAATCATCATCATAACCGTCATCATAATCATCATCATAATCATCATCATAATCATCATTATAATCATCATCATGATCATTATGATAATCATCATCATAATCATCATCATAGTCATCATCATAATAGTCATTATAATCTTCATCATAGTCATCATCATAATAGTCATCATAATCCTCATCATTATAGTCATCATAATAGTCATCATAATCATGATCATAATCATCATCATAATCATCATCATAATCATCATCATGATCATTATGATAATCATCATCATAATCATCATCATAGTCATCATCATAAACATCATCATAATCATCATCACAACCGTCATCATAATCATTATCATAATCGTCATCATAGTCATCATCATAATCGTCATCATAATCATCATGATAGTCATCATCATAATAGTCCTCATAATCCTCATAATAATCATCATCATTGACTTCATCATAATAATCATCATAACCGTCATCATAATCATCATCATAATCATCATCATAATCATCATCATAATATTCATCATAATCATCATCATAATCATTATCATAATCGTCATCATAGGCATCATCATAATCATCATCATAATCATTATCATAATCGTCATCATAGGCATCATCATAATCATCATCATAGTCATCATCATAATCATCATCATAGTCATCATCATAATAGTCCTCATAATCGTCATCATTACAGTCCTCATAATCATCATCATAATCATCATCATAATCATCATCATAATCATCATCATAATCATCATCATAATCATCATCATAATAATCATCATAACCGTCATCATAATCATCATCATAATAGTCATCACAATCGTCATCATTATAGTCATCATAATCATCATCATAATCATCATCATAATCGTCATCATAATCACTATAATAGTCATCATCATATTATTCCTGATAATCATCATCATAATCGTCATCATAATCGTCATCATTATAGTCATCATTATCATCATCATAATCATCATCATAATCATCATCATAATCATCATCATAATCATCATCATAATCATCATCATAATATTCATCATAATCATCATCACAATCATTATCATAATCGTCATCATAGGCATCATCATAATCATCATCATAGTCATCATCATAATCATCATCATAGTCGTCATCATAATAGTCCTCATAATCGACATCATTATAGTCATCATTATCATCATCATAATCATCATCATAATCATCATCATAATCATCATCATAATCATCATCATAATATTCATCATAATCATCATCATAATCATTATCATAATCGTCATCATAGGCATCATCATAATCATCATCATAGTCGTCATCATAATCATCATCATAATCATCATCATAATCATCATCATAATCATCATCATAATCATCGTCATAATCATCATCATAATCATCATCATAATCATCATCATACTCATCATCATAATCATCATCATAACCGTCATCATAATCAGCATCATAGCCATCATCATAATAGTCATCATAATCATCATCATAATCATCATCATAATCATCATCATAATCATCATCATAATCGTCATCATAATCATCATGATAGTCATCATAATCGACACCATTATAGTCATCATAATCATCCTCATAATCATCATCATATTCATCATCATAGTCATCATCATAATCATTATCATAATCATTATCATAACCGTCATCATAATCATCATCATTGTCATCATCATAATAGTCCTCACAATCGTCATCATTATAGTAATCATAATCATCATAATAATCGTCATCATAGTCATCATCATAATAGCCATCATAATCGTCATCATTATAGACGTCGTAATCATAATCGTAATCATAATAATAATCACCATCATAAACATCATCATAATGATCATCATAATCATCATCATAATGATAATCGTAATCATCATCATAATCATCATCATAATCATTAACATAATCATCATCATAATATTCATCATAATCATGATCACAATCATGAGCATAATCATCATCATAATCATCATCACAACCGTCATCATAATCATTATCATAATCATCATCATAATCATCATCATCATCATAATCATTACCATAATCGTCATCATAGACATCATCATGATAGTCATCATAATCGTCATCATTATAGTCATCATAATCATCATCATAATCATCATTATAATCATCATCATAATCATCGACATAATCATCATTATAATCATCATCATAATCATCATCATAATATTCATCATAATCATCATCATAATCATTATCATAATCGTCATCATAGTCATCATCATAATCGTCATAATACTCATCATCATAGTCAACATCATAATCATCATCATAATTATCAACATAATCATCAACATAATCATCATCATAATCATCATCATAATCATCATCATAATCATCATCATAATCATCATCATAATCATCGTCATAATCATCATCATAATTATCAACATAATCATCATCATAATCATCATCATAATCATCATCATAATCATCATCATAATCATCATCATAATCATCATCATAATCATCGTCATAATCATCATCATGATCTTCATCATAATCATCATCATACTCATCATCATAATCATCATCATAATCGTCATCATAATCATCATCATAATCATCATCATAACCGTCATCATAATTATCATCATAATCATTATCCTAATCGTCATCATAGTCATCATCATAATAGTCATCACAATCGTCATCATTATAGTCATCATAATCATCATCATAATCATCATCATAATCATCATCATAATCATCATCATACTCATCATCATAACCGTCATCATGATCAGCATCATAGTCATCATCATAATCATCATCATAATCATCGTCATAATCATCATCATAATATTCATCATAATCATCATCATAATCATTATCATAATCGTCATCATAGTCATCATCATAATCATCATCATAATCATCATCATAATCATCATCATAGTCATCATCATAATAGTTCTCATAATCGTCATCATTATAGTCATCATAATCATCATCCTAATCATCATCCTAATCATCATCATAATCATCATCATAATCATCATCATAATCATCATCATACTCATCATCATTATCATTATCATAATCATCATCATAATCATCATCATAATCATCATCATAACCGTCATCATAATTATCATCATAATCATTATCATCATCGTCATCATAGTCATCATCATAATAGTCATCACAATCGTCATCATTATAGTCATCATAATCATCATCATAATCATCATCATAATCATCATCATAATCATCATCATAATCATCATCATAATCATCATCATAATCATCATCATAATCATCGTCATAATCATCATCATAGTCATCATCATAATCATCATCATAACCGTCATCATAATCATCATCATAATCATCATCATAATCATCATTATAATCATCATCATGATCATTATGATAATCATCATCATAATCATCATCATAGTCATCATCATAATAGTCATCATAATCATCATCATAGTCATCATCATAATAGTCATCATAATCCTCATCATTATAGTCATCATAATAGTCACCATAATCATGATCATAATCATCATCATAATCATCATCATAATCATCATCATGATCATTATGATAATCATCATCATAATCATCATCATAGTCATCATCATAAACATCATCATAATCATCATCACAACCGTCATCATAATCATTATCATTATCATTATCATAATCATCATCATAATCATCATCATAATCATCATCATAATAGTCATCATAATCGTCATCATTATAGTCATCATAATCATAATCATAATCATCATCATAACCGTCATCGTAATCAGCATCATAGCCATCATCATAATAGTCATCATAATCATCATCATAATCATCATCATATTCAGCATCATAATCATCATCATAATCATAATCGTCATCATAATCATTACCATAATCGTCATCATAGTCATCATCCTGATAGTCATCATAATCGTCATCATTATAGTCATCATTATAGTCATCATAATCATCATCATAATCATCATCATAATCATCATCATAATCATCATTATAATCATCATCATAATCATCATCATAATATTCATCATAATCATCATCATAATCATTATCATAATCGTCATCATAATCATCATCATAATCATCATCATAATCATCATCATAATCATCATCATAATCATCATTATAATATTCATGATAATCATCATCATAATGATTATCATAATCGTCATCATAATCATCATCATAACCGTCATCATAATTATTGTCATAGTCATCATCATAATAGTCCTCATAATCATCATCATAATCATCATCATAGTCATCATCATAAACATCATCATAATCATCATCACAACCGTCATCATAATCATTATCATTATCATTATCATAATCATCATCATACTCATCATCATAATCATCATCATAATCATCATCATAATCATCATCATCATCATAATCATTACCATAATCGTCATCATAGTCATCATCCTGATAGTCATCATAATCGTCATCATTATAGTCATCATTATAGTCATCATAATCATCATCATAATCATCATCATAATCATCATCATAATCATCATTATAATCATCATCATAATCATCATCATAATATTCATCATAATCATCATCATAATCATTATCATAATCGTCATCATAGTCATCATCATAATCGTCATCATACTCATCATCATAGTCAACATCATAATCATCATCATAATTATCAACATAATCATCAACATAATCATCATCATAATCATCATCATAATCATCATCATAATCATTATAATAGTCATCATCATATTAGTCCTGATAATCATCATCATAATCGTCATCATAATCGTCATCATAATCGTCATCATAATCGTCATCATTGTAGTCATCATAACCATCATCATAATCATCATCATAATCATCATTATAATCATCATCATAATCATCATCATAGTCATCATCATAATAGTCCTCATAATCGTCATCATTACAGTCATCATAATATTCATCATAATCATCATCATAATCATTATCATAATCGTCATCATAATCATCATCATAACCGTCATCATAATTATCATCATAATCATTATCATAATCGTCATCATAGTCATCATCATAATAGTCATCACAATCGTCATCATTATAGTCATCATAATCATCATCATAATCATCATCATAATCATCATCATAATCATCATCATAATCATCGTCATAATCATCATCATAGTCATCATCATAATCATCATCATAATCATCATCATAACCGTCATCATAATCATCATCATAATCATCATCATAGTCATCATCATAATCGTCATCACAATCATCATCATAGTCATCATCATAATCATCATCATAATTATCAACATAATCATCATCATAACCATCATCATAATCGTCATCATAATTATCATCATAATCATTATCATAATCGTCATCATAGTCATCATAATCGTCATCTTTATAGTCATCATAATCATCATCATAATCATCATCATAATCATCATCATATTCATCATCATAGTCATCATCATAATCATTATCATAATCATCGTCATAACCGTCATCATAATCGTCATCATAGTCATCATCATAATCATCATCATAGTCATCATCATAATAGTCCTCATAATCCTCATAATAATCATCATCATAGTCATAATCATCATCATAATCATCATCATAATCATCATCATCATCATAATCATTACCATAATCGTCATCATAGTCATCATCATAATAGTCATCATAATCGCCACCATTATAGTCGTCGTAATCATAATCATAATCATCATCATAATCATCAACATAATGATCATCATAATCATCATCATAATGATCATCGTAATCATCATCATAATCATCATCATACTCATTATCATAATCATCATCCTAATCATCATCATAATCATCATCATAATATTCATCATAATCATCATCATAATCATTATCATAATCGTCATCATAGTCATCATCATAATCGTCATCATTATAGTCATCATAATCATCATCATAATCATCATCATAATCATCATCATAATCATCATCATAATCATCATCATAATCATTATCATAATCATCATCATAATCATCATCATAATCAGCATCATAGTCATCATCATAATCATCATCATAATCGTCATCGTAATCATCATCATAGTCATCATCATAATCATCATCATAGTCATCATCATAATAGTCCTCATAATCGTCATCATTACAGTCATCATAATATTCATCATAATCATCATCATAATCATTATCATAATCGTCATCATAATCATCATCATAACCGTCATCATAATTATCATCATGATCATTATCATAATCGTCATCATAGTCATCATCATGATAGTCATCATAATCGTCATCATTATAGTCATCATTATAGTCATCATAATCATCATCATAATCATCATCATAATCATCATCATAATCATCATTATAATCATCATCATAATCATCATCATAATATTCATCATAATCATCATCATAATCATTATCATAATCGTCATCATAGTCATCATCATAATCGTCATCATACTCATCATCATAGTCATCATCATAATCATCATCATAATTATCAACATAATCATCATCATAATCATCATCATAATCATCATCATAATAGTCATCATAATCGTCATCATTATAGTCATCATAATCATAATCATAATCATCATCATAACCGTCATCGTAATCAGCATCATAGCCATCATCATAATAGTCATCATAATCATCATCATAATCATCATCATATTCAGCATCATAATCATCATCATAATCATAATCGTCATCATAATCATTACCATAATCGTCATCATAGTCATCATCCTGATAGTCATCATAATCGTCATCATTATAGTCATCATTATAGTCATCATAATCATCATCATAATCATCATCATAATCATCATCATAATCATCATTATAATCATCATCATAATCATCATCATAATATTCATCATAATCATCATCATAATCATTATCATAATCGTCATCATAATCATCATCATAATCATCATCATAATCATCATCATAATCATCATCATAATCATCATTATAATATTCATGATAATCATCATCATAATGATTATCATAATCGTCATCATAATCATCATCATAACCGTCATCATAATTATTGTCATAGTCATCATCATAATAGTCCTCATAATCATCATCATAATCATCATCATAGTCATCATCATAAACATCATCATAATCATCATCACAACCGTCATCATAATCATTATCATTATCATTATCATAATCATCATCATACTCATCATCATAATCATCATCATAATCATCATCATAATCATCATCATCATCATAATCATTACCATAATCGTCATCATAGTCATCATCCTGATAGTCATCATAATCGTCATCATTATAGTCATCATTATAGTCATCATAATCATCATCATAATCATCATCATAGTCATCATCATAATCATCATTATAATCATCATCATAATCATCATCATAATATTCATCATAATCATCATCATAATCATTATCATAATCGTCATCATAGTCATCATCATAATCGTCATCATACTCATCATCATAGTCAACATCATAATCATCATCATAATTATCAACATAATCATCAACATAATCATCATCATAATCATCATCATAATCATCATCATAATCATTATAATAGTCATCATCATATTAGTCCTGATAATCATCATCATAATCGTCATCATAATCGTCATCATAATCGTCATCATAATCGTCATCATTGTAGTCATCATAACCATCATCATAATCATCATCATAATCATCATTATAATCATCATCATAATCATCATCATAGTCATCATCATAATAGTCCTCATAATCGTCATCATTACAGTCATCATAATATTCATCATAATCATCATCATAATCATTATCATAATCGTCATCATAATCATCATCATAACCGTCATCATAATTATCATCATAATCATTATCATAATCGTCATCATAGTCATCATCATAATAGTCATCACAATCGTCATCATTATAGTCATCATAATCATCATCATAATCATCATCATAATCATCATCATAATCATCATCATAATCATCGTCATAATCATCATCATAGTCATCATCATAATCATCATCATAATCATCATCATAACCGTCATCATAATCATCATCATAATCATCATCATAGTCATCATCATAATCGTCATCACAATCATCATCATAGTCATCATCATAATCATCATCATAATTATCAACATAATCATCATCATAACCATCATCATAATCGTCATCATAATTATCATCATAATCATTATCATAATCGTCATCATAGTCATCATAATCGTCATCTTTATAGTCATCATAATCATCATCATAATCATCATCATAATCATCATCATATTCATCATCATAGTCATCATCATAATCATTATCATAATCATCGTCATAACCGTCATCATAATCGTCATCATAGTCATCATCATAATCATCATCATAGTCATCATCATAATAGTCCTCATAATCCTCATAATAATCATCATCATAGTCATAATCATCATCATAATCATCATCATAATCATCATCATCATCATAATCATTACCATAATCGTCATCATAGTCATCATCATAATAGTCATCATAATCGCCACCATTATAGTCGTCGTAATCATAATCATAATCATCATCATAATCATCAACATAATGATCATCATAATCATCATCATAATGATCATCGTAATCATCATCATAATCATCATCATACTCATTATCATAATCATCATCCTAATCATCATCATAATCATCATCATAATATTCATCATAATCATCATCATAATCATTATCATAATCGTCATCATAGTCATCATCATAATCGTCATCATTATAGTCATCATAATCATCATCATAATCATCATCATAATCATCATCATAATCATCATCATAATCATCATCATAATCATTATCATAATCATCATCATAATCATCATCATAATCAGCATCATAGTCATCATCATAATCATCATCATAATCGTCATCGTAATCATCATCATAGTCATCATCATAATCATCATCATAGTCATCATCATAATAGTCCTCATAATCGTCATCATTACAGTCATCATAATATTCATCATAATCATCATCATAATCATTATCATAATCGTCATCATAATCATCATCATAACCGTCATCATAATTATCATCATGATCATTATCATAATCGTCATCATAGTCATCATCATGATAGTCATCATAATCGTCATCATTATAGTCATCATTATAGTCATCATAATCATCATCATAATCATCATCATAATCATCATCATAATCATCATTATAATCATCATCATAATCATCATCATAATATTCATCATAATCATCATCATAATCATTATCATAATCGTCATCATAGTCATCATCATAATCGTCATCATACTCATCATCATAGTCATCATCATAATCATCATCATAATTATCAACATAATCATCATCATAATCATCATCATAATCATCATCATAATCATCATCATAATCATCATCATAATCATCGTCATAATCATCATCATAATTATCAACATAATCATCATCATAATCATCATCATAATCATCATCATAATCATCATCATAATCATCATCATAATCTTCATCATAATCATCATCATACTCATCATCATAATCATCATCATAATCATCATCATAATCATCATCATCATCATAATCATTACCATAATCGTCATCATAGTCATCATCATAATAGTTCTCATAATCGTCATCATTATAGTCATCATAATCATCATCCTAATCATCATCCTAATCATCATCATAATCATCATCATAATCATCATCATAATCATCATCATACTCATCATCATTATCATTATCATAATCATCATCATAATCATCATCATAATCATCATCATAATCATCATCATAACCGTCATCATAATTATCATCATAATCATTATCATAATCGTCATCATAGTCATCATCATAATAGTCATCACAATCGTCATCATTATAGTCATCATAATCATCATCATAATCATCATCATAATCATCATCATAATCATCATCATAATCATCATCATAATCATCATCATAATCATCGTCATAATCATCATCATAGTCATCATCATAATCATCATCATAACCGTCATCATAATCATCATCATAATCATCATCATAATCATCATTATAATCATCATCATGATCATTATGATAATCATCATCATAATCATCATCATAGTCATCATCATAATAGTCATCATAATCATCATCATAGTCATCATCATAATAGTCATCATAATCCTCATCATTATAGTCATCATAATAGTCATCATAATCATGATCATAATCATCATCATAATCATCATCATAATCATCATCATGATCATTATGATAATCATCATCATAATCATCATCATAGTCATCATCATAAACATCATCACAACCGTCATCATAATCATTATCATAATCGTCATCATAGTCATCATCATAATCGTCATCATAATCATCATGATAGTCATCATCATAATAGTCCTCATAATCCTCATAATAATCATCATCATTGACTTCATCATAATAATCATCATAACCGTCATCATAATCATCATCATAATCATCATCATAATCATCATCATAATATTCATCATAATCATCATCATAATCATTATCATAATCGTCATCATAGGCATCATCATAATCATCATCATAATCATTATCATAATCGTCATCATAGGCATCATCATAATCATCATCATAGTCATCATCATAATCATCATCATAGTCATCATCATAATAGTCCTCATAATCGTCATCATTACAGTCCTCATAATCATCATCATAATCATCATCATAATCATCATCATAATCATCATCATAATAATCATCATAACCGTCATCATAATCATCATCATAATAGTCATCACAATCGTCATCATTATAGTCATCATAATCATCATCATAATCATCATCATAATCGTCATCATAATCACTATAATAGTCATCATCATATTATTCCTGATAATCATCATCATAATCGTCATCATAATCGTCATCATTATAGTCATCATTATCATCATCATAATCATCATCATAATCATCATCATAATCATCATCATAATCATCATCATAATCATCATCATAATATTCATCATAATCATCATCACAATCATTATCATAATCGTCATCATAGGCATCATCATAATCATCATCATAGTCATCATCATAATCATCATCATAGTCGTCATCATAATAGTCCTCATAATCGACATCATTATAGTCATCATTATCATCATCATAATCATCATCATAATCATCATCATAATCATCATCATAATCATCATCATAATATTCATCATAATCATCATCATAATCATTATCATAATCGTCATCATAGGCATCATCATAATCATCATCATAGTCGTCATCATAATCATCATCATAATCATCATCATAATCATCATCATAATCATCATCATAATCATCGTCATAATCATCATCATAATCATCATCATAATCATCATCATACTCATCATCATAATCATCATCATAACCGTCATCATAATCAGCATCATAGCCATCATCATAATAGTCATCATAATCATCATCATAATCATCATCATAATCATCATCATAATCATCATCATAATCGTCATCATAATCATCATGATAGTCATCATAATCGACACCATTATAGTCATCATAATCATCCTCATAATCATCATCATATTCATCATCATAGTCATCATCATAATCATTATCATAATCATTATCATAACCGTCATCATAATCATCATCATTGTCATCATCATAATAGTCCTCACAATCGTCATCATTATAGTAATCATAATCATCATCATAATCGTCATCATAGTCATCATCATAATAGCCATCATAATCGTCATCATTATAGACGTCGTAATCATAATCGTAATCATAATAATAATCACCATCATAAACATCATCATAATGATCATCATAATCATCATCATAATGATAATCGTAATCATCATCATAATCATCATCATAATCATTAACATAATCATCATCATAATATTCATCATAATCATGATCACAATCATGAGCATAATCATCATCATAATCATCATCACAACCGTCATCATAATCATTATCATAATCGTCATCATAATCATCATCATAATCATCATCATAATCATCATCATCATCATAATCATTACCATAATCGTCATCATAGACATCATCATGATAGTCATCATAATCGTCATCATTATAGTCATCATAATCATCATCATAATCATCATTATAATCATCATCATAATCATCGACATAATCATCATTATAATCATCATCATAATCATCATCATAATATTCATCATAATCATCATCATAATCATTATCATAATCGTCATCATAGTCATCATCATAATTATCAACATAATCATCATCATAATCATCATCATAATCATCATCATAATCATCATCATAATCATCATCATAATCATCATCATAATCATCGTCATAATCATCATCATGATCTTCATCATAATCATCATCATACTCATCATCATAATCATCATCATAATCGTCATCATAATCATCATCATAATCATCATCATAACCGTCATCATAATTATCATCATAATCATTATCCTAATCGTCATCATAGTCATCATCATAATAGTCATCACAATCGTCATCATTATAGTCATCATAATCATCATCATAATCATCATCATAATCATCATCATAATCATCATCATACTCATCATCATAACCGTCATCATGATCAGCATCATAGTCATCATCATAATCATCATCATAATCATCGTCATAATCATCATCATAATATTCATCATAATCATCATCATAATCATTATCATAATCGTCATCATAGTCATCATCATAATCATCATCATAATCATCATCATAATCATCATCATAGTCATCATCATAATAGTCCTCATAATCGTCGTCATTACAGTCCTCATAATCATTATCATAATCATCATCATAGTCATCATCATAATAGTCCTCATAATCGTCATCATTACAGTCCTCATAATCATCATCATAATCGTCATCATAATCATCATCATAACCGTCATCATAATTATCATCATAATCATTATCATAATCGTCATCATAGTCATCATCATAATAGTTATCACAATCGTCATCATTATAGTCATCATAATCATCATCATAATCATCATCATAATCATCATCATAATCATCGTCATAATCATCATCATAGTCATCATCATAATCATCATCATAATCATCATCATAACCGTCATCATAATCATCATCATAATCATCATCATAGTCATCATCATAATCGTCATCACAATCATCATCATAGTCATCATCATAATCATCATCATAATTATCAACATAATCATCATCATAACCATCATCATAATCGTCATCATAATTATCATCATAATCATTATCATAATCGTCATCATAGTCATCATAATCGTCATCTTTATAGTCATCATAATCATCATCATAATCATCATCATAATCATCATCATATTCATCATCATAGTCATCATCATAATCATTATCATAATCATCGTCATAACCGTCATCATAATCGTCATCATAGTCATCATCATAATCATCATCATAGTCATCATCATAATAGTCCTCATAATCCTCATAATAATCATCATCATAGTCATAATCATCATCATAATCATCATCATAATCATCATCATCATCATAATCATTACCATAATCGTCATCATAGTCATCATCATAATGAGTCATCATAATCGTCATCATTATAGTCATCATTATAGTCATCATAATCATCACCATAATCATCATCATAATCATCATTATAATCATCATCATAATCATCATCATAATCGTCATCATAGTCATCATCATAATAGTCATCATAATCGCCACCATTATAGTCGTCGTAATCATAATCATAATCATCATCATAATCATCAACATAATGATCATCATAATCATCATCATAATGATCATCGTAATCATCATCATAATCATCATCATACTCATTATCATAATCATCATCCTAATCATCATCATAATCATCATCATAATATTCATCATAATCATCATCATAATCATTATCATAATCGTCATCATAGTCATCATCATAATCGTCATCATTATAGTCATCATAATCATCATCATAATCATCATCATAATCATCATCATAATCATCATCATAATCATCATCATAATCATTATCATAATCATCATCATAATCATCATCATAATCAGCATCATAGTCATCATCATAATCATCATCATAATCGTCATCGTAATCATCATCATAGTCATCATCATAATCATCATCATAGTCATCATCATAATAGTCCTCATAATCGTCATCATTACAGTCATCATAATATTCATCATAATCATCATCATAATCATTATCATAATCGTCATCATAATCATCATCATAACCGTCATCATAATTATCATCATAATCATTATCATAATCGTCATCATAGTCATCATCATGATAGTCATCATAATCGTCATCATTATAGTCATCATTATAGTCATCATAATCATCATCATAATCATCATCATAATCATCATTATAATCATCATCATAATCATCATCATAATATTCATCATAATCATCATCATAATCATTATCATAATCGTCATCATAGTCATCATCATAATCGTCATCATACTCATCATCATAGTCATCATCATAATCATCATCATAATTATCAACATAATCATCATCATAATCATCATCATAATCATCATCATAATCATCATCATAATCATCATCATAATCATCGTCATAATCATCATCATAATTATCAACATAATCATCATCATAATCATCATCATAATCATCATCATAATCATCATCATAATCATCATCATAATCTTCATCATAATCATCATCATACTCATCATCATAATCATCATCATAATCATCATCATAATCATCATCATCATCATAATCATTACCATAATCGTCATCATAGTCATCATCATAATAGTTCTCATAATCGTCATCATTATAGTCATCATAATCATCATCCTAATCATCATCCTAATCATCATCATAATCATCATCATAATCATCATCATAATCATCATCATACTCATCATCATTATCATTATAATAATCATCATCATAATCATCATCATAATCATCATCATAATCATCATCATAACCGTCATCATAATTATCATCATAATCATTATCATAATCGTCATCATAGTCATCATCATAATAGTCATCACAATCGTCATCATTATAGTCATCATAATCATCATCATAATCATCATCATAATCATCATCATAATCATCATCATAATCATCATCATAATCATCATCATAATCATCGTCATAATCATCATCATAGTCATCATCATAATCATCATCATAACCGTCATCATAATCATCATCATAATCATCATCATAATCATCATTATAATCATCATCATGATCATTATGATAATCATCATCATAATCATCATCATAGTCATCATCATAATAGTCATCATAATCATCATCATAGTCATCATCATAATAGTCATCATAATCCTCATCATTATAGTCATCATAATAGTCATCATAATCATGATCATAATCATCATCATAATCATCATCATAATCATCATCATGATCATTATGATAATCATCATCATAATCATCATCATAGTCATCATCATAAACATCATCACAACCGTCATCATAATCATTATCATAATCGTCATCATAGTCATCATCATAATCGTCATCATAATCATCATGATAGTCATCATCATAATAGTCCTCATAATCCTCATAATAATCATCATCATTGACTTCATCATAATAATCATCATAACCGTCATCATAATCATCATCATAATCATCATCATAATCATCATCATAATATTCATCATAATCATCATCATAATCATTATCATAATCGTCATCATAGGCATCATCATAATCATCATCATAATCATTATCATAATCGTCATCATAACCGTCATCATAATCATCATCATAATAGTCATCACAATCGTCATCATTATAGTCATCATAATCATCATCATAATCATCATCATAATCGTCATCATAATCACTATAATAGTCATCATCATATTATTCCTGATAATCATCATCATAATCGTCATCATAATCGTCATCATTATAGTCATCATTATCATCATCATAATCATCATCATAATCATCATCATAATCATCATCATAATCATCATCATAATCATCATCATAATATTCATCATAATCATCATCACAATCATTATCATAATCGTCATCATAGGCATCATCATAATCATCATCATAGTCATCATCATAATCATCATCATAGTCGTCATCATAATAGTCCTCATAATCGACATCATTATAGTCATCATTATCATCATCATAATCATCATCATAATCATCATCATAATCATCATCATAATCATCATCATAATATTCATCATAATCATCATCATAATCATTATCATAATCGTCATCATAGGCATCATCATAATCATCATCATAGTCGTCATCATAATCATCATCATAATCATCATCATAATCATCATCATAATCATCATCATAATCATCGTCATAATCATCATCATAATCATCATCATAATCATCATCATACTCATCATCATAATCATCATCATAACCGTCATCATAATCAGCATCATAGCCATCATCATAATAGTCATCATAATCATCATCATAATCATCATCATAATCATCATCATAATCATCATCATAATCGTCATCATAATCATCATGATAGTCATCATAATCGACACCATTATAGTCATCATAATCATCCTCATAATCATCATCATATTCATCATCATAGTCATCATCATAATCATTATCATAATCATTATCATAACCGTCATCATAATCATCATCATTGTCATCATCATAATAGTCCTCACAATCGTCATCATTATAGTAATCATAATCATCATCATAATCGTCATCATAGTCATCATCATAATAGCCATCATAATCGTCATCATTATAGACGTCGTAATCATAATCGTAATCATAATAATAATCACCATCATAAACATCATCATAATGATCATCATAATCATCATCATAATGATAATCGTAATCATCATCATAATCATCATCATAATCATTAACATAATCATCATCATAATATTCATCATAATCATGATCACAATCATGAGCATAATCATCATCATAATCATCATCACAACCGTCATCATAATCATTATCATAATCGTCATCATAATCATCATCATAATCATCATCATAATCATCATCATCATCATAATCATTACCATAATCGTCATCATAGACATCATCATGATAGTCATCATAATCGTCATCATTATAGTCATCATAATCATCATCATAATCATCATTATAATCATCATCATAATCATCGACATAATCATCATTATAATCATCATCATAATCATCATCATAATATTCATCATAATCATCATCATAATCATTATCATAATCGTCATCATAGTCATCATCATAATCGTCATAATACTCATCATCATAGTCAACATCATAATCATCATCATAATTATCAACATAATCATCAACATAATCATCATCATAATCATCATCATAATCATCATCATAATCATCATCATAATCATCATCATAATCATCGTCATAATCATCATCATAATTATCAACATAATCATCATCATAATCATCATCATAATCATCATCATAATCATCATCATAATCATCATCATAATCATCATCATAATCATCATCATAATCATCGTCATAATCATCATCATGATCTTCATCATAATCATCATCATACTCATCATCATAATCATCATCATAACCGTCATCATAATTATCATCATAATCATTATCCTAATCGTCATCATAGTCATCATCATAATAGTCATCACAATCGTCATCATTATAGTCATCATAATCATCATCATAATCATCATCATAATCATCATCATAATCATCATCATACTCATCATCATAACCGTCATCATGATCAGCATCATAGTCATCATCATAATCATCATCATAATCATCGTCATAATCATCATCATAATATTCATCATAATCATCATCATAATCATTATCATAATCGTCATCATAGTCATCATCATAATCATCATCATAATCATCATCATAATCATCATCATAGTCATCATCATAATAGTCCTCATAATCGTCGTCATTACAGTCCTCATAATCATTATCATAATCATCATCATAGTCATCATCATAATAGTCCTCATAATCGTCATCATTACAGTCCTCATAATCATCATCATAATCATCATCATAATCATCATCATAATCATCATCATAATCATCATCATAATCATCATCATAATCATCATCATAATCATCATCATAATATTCATCATAATCATCATCATAATCATTATCATAATCGTCATCATAGTCATCATCATAATCGTAATCATAATCATCATCATAATCATCGTCATAATCATCATCATAATCATCATCATAATCATCATCATAATCATCATCATAATAGTCATCATAATCGTCATCATTATAGTCATCATAATCATCATCATAATCATCCTCATAATCATCATCATATTCATCATCATAGTCATCATCATAATCATTATCATAATCATCATCATAACCGTCAACGTAATCAGCATCATAGTCATAGTCATAATAGTCATGATAATCATCATCATAATCATCATCATAATCGTCATCATAATGATTATCATAGTCATCATCATAATAGTCCTCATAATCGTAATAATAATCATCATCATAGTCATAATCATGATCATACTCATCATCATAATCATCATCATAATCATCATCATAATCATCATCATCATCATAATCATTACCATAATCGTCATCATAGTCATCATCATGATAGTCATCATAATCGTCATCATTATAGTCATCATTATAGTCATCATAATCATCATCATAATCATCATCATAATCATCATCATAATCATCTTCATAATCATCATCATAATCATCGTCATAATCATCATCATAATCTTCATCATAATCATCATCATACTCATCATCATAATCATCATCATAATCGTCATCATAATCATCATCATAATCATCATCATAACCGTCATCATAATTATCATCATAATCATTATCCTAATCGTCATCATAGTCATCATCATAATAGTCATCACAATCGTCATCATTATAGTCATCATAATCATCATCATAATCATCATCATAATCGTCATCATAATCACTATAATAGTCATCATCATATTATTCCTGATAATCATCATCATAATCGTCATCATAATCGTCATCATTATAGTCATCATTATCATCATCATAATCATCATCATAATCATCATCATAATCATCATCATAATCATCATCATAATCATCATCATAATATTCATCATAATCATCATCACAATCATTATCATAATCGTCATCATAGGCATCATCATAATCATCATCATAGTCATCATCATAATCATCATCATAGTCGTCATCATAATAGTCCTCATAATCGACATCATTATAGTCATCATTATCATCATCATAATCATCATCATAATCATCATCATAATCATCATCATAATCATCATCATAATATTCATCATAATCATCATCATAATCATTATCATAATCGTCATCATAGGCATCATCATAATCATCATCATAGTCGTCATCATAATCATCATCATAATCATCATCATAATCATCATCATAATCATCATCATAATCATCGTCATAATCATCATCATAATCATCATCATAATCATCATCATACTCATCATCATAATCATCATCATAACCGTCATCATAATCAGCATCATAGCCATCATCATAATAGTCATCATAATCATCATCATAATCATCATTATAATCATCATCATAATCATCATCATAATCGTCATCATAATCATCATGATAGTCATCATAATCGACACCATTATAGTCATCATAATCATCCTCATAATCATCATCATATTCATCATCATAGTCATCATCATAATCATTATCATAATCATTATCATAACCGTCATCATAATCATCATCATTGTCATCATCATAATAGTCCTCACAATCGTCATCATTATAGTAATCATAATCATCATCATAATCGTCATCATAGTCATCATCATAATAGCCATCATAATCGTCATCATTATAGACGTCGTAATCATAATCGTAATCATAATAATAATCACCATCATAAACATCATCATAATGATCATCATAATCATCATCATAATGATAATCGTAATCATCATCATAATCATCATCATAATCATTAACATAATCATCATCATAATATTCATCATAATCATGATCACAATCATGAGCATAATCATCATCATAATCATCATCACAACCGTCATCATAATCATTATCATAATCGTCATCATAATCATCATCATAATCATCATTATAATCATCATCATCATCATAATCATTACCATAATCGTCATCATAGACATCATCATGATAGTCATCATAATCGTCATCATTATAGTCATCATAATCATCATCATAATCATCATTATAATCATCATCATAATCATCGACATAATCATCATTATAATCATCATCACAATCATCATCATAATATTCATCATAATCATCATCATAATCATTATCATAATCGTCATCATAGTCATCATCATAATCGTCATAATACTCATCATCATAGTCAACATCATAATCATCATCATAATTATCAACATAATCATCAACATAATCATCATCATAATCATCATCATAATCATCATCATAATCATCATCATAATCATCATCATAATCATCGTCATAATCATCATCATAATTATCAACATAATCATCATCATAATCATCATCATAATCATCATCATAATCATCATCATAATCATCATCATAATCATCATCATAATCATCGTCATAATCATCATCATGATCTTCATCATAATCATCATCATACTCATCATCATAATCATCATCATAATCGTCATCATAATCATCATCATAATCATCATCATAACCGTCATCATAATTATCATCATAATCATTATCCTAATCGTCATCATAGTCATCATCATAATAGTCATCACAATCGTCATCATTATAGTCATCATAATCATCAACATAATCATCATCATAATCATCATCATACTCATCATCATAACCGTCATCATGATCAGCATCATAGTCATCATCATAATCATCATCATAATCATCGTCATAATCATCATCATAATATTCATCATAATCATCATCATAATCATTATCATAATCGTCATCATAGTCATCATCATAATCATCATCATAATCATCATCATAATCATCATCATAGTCATCATCATAATAGTCCTCATAATCGTCGTCATTACAGTCCTCATAATCATTATCATAATCATCATCATAGTCATCATCATAATAGTCCTCATAATCGTCATCATTACAGTCCTCATAATCATCATCATAATCATCATCATAATCATCATCATAATCATCATCATAATCATCATCATAATCATCATCATAATCATCATCATAATCATCATCATAATATTCATCATAATATTCATCATAATCATCATCATAATCATTATCATAATCGTCATCATAGTCATCATCATAATCGTAATCATAATCATCATCATAATCATCGTCATAATCATCATCATAATCATCATCATAATCATCATCATAATCATCATCATAATAGTCATCATAATCGTCATCATTATAGTCATCATAATCATCATCATAATCATCCTCATAATCATCATCATATTCATCATCATAGTCATCATCATAATCATTATCATAATCATCATCATAACCGTCAACGTAATCAGCATCATAGTCATAGTCATAATAGTCATGATAATCATCATCATAATCATCATCATAATCGTCATCATAATTATTATCATAGTCATCATCATAATAGTCCTCATAATCGTAATAATAATCATCATCATAGTCATAATCATGATCATACTCATCATCATAATCATCATCATAATCATCATCATAATCATCATCATCATCATAATCATTACCATAATCGTCATCATAGTCATCATCATGATAGTCATCATAATCGTCATCATTATAGTCATCATTATAGTCATCATAATCATCATCATAATCATCATCATAATCATCATCATAATCATCATCATAATCATCATCATAATCATCATTATAATCATCATCATGATCATTATGATAATCATCATCATAATCATCATCATAGTCATCATCATAATAGTCATCATAATCATCATCATAGTCATCATCATAATAGTCATCATAATCCTCATCATTATAGTCATCATAATAGTCATCATAATCATGATCATAATCATCATCATAATCATCATCATAATCATCATCATGATCATTATGATAATCATCATCATAATCATCATCATAGTCATCATCATAAACATCATCATAATCATCATCACAACCGTCATCATAATCATTATCATAATCGTCATCATAGTCATCATCATAATCGTCATCATAATCATCATGATAGTCATCATCATAATAGTCCTCATAATCGTCATAATAATCATCATCATTGACTTCATCATAATAATCATCATAACCGTCATCATAATCATCATCATAATCATCATCATAATAGTCATCACAATCGTCATCATTATAGTCATCATAATCATCATCATAATCATCATCATAATCGTCATCATAATCACTATAATAGTCATCATCATATTATTCCTGATAATCATCATCATAATCGTCATCATAATCGTCATCATTATAGTCATCATTATCATCATCATAATCATCATCATAATCATCATCATAATCATCATCATAATCATCATCATAATCATCATCATAATCATCATCATAATATTCATCATAATCATCATCATAATCATTATCATAATCGTCATCATAGGCATCATCATAATCATCATCATAGTCATCATCATAATCATCATCATAGTCATCATCATAATAGTCCTCATAATCGTCATCATTACAGTCCTCATAATCATCATCATAATCATCATCATAATCATCATCATAATCATCATCATAATCATCATCATAATCATCATCATAATAATCATCATAACCGTCATCATAATCATCATCATAATAGTCATCACAATCGTCATCATTATAGTCATCATAATCATCATCATAATCATCATCATAATCGTCATCATAATCACTATAATAGTCATCATCATATTATTCCTGATAATCATCATCATAATCGTCATCATAATCGTCATCATTATAGTCATCATTATCATCATCATAATCATCATCATAATCATCATCATAATCATCATCATACTCATCATCATAATCATCATCATAACCGTCATCATAATCAGCATCATAGCCATCATCATAATACTCATCATAATCATCATCATAATCATCATCATAATCATCATCATAATCATCATCATAATCGTCATCATAATCATCGTCATAATCATCATCATAATTATCAACATAATCATCATCATAATCATCATCATAATCATCATCATAATCATCATCATAATCATCTTCATAATCATCATCATAATCATCGTCATAATCATCATCATAATCTTCATCATAATCATCATCATACTCATCATCATAATCATCATCATAATCGTCATCATAATCATCATCATAATCATCATCATAACCGTCATCATAATTATCATCATAATCATTATCCTAATCGTCATCATAGTCATCATCATAATAGTCATCACAATCGTCATCATTATAGTCATCATAATCATCATCATAATCATCATCATAATCATCATCATAATCATCATCATACTCATCATCATAACCGTCATCATGATCAGCATCATAGTCATCATCATAATCATCATCATAATCATCATCATAATCATCATCATAATCACCATCATAATCATCATCATAATCATCATCATAATCGTCATCATAATCATCGTCATAATCATCATCATAATATTCATCATAATCATCATCATAATCATTATCATAATCGTCATCATAGTCATCATCATAATCATCATCATAATCATCATCATAATCATCATCATAGTCATCATCATAATAGTCCTCATAATCGTCGTCATTACAGTCCTCATAATCATTATCATAATCATCATCATAGTCATCAACATAATAGTCCTCATAATCGTCATCATTACAGTCCTCATAATCATAATCATAATCATCATCATAATCATCATCATAATCATCATCATAATCATCATCATAGACTTCATCATAATAATCATCATAACCGAAATCATAATCATCATCATAATCATCATCATAACCGTCATCATAATCAGCATCATAATCATCATCATAGTCATTATCATAATAGTCCTCATAATCGTCATCATTACAGTCCTCATAATCATCATCATAATCATCATCATAATCATCATCATAATCATCATCATAATCATCATCATAATATTCATCATAATTATCATCATAATCATTATCATAATCATTATCATAATCGTCATCATAGTCATCATCATAATCGTCATCATAATCATCATCATAATCATCGTCATAATCATCATCATAATCATCATCATAATCATCATCATACTCATCATCATAATCATCATCATAACCGTCATCATAATCACCATCATAGCCATCATCATAATAGTCATCATAATCATCATCATAATCATCATCATAATCATCATCATAATCATCATCATAATCATCATCATAATCATCATCATAATCGTCATCATAATCATCATAATAGTCATCATAATCGACATCATTATAGTCATCATTATCGTCATCATAATCATCATCATAATCATCATCATAAATATCATCACAACCGTCATCATAAACCTCATCATAATAGGCATCACAATCGTCATCATTATAGTCATCATAATCATCATCATAATCGTCATCATAATCATGAGCATAATCATCATCATAATCATTATAATAATCGTCATCATAATCATCATCATAATCATCATCATAATCATTATCATAATCGTCATCATAGTCATCATCATAATCGTAATCATAATCATCGTCATAATCATCGTCATAATCATCATCATAATCATCATCATAATCATCATCATACTCATCATCATAATCATCATCATAACCGTCATCATAATCAGCATCATAGCCATCATCATAATAGTCATCATAATCATCATCATAATCATCATCATAATCATCATCATAATCATCATCATAATCGTCATCATAATCATCATCATAATCATCATCATACTCATCATCATTATCATTATCATAATCATCATCATAATCATCATCATAATCATCATCATAATCATCATCATAACCGTCATCATAATTATCATCATAATCATTATCCTAATCGTCATCATAGTCATCATCATAATAGTCATCACAATCGTCATCATTATAGTCATCATAATCATCATCATAATCATCATCATAATCATCATCATAATAGTCATCATAATCGTCATCATTATAGTCATCATAATCATCATCATAATCATCCTCATAATCATCATCATATTCATCATCATAGTCATCATCATAATCATTATCATAATCATCATCATAACCGTCAACGTAATCAGCATCATAGTCATAGTCATAATAGTCATGATAATCATCATCATAATCATCATCATAATCGTCATCATAATTATTATCATAGTCATCATCATAATAGTCCTCATAATCGTAATAATAATCACCATCATAAACATCATCATAATGATCATCATAATCATCATCATAATGATAATCGTAATCATCATCATAATCATCATCATAATCATTAACATAATCATCATCATAATATTCATCATAATCATGATCACAATCATGAGCATAATCATCATCATAATCATCATCACAACCGTCATCATAATCATTATCATAATCGTCATCATAATCATCATCATAATCATCATCATAATCATCATCATCATCATAATCATTACCATAATCGTCATCATAGTCATCATCATGATAGTCATCATAATCGTCATCATTATAGTCATCATTATAGTCATCATAATCATCATCATAAACATCATCATAATCATCATCATAATCATCATTATAATCATCATCATAATCATCATCATAATATTCATCATAATAATCATCATAATCATTTTCATAATCGTCATCATAGTCATCATCATAATCGTCATCATACTCATCATCATAGTCATCATCATAATCATCATCATAATTATCAACATAATCATCAACATAATCATCATCATAATCATCATCATAATCATCATCATAATCATCATCATAATCATCGTCATAATCATCATCATAATTATCAACATAATCATCATCATAATCATCATCATAATCATCATCATCATCATAATCATTACCATAATCGTCATCATAGTCATCATCATAATAGTTCTCATAATCGTCATCATTATAGTCATCATAACCATCATCATAATCATCATCCTAATCATCATCATAATCATCATCATAATCATCATCATAATCATCATCATACTCATCATCATTATCATTATCATAATCATCATCATAATCATCATCATAATCGTCATCATAGTCATCATCACAATCGTCATCATAATCATCATGATAGTCATCATCATAATAGTCCTCATAATCCTCATAATAATCATCATCATAGACTTCATCATAATAATCATCATAACCGAAATCATAATCATCATCATAATCATCATCATAATAGTCATCACACTCGTCATCATTATAGTCATCATAATCATCATCATAATCATCATCACAATCATCATCATAATCATCATCATAACCGTCATCATAATCAGCATCATAATCATCATCATAGTCATTATCATAATAGTCCTCATAATCGTCATCATTACAGTCCTCATAATCATCATCATAATCATCATCATAATCATCATCATAATCATCATCATAATCATCATCATAATCATCATCATAATATTCATCATAATTATCATCATAATCATTATCATAATCATTATCATAATCGTCATCATAGTCATCATCATAATCGTCATCATAATCATCATCATAATCATCGTCATAATCATCATCATAATCATCATCATAATCATCATCATACTCATCATCATAATCATCATCATAACCGTCATCATAATCAGCATCATAGCCATCATCATAATAGTCATCATAATCATCATCATAATCATCATCATAATCGTCATCATAATCATCATAATAGTCATCATAATCGACATCATTATAGTCATCATTATCGTCATCATAATCATCATCATAATCATCATCATAAATATCATCACAACCGTCATCATAAACCTCATCATAATAGGCATCACAATCGTCATCATTATAGTCATCATAATCATGAGCATAATCATCATCATAATCATTATAATAATCGTCATCATAATCATCATCATAATCATCATCATAATCATTATCATAATCGTCATCATAGTCATCATCATAATCGTAATCATAATCATCATCATAATCATCGTCATAATCATCATCATAATCATCATCATAATCATCATCATACTCATCATCATAATCATCATCATAACCGTCATCATAATCAGCATCATAGCCATCATCATAATAGTCATCATAATCATCATCATAATCATCATCATAATCATCATCATAATCATCATCATAATCGTCATCATAATCATCATAATAATCATCATCATACTCATCATCATTATCATTATCATAATCATCATCATAATCATCATCATAATCATCATCATAATCATCATCATAACCGTCATCATAATTATCATCATAATCATTATCCTAATCGTCATCATAGTCATCATCATAATAGTCATCACAATCGTCATCATTATAGTCATCATAATCATCATCATAATCATCATCATAATCATCATCATAATAGTCATCATAATCGTCATCATTATAGTCATCATAATCATCATCATAATCATCCTCATAATCATCATCATATTCATCATCATAGTCATCATCATAATCATTATCATAATCATCATCATAACCGTCAACGTAATCAGCATCATAGTCATAGTCATAATAGTCATGATAATCATCATCATAATCATCATCATAATCGTCATCATAATTATTATCATAGTCATCATCATAATAGTCCTCATAATCGTAATAATAATCACCATCATAAACATCATCATAATGATCATCATAATCATCATCATAATGATAATCGTAATCATCATCATAATCATCATCATAATCATTAACATAATCATCATCATAATATTCATCATAATCATGATCACAATCATGAGCATAATCATCATCATAATCATCATCACAACCGTCATCATAATCATTATCATAATCGTCATCATAATCATCATCATAATCATCATCATAATCATCATCATCATCATAATCATTACCATAATCGTCATCATAGTCATCATCATGATAGTCATCATAATATTCATCATAATAATCATCATAAGCATTTTCATAATCGTCATCATAGTCATCATCATAATCGTCATCATACTCATCATCATAGTCATCATCATAATCATCATCATAATTATCAACATAATCATCAACATAATCATCATCATAATCATCATCATAATCATCATCATAATCATCATCATAATCATCGTCATAATAATCATCATAATTATCAACATAATCATCATCATAATCATCATCATAATCATCATCATCATCATAATCATTACCATAATCGTCATCATAGTCATCATCATAATAGTTCTCATAATCGTCATCATTATAGTCATCATAACCATCATCATAATCATCATCCTAATCATCATCATAATCATCATCATAATCGTCATCATAGTCATCATCACAATCGTCATCATAATCATCATGATAGTCATCATCATAATAGTCCTCATAATCCTCATAATAATCATCATCATAGACTTCATCATAATAATCATCATAACCGAAATCATAATCATCATCATAATCATCATCATAATAGTCATCACACTCGTCATCATTATAGTCATCATAATCATCATCATAATCATCATCACAATCATCATCATAATCATCATCATAACCGTCATCATAATCAGCATCATAATCATCATCATAGTCATTATCATAATAGTCCTCATAATCGTCATCATTACAGTCCTCATAATCATCATCATAATCATCATCATAATCATCATCATAATCATCATCATAATCATCATCATAATATTCATCATAATTATCATCATAATCATTATCATAATCATTATCATAATCGTCATCATAGTCATCATCATAATCGTCATCATAATCATCATCATAATCATCGTCATAATCATCATCATAATCATCATCATAATCATCATCATACTCATCATCATAATCATCATCATAACCGTCATCATAATCAGCATCATAGCCATCATCATAATAGTCATCATAATCATCATCATAATCATCATCATAATTATCATCATAATCATCATCATAATCATCATCATAATCATCATCATAATCGTCATCATAATCATCATAATAGTCATCATAATCGACATCATTATAGTCATCATTATCGTCATCATAATCATCATCATAATCATCATCATAAATATCATCACAACCGTCATCATAAACCTCATCATAATAGGCATCACAATCGTCATCATTATAGTCATCATAATCATCATCATAATCGTCATCATAATCATGAGCATAATCATCATCATAATCATTATAATAATCGTCATCATAATCATCATCATAATCGTCATCACAATCATCATCGTAGTCATCATCATCATCATCATCATAATCATCACCATAATCATCATCATAATCATCATCATAATCGTCATCATGGTCATCTTCATAATCGTCATCATTATAGTCATCATAATCATCATCATAATCGTTATCATAATCATCATCATAATCGTCATCATAATCATCATCATAGTCATCATCATAGTAGTCCTCATAATCCTCATAATAATCATCATCATAGTCTTCATCATAATCATCATCATAACCGTCATCATAATCATCATCATAATAGTCATCATAATCGTCATCATTATAGTCATCATAACCATCATCATAATCATCATCATAATCATCATCATAATCATCATGATAATCGTCATCATGGTCATCATAATCATCATCATAGTCATCATCATAATAGTCATCATAATCGTCATCATTATAGTTATCATTATAGTCATCATAATCATCATCATAATCATCATCATAAATATCATCATAACCGTCATCATAAACCCTATCATAATAGGCATCACAATCGTCATCATTATAGTCATCATAATCATCATCATAATCATCATCATAATCATGAGCATAATCATCATCATAATCATTATAATAATCGTCATCATAATCATCATCATAATCGTCATCACAATCATCATCGTAGTCATCATCATAATCATCATCATAATCATCACCATAATCATCATCATAGTCATCATCATAATAGTCATCATAATCGTCATCATTATAGTCATCATAGTCATCATCATAATCATTATCACAATCGTCATGATAGTCATCTTAATCATCATCATAACCATCATCATAATCATCATCATAATCATCATCATAATCATCATCATAATCATCATCATAATTATCATCATAATCATAATCATAATCATCGTCATAATCATCATCATAATCATCATCATAATCATCATCATAATCATCATCATAATCATCATCATGATCATTATGATAATCATCATCATAATCATCATCATAGTCATCATCATAAACATCATCATAATCATCATCACAACCGTCATCATAATCATTATCATAATCGTCATCATAGTCATCATCATAATCGTCATCATAATCATCATGATAGTCATCATCATAATAGTCCTCATAATCGTCATAATAATCATCATCATTGACTTCATCATAATAATCATCATAACCGTCATCATAATCATCATCATAATCATCATCATAATAGTCATCACAATCGTCATCATTATAGTCATCATAATCATCATCATAATCATCATCATAATCGTCATCATAATCACTATAATAGTCATCATCATATTATTCCTGATAATCATCATCATAATCGTCATCATAATCGTCATCATTATAGTCATCATTATCATCATCATAATCATCATCATAATCATCATCATAATCATCATCATAATCATCATCATAATCATCATCATAATCATCATCATAATATTCATCATAATCATCATCATAATCATTATCATAATCGTCATCATAGGCATCATCATAATCATCATCATAGTCATCATCATAATCATCATCATAGTCATCATCATAATAGTCCTCATAATCGTCATCATTACAGTCCTCATAATCATCATCATAATCATCATCATAATCATCATCATAATCATCATCATAATCATCATCATAATCATCATCATAATAATCATCATAACCGTCATCATAATCATCATCATAATAGTCATCACAATCGTCATCATTATAGTCATCATAATCATCATCATAATCATCATCATAATCGTCATCATAATCACTATAATAGTCATCATCATATTATTCCTGATAATCATCATCATAATCGTCATCATAATCGTCATCATTATAGTCATCATTATCATCATCATAATCATCATCATAATCATCATCATAATCATCATCATACTCATCATCATAATCATCATCATAACCGTCATCATAATCAGCATCATAGCCATCATCATAATACTCATCATAATCATCATCATAATCATCATCATAATCATCATCATAATCATCATCATAATCGTCATCATAATCATCGTCATAATCATCATCATAATTATCAACATAATCATCATCATAATCATCATCATAATCATCATCATAATCATCATCATAATCATCTTCATAATCATCATCATAATCATCGTCATAATCATCATCATAATCTTCATCATAATCATCATCATACTCATCATCATAATCATCATCATAATCGTCATCATAATCATCATCATAATCATCATCATAACCGTCATCATAATTATCATCATAATCATTATCCTAATCGTCATCATAGTCATCATCATAATAGTCATCACAATCGTCATCATTATAGTCATCATAATCATCATCATAATCATCATCATAATCATCATCATAATCATCATCATACTCATCATCATAACCGTCATCATGATCAGCATCATAGTCATCATCATAATCATCATCATAATCATCATCATAATCATCATCATAATCACCATCATAATCATCATCATAATCATCATCATAATCGTCATCATAATCATCGTCATAATCATCATCATAATATTCATCATAATCATCATCATAATCATTATCATAATCGTCATCATAGTCATCATCATAATCATCATCATAATCATCATCATAATCATCATCATAGTCATCATCATAATAGTCCTCATAATCGTCGTCATTACAGTCCTCATAATCATTATCATAATCATCATCATAGTCATCAACATAATAGTCCTCATAATCGTCATCATTACAGTCCTCATAATCATAATCATAATCATCATCATAATCATCATCATAATCATCATCATAATCATCATCATAGACTTCATCATAATAATCATCATAACCGAAATCATAATCATCATCATAATCATCATCATAACCGTCATCATAATCAGCATCATAATCATCATCATAGTCATTATCATAATAGTCCTCATAATCGTCATCATTACAGTCCTCATAATCATCATCATAATCATCATCATAATCATCATCATAATCATCATCATAATCATCATCATAATATTCATCATAATTATCATCATAATCATTATCATAATCATTATCATAATCGTCATCATAGTCATCATCATAATCGTCATCATAATCATCATCATAATCATCGTCATAATCATCATCATAATCATCATCATAATCATCATCATACTCATCATCATAATCATCATCATAACCGTCATCATAATCACCATCATAGCCATCATCATAATAGTCATCATAATCATCATCATAATCATCATCATAATCATCATCATAATCATCATCATAATCATCATCATAATCATCATCATAATCGTCATCATAATCATCATAATAGTCATCATAATCGACATCATTATAGTCATCATTATCGTCATCATAATCATCATCATAATCATCATCATAAATATCATCACAACCGTCATCATAAACCTCATCATAATAGGCATCACAATCGTCATCATTATAGTCATCATAATCATCATCATAATCGTCATCATAATCATGAGCATAATCATCATCATAATCATTATAATAATCGTCATCATAATCATCATCATAATCATCATCATAATCATTATCATAATCGTCATCATAGTCATCATCATAATCGTAATCATAATCATCGTCATAATCATCGTCATAATCATCATCATAATCATCATCATAATCATCATCATACTCATCATCATAATCATCATCATAACCGTCATCATAATCAGCATCATAGCCATCATCATAATAGTCATCATAATCATCATCATAATCATCATCATAATCATCATCATAATCATCATCATAATCGTCATCATAATCATCATCATAATCATCATCATACTCATCATCATTATCATTATCATAATCATCATCATAATCATCATCATAATCATCATCATAATCATCATCATAACCGTCATCATAATTATCATCATAATCATTATCCTAATCGTCATCATAGTCATCATCATAATAGTCATCACAATCGTCATCATTATAGTCATCATAATCATCATCATAATCATCATCATAATCATCATCATAATAGTCATCATAATCGTCATCATTATAGTCATCATAATCATCATCATAATCATCCTCATAATCATCATCATATTCATCATCATAGTCATCATCATAATCATTATCATAATCATCATCATAACCGTCAACGTAATCAGCATCATAGTCATAGTCATAATAGTCATGATAATCATCATCATAATCATCATCATAATCGTCATCATAATTATTATCATAGTCATCATCATAATAGTCCTCATAATCGTAATAATAATCACCATCATAAACATCATCATAATGATCATCATAATCATCATCATAATGATAATCGTAATCATCATCATAATCATCATCATAATCATTAACATAATCATCATCATAATATTCATCATAATCATGATCACAATCATGAGCATAATCATCATCATAATCATCATCACAACCGTCATCATAATCATTATCATAATCGTCATCATAATCATCATCATAATCATCATCATAATCATCATCATCATCATAATCATTACCATAATCGTCATCATAGTCATCATCATGATAGTCATCATAATCGTCATCATTATAGTCATCATTATAGTCATCATAATCATCATCATAAACATCATCATAATCATCATCATAATCATCATTATAATCATCATCATAATCATCATCATAATATTCATCATAATAATCATCATAATCATTTTCATAATCGTCATCATAGTCATCATCATAATCGTCATCATACTCATCATCATAGTCATCATCATAATCATCATCATAATTATCAACATAATCATCAACATAATCATCATCATAATCATCATCATAATCATCATCATAATCATCATCATAATCATCGTCATAATCATCATCATAATTATCAACATAATCATCATCATAATCATCATCATAATCATCATCATCATCATAATCATTACCATAATCGTCATCATAGTCATCATCATAATAGTTCTCATAATCGTCATCATTATAGTCATCATAACCATCATCATAATCATCATCCTAATCATCATCATAATCATCATCATAATCATCATCATAATCATCATCATACTCATCATCATTATCATTATCATAATCATCATCATAATCATCATCATAATCGTCATCATAGTCATCATCACAATCGTCATCATAATCATCATGATAGTCATCATCATAATAGTCCTCATAATCCTCATAATAATCATCATCATAGACTTCATCATAATAATCATCATAACCGAAATCATAATCATCATCATAATCATCATCATAATAGTCATCACACTCGTCATCATTATAGTCATCATAATCATCATCATAATCATCATCACAATCATCATCATAATCATCATCATAACCGTCATCATAATCAGCATCATAATCATCATCATAGTCATTATCATAATAGTCCTCATAATCGTCATCATTACAGTCCTCATAATCATCATCATAATCATCATCATAATCATCATCATAATCATCATCATAATCATCATCATAATCATCATCATAATATTCATCATAATTATCATCATAATCATTATCATAATCATTATCATAATCGTCATCATAGTCATCATCATAATCGTCATCATAATCATCATCATAATCATCGTCATAATCATCATCATAATCATCATCATAATCATCATCATACTCATCATCATAATCATCATCATAACCGTCATCATAATCAGCATCATAGCCATCATCATAATAGTCATCATAATCATCATCATAATCATCATCATAATCGTCATCATAATCATCATAATAGTCATCATAATCGACATCATTATAGTCATCATTATCGTCATCATAATCATCATCATAATCATCATCATAAATATCATCACAACCGTCATCATAAACCTCATCATAATAGGCATCACAATCGTCATCATTATAGTCATCATAATCATGAGCATAATCATCATCATAATCATTATAATAATCGTCATCATAATCATCATCATAATCATCATCATAATCATTATCATAATCGTCATCATAGTCATCATCATAATCGTAATCATAATCATCATCATAATCATCGTCATAATCATCATCATAATCATCATCATAATCATCATCATACTCATCATCATAATCATCATCATAACCGTCATCATAATCAGCATCATAGCCATCATCATAATAGTCATCATAATCATCATCATAATCATCATCATAATCATCATCATAATCATCATCATAATCGTCATCATAATCATCATAATAATCATCATCATACTCATCATCATTATCATTATCATAATCATCATCATAATCATCATCATAATCATCATCATAATCATCATCATAACCGTCATCATAATTATCATCATAATCATTATCCTAATCGTCATCATAGTCATCATCATAATAGTCATCACAATCGTCATCATTATAGTCATCATAATCATCATCATAATCATCATCATAATCATCATCATAATAGTCATCATAATCGTCATCATTATAGTCATCATAATCATCATCATAATCATCCTCATAATCATCATCATATTCATCATCATAGTCATCATCATAATCATTATCATAATCATCATCATAACCGTCAACGTAATCAGCATCATAGTCATAGTCATAATAGTCATGATAATCATCATCATAATCATCATCATAATCGTCATCATAATTATTATCATAGTCATCATCATAATAGTCCTCATAATCGTAATAATAATCACCATCATAAACATCATCATAATGATCATCATAATCATCATCATAATGATAATCGTAATCATCATCATAATCATCATCATAATCATTAACATAATCATCATCATAATATTCATCATAATCATGATCACAATCATGAGCATAATCATCATCATAATCATCATCACAACCGTCATCATAATCATTATCATAATCGTCATCATAATCATCATCATAATCATCATCATAATCATCATCATCATCATAATCATTACCATAATCGTCATCATAGTCATCATCATGATAGTCATCATAATATTCATCATAATAATCATCATAAGCATTTTCATAATCGTCATCATAGTCATCATCATAATCGTCATCATACTCATCATCATAGTCATCATCATAATCATCATCATAATTATCAACATAATCATCAACATAATCATCATCATAATCATCATCATAATCATCATCATAATCATCATCATAATCATCGTCATAATAATCATCATAATTATCAACATAATCATCATCATAATCATCATCATAATCATCATCATCATCATAATCATTACCATAATCGTCATCATAGTCATCATCATAATAGTTCTCATAATCGTCATCATTATAGTCATCATAACCATCATCATAATCATCATCCTAATCATCATCATAATCATCATCATAATCGTCATCATAGTCATCATCACAATCGTCATCATAATCATCATGATAGTCATCATCATAATAGTCCTCATAATCCTCATAATAATCATCATCATAGACTTCATCATAATAATCATCATAACCGAAATCATAATCATCATCATAATCATCATCATAATAGTCATCACACTCGTCATCATTATAGTCATCATAATCATCATCATAATCATCATCACAATCATCATCATAATCATCATCATAACCGTCATCATAATCAGCATCATAATCATCATCATAGTCATTATCATAATAGTCCTCATAATCGTCATCATTACAGTCCTCATAATCATCATCATAATCATCATCATAATCATCATCATAATCATCATCATAATCATCATCATAATATTCATCATAATTATCATCATAATCATTATCATAATCATTATCATAATCGTCATCATAGTCATCATCATAATCGTCATCATAATCATCATCATAATCATCGTCATAATCATCATCATAATCATCATCATAATCATCATCATACTCATCATCATAATCATCATCATAACCGTCATCATAATCAGCATCATAGCCATCATCATAATAGTCATCATAATCATCATCATAATCATCATCATAATTATCATCATAATCATCATCATAATCATCATCATAATCATCATCATAATCGTCATCATAATCATCATAATAGTCATCATAATCGACATCATTATAGTCATCATTATCGTCATCATAATCATCATCATAATCATCATCATAAATATCATCACAACCGTCATCATAAACCTCATCATAATAGGCATCACAATCGTCATCATTATAGTCATCATAATCATCATCATAATCGTCATCATAATCATGAGCATAATCATCATCATAATCATTATAATAATCGTCATCATAATCATCATCATAATCGTCATCACAATCATCATCGTAGTCATCATCATCATCATCATCATAATCATCACCATAATCATCATCATAATCATCATCATAATCGTCATCATGGTCATCTTCATAATCGTCATCATTATAGTCATCATAATCATCATCATAATCGTTATCATAATCATCATCATAATCGTCATCATAATCATCATCATAGTCATCATCATAGTAGTCCTCATAATCCTCATAATAATCATCATCATAGTCTTCATCATAATCATCATCATAACCGTCATCATAATCATCATCATAATAGTCATCATAATCGTCATCATTATAGTCATCATAACCATCATCATAATCATCATCATAATCATCATCATAATCATCATGATAATCGTCATCATGGTCATCATAATCATCATCATAGTCATCATCATAATAGTCATCATAATCGTCATCATTATAGTTATCATTATAGTCATCATAATCATCATCATAATCATCATCATAAATATCATCATAACCGTCATCATAAACCCTATCATAATAGGCATCACAATCGTCATCATTATAGTCATCATAATCATCATCATAATCATCATCATAATCATGAGCATAATCATCATCATAATCATTATAATAATCGTCATCATAATCATCATCATAATCGTCATCACAATCATCATCGTAGTCATCATCATAATCATCATCATAATCATCACCATAATCATCATCATAGTCATCATCATAATAGTCATCATAATCGTCATCATTATAGTCATCATAGTCATCATCATAATCATTATCACAATCGTCATGATAGTCATCTTAATCATCATCATAACCATCATCATAATCATCATCATAATCATCATCATAATCATCATCATAATCATCATCATAATTATCATCATAATCATAATCATAATCATCGTCATAATCATCATCATAATCATCATCATAATCATCATCATAATCATCATCATAATCATCATCATAATCATCATCATAATCGTCATCATGGTCATCATAATCATCATCATAGTCATCATCATAATAGTCATCATAATCGTCATCATTATAGTCATCATAACCATCATCAGAATCATCATCATAATCATCATCATAATAGTCATCATAATAATCATCATAATCATTATCATAATCATCATCATAATCGTCATCATAGTCATCATCATAATCATCATCATAATCATGATAATAATCATCATCATAATTATCAACATAATAGTCATCATAATTATCATTATAATTCATCATCATAATCATGAGCATAATCGTCATCATAATCATTATAATAGTCATAATCATAGTCATCATCATAATAGTCCTCATAATCCTCATAATAATCATCATCATAGTCTTCATCATAATCATCATCATAACCGTCATCATAATCATCATCATAAAAGTCATCACAATCGTCATCATTATAGTCATCATAACCATCATCATAATCGTCGTCATAATCATCATCATAATCGTCATCACAATCATCATCGTAGTCATCATCATAATCATCATCATAATCATCACCATAATCATCATCATAATCATCACCATAATCATCATCATAATGATCATCGTAATCATCATCATAGTCATCATCATAATCATTATCATAATCATCATCATAATATGCATCATAATCATCATCATAGTCATGAGCATAATCATCATCATAATCATTATCACAATCGTCATCATAGTCATCATAATCATCATCATAATCGTTATCATAATCATCATCATAACCGTCATCATAATCAGTATCATAGTCATCATCATAATAGTCATCATAATCATCATCATAATAGTCCTCATAATCCTCATAATAATCATCATCATAGTCTTCATCATAATCATCATCATAATCGTCATCATAATCATCATCATAGTCATCATCATAATAGTCATCATTATAGTCATCATTATAGTCATCATAATCATCATCGTAATCATCATCATAATCATCATCATAATCGTCATCATAATCGTCATCATAGTCATCATCATAATAGTCATCATAATCGTCATCATTATAGTCATCATAACCATCATCATAATCATCATCATAATCATCATCATAATCATCATCATAATCATCATCATAATCATCATAATAATCATCATCATAATCATCATCATAATCATCATCATAATCAACATCATAATAGTCATCATGGTCATCATCATAATCGTCATCATAATCATCATCATAATCATCATCATCATCGTCATCATAATCATTATAATAGTCATCCTCATAGTCATCATCATAATAGTCCTCATAATCCTCATAATAATCATCATCATAGTCTTCATCATAATCATCATCATAATCGTTATCATAATCATCATCATAATCGTCATCCTAATCATCATCATAGTCATCATCATAGTAGTCCTCATAATCCTCATTATAATCATCATCATAGTCATCATCATAATAGTCATCATAATCGTCATCATTATAGTCATCATAGTCATCATCATAATCATTATCACAATCGTCATGATAGTCATCTTAATCATCATCATAACCATCATCATAATCATCATCATAATCATCATCATAATCATCATCATAATCATCATCATAATTATCATCATAATCATAATCATAATCATCGTCATAATCATCATCATAATCGTCATCATAATCATCATCATAATCGTCATCACAATCATCATCGTAGTCATCATCATAATCATCATCATAATCATCACCATAATCATCATCATAGTCATCATCATAATAGTCATCATAATCGTCATCATTATAGTCATCATAGTCATCATCATAATCATTATCACAATCGTCATGATAGTCATCTTAATCATCATCATAACCATCATCATAATCATCATCATAATCATCATCATAATCATCATCATAATCATCATCATAATTATCATCATAATCATAATCATAATCATCGTCATAATCATCATCATAATCATCATCATAATCATCATCATAATCATCATCATAATCATCATCATAATCGTCATCATGGTCATCATAATCATCATCATAGTCATTATCATAATAGTCATCATAATCGTCATCATTATAGTCATCATAACCATCATCAGAATCATCATCATAATCATCATCATAATAGTCATCATAATAATCATCATAATCATTATCATAATCATCATCATAATCGTCATCATAGTCATCATCATAATCATCATCATAATCATGATAATAATCATCATCATAATTATCAACATAATAGTCATCATAATTATCATTATAATTCATCATCATAATCATGAGCATAATCGTCATCATAATCATTATAATAGTCATAATCATAGTCATCATCATAATAGTCCTCATAATCCTCATAATAATCATCATCATAGTCTTCATCATAATCATCATCATAACCGTCATCATAATCATCATCATAAAAGTCATCACAATCGTCATCATTATAGTCATCATAACCATCATCATAATCGTCGTCATAATCATCATCATAATCGTCATCACAATCATCATCGTAGTCATCATCATAATCATCATCATAATCATCACCATAATCATCATCATAATCATCACCATAATCATCATCATAATGATCATCGTAATCATCATCATAGTCATCATCATAATCATTATCATAATCATCATCATAATATGCATCATAATCATCATCATAGTCATGAGCATAATCATCATCATAATCATTATCACAATCGTCATCATAGTCATCATAATCATCATCATAATCGTTATCATAATCATCATCATAACCGTCATCATAATCAGTATCATAGTCATCATCATAATAGTCATCATAATCATCATCATAATAGTCCTCATAATCCTCATAATAATCATCATCATAGTCTTCATCATAATCATCATCATAATCGTCATCATAATCATCATCATAGTCATCATCATAATAGTCATCATTATAGTCATCATTATAGTCATCATAATCATCATCGTAATCATCATCATAATCATCATCATAATCGTCATCATAATCGTCATCATAGTCATCATCATAATAGTCATCATAATCGTCATCATTATAGTCATCATAACCATCATCATAATCATCATCATAATCATCATCATAATCATCATCATAATCATCATCATAATCATCATAATAATCATCATCATAATCATCATCATAATCATCATCATAATCAACATCATAATAGTCATCATGGTCATCATCATAATCGTCATCATAATCATCATCATAATCATCATCATCATCGTCATCATAATCATTATAATAGTCATCCTCATAGTCATCATCATAATAGTCCTCATAATCCTCATAATAATCATCATCATAGTCTTCATCATAATCATCATCATAATCGTTATCATAATCATCATCATAATCGTCATCCTAATCATCATCATAGTCATCATCATAGTAGTCCTCATAATCCTCATTATAATCATCATCATAGTCATCATCATAATAGTCATCATAATCGTCATCATAATCATGAGCATAATCATCATCATAATCATTATAATAATCGTCATCATAATCATCATCATAATCGTCATCATAATCATGAGCATAATCATCATCATAATCATTATAATAATCGTCATCATAATCATCATCATAATTGTCATCACAATCATCATCGTAGTCATCATCATAATCATCATCATAATCATCACCATAATCAGCATCATAATCATCATCATAATCGTCATCATGGTCATCATCATAATCGTCATCATAATCATCATAATAGTCATCATAATCGTCATCATTATAGTCATCATAATCATCATCATAATCGTTATCATAATCATCATCATAATCGTCATCATAATCATCATCATAGTCATCATCATAGTAGTCCTCATAATCCTCATAATAATCATCATCATAGTCTTCATCATAATCATCATCATAACCGTCATCATAATCATCATCATAATAGTCATCACAATCGTCATCATTATAGTCATCATAATCATCATCATAATCAATATCATAATCATCATCATAATCGTCATCATAATCATTATAACAGTCATCATCATATTAGTCCTGATAATCGTCATCATAATCGTCATCATAATCATCATAATAGTCATCATAATCGTCATCATTATAGTCATCATAACCATCATCATAATCATCATCATAATCATCATCATAATCATCATGATAATCGTCATCATGGACATCATAATCATCATCATAGTCATCATCATAATAGTCATCATAATCGTCATCATTATAGTCATCATAATCATCATCATAATCATCATCATAATCATCATCATAATCATCATCATAATCATCATCATAATCATCATCATAATCATCATCATAATCATCATCATAATCGTCATCATAATCATCATCATAGTCATCATCATAATAGTCATCATAATCGTCATCATTATAGTCATCATTATAATCATCATAATCATCATCATAATCATCATCATAAATATCATCACAACCGTCATCATAAACCTCATCATAATAGGCATCACAATCGTCATCATTATAGTCATCATAATCATCATCATAATCGTCATCATAATCATGAGCATAATCATCATCATAATCATTATAATAATCGTCATGATAATCATCATCATAATCGTCATCACAATCATCATCGTAGTCATCATCATAATCATCATCATAATCATCACCATAATCATCATCATAATCATCATCATAATCGTCATCATGGTCATCATCATAATCGTCATCATTATAGTCATCATAATCATCATCATAATCGTTATCATAATCATCATCATAATCGTCATCATAATCATCATCATAGTCATCATCATAGTAGTCCTCATAATCCTCATAATAATCATCATCATAGTCTTCATCATAATCATCATCATAACCGTCATCATAATCATCATCATAATAGTCATCACAATCGTCATCATTATAGTCATCATAATCATCATCATAATCATCATCATAATCATCATGATAATCGTCATCATGGTCATCATAATCATCATCATAGTCATCATCATAATAGTCATCATAATCGTCATCATAATCATGAGCATAATCATCATCATAATCATTATAATAATCGTCATCATAATCATCATCATAATCGTCATCACAATCATCATCGTAGTCATCATCATAATCATCATCATAATCATCACCATAATCATCATCATAATCATCATCATAATCGTCATCATGGTCATCATCATAATCGTCATCATAATCATCATAATAGTCATCATAATCGTCATCATTATAGTCATCATAATCATCATCATAATCATCATCATAATCATCATCATAATCACCATCATTGTCATCATAATCGTCATCTTTATAGTCATCATAATCATCATCATAATCATCATCATAATCATCATCATATTCATCATCATAGTCATCATCATAATCATTATCATAATCATTATCATAACCGTCATCATAATCGTCATCATAATCATCATCATAGTCATCATCATAATAGTCATCATTATAGTCATCATTATAGTCATCATAATCATCATCGTAATCATCATCATAATCATCATCATAATCGTCATCATAATCGTCATCATAGTCATCATCATAATAGTCATCATAATCGTCATCATTATAGTCATCATAACCATCATCATAATCATCATCATAATCATCATCATAATCATCATCATAATCATCATCATAATCATCATCATAATCATCATAATAATCATCATCATAATCATCATCATAATCATCATAATAATCATCATCATAATCAACATCATAATAGTCATCATGGTCATCATCATAATCGTCATCATAATCATCATCATAATCATCATCATCATCATCATAATCATCATCATAATCATCATCATAATCATCATAATAATCATCATCATAATCAACATCATAATACTCATCATGGTCATCATCATAATCGTCATCATAATCATCATCATAATCATCATCATCATCGTCATCATAATCATTATAATAGTCATCCTCATAGTCATCATCATAATAGTCCTCATAATCCTCATAATAATCATCATCATAGTCTTCATCATAATCATCATCATAATCGTTATCATAATCATCATCATAATCGTCATCCTAATCATCATCATAGTCATCATCATAGTAGTCCTCATAATCCTCATAATAATCATCATCATAGTCATCATCATAATAGTCATCATAATCGTCATCATTATAGTCATCATAATCATCATCATAATCATCATCATAATCGTCATCATAATCATCATCATAGTCATCATCATAATAGTCATCATAATCGTCATCATTATAGTCATCATTATAGTCATCATTATAGTCATCATAATCATCATCATAATCATCATCATAAATATCATCATAACCGTCATCATAAACCTCATCATAATAGGCATCACAATCGTCATCATTATAGTCATCATAATCATCATCATAATCGTCATCATAATCATGAGCATAATCATCATCATAATCATTATAATAATCGTCATCATAATCATCATCATAATCGTCATCACAATCATCATCGTAGTCATCATCATAATCATCATCATAATCATCACCATAATCATCATCATAATCATCATCATAATCGTCATCATGGTCATCATCATAATCGTCATCATAATCATCAGAATAGTCATCATAATCGTCATCATTATAGTCATCATAACCATCATCATAATCATCATCCTAATCATCATCATAATCATCATCATAATCATCGTCATAATCATCATCATAGTCATCATCATAATCATCATCATAATCATCATGATAATCGTCATCATAATCATCACCATAATCATCATCATAATCATCATCATAATCATCATCATAATCGTCATCATAATCATTATCATAGTCATCATCATAATAGTCCTGATAATCGTCATCATAATCATCATAATAGTCATCATAATCGTCATCATTATAGTCATCATAACCATCATCATAATCATCATCATAATCATCATCATAATCATCATCATAATCATCATCATAATCATAATCATAATCATCGTCATAATCATCATCATAATCATCATCATAATCATCATCATAATCATCATGATAATCATCATCATAATCATCATCATAATCATCATAATCATCATCATAGTCATCATCATAATAGTCATCATAATCGTCATCATTATAGTCATCATAACCATCATCATAATCATCATCATAATCATCATCATAATCATCATCATAATCATCATCATAATCATCATAATAATCATCATCATAATCAACATCATAATAGTCATCATGGTCATCATCATAATCGTCACCATAATCATCATCATAATCATCATCATCATCGTCATCATAATCATTATAATAGTCATCCTCATAGTCATCATCATAATAGTCCTCATAATCCTCATAATAATCATCATCATAGTCTTCATCATAATCATCATCATAACCGTCATCATAATCATCATCATAAAAGTCATCACAATCGTCATCATTATAGTCATCATAACCATCATCATAATCATCATCATAATCATCAGAATAGTCATCATAATCGTCATCATTATAGTCATCATAACCATCATCATAATCATCATCGTAATCATCATCATAATCATCATCATAATAGTCATCATAAGCGGCATCATTATAGACGTCGTAATCATAATCATAATCATCATCATAATCATCATCATAATGATCATCATAATCATCATCATAATGATCATCGTAATCATCATCATAATCATCATCATAATATTCATAATAATCATCATCATAATCATTATCATAATCATCATCATAATCATCATCATAATAATCATCATAATCATCATCATAATCATAATCATAATCATCATCATAACCGTCAACGTAATCAGCATCATAGTCACAGTCATAATAGTCATCATAATCATCATCATAATCGTCATCATAATCATCATCATAATCGTCATCATAATGATCATCGCAATCATCATCATAATCATCATCATATACATTAACATAATCATCATCATAATATTCATCATAATCATGATCATAATCATGAGCATAATCATCATCATAATCATTATCATAATCATCATCATAATCATCGTCATAATCATCATCACAATCATCATCATAACCGTCATCATAATAATCATCATAATAGTCATCATAATCGTCATCATTATAGTCATCATAATCATCATCATAATCATCATCATAATCATCACCATAATCGTCATCATAATCATCATCATAATCATCATCATAATCATCATCATATTCAGCATCATAATCATCATCATAATCATCATCACAATCATCATCATAATCATCATCATAATCATCATCATAATCATCATCATAATCATCATCATAATCATCATCATAATCATCATCATAATCATCATCATAATATTCATCATAATCATCATCATAATCATTATCATAATCGTCATCATAGTCATCATCATAATCGTCATCATAATCATCATAATAGTCATCATAATCGTCATTATTATAGCCATCATAATCATCATCATAATCATCGTTATAATTCATCATCATAATCATGAGCATAATCATCATGATAATCATCATCATAGTCACCATCATAATCATCATCATAATCATCATCATAATTATCATCATAATCATCATCATAACCGTCATCGTAATCATCATCATAATCATCATCATAATCATCATCACAATCATCATCATAATCGTCTTCATGGACATCATCATAATCATCATCATAGTCATCATCATAATCATCATCACAATCATCATCATAATCATCATCATAATCATCATCATAGTCATCATCATAATCATCATCATAATCATCATCAGAATCATGATCAAAGTCATCATCATAATCATCATCATAATCACCATCATAACGGTCATCATAATCATCATCATAATCATCATCAGAATCATGATCACAGTCATCATCATAATCATCATCATAATCATCGTCATAATCATCATCATAATCATCATCATGGTCATCATCATAATCATCATCATAATTATCATCATAATCATCATAATAGTCATCATAATCGTCATTATTATAGCCATCATAATCATCATCATAATCATCGTTATAATTCATCATCATAATCATGAGCATAATCATCATGATAATCATCATCATAGTCATCATCATAACCGTCATCATAATCATCATCATAATAGTCATCACAATCGTCATCATTATAGTCATCATAATCATCATCATAACCGTCAACGTAATCAGCATCATAGTCATAGTCATAATAGTCATGATAATCATCATCATAATCATCATCATAATCGTCATCATAATTATTGTCATAGTCATCATCATAATAGTCCTCATAATCGTCATAATAATCATCATCATAGTCATAATCATCATCATACTCATCATCATAATCATCATCATAATCATCATCATAATCATCATCATAATCATCATCATAATCATCATCATCATCATAATCATTACCATAATCGTCATCATAGTCATCATCATGATAGTCATCATAATCGTCATCATTATAGTCATCATTATAGTCATCATAATCATCATCATAATCATCATCATAATCATCATCATAATCATCATTATAATCATCATCATAATCATCATCATAATATTCATCATAATCATCATCATAATCATTATCATAATCGTCATCATAGTCATCATCATAATCGTCATCATAATCATCATCATAATCGTCATCATAATGATCATCGCAATCATCATCATAATCATCATCATATACATTAACATAATCATCATCATAATATTCATCATAATCATGATCATAATCATGAGCATAATCATCATCATAATCATTATCATAATCATCATCATAATCATCGTCATAATCATCATCACAATCATCATCATAACCGTCATCATAATAATCATCATAATAGTCATCATAATCGTCATCATTATAGTCATCATAATCATCATCATAATCATCATCATAATCATCACCATAATCGTCATCATAATCATCATCATAATCATCATCATAATCATCATCATATTCAGCATCATAATCATCATCATAATCATCATCACAATCATCATCATAATCATCATCATAATCATCATCATAATCATCATCATAATCATCATCATAATCATCATCATAATCATCATCATAATCATCATCATAATATTCATCATAATCATCATCATAATCATTATCATAATCGTCATCATAGTCATCATCATAATCGTCATCATAATCATCATAATAGTCATCATAATCGTCATTATTATAGCCATCATAATCATCATCATAATCATCGTTATAATTCATCATCATAATCATGAGCATAATCATCATGATAATCATCATCATAGTCACCATCATAATCATCATCATAATCATCATCATAATTATCATCATAATCATCATCATAACCGTCATCGTAATCATCATCATAATCATCATCATAATCATCATCACAATCATCATCATAATCGTCTTCATGGACATCATCATAATCATCATCATAGTCATCATCATAATCATCATCACAATCATCATCATAATCATCATCATAATCATCATCATAGTCATCATCATAATCATCATCATAATCATCATCAGAATCATGATCAAAGTCATCATCATAATCATCATCATAATCACCATCATAACGGTCATCATAATCATCATCATAATCATCATCAGAATCATGATCACAGTCATCATCATAATCATCATCATAATCATCGTCATAATCATCATCATAATCATCATCATGGTCATCATCATAATCATCATCATAATTATCATCATAATCATCATAATAGTCATCATAATCGTCATTATTATAGCCATCATAATCATCATCATAATCATCGTTATAATTCATCATCATAATCATGAGCATAATCATCATGATAATCATCATCATAGTCATCATCATAACCGTCATCATAATCATCATCATAATAGTCATCACAATCGTCATCATTATAGTCATCATAATCATCATCATAACCGTCAACGTAATCAGCATCATAGTCATAGTCATAATAGTCATGATAATCATCATCATAATCATCATCATAATCGTCATCATAATTATTGTCATAGTCATCATCATAATAGTCCTCATAATCGTCATAATAATCATCATCATAGTCATAATCATCATCATACTCATCATCATAATCATCATCATAATCATCATCATAATCATCATCATAATCATCATCATCATCATAATCATTACCATAATCGTCATCATAGTCATCATCATGATAGTCATCATAATCGTCATCATTATAGTCATCATTATAGTCATCATAATCATCATCATAATCATCATCATAATCATCATCATAATCATCATTATAATCATCATCATAATCATCATCATAATATTCATCATAATCATCATCATAATCATTATCATAATCGTCATCATAGTCATCATCATAATCGTCATCATACTCATCATCATAGTCAACATCATAATCATCATCATAATTATCAACATAATCATCAACATAATCATCATCATAATCATCATCATAATCATCATCATAATCATTATAATAGTCATCATCATATTAGTCCTGATAATCATCATCATAATCGTCATCATAATCGTCATCATAATCGTCATCATAATCGTCATCATAATCGTCATCATTATAGTCATCATAACCATCATCATAATCATCATCATAATCATCATTATAATCATCATCATAATCATCATCATAGTCATCATCATAATAGTCCTCATAATCGTCATCATTACAGTCATCATAATATTCATCATAATCATCATCATAATCATTATCATAATCGTCATCATAATCATCATCATAACCGTCATCATAATTATCATCATAATCATTATCATAATCGTCATCATAGTCATCATCATAATAGTCATCACAATCGTCATCATTATAGTCATCATAATCATCATCATAATCATCATCATAATCATCATCATAATCATCATCATAATCATCGTCATAATCATCATCATAGTCATCATCATAATCATCATCATAATCATCATCATAACCGTCATCATAATCATCATCATAATCATCATCATAATTATCAACATAATCATCATCATAACCATCATCATAATCGTCATCATAATTATCATCATAATCATTATCATAATCGTCATCATAGTCATCATAATCGTCATCTTTATAGTCATCATAATCATCATCATAATCATCATCATAATCATCATCATATTCATCATCATAGTCATCATCATAATCATTATCATAATCATCGTCATAACCGTCATCATAATCGTCATCATAGTCATCATCAAAATCATCATCATAGTCATCATCATAATAGTCCTCATAATCCTCATAATAATCACCATCATAGTCATAATCATCATCATAATCATCATCATAATCATCATCATCATCATAATCATTACCATAATCGTCATCATAGTCATCATCATAATGAGTCATCATAATCGTCATCATTATAGTCATCATTCTAGTCATCATAATCATCACCATAATCATCATCATAATCATCATTATAATCATCATCATAATCATCATCATAATCGTCATCATAGTCATCATCATAATAGTCATCATAATCGCCATCATTATAGTCGTCGTAATCATAATCATAATCATCATCATAATCATCAACATAATGATCATCATAATCATCATCATAATGATCATCGTAATCATCATCATAATCATCATCATACTCATTATCATAATCATCATCCTAATCATCATCATAATCATTATCATAATATTCATCATAATCATCATCATAATCATTATCATAATCGTCATCATAGTCATCATCATAATCGTCATCATTATAGTCATCATAATCATCATCATAATCATCATCATAATCATCATCATAATCATCATCATAATCATCATCATAATCATCATCATAATCATTATCATAATCATCATCATAATCATCATCATAATCAGCATCATAGTCATCATCATAATCATCATCATAATCGTCATCGTAATCATCATCATAGTCATCATCATAATCATCATCATAGTCATCATCATAATAGTCCTCATAATCGTCATCATTACAGTCATCATAATATTCATCATAATCATCATCATAATCATTATCATAATCGTCATCATAATCATCATCATAACCGTCATCATAATTATCATCATAATCATTATCATAATCGTCATCATAGTCATCATCATGATAGTCATCATAATCGTCATCATTATAGTCATCATTATAGTCATCATAATCATCATCATAATCATCATCATAATCATCATCATAATCATCATTATAATCATCATCATAATCATCATCATAATATTCATCATAATCATCATCATAATCATTATCATAATCGTCATCATAGTCATCATCATAATCGTCATCATACTCATCATCATAGTCATCATCATAATCATCATCATAATTATCAACATAATCATCATCATAATCATCATCATAATCATCATCATAATCATCATCATAATCATCATCATAATCATCGTCATAATCATCATCATAATTATCAACATAATCATCATCATAATCATCATCATAATCATCATCATAATCATCATCATAATCATCATCATAATCATCATCATAATCGTCATCATGGTCATAATAATCATCATCAGAATCATCATCATAATCATCACCATAATCATCATCATAATCATCATCATAATCATCATCATAATCGTCATCATAATCATTATCATAGTCATCATCATAATAGTCCTGATAATCGTCATCATAATCATCATAATAGTCATCATAATCGTCATCATTATAGTCATCATAACCATCATCATAATCATCATCATAATCATCATCATAATCATCATCATAATCATCATCATAATCATAATCATAATCATCGTCATAATCATCATCATAATCATCATCATAATCATCATCATAATCATCATGATAATCATCATCATAATCATCATCATAATCATCATAATCATCATCATAGTCATCATCATAATAGTCATCATAATCGTCATCATTATAGTCATCATAACCATCATCATAATCATCATCATAATCATCATCATAATCATCATCATAATCATCATCATAATCATCATAATAATCATCATCATAATCAACATCATAATAGTCATCATGGTCATCATCATAATCGTCACCATAATCATCATCATAATCATCATCATCATCGTCATCATAATCATTATAATAGTCATCCTCATAGTCATCATCATAATAGTCCTCATAATCCTCATAATAATCATCATCATAGTCTTCATCATAATCATCATCATAACCGTCATCATAATCATCATCATAAAAGTCATCACAATCGTCATCATTATAGTCATCATAACCATCATCATAATCATCATCATAATCATCAGAATAGTCATCATAATCGTCATCATTATAGTCATCATAACCATCATCATAATCATCATCGTAATCATCATCATAATCATCATCATAATAGTCATCATAAGCGGCATCATTATAGACGTCGTAATCATAATCATAATCATCATCATAATCATCATCATAATGATCATCATAATCATCATCATAATGATCATCGTAATCATCATCATAATCATCATCATAATATTCATAATAATCATCATCATAATCATTATCATAATCATCATCATAATCATCATCATAATAATCATCATAATCATCATCATAATCATAATCATAATCATCATCATAACCGTCAACGTAATCAGCATCATAGTCACAGTCATAATAGTCATCATAATCATCATCATAATCGTCATCATAATCATCATCATAATCGTCATCATAATGATCATCGCAATCATCATCATAATCATCATCATATACATTAACATAATCATCATCATAATATTCATCATAATCATGATCATAATCATGAGCATAATCATCATCATAATCATTATCATAATCATCATCATAATCATCGTCATAATCATCATCACAATCATCATCATAACCGTCATCATAATAATCATCATAATAGTCATCATAATCGTCATCATTATAGTCATCATAATCATCATCATAATCATCATCATAATCATCACCATAATCGTCATCATAATCATCATCATAATCATCATCATAATCATCATCATATTCAGCATCATAATCATCATCATAATCATCATCACAATCATCATCATAATCATCATCATAATCATCATCATAATCATCATCATAATCATCATCATAATCATCATCATAATCATCATCATAATCATCATCATAATATTCATCATAATCATCATCATAATCATTATCATAATCGTCATCATAGTCATCATCATAATCGTCATCATAATCATCATAATAGTCATCATAATCGTCATTATTATAGCCATCATAATCATCATCATAATCATCGTTATAATTCATCATCATAATCATGAGCATAATCATCATGATAATCATCATCATAGTCACCATCATAATCATCATCATAATCATCATCATAATTATCATCATAATCATCATCATAACCGTCATCGTAATCATCATCATAATCATCATCATAATCATCATCACAATCATCATCATAATCGTCTTCATGGACATCATCATAATCATCATCATAGTCATCATCATAATCATCATCACAATCATCATCATAATCATCATCATAATCATCATCATAGTCATCATCATAATCATCATCATAATCATCATCAGAATCATGATCAAAGTCATCATCATAATCATCATCATAATCACCATCATAACGGTCATCATAATCATCATCATAATCATCATCAGAATCATGATCACAGTCATCATCATAATCATCATCATAATCATCGTCATAATCATCATCATAATCATCATCATGGTCATCATCATAATCATCATCATAATTATCATCATAATCATCATAATAGTCATCATAATCGTCATTATTATAGCCATCATAATCATCATCATAATCATCGTTATAATTCATCATCATAATCATGAGCATAATCATCATGATAATCATCATCATAGTCATCATCATAACCGTCATCATAATCATCATCATAATAGTCATCACAATCGTCATCATTATAGTCATCATAATCATCATCATAACCGTCAACGTAATCAGCATCATAGTCATAGTCATAATAGTCATGATAATCATCATCATAATCATCATCATAATCGTCATCATAATTATTGTCATAGTCATCATCATAATAGTCCTCATAATCGTCATAATAATCATCATCATAGTCATAATCATCATCATACTCATCATCATAATCATCATCATAATCATCATCATAATCATCATCATAATCATCATCATCATCATAATCATTACCATAATCGTCATCATAGTCATCATCATGATAGTCATCATAATCGTCATCATTATAGTCATCATTATAGTCATCATAATCATCATCATAATCATCATCATAATCATCATCATAATCATCATTATAATCATCATCATAATCATCATCATAATATTCATCATAATCATCATCATAATCATTATCATAATCGTCATCATAGTCATCATCATAATCGTCATCATACTCATCATCATAGTCAACATCATAATCATCATCATAATTATCAACATAATCATCAACATAATCATCATCATAATCATCATCATAATCATCATCATAATCATTATAATAGTCATCATCATATTAGTCCTGATAATCATCATCATAATCGTCATCATAATCGTCATCATAATCGTCATCATAATCGTCATCATAATCGTCATCATTATAGTCATCATAACCATCATCATAATCATCATCATAATCATCATTATAATCATCATCATAATCATCATCATAGTCATCATCATAATAGTCCTCATAATCGTCATCATTACAGTCATCATAATATTCATCATAATCATCATCATAATCATTATCATAATCGTCATCATAATCATCATCATAACCGTCATCATAATTATCATCATAATCATTATCATAATCGTCATCATAGTCATCATCATAATCATAATCATAATCATCATAATCATCATCATAGTCATCATCATAATAGTCATCATAATCGTCATCATTATAGTCATCATAACCATCATCATAATCATCATCATAATCATCATCATAATCATCATCATAATCATCATCATAATCATCATAATAATCATCATCATAATCAACATCATAATAGTCATCATGGTCATCATCATAATCGTCACCATAATCATCATCATAATCATCATCATCATCGTCATCATAATCATTATAATAGTCATCCTCATAGTCATCATCATAATAGTCCTCATAATCCTCATAATAATCATCATCATAGTCTTCATCATAATCATCATCATAACCGTCATCATAATCATCATCATAAAAGTCATCACAATCGTCATCATTATAGTCATCATAACCATCATCATAATCATCATCATAATCATCAGAATAGTCATCATAATCGTCATCATTATAGTCATCATAACCATCATCATAATCATCATCGTAATCATCATCATAATCATCATCATAATAGTCATCATAAGCGGCATCATTATAGACGTCGTAATCATAATCATAATCATCATCATAATCATCATCATAATGATCATCATAATCATCATCATAATGATCATCGTAATCATCATCATAATCATCATCATAATATTCATAATAATCATCATCATAATCATTATCATAATCATCATCATAATCATCATCATAATAATCATCATAATCATCATCATAATCATAATCATAATCATCATCATAACCGTCAACGTAATCAGCATCATAGTCACAGTCATAATAGTCATCATAATCATCATCATAATCGTCATCATAATCATCATCATAATCGTCATCATAATGATCATCGCAATCATCATCATAATCATCATCATATACATTAACATAATCATCATCATAATATTCATCATAATCATGATCATAATCATGAGCATAATCATCATCATAATCATTATCATAATCATCATCATAATCATCGTCATAATCATCATCACAATCATCATCATAACCGTCATCATAATAATCATCATAATAGTCATCATAATCGTCATCATTATAGTCATCATAATCATCATCATAATCATCATCATAATCATCACCATAATCGTCATCATAATCATCATCATAATCATCATCATAATCATCATCATATTCAGCATCATAATCATCATCATAATCATCATCACAATCATCATCATAATCATCATCATAATCATCATCATAATCATCATCATAATCATCATCATAATCATCATCATAATCATCATCATAATCATCATCATAATATTCATCATAATATTCATCATAATCATCATCATAATCATTATCATAATCGTCATCATAGTCATCATCATAATCGTCATCATAATCATCATAATAGTCATCATAATCGTCATTATTATAGCCATCATAATCATCATCATAATCATCGTTATAATTCATCATCATAATCATGAGCATAATCATCATGATAATCATCATCATAGTCACCATCATAATCATCATCATAATCATCATCATAATTATCATCATAATCATCATCATAACCGTCATCGTAATCATCATCATAATCATCATCATAATCATCATCACAATCATCATCATAATCGTCTTCATGGACATCATCATAATCATCATCATAGTCATCATCATAATCATCATCACAATCATCATCATAATCATCATCATAATCATCATCATAGTCATCATCATAATCATCATCATAATCATCATCAGAATCATGATCAAAGTCATCATCATAATCATCATCATAATCACCATCATAACGGTCATCATAATCATCATCATAATCATCATCAGAATCATGATCACAGTCATCATCATAATCATCATCATAATCATCGTCATAATCATCATCATAATCATCATCATGGTCATCATCATAATCATCATCATAATTATCATCATAATCATCATAATAGTCATCATAATCGTCATTATTATAGCCATCATAATCATCATCATAATCATCGTTATAATTCATCATCATAATCATGAGCATAATCATCATGATAATCATCATCATAGTCATCATCATAACCGTCATCATAATCATCATCATAATAGTCATCACAATCGTCATCATTATAGTCATCATAATCATCATCATAACCGTCAACGTAATCAGCATCATAGTCATAGTCATAATAGTCATGATAATCATCATCATAATCATCATCATAATCGTCATCATAATTATTGTCATAGTCATCATCATAATAGTCCTCATAATCGTCATAATAATCATCATCATAGTCATAATCATCATCATACTCATCATCATAATCATCATCATAATCATCATCATAATCATCATCATAATCATCATCATCATCATAATCATTACCATAATCGTCATCATAGTCATCATCATGATAGTCATCATAATCGTCATCATTATAGTCATCATTATAGTCATCATAATCATCATCATAATCATCATCATAATCATCATCATAATCATCATTATAATCATCATCATAATCATCATCATAATATTCATCATAATCATCATCATAATCATTATCATAATCGTCATCATAGTCATCATCATAATCGTCATCATACTCATCATCATAGTCAACATCATAATCATCATCATAATTATCAACATAATCATCAACATAATCATCATCATAATCATCATCATAATCATCATCATAATCATTATAATAGTCATCATCATATTAGTCCTGATAATCATCATCATAATCGTCATCATAATCGTCATCATAATCGTCATCATAATCGTCATCATAATCGTCATCATTATAGTCATCATAACCATCATCATAATCATCATCATAATCATCATTATAATCATCATCATAATCATCATCATAGTCATCATCATAATAGTCCTCATAATCGTCATCATTACAGTCATCATAATATTCATCATAATCATCATCATAATCATTATCATAATCGTCATCATAATCATCATCATAACCGTCATCATAATTATCATCATAATCATTATCATAATCGTCATCATAGTCATCATCATAATCATAATCATAATCATCATAATCATCATCATAGTCATCATCATAATAGTCATCATAATCGTCATCATTATAGTCATCATAACCATCATCATAATCATCATCATAATCATCATCATAATCATCATCATAATCATCATCATAATCATCATAATAATCATCATCATAATCAACATCATAATAGTCATCATGGTCATCATCATAATCGTCACCATAATCATCATCATAATCATCATCATCATCGTCATCATAATCATTATAATAGTCATCCTCATAGTCATCATCATAATAGTCCTCATAATCCTCATAATAATCATCATCATAGTCTTCATCATAATCATCATCATAACCGTCATCATAATCATCATCATAAAAGTCATCACAATCGTCATCATTATAGTCATCATAACCATCATCATAATCATCATCATAATCATCAGAATAGTCATCATAATCGTCATCATTATAGTCATCATAACCATCATCATAATCATCATCGTAATCATCATCATAATCATCATCATAATAGTCATCATAAGCGGCATCATTATAGACGTCGTAATCATAATCATAATCATCATCATAATCATCATCATAATGATCATCATAATCATCATCATAATGATCATCGTAATCATCATCATAATCATCATCATAATATTCATAATAATCATCATCATAATCATTATCATAATCATCATCATAATCATCATCATAATAATCATCATAATCATCATCATAATCATAATCATAATCATCATCATAACCGTCAACGTAATCAGCATCATAGTCACAGTCATAATAGTCATCATAATCATCATCATAATCGTCATCATAATCATCATCATAATCGTCATCATAATGATCATCGCAATCATCATCATAATCATCATCATATACATTAACATAATCATCATCATAATATTCATCATAATCATGATCATAATCATGAGCATAATCATCATCATAATCATTATCATAATCATCATCATAATCATCGTCATAATCATCATCACAATCATCATCATAACCGTCATCATAATAATCATCATAATAGTCATCATAATCGTCATCATTATAGTCATCATAATCATCATCATAATCATCATCATAATCATCACCATAATCGTCATCATAATCATCATCATAATCATCATCATAATCATCATCATATTCAGCATCATAATCATCATCATAATCATCATCACAATCATCATCATAATCATCATCATAATCATCATCATAATCATCATCATAATCATCATCATAATCATCATCATAATCATCATCATAATCATCATCATAATATTCATCATAATATTCATCATAATCATCATCATAATCATTATCATAATCGTCATCATAGTCATCATCATAATCGTCATCATAATCATCATAATAGTCATCATAATCGTCATTATTATAGCCATCATAATCATCATCATAATCATCGTTATAATTCATCATCATAATCATGAGCATAATCATCATGATAATCATCATCATAGTCACCATCATAATCATCATCATAATCATCATCATAATTATCATCATAATCATCATCATAACCGTCATCGTAATCATCATCATAATCATCATCATAATCATCATCACAATCATCATCATAATCGTCTTCATGGACATCATCATAATCATCATCATAGTCATCATCATAATCATCATCACAATCATCATCATAATCATCATCATAATCATCATCATAGTCATCATCATAATCATCATCATAATCATCATCAGAATCATGATCAAAGTCATCATCATAATCATCATCATAATCACCATCATAACGGTCATCATAATCATCATCATAATCATCATCAGAATCATGATCACAGTCATCATCATAATCATCATCATAATCATCGTCATAATCATCATCATAATCATCATCATGGTCATCATCATAATCATCATCATAATTATCATCATAATCATCATAATAGTCATCATAATCGTCATTATTATAGCCATCATAATCATCATCATAATCATCGTTATAATTCATCATCATAATCATGAGCATAATCATCATGATAATCATCATCATAGTCATCATCATAACCGTCATCATAATCATCATCATAATAGTCATCACAATCGTCATCATTATAGTCATCATAATCATCATCATAACCGTCAACGTAATCAGCATCATAGTCATAGTCATAATAGTCATGATAATCATCATCATAATCATCATCATAATCGTCATCATAATTATTGTCATAGTCATCATCATAATAGTCCTCATAATCGTCATAATAATCATCATCATAGTCATAATCATCATCATACTCATCATCATAATCATCATCATAATCATCATCATAATCATCATCATAATCATCATCATCATCATAATCATTACCATAATCGTCATCATAGTCATCATCATGATAGTCATCATAATCGTCATCATTATAGTCATCATTATAGTCATCATAATCATCATCATAATCATCATCATAATCATCATCATAATCATCATTATAATCATCATCATAATCATCATCATAATATTCATCATAATCATCATCATAATCATTATCATAATCGTCATCATAGTCATCATCATAATCGTCATCATACTCATCATCATAGTCAACATCATAATCATCATCATAATTATCAACATAATCATCAACATAATCATCATCATAATCATCATCATAATCATCATCATAATCATTATAATAGTCATCATCATATTAGTCCTGATAATCATCATCATAATCGTCATCATAATCGTCATCATAATCGTCATCATAATCGTCATCATAATCGTCATCATTATAGTCATCATAACCATCATCATAATCATCATCATAATCATCATTATAATCATCATCATAATCATCATCATAGTCATCATCATAATAGTCCTCATAATCGTCATCATTACAGTCATCATAATATTCATCATAATCATCATCATAATCATTATCATAATCGTCATCATAATCATCATCATAACCGTCATCATAATTATCATCATAATCATTATCATAATCGTCATCATAGTCATCATCATAATAGTCATCACAATCGTCATCATTATAGTCATCATAATCATCATCATAATCATCATCATAATCATCATCATAATCATCATCATAATCATCGTCATAATCATCATCATAGTCATCATCATAATCATCATCATAATCATCATCATAACCGTCATCATAATCATCATCATAATCATCATCATAATTATCAACATAATCATCATCATAACCATCATCATAATCGTCATCATAATTATCATCATAATCATTATCATAATCGTCATCATAGTCATCATAATCGTCATCTTTATAGTCATCATAATCATCATCATAATCATCATCATAATCATCATCATATTCATCATCATAGTCATCATCATAATCATTATCATAATCATCGTCATAACCGTCATCATAATCGTCATCATAGTCATCATCATAATCATCATCATAGTCATCATCATAATAGTCCTCATAATCCTCATAATAATCACCATCATAGTCATAATCATCATCATAATCATCATCATAATCATCATCATCATCATAATCATTACCATAATCGTCATCATAGTCATCATCATAATGAGTCATCATAATCGTCATCATTATAGTCATCATTCTAGTCATCATAATCATCACCATAATCATCATCATAATCATCATTATAATCATCATCATAATCATCATCATAATCGTCATCATAGTCATCATCATAATAGTCATCATAATCGCCATCATTATAGTCGTCGTAATCATAATCATAATCATCATCATAATCATCAACATAATGATCATCATAATCATCATCATAATGATCATCGTAATCATCATCATAATCATCATCATACTCATTATCATAATCATCATCCTAATCATCATCATAATCATTATCATAATATTCATCATAATCATCATCATAATCATTATCATAATCGTCATCATAGTCATCATCATAATCGTCATCATTATAGTCATCATAATCATCATCATAATCATCATCATAATCATCATCATAATCATCATCATAATCATCATCATAATCATTATCATAATCATCATCATAATCATCATCATAATCAGCATCATAGTCATCATCATAATCATCATCATAATCGTCATCGTAATCATCATCATAGTCATCATCATAATCATCATCATAGTCATCATCATAATAGTCCTCATAATCGTCATCATTACAGTCATCATAATATTCATCATAATCATCATCATAATCATTATCATAATCGTCATCATAATCATCATCATAACCGTCATCATAATTATCATCATAATCATTATCATAATCGTCATCATAGTCATCATCATGATAGTCATCATAATCGTCATCATAATCGTCATCATAATCGTCATCATTATAGTCATCATAACCATCATCATAATCATCATCATAATCATCATTATAATCATCATCATAATCATCATCATAGTCATCATCATAATAGTCCTCATAATCGTCATCATTACAGTCATCATAATATTCATCATAATCATCATCATAATCATTATCATAATCGTCATCATAATCATCATCATAACCGTCATCATAATTATCATCATAATCATTATCATAATCGTCATCATAGTCATCATCATAATAGTCATCACAATCGTCATCATTATAGTCATCATAATCATCATCATAATCATCATCATAATCATCATCATAATCATCATCATAATCATCGTCATAATCATCATCATAGTCATCATCATAATCATCATCATAATCATCATCATAACCGTCATCATAATCATCATCATAATCATCATCATAGTCATCATCATAATCGTCATCACAATCATCATCATAGTCATCATCATAATCATCATCATAATTATCAACATAATCATCATCATAACCATCATCATAATCGTCATCATAATTATCATCATAATCATTATCATAATCGTCATCATAGTCATCATAATCGTCATCTTTATAGTCATCATAATCATCATCATAATCATCATCATAATCATCATCATATTCATCATCATAGTCATCATCATAATCATTATCATAATCATCGTCATAACCGTCATCATAATCGTCATCATAGTCATCATCATAATCATCATCATAGTCATCATCATAATAGTCCTCATAATCCTCATAATAATCATCATCATAGTCATAATCATCATCATAATCATCATCATAATCATCATCATCATCATAATCATTACCATAATCGTCATCATAGTCATCATCATAATGAGTCATCATAATCGTCATCATTATAGTCATCATTATAGTCATCATAATCATCACCATAATCATCATCATAATCATCATTATAATCATCATCATAATCATCATCATAATCGTCATCATAGTCATCATCATAATAGTCATCATAATCGCCACCATTATAGTCGTCGTAATCATAATCATAATCATCATCATAATCATCAACATAATGATCATCATAATCATCATCATAATGATCATCGTAATCATCATCATAATGATCATCATACTCATTATCATAATCATCATCCTAATCATCATCATAATCATCATCATAATATTCATCATAATCATCATCATAATCATTATCATAATCGTCATCATAGTCATCATCATAATCGTCATCATTATAGTCATCATAATCATCATCATAATCATCATCATAATCATCATCATAATCATCATCATAATCATCATCATAATCATTATCATAATCATCATCATAATCATCATCATAATCAGCATCATAGTCATCATCATAATCATCATCATAATCGTCATCGTAATCATCATCATAGTCATCATCATAATCATCATCATAGTCATCATCATAATAGTCCTCATAATCGTCATCATTACAGTCATCATAATATTCATCATAATCATCATCATAATCATTATCATAATCGTCATCATAATCATCATCATAACCGTCATCATAATTATCATCATAATCATTATCATAATCGTCATCATAGTCATCATCATGATAGTCATCATAATCGTCATCATTATAGTCATCATTATAGTCATCATAATCATCATCATAATCATCATCATAATCATCATCATAATCATCATTATAATCATCATCATAATCATCATCATAATATTCATCATAATCATCATCATAATCATTATCATAATCGTCATCATAGTCATCATCATAATCGTCATCATACTCATCATCATAGTCATCATCATAATCATCATCATAATTATCAACATAATCATCATCATAATCATCATCATAATCATCATCATAATCATCATCATAATCATCATCATAATCATCGTCATAATCATCATCATAATCATCATCATACTCATCATCATTATCATTATCATAATCATCATCATAATCATCATCATAATCATCATCATAATCTTCATCATAATCATCATCATACTCATCATCATAATCATCATCATAATCATCATCATAATCATCATCATACTCATCATCATTATCATTATCATAATCATCATCATAATCATCATCATAATCATCATCATAATCATCATCATAACCGTCATCATAATTATCATCATAATCATTATCATAATCGTCATCATAGTCATCATCATAATAGTCATCACAATCGTCATCATTATAGTCATCATAATCATCATCATAATCATCATCATAATCATCATCATAATCATCATCATAATCATCATCATAATCATCATCATAATCATCGTCATAATCATCATCATAGTCATCATCATAATCATCATCATAACCGTCATCATAATCATCATCATAATCATCATCATAATCATCATTATAATCATCATCATGATCATTATGATAATCATCATCATAATCATCATCATAATCATCATCATAGTCATCATCATAATAGTCATCATAATCATCATCATAGTCATCATCATAATAGTCATCATAATCCTCATCATTATAGTCATCATAATAGTCATCATAATCATGATCATAATCATCATCATAATCATCATCATAATCATCATCATGATCATTATGATAATCATCATCATAATCATCATCATAGTCATCATCATAAACATCATCATAATCATCATCACAACCGTCATCATAATCATTATCATAATCGTCATCATAGTCATCATCATAATCGTCATCATAATCATCATGATAGTCATCATCATAATAGTCCTCATAATCCTCATAATAATCATCATCATTGACTTCATCATAATAATCATCATAACCGTCATCATAATCATCATCATAATCATCATCATAATCATCATCATAATATTCATCATAATCATCATCATAATCATTATCATAATCGTCATCATAGGCATCATCATAATCATCATCATAATCATTATCATAATCGTCATCATAGGCATCATCATAATCATCATCATAGTCATCATCATAATCATCATCATAGTCATCATCATAATCATCATCATAGTCATCATCATAATAGTCCTCATAATCGTCATCATTACAGTCCTCATAATCATCATCATAATCATCATCATAATCATCATCATAATCATCATCATAAACATCATCATAATCATCATCATAATAATCATCATAACCGTCATCATAATCATCATCATAATAGTCATCACAATCGTCATCATTATAGTCATCATAATCATCATCATAATCATCATCATAATCGTCATCATAATCACTATAATAGTCATCATCATATTATTCCTGATAATCATCATCATAATCGTCATCATAATCGTCATCATTATAGTCATCATTATCATCATCATAATCATCATCATAATCATCATCATAATCATCATCATAATCATCATCATAATCATCATCGTAATATTCATCATAATCATCATCACAATCATTATCATAATCGTCATCATAGGCATCATCATAATCATCATCATAGTCATCATCATAATCATCATCATAGTCGTCATCATAATAGTCCTCATAATCGACATCATTATAGTCATCATTATCATCATCATAATCATCGTCATAATCATCATCATAATCATCATCATAATCATCATCATAATATTCATCATAATCATCATCATAATCATTATCATAATCGTCATCATAGGCATCATCATAATCATCATCATAGTCGTCATCATAATCATCATCATAATCATCATCATAATCATCATCATAATCATCATCATAATCATCGTCATAATCATCATCATAATCATCATCATAATCATCATCATACTCATCATCATAATCATCATCATAATAGTCATCATAATCATCATCATAATCATCATCATAATCATCATCATAATCATCATCATAATCGTCATCATAATCATCATGATAGTCATCATAATCGACACCATTATAGTCATCATAATCATCCTCATAATCATCATCATATTCATCATCATAGTCATCATCATAATCATTATCATAATCATTATCATAACCGTCATCATAATCATCATCATTGTCATCATCATAATAGTCCTCACAATCGTCATCATTATAGTAATCATAATCATCATCATAATCGTCATCATAGTCATCATCATAATAGCCATCATAATCGTCATCATTATAGACGTCGTAATCATAATCGTAATCATAATAATAATCACCATCATAAACATCATCATAATGATCATCATAATCATCATCATAATGATAATCGTAATCATCATCATAATCATCATCATAATCATTAACATAATCATCATCATAATATTCATCATAATCATGATCACAATCATGAGCATAATCATCATCATAATCATCATCACAACCGTCATCATAATCATTATCATAATCGTCATCATAATCATCATCATAATCATCATCATAATCATCATCATAATTATCGTCATAATCATCATTATAATCATCATCATAATCATTACCATAATCGTCATCATAGACATCATCATGATAGTCATCATAATCGTCATCATTATAGTCATCATAATCATCATCATAATCATCATTATAATCATCATCATAATTATCGTCATAATCATCATTATAATCATCATCATAATCATCATCATAATATTCATCATAATCATCATCATAATCATTATCATAATCGTCATCATAGTCATCATCATAATCGTCATCATACTGATCATCATAGTCAACATCATAATCATCATCATAATTATCAACATAATCATCAACATAATCATCATCATAATCATCATCATAATCATCATCATAATCATCATCATAATCATCATCATAATCATCGTCATAATCATCATCATAATTATCAACATAATCATCATCATAATCATCATCATAATCATCATCATAATCATCATCATAATCATCATCATAATCATCATCATAATCATCGTCATAATCATCATCATGATCTTCATCATAATCATCATCATACTCATCATCATAATCATCATCATAATCGTCATCATAATCATCATCATAATCATCATCATAACCGTCATCATAATTATCATCATAATCATTATCCTAATCGTCATCATAGTCATCATCATAATAGTCATCACAATCGTCATCATTATAGTCATCATAATCATCATCATAATCATCATCATAATCATCATCATAATCATCATCATACTCATCATCATAACCGTCATCATGATCAGCATCATAGTCATCATCATAATCATCATCATAATCATCATCATAATCATCATCATAATCACCATCATAATCATCATCATAATCATCATCATAATCGTCATCATAATCATCGTCATAATCATCATCATAATATTCATCATAATCATCATCATAATCATTATCATAATCGTCATCATAGTCATCATCATAATCATCATCATAATCATCATCATAATCATCATCATAGTCATCATCATAATAGTCCTCATAATCGTCGTCATTACAGTCCTCATAATCATTATCATAATCATCATCATAGTCATCATCATAATAGTCCTCATAATCGTCATCATTACAGTCCTCATAATCATCATCATAATCATCATCATAATCATCATCATAATCATCATCATAATCATCATCATAATCATCATCATAATCATCATCATAATCATCATCATAATATTCATCATAATCATCATCATAATCATTATCATAATCGTCATCATAGTCATCATCATAATCGTAATCATAATCATCATCATAATCATCGTCATAATCATCATCATAATCATCATCATAATCATCATCATAATCATCATCATAATAGTCATCATAATCGTCATCATTATAGTCATCATAATCATCATCATAATCATCCTCATAATCATCATCACATTCATCATCATAGTCATCATCATAATCATTATCATAATCATCATCATAACCGTCAACGTAATCAGCATCATAGTCATAGTCATAATAGTCATGATAATCATCATCATAATCATCATCATAATCGTCATCATAATTATTATCATAGTCATCATCATAATAGTCCTCATAATCGTAATAATAATCATCATCATAGTCATAATCATGATCATACTCATCATCATAATCATCATCATAATCATCATCATAATCATCATCATCATCATAATCATTACCATAATCGTCATCATAGTCATCATCATGATAGTCATCATAATCGTCATCATTATAGTCATCATTATAGTCATCATAATCATCATCATAATCATCATCATAATCATCATCATAATCATCATCATAATCATCATCATAATCATCATTATAATCATCATCATGATCATTATGATAATCATCATCATAATCATCATCATAGTCATCATCATAATAGTCATCATAATCATCATCATAGTCATCATCATAATAGTCATCATAATCCTCATCATTATAGTCATCATAATAGTCATCATAATCATGATCATAATCATCATCATAATCATCATCATAATCATCATCATGATCATTATGATAATCATCATCATAATCATCATCATAGTCATCATCATAAACATCATCATAATCATCATCACAACCGTCATCATAATCATTATCATAATCGTCATCATAGTCATCATCATAATCGTCATCATAATCATCATGATAGTCATCATCATAATAGTCCTCATAATCGTCATAATAATCATCATCATTGACTTCATCATAATAATCATCATAACCGTCATCATAATCATCATCATAATCATCATCATAATCATCATCATAATAGTCATCACAATCGTCATCATTATAGTCATCATAATCATCATCATAATCATCATCATAATCGTCATCATAATCACTATAATAGTCATCATCATATTATTCCTGATAATCATCATCATAATCGTCATCATAATCGTCATCATTATAGTCATCATTATCATCATCATAATCATCATCATAATCATCATCATAATCATCATCATAATCATCATCATAATCATCATCATAATCATCATCATAATATTCATCATAATCATCATCATAATCATTATCATAATCGTCATCATAGGCATCATCATAATCATCATCATAATCATTATCATAATCGTCATCATAGGCATCATCATAATCATCATCATAGTCATCATCATAATCATCATCATAGTCATCATCATAATAGTCCTCATAATCGTCATCATTACAGTCCTCATAATCATCATCATAATCATCATCATAATCATCATCATAATCATCATCATAATCATCATCATAATCATCATCATAATAATCATCATAACCGTCATCATAATCATCATCATAATAGTCATCACAATCGTCATCATTATAGTCATCATAATATCATCATAATCATCATCATAATCGTCATCATAATCACTATAATAGTCATCATCATATTATTCCTGATAATCATCATCATAATCGTCATCATAATCGTCATCATTATAGTCATCATTATCATCATCATAATCATCATCATAATCATCATCATAATCATCATCATACTCATCATCATAATCATCATCATAACCGTCATCATAATCAGCATCATAGCCATCATCATAATAGTCATCATAATCATCATCATAATCATCATCATAATCATCATCATAATCATCATCATAATCGTCATCATAATCATCATGATAGTCATCATAATCGACACCATTATAGTCATCATTATCATCATCATAATCATCATCATAATCATCATCATAATAGTCATCATAATCATCATCATAATCATTATCATAATCATCATCATATCCATCAACATAATCATCATCACAATCATCATCATAATAGTCATCATAATCGTCATCATTATAATAATCATAATCATCATCATAATCATCCTCATAATCATCATCATATTCATCATCATAGTCATCATCATAATCATTATCATAATCATTATCATAACCGTCATCATAATCATCATCATTGTCATCATCATAATAGTCCTCACAATCGTCATCATTATAGTAATCATAATCATCATCATAATCGTCATCATAGTCATCATCATAATAGCCATCATAATCGTCATCATTATAGACGTCGTAATCATAATCGTAATCATAACAATAATCACCATCATAAACATCATCATAATGATCATCATAATCATCATCATAATGATAATCGTAATCATCATCATAATCATCATCATAATCATTAACATAATCATCATCATAATATTCATCATAATCATGATCACAATCATGAGCATAATCATCATCATAATCATCATCACAACCGTCATCATAATCATTATCATAATCGTCATCATAATCATCATCATAATCATCATCATAATCATCATCATCATCATAATCATTACCATAATCGTCATCATAGACATCATCATGATAGTCATCATAATCGTCATCATTATAGTCATCATAATCATCATCATAATCATCATTATAATCATCATCATAATTATCGTCATAATCATCATTATAATCATCATCATAATCATCATCATAATATTCATCATAATCATCATCATAATCGTCATCATACTCATCATCATAGTCAACATCATAATCATCATCATAATTATCAACATAATCATCATCATAATCATCATCATAATCATCATCATAATCATCATCATAATCATCATCATAATCATCATCATAATCATCGTCATAATCATCATCATGATCTTCATCATAATCATCATCATACTCATCATCATAATCATCATCATAATCGTCATCATAATCATCATCATAATCATCATCATAACCGTCATCATAATTATCATCATAATCATTATCCTAATCGTCATCATAGTCATCATCATAATAGTCATCACAATCGTCATCATTATAGTCATCATAATCATCATCATAATCATCATCATAATCATCATCATACTCATCATCATAACCGTCATCATGATCAGCATCATAGTCATCATCATAATCATCATCATAATCATCATCATAATCATCATCATAATCACCATCATAATCATCATCATAATCATCATCATAATCGTCATCATAATCATCGTCATAATCATCATCATAATATTCATCATAATCATCATCATAATCATTATCATAATCGTCATCATAGTCATCATCATAATCATCATCATAATCATCATCATAATCATCATCATAGTCATCATCATAATAGTCCTCATAATCGTCGTCATTACAGTCCTCATAATCATTATCATAATCATCATCATAGTCATCATCATAATAGTCCTCATAATCGTCATCATTACAGTCCTCATAATCATCATCATAATCATCATCATAATCATCATCATAATCATCATCATAATCATCATCATAATCATCATCATAATCATCATCATAATCATCATCATAATCATCATCATAATCATCATCATAATCATCATCATAATATTCATCATAATCATCATCATAATCATTATCATAATCGTCATCATAGTCATCATCATAATCGTAATCATAATCATCATCATAATCATCGTCATAATCATCATCATAATCATCATCATAATCATCATCATAATCATCATCATAATAGTCATCATAATCGTCATCATTATAGTCATCATAATCATCATCATAATCATGCTCATAATCATCATCATATTCATCATCATAGTCATCATCATAATCATTATCATAATCATCATCATAACCGTCAACGTAATCAGCATCATAGTCATAGTCATAATAGTCATGATAATCATCATCATAATCATCATCATAATCGTCATCATAATTATTATCATAGTCATCATCATAATAGTCCTCATAATCGTAATAATAATCATCATCATAGTCATAATCATGATCATACTCATCATCATAATCATCATCATAATCATCATCATAATCATCATCATCATCATAATCATTACCATAATCGTCATCATAGTCATCATCATGATAGTCATCATAATCGTCATCATTATAGTCATCATTATAGTCATCATAATCATCATCATAATCATCATCATAATCATCATCATAATCATCATCATAATCATCATCATAATCATCATTATAATCATCATCATGATCATTATGATAATCATCATCATAATCATCATCATAGTCATCATCATAATAGTCATCATAATCATCATCATAGTCATCATCATAATAGTCATCATAATCCTCATCATTATAGTCATCATAATAGTCATCATAATCATGATCATAATCATCATCATAATCATCATCATAATCATCATCATGATCATTATGATAATCATCATCATAATCATCATCATAGTCATCATCATAAACATCATCATAATCATCATCACAACCGTCATCATAATCATTATCATAATCGTCATCATAGTCATCATCATAATCGTCATCATAATCATCATGATAGTCATCATCATAATAGTCCTCATAATCGTCATAATAATCATCATCATTGACTTCATCATAATAATCATCATAACCGTCATCATAATCATCATCATAATCATCATCATAATCATCATCATAATAGTCATCACAATCGTCATCATTATAGTCATCATAATCATCATCATAATCATCATCATAATCGTCATCATAATCACTATAATAGTCATCATCATATTATTCCTGATAATCATCATCATAATCGTCATCATAATCGTCATCATTATAGTCATCATTATCATCATCATAATCATCATCATAATCATCATCATAATCATCATCATAATCATCATCATAATCATCATCATAATCATCATCATAATATTCATCATAATCATCATCATAATCATTATCATAATCGTCATCATAGGCATCATCATAATCATCATCATAATCATGATCATAATCGTCATCATAGGCATCATCATAATCATCATCATAATCATTAACATAATCATCATCATAATATTCATCATAATCATGATCACAATCATGAGCATAATCATCATCATAATCATCATCACAACCGTCATCATAATCATTATCATAATCGTCATCATAATCATCATCATAATCATCATCATAATCATTACCATAATCGTCATCATAGACATCATCATGATAGTCATCATAATCGTCATCATTATAGTCATCATAATCATCATCATAATCATCATTATAATCATCATCATAATTATCGTCATAATCATCATTATAATCATCATCATAATCATCATCATAATATTCATCATAATCATCATCATAATCATTATCATAATCGTCATCATAGTCATCATCATAATCGTCATCATACTCATCATCATAGTCAACATCATAATCATCATCATAATTATCAACATAATCATCAACATAATCATCATCATAATCATCATCATAATCATCATCATAATCATCATCATAATCATCATCATAATCATCGTCATAATCATCATCATAATTATCAACATAATCATCATCATAATCATCATCATAATCATCATCATAATCATCATCATAATCATCATCATAATCATCATCATAATCATCATCATAATCATCGTCATAATCATCATCATGATCTTCATCATAATCATCATCATACTCATCATCATAATCATCATCATAATCGTCATCATAATCATCATCATAATCATCATCATAACCGTCATCATAATTATCATCATAATCATTATCCTAATCGTCATCATAGTCATCATCATAATAGTCATCACAATCGTCATCATTATAGTCATCATAATCATCATCATAATCATCATCATAATCATCATCATACTCATCATCATAACCGTCATCATGATCAGCATCATAGTCATCATCATAATCATCATCATAATCATCATCATAATCATCATCATAATCACCATCATAATCATCATCATAATCATCATCATAATCGTCATCATAATCATCGTCATAATCATCATCATAATATTCATCATAATCATCATCATAATCATTATCATAATCGTCATCATAGTCATCATCATAATCATCATCATAATCATCATCATAATCATCATCATAGTCATCATCATAATAGTCCTCATAATCGTCGTCATTACAGTCCTCATAATCATTATCATAATCATCATCATAGTCATCATCATAATAGTCCTCATAATCGTCATCATTACAGTCCTCATAATCATCATCATAATCATCATCATAATCATCATCATAATCATCATCATAATCATCATCATAATCATCATCATAATCATCATCATAATCATCATCATAATCATCATCATAATCATCATCATAATCATCATCATAATATTCATCATAATCATCATCATAATCATTATCATAATCGTCATCATAGTCATCATCATAATCGTAATCATAATCATCATCATAATCATCGTCATAATCATCATCATAATCATCATCATAATCATCATCATAATCATCATCATAATAGTCATCATAATCGTCATCATTATAGTCATCATAATCATCATCATAATCATGCTCATAATCATCATCATATTCATCATCATAGTCATCATCATAATCATTATCATAATCATCATCATAACCGTCAACGTAATCAGCATCATAGTCATAGTCATAATAGTCATGATAATCATCATCATAATCATCATCATAATCGTCATCATAATTATTATCATAGTCATCATCATAATAGTCCTCATAATCGTAATAATAATCATCATCATAGTCATAATCATGATCATACTCATCATCATAATCATCATCATAATCATCATCATAATCATCATCATCATCATAATCATTACCATAATCGTCATCATAGTCATCATCATGATAGTCATCATAATCGTCATCATTATAGTCATCATTATAGTCATCATAATCATCATCATAATCATCATCATAATCATCATCATAATCATCATCATAATCATCATTATAATCATCATCATGATCATTATGATAATCATCATCATAATCATCATCATAGTCATCATCATAATAGTCATCATAATCATCATCATAGTCATCATCATAATAGTCATCATAATCCTCATCATTATAGTCATCATAATAGTCATCATAATCATGATCATAATCATCATCATAATCATCATCATAATCATCATCATGATCATTATGATAATCATCATCATAATCATCATCATAGTCATCATCATAAACATCATCATAATAGTCATCACAATCGTCATCATTATAGTCATCATAATCATCATCATAATCATCATCATAATCGTCATCATAATCACTATAATAGTCATCATCATATTATTCCTGATAATCATCATCATAATCGTCATCATAATCGTCATCATTATAGTCATCATTATCATCATCATAATCATCATCATAATCATCATCATAATCATCATCATAATCATCATCATAATCATCATCATAATCATCATCATAATATTCATCATAATCATCATCATAATCATTATCATAATCGTCATCATAGGCATCATCATAATCATCATCATAATCATGATCATAATCGTCATCATAGGCATCATCATAATCATCATCATAGTCATCATCATAATCATCATCATAATCATCATCATAATCATCATCATAATCATCATCATAATAATCATCATAACCGTCATCATAATCATCATCATAATAGTCATCACAATCGTCATCATTATAGTCATCATAATATCATCATAATCATCATCATAATCGTCATCATAATCACTATAATAGTCATCATCATATTATTCCTGATAATCATCATCATAATCGTCATCATAATCGTCATCATTATAGTAATCATAATCATCATCATAATCGTCATCATAGTCATCATCATAATAGCCATCATAATCGTCATCATTATAGACGTCGTAATCATAATCGTAATCATCATCATAATCATTAACATAATCATCATCATAATATTCATCATAATCATGATCACAATCATGAGCATAATCATCATCATAATCATCATCACAACCGTCATCATAATCATTATCATAATCGTCATCATAATCATCATCATAATCATCATTATAATCATCATCATCATCATAATCATTACCATAATCGTCATCATAGACATCATCATGATAGTCATCATAATCGTCATCATTATAGTCATCATAATCATCATCATAATCATCATCATAATCATCATCATAATCATCGTCATAATCATCATTATAATCATCATCATAATCATCATCATAATATTCATCATAATCATCATCATAATCATTATCATAATCGTCATCATAGTCATCATCATAATCGTCATCATACTCATCATCATAGTCAACATCATAATCATCATCATAATTATCAACATAATCATCAACATAATCATCATCATAATCATCATCATAATCATCATCATAATCATCATCATAATCATCATCATAATCATCGTCATAATCATCATCATAATTATCAACATAATCATCATCATAATCATCATCATAATCATCATCATAATCATCATCATAATCATCATCATAATCATCATCATAATCATCGTCATAATCATCATCATAATCTTCATCATAATCATCATCATACTCATCATCATAATCATCATCATAATCGTCATCATAATCATCATCATAATCATCATCATAACCGTCATCATAATTATCATCATAATCATTATCCTAATCGTCATCATAGTCATCATCATAATAGTCATCACAATCGTCATCATTATAGTCATCATAATCATCATCATAATCATCATCATAATCATCATCATAATCATCATCATACTCATCATCATAACCGTCATCATGATCAGCATCATAGTCATCATCATAATCATCATCATAATCATCATCATAATCATCATCATAATCACCATCATAATCATCATCATAATCATCATCATAATCGTCATCATAATCATCGTCATAATCATCATCATAATATTCATCATAATCATCATCATAATCATTATCATAATCGTCATCATAGTCATCATCATAATCATCATCATAATCATCATCATAATCAACATCATAGTCATCATCATAATAGTCCTCATAATCGTCGTCATTACAGTCCTCATAATCATTATCATAATCATCATCATAGTCATCAACATAATAGTCCTCATAATCGTCATCATTACAGTCCTCATAATCATCATCATAATCATCATCATAATCATCATCATAATCATCATCATAATCATCATCATAATCATCATCATAATCATCATCATAATCGTCATCATAATCATCGTCATAATCATCATCATAATAGTCATCATAACCATCATCATAATCATCATCATAATCATCATCATAATCATCATCATAATCATCATCATAATCATCATAATAATCATCATCATAATCATCATCATAATCATCATCATAATCATCATCATAATCATCATCATAATCATCATCATAATCATCATCATAATCATTATCATAATCGTCATCATAGTCATCATCATAATCGTAATCATAATCATCATCATAATCATCGTCATAATCATCATCATAATCATCATCATAATCATCATCATACTCATCATCATAATCATCATCATAACCGTCATCATAATCAGCATCATAGCCATCATCATAATAGTCATCATAATCATCATCATAATCATCATCATAATCATCATCATAATCATCATCATAATCGTCATCATAATCATCATCATAATCATCATCATACTCATCATCATTATCATTATCATAATCATCATCATAATCATCATCATAATCATCATCATAATCATCATCATAACCGTCATCATAATTATCATCATAATCATTATCCTAATCGTCATCATAGTCATCATCATAATAGTCATCACAATCGTCATCATTATAGTCATCATAATCATCATCATAATCATCATCATAATCATCATCATAATAGTCATCATAATCGTCATCATTATAGTCATCATAATCATCATCATAATCATCCTCATAATCATCATCATATTCATCATCATAGTCATCATCATAATCATTATCATAATCATCATCATAACCGTCAACGTAATCAGCATCATAGTCATAGTCATAATAGTCATGATAATCATCATCATAATCATCATCATAATCGTCATCATAATTATTATCATAGTCATCATCATAATAGTCCTCATAATCGTAATAATAATCACCATCATAAACATCATCATAATGATCATCATAATCATCATCATAATGATAATCGTAATCATCATCATAATCATCATCATAATCATTAACATAATCATCATCATAATATTCATCATAATCATGATCACAATCATGAGCATAATCATCATCATAATCATCATCACAACCGTCATCATAATCATTATCATAATCGTCATCATAATCATCATCATAATCATCATCATAATCATCATCATCATCATAATCATTACCATAATCGTCATCATAGTCATCATCATGATAGTCATCATAAACGTCATCATTATAGTCATCATTATAGTCATCATAATCATCATCATAAACATCATCATAATCATCATCATAATCATCATTATAATCATCATCATAATCATCATCATAATATTCATCATAATAATCATCATAATCATTTTCATAATCGTCATCATAGTCATCATCATAATCGTCATCATACTCATCATCATAGTCATCATCATAATCATCATCATAATTATCAACATAATCATCAACATAATCATCATCATAATCATCATCATAATCATCATCATAATCATCATCATAATCATCGTCATAATCATCATCATAATTATCAACATAATCATCATCATAATCATCATCATAATCATCATCATCATCATAATCATTACCATAATCGTCATCATAGTCATCATCATAATAGTTCTCATAATCGTCATCATTATAGTCATCATAACCATCATCATAATCATCATCCTAATCATCATCATAATCATCATCATAATCATCATCATAATCATCATCATACTCATCATCATTATCATTATCATAATCATCATCATAATCATCATCATAATCGTCATCATAGTCATCATCACAATCGTCATCATAATCATCATGATAGTCATCATCATAATAGTCCTCATAATCCTCATAATAATCATCATCATAGACTTCATCATAATAATCATCATAACCGAAATCATAATCATCATCATAATCATCATCATAATAGTCATCACACTCGTCATCATTATAGTCATCATAATCATCATCATAATCATCATCACAATCATCATCATAATCATCATCATAACCGTCATCATAATCAGCATCATAATCATCATCATAGTCATTATCATAATAGTCCTCATAATCGTCATCATTACAGTCCTCATAATCATCATCATAATCATCATCATAATCATCATCATAATCATCATCATAATCATCATCATAATATTCATCATAATTATCATCATAATCATTATCATAATCATTATCATAATCGTCATCATAGTCATCATCATAATCGTCATCATAATCATCATCATACTCATCATCATAATCATCATCATAACCGTCATCATAATCAGCATCATAGCCATCATCATAATAGTCATCATAATCATCATCATAATCATCATCATAATCATCATCATAATCATCATCATAATCATCATCATAATCATCATCATAATCGTCATCATAATCATCATAATAGTCATCATAATCGACATCATTATAGTCATCATTATCGTCATCATAATCATCATCATAATCATCATCATAAATATCATCACAACCGTCATCATAAACCTCATCATAATAGGCATCACAATCGTCATCATTATAGTCATCATAATCATCATCATAATCGTCATCATAATCATGAGCATAATCATCATCATAATCATTATAATAATCGTCATCATAATCATCATCATAATCATCATCATAATCATTATCATAATCGTCATCATAGTCATCATCATAATCGTAATCATAATCATCATCATAATCATCGTCATAATCATCATCATAATCATCATCATAATCATCATCATACTCATCATCATAATCATCATCATAACCGTCATCATAATCAGCATCATAGCCATCATCATAATAGTCATCATAATCATCATCATAATCATCATCATAATCATCATCATAATCATCATCATAATCGTCATCATAATCATCATCATAATCATCATCATACTCATCATCATTATCATTATCATAATCATCATCATAATCATCATCATAATCATCATCATAATCATCATCATAACCGTCATCATAATTATCATGATAGTCATCATCATAATAGTCCTCATAATCCTCATAATAATCATCATCATAGACTTCATCATAATAATCATCATAACCGAAATCATAATCATCATCATAATCATCATCATAATAGTCATCACACTCGTCATCATTATAGTCATCATAATCATCATCATAATCATCATCACAATCATCATCATAATCATCATCATAACCGTCATCATAATCAGCATCATAATCATCATCATAGTCATTATCATAATAGTCCTCATAATCGTCATCATTACAGTCCTCATAATCATCATCATATCATCATCATAATCATCATCATAATCATCATCATAATCATCATCATAATATTCATCATAATTATCATCATAATCATTATCATAATCATTATCATAATCGTCATCATAGTCATCATCATAATCGTCATCATAATCATCATCATAATCATCGTCATAATCATCATCATAATCATCATCATAATCATCATCATACTCATCATCATAATCATCATCATAACCGTCATCATAATCAGCATCATAGCCATCATCATAATAGTCATCATAATCATCATCATAATCATCATCATAATCATCATCATAATCATCATCATAATCATCATCATAATCATCATCATAATCATCATCATAATCGTCATCATAATCATCATAATAGTCATCATAATCGACATCATTATAGTCATCATTATCGTCATCATAATCATCATCATAATCATCATCATAAATATCATCACAACCGTCATCATAAACCTCATCATAATAGGCATCACAATCGTCATCATTATAGTCATCATAATCATCATCATAATCGTCATCATAATCATGAGCATAATCATCATCATAATCATTATAATAATCGTCATCATAATCATCATCATAATCATCATCATAATCATTATCATAATCGTCATCATAGTCATCATCATAATCGTAATCATAATCATCATCATAATCATCGTCATAATCATCATCATAATCATCATCATAATCATCATCATACTCATCATCATAATCATCATCATAACCGTCATCATAATCAGCATCATAGCCATCATCATAATAGTCATCATAATCATCATCATAATCATCAACATAATCATCATCATAATCATCATCATAATCGTCATCATAATCATCATCATAATCATCATCATACTCATCATCATTATCATTATCATAATCATCATCATAATCATCATCATAATCATCATCATAATCATCATCATAACCGTCATCATAATTATCATGATAGTCATCATCATAATAGTCCTCATAATCCTCATAATAATCATCATCATAGACTTCATCATAATAATCATCATAACCGAAATCATAATCATCATCATAATCATCATCATAATAGTCATCACACTCGTCATCATTATAGTCATCATAATCATCATCATAATCATCATCACAATCATCATCATAATCATCATCATAACCGTCATCATAATCAGCATCATAATCATCATCATAGTCATTATCATAATAGTCCTCATAATCGTCATCATTACAGTCCTCATAATCATCATCATAATCATCATCATAATCATCATCATAATCATCATCATAATCATCATCATAATATTCATCATAATTATCATCATAATCATTATCATAATCATTATCATAATCGTCATCATAGTCATCATCATAATCGTCATCATAATCATCATCATAATCATCGTCATAATCATCATCATAATCATCATCATAATCATCATCATACTCATCATCATAATCATCATCATAACCGTCATCATAATCAGCATCATAGCCATCATCATAATAGTCATCATAATCATCATCATAATCATCATCATAATCATCATCATAATCATCATCATAATCATCATCATAATCGTCATCATAATCATCATAATAGTCATCATAATCGACATCATTATAGTCATCATTATCGTCATCATAATCATCATCATAATCATCATCATAAATATCATCACAACCGTCATCATAAACCTCATCATAATAGGCATCACAATCGTCATCATTATAGTCATCATAATCATCATCATAATCGTCATCATAATCATGAGCATAATCATCATCATAATCATTATAATAATCGTCATCATAATCATCATCATAATCATCATCATAATCATTATCATAATCGTCATCATAGTCATCATCATAATCGTAATCATAATCATCATCATAATCATCGTCATAATCATCATCATAATCATCATCATAATCATCATCATACTCATCATCATAATCATCATCATAACCGTCATCATAATCAGCATCATAGCCATCATCATAATAGTCATCATAATCATCATCATAATCATCATCATAATCATCATCATAATCATCATCATAATCGTCATCATAATCATCATCATAATCATCATCATACTCATCATCATTATCATTATCATAATCATCATCATAATCATCATCATAATCATCATCATAATCATCATCATAACCGTCATCATAATTATCATCATAATCATTATCCTAATCGTCATCATAGTCATCATCATAATAGTCATCACAATCGTCATCATTATAGTCATCATAATCATCATCATAATCATCATCATAATCATCATCATAATAGTCATCATAATCGTCATCATTATAGTCATCATAATCATCATCATAATCATCCTCATAATCATCATCATATTCATCATCGTAGTCATCATCATAATCATTATCATAATCATCATCATAACCGTCAACGTAATCAGCATCATAGTCATAGTCATAATAGTCATGATAATCATCATCATAATCATCATCATAATCGTGATCATAATTATTATCATAGTCATCATCATAATAGTCCTCATAATCGTAATAATAATCACCATCATAAACATCATCATAATGATCATCATAATCATCATCATAATGATAATCGTAATCATCATCATAATCATCATCATAATCATTAACATAATCATCATCATAATATTCATCATAATCATGATCACAATCATGAGCATAATCATCATCATAATCATCATCACAACCGTCATCATAATCATTATCATAATCGTCATCATAATCATCATCATAATCATCATCATAATCATCATCATCATCATAATCATTACCATAATCGTCATCATAGTCATCATCATGATAGTCATCATAATCGTCATCATTATAGTCATCATTATAGTCATCATAATCATCATCATAAACATCATCATAATCATCATCATAATCATCATTATAATCATCATCATAATCATCATCATAATATTCATCATAATAATCATCATAATCATTTTCATAATCGTCATCATAGTCATCATCATAATCGTCATCATACTCATCATCATAGTCAACATCATAATCATCATCATAATTATCAACATAATCATCAACATAATCATCATCATAATCATCATCATAATCATCATCATAATCATCATCATAATCATCATCATAATCATCGTCATAATCATCATCATAATTATCAACATAATCATCATCATAATCATCATCATAATCATCATCATAATCATCATCATAATCATCATCATAATCATCATCATAATCATCGTCATAATCATCATCATAATCTTCATCATAATCATCATCATACTCATCATCATAATCATCATCATAATCGTCATCATAATCATCATCATAATCATCATCATAACCGTCATCATAATTATCATCATAATCATTATCCTAATCGTCATCATAGTCATCATCATAATAGTCATCACAATCGTCATCATTATAGTCATCATAATCATCATCATAATCATCATCATAATCATCATCATAATCATCATCATACTCATCATCATAACCGTCATCATGATCAGCATCATAGTCATCATCATAATCATCATCATAATCATCATCATAATCATCATCATAATCACCATCATAATCATCATCATAATCATCATCATAATCGTCATCATAATCATCGTCATAATCATCATCATAATATTCATCATAATCATCATCATAATCATTATCATAATCGTCATCATAGTCATCATCATAATCATCATCATAATCATCATCATAATCAACATCATAGTCATCATCATAATAGTCCTCATAATCGTCGTCATTACAGTCCTCATAATCATTATCATAATCATCATCATAGTCATCAACATAATAGTCCTCATAATCGTCATCATTACAGTCCTCATAATCATCATCATAATCATCATCATAATCATCATCATAATCATCATCATAATCATCATCATAATCATCATCATAATCATCATCATAATCGTCATCATAATCATCGTCATAATCATCATCATAATAGTCATCATAACCATCATCATAATCATCATCATAATCATCATCATAATCATCATCATAATCATCATCATAATCATCATAATAATCATCATCATAATCATCATCATAATCATCATCATAATCATCATCATAATCATCATCATAATCATCATCATAATCATCATCATAATCATTATCATAATCGTCATCATAGTCATCATCATAATCGTAATCATAATCATCATCATAATCATCGTCATAATCATCATCATAATCATCATCATAATCATCATCATACTCATCATCATAATCATCATCATAACCGTCATCATAATCAGCATCATAGCCATCATCATAATAGTCATCATAATCATCATCATAATCATCATCATAATCATCATCATAATCATCATCATAATCGTCATCATAATCATTATCATAATCATCATCATACTCATCATCATTATCATTATCATAATCATCATCATAATCATCATCATAATCATCATCATAATCATCATCATAACCGTCATCATAATTATCATCATAATCATTATCCTAATCGTCATCATAGTCATCATCATAATAGTCATCACAATCGTCATCATTATAGTCATCATAATCATCATCATAATCATCATCATAATCATCATCATAATAGTCATCATAATCGTCATCATTATAGTCATCATAATCATCATCATAATCATCCTCATAATCATCATCATATTCATCATCATAGTCATCATCATAATCATTATCATAATCATCATCATAACCGTCAACGTAATCAGCATCATAGTCATAGTCATAATAGTCATGATAATCATCATCATAATCATCATCATAATCGTCATCATAATTATTATCATAGTCATCATCATAATAGTCCTCATAATCGTAATAATAATCACCATCATAAACATCATCATAATGATCATCATAATCATCATCATAATGATAATCGTAATCATCATCATAATCATCATCATAATCATTAACATAATCATCATCATAATATTCATCATAATCATGATCACAATCATGAGCATAATCTTCATCATAATCATCATCACAACCGTCATCATAATCATTATCATAATCGTCATCATAATCATCATCATAATCATCATCATAATCATCATCATCATCATAATCATTACCATAATCGTCATCATAGTCATCATCATGATAGTCATCATAAACGTCATCATTATAGTCATCATTATAGTCATCATAATCATCATCATAAACATCATCATAATCATCATCATAATCATCATTATAATCATCATCATAATCATCATCATAATATTCATCATAATAATCATCATAATCATTTTCATAATCGTCATCATAGTCATCATCATAATCGTCATCATACTCATCATCATAGTCATCATCATAATCATCATCATAATTATCAACATAATTATCAACATAATCATCATCATAATCATCATCATAATCATCATCATCATCATAATCATTACCATAATCGTCATCATAGTCATCATCATAATAGTTCTCATAATCGTCATCATTATAGTCATCATAACCATCATCATAATCATCATCCTAATCATCATCATAATCATCATCATAATCATCATCATAATCATCATCATACTCATCATCATTATCATTATCATAATCATCATCATAATCATCATCATAATCGTCATCATAGTCATCATCACAATCGTCATCATAATCATCATGATAGTCATCATCATAATAGTCCTCATAATCCTCATAATAATCATCATCATAGACTTCATCATAATAATCATCATAACCGAAATCATAATCATCATCATAATCATCATCATAATAGTCATCACACTCGTCATCATTATAGTCATCATAATCATCATCATAATCATCATCACAATCATCATCATAATCATCATCATAACCGTCATCATAATCAGCATCATAATCATCATCATAGTCATTATCATAATAGTCCTCATAATCGTCATCATTACAGTCCTCATAATCATCATCATAATCATCATCATAATCATCATCATAATCATCATCATAATCATCATCATAATATTCATCATAATTATCATCATAATCATTATCATAATCATTATCATAATCGTCATCATAGTCATCATCATAATCGTCATCATAATCATCATCATAATCATCGTCATAATCATCATCATAATCATCATCATAATCATCATCATACTCATCATCATAATCATCATCATAACCGTCATCATAATCAGCATCATAGCCATCATCATAATAGTCATCATAATCATCATCATAATCATCATCATAATCATCATCATAATCATCATCATAATCATCATCATAATCATCATCATAATCGTCATCATAATCATCATAATAGTCATCATAATCGACATCATTATAGTCATCATTATCGTCATCATAATCATCATCATAATCATCATCATAAATATCATCACAACCGTCATCATAAACCTCATCATAATAGGCATCACAATCGTCATCATTATAGTCATCATAATCATCATCATAATCGTCATCATAATCATGAGCATAATCATCATCATAATCATTATAATAATCGTCATCATAATCATCATCATAATCATCATCATAATCATTATCATAATCGTCATCATAGTCATCATCATAATCGTAATCATAATCATCATCATAATCATCGTCATAATCATCATCATAATCATCATCATAATCATCATCATACTCATCATCATAATCATCATCATAACCGTCATCATAATCAGCATCATAGCCATCATCATAATAGTCATCATAATCATCATCATAATCATCATCATAATCATCATCATAATCATCATCATAATCGTCATCATAATCATCATCATAATCATCATCATACTCATCATCATTATCATTATCATAATCATCATCATAATCATCATCATAATCATCATCATAATCATCATCATAACCGTCATCATAATTATCATCATAATCATTATCCTAATCGTCATCATAGTCATCATCATAATAGTCATCACAATCGTCATCATTATAGTCATCATAATCATCATCATAATAATCATCATAATCATCATCATAATAGTCATCATAATCGTCATCATTATAGTCATCATAATCATCATCATAATCATCCTCATAATCATCATCATATTCATCATCATAGTCATCATCATAATCATTATCATAATCATCATCATAACCGTCAACGTAATCAGCATCATAGTCATAGTCATAATAGTCATGATAATCATCATCATAATCATCATCATAATCGTCATCATAATTATTATCATAGTCATCATCATAATAGTCCTCATAATCGTAATAATAATCACCATCATAAACATCATCATAATGATCATCATAATCATCATCATAATGATAATCGTAATCATCATCATAATCATTAACATAATCATCATCATAATATTCATCATAATCATGATCACAATCATGAGCATAATCATCATCATAATCATCATCACAACCGTCATCATAATCATTATCATAATCGTCATCATAATCATCATCATAATCATCATCATAATCATCATCATCATCATAATCATTACCATAATCGTCATCATTATAGTCATCATAATCATCATCATAAACATCATCATAATCATCATCATAATCATCATTATAATCATCATCATAATCATCATCATAATATTCATCATAATAATCATCATAATCATTTTCATAATCGTCATCATAGTCATCATCATAATCGTCATCATACTCATCATCATAGTCATCATCATAATCATCATCATAATTATCAACATAATCATCAACATAATCATCATCATAATCATCCTCATAATCATCATCATATTCATCATCATAGTCATCATCATAATCATTATCATAATCATCATCATAACCGTCAACGTAATCAGCATCATAGTCATAGTCATAATAGTCATGATAATCATCATCATAATCATCATCATAATCGTCATCATAATTATTATCATAGTCATCATCATAATAGTCCTCATAATCGTAATAATAATCACCATCATAAACATCATCATAATGATCATCATAATCATCATCATAATGATAATCGTAATCATCATCATAATCATTAACATAATCATCATCATAATATTCATCATAATCATGATCACAATCATGAGCATAATCATCATCATAATCATCATCACAACCGTCATCATAATCATTACCATAATCGTCATCATAGTCATCATCATAATAGTTCTCATAATCGTCATCATTATAGTCATCATAACCATCATCATAATCATCATCCTAATCATCATCATAATCATCATCATAATCATCATCATAATCATCATCATACTCATCATCATTATCATTATCATAATCATCATCATAATCATCATCATAATCGTCATCATAGTCATCATCACAATCGTCATCATAATCATCATGATAGTCATCATCATAATAGTCCTCATAATCCTCATAATAATCATCATCATAGACTTCATCATAATAATCATCATCATAGACTTCATCATAATAATCATCATAACCGAAATCATAATCATCATCATAATCATCATCATAATAGTCATCACACTCGTCATCATTATAGTCATCATAATCATCATCATAATCATCATCACAATCATCATCATAATCATCATCATAACCGTCATCATAATCAGCATCATAATCATCATCATAGTCATTATCATAATAGTCCTCATAATCGTCATCATTACAGTCCTCATAATCATCATCATAATCATCATCATAAACATCATCATAATCATCATCATAATCATCATCATAATATTCATCATAATTATCATCATAATCATTATCATAATCATTATCATAATCGTCATCATAGTCATCATCATAATCGTCATCATAATCATCATCATAATCATCGTCATAATCATCATCATAATCATCATCATAATCATCATCATACTCATCATCATAATCATCATCATAACCGTCATCATAATCAGCATCATAGCCATCATCATAATAGTCATCATAATCATCATCATAATCATCATCATAATCATCATCATAATCATCATCATAATCATCATCATAATCATCATCATAATCGTCATCATAATCATCATAATAGTCATCATAATCGACATCATTATAGTCATCATTATCGTCATCATAATCATCATCATAATCATCATCATAAATATCATCACAACCGTCATCATAAACCTCATCATAATAGGCATCACAATCGTCATCATTATAGTCATCATAATCATCATCATAATCGTCATCATAATCATGAGCATAATCATCATCATAATCATTATAATAATCGTCATCATAATCATCATCATAATCATCATCATAATCATTATCATAATCGTCATCATAGTCATCATCATAATCGTAATCATAATCATCATCATAATCATCGTCATAATCATCATCATAATCATCATCATAATCATCATCATACTCATCATCATAATCATCATCATAACCGTCATCATAATCAGCATCATAGCCATCATCATAATAGTCATCATAATCATCATCATAATCATCATCATAATCATCTTCATAATCATCATCATAATCGTCATCATAATCATCATCATAATCATCATCATACTCATCATCATTATCATTATCATAATCATCATCATAATCATCATCATAATCATCATCATAATCATCATCATAACCGTCATCATAATTATCATCATAATCATTATCCTAATCGTCATCATAGTCATCATCATAATAGTCATCACAATCGTCATCATTATAGTCATCATAATCATCATCATAATAATCATCATAATCATCATCATAATAGTCATCATAATCGTCATCATTATAGTCATCATAATCATCATCATAATCATCCTCATAATCATCATCATATTCATCATCATAGTCATCATCATAATCATTATCATAATCATCATCATAACCGTCAACGTAATCAGCATCATAGTCATAGTCATAATAGTCATGATAATCATCATCATAATCATCATCATAATCGTCATCATAATTATTATCATAGTCATCATCATAATAGTCCTCATAATCGTAATAATAATCACCATCATAAACATCATCATAATGATCATCATAATCATCATCATAATGATAATCGTAATCATCATCATAATCATTAACATAATCATCATCATAATATTCATCATAATCATGATCACAATCATGAGCATAATCATCATCATAATCATCATCACAACCGTCATCATAATCATTATCATAATCGTCATCATAATCATCATCATAATCATCATCATAATCATCATCATCATCATAATCATTACCATAATCGTCATCATAGTCATCATCATGATAGTCATCATAATCGTCATCATTATAGTCATCATTATAGTCATCATAATCATCATCATAAACATCATCATAATCATCATCATAATCATCATTATAATCATCATCATAATCATCATCATAATATTCATCATAATAATCATCATAATCATTTTCATAATCGTCATCATAGTCATCATCATAATCGTCATCATACTCATCATCATAGTCATCATCATAATCATCATCATAATTATCAACATAATCATCAACATAATCATCATCATCATCATCATCATAATCATCATCATAATCATCATCATAATCATCGTCATAATCATCATCATAATTATCAACATAATCATCATCATAATCATCATCACAATCATCATCATAATCATCATCATAACCGTCATCATAATCAGCATCATAATCATCATCATAGTCATTATCATAATAGTCCTCATAATCGTCATCATTACAGTCCTCATAATCATCATCATAATCATCATCATAATCATCAGCATAATCATCATCATAATCATCATCATAATATTCATCATAATTATCATCATAATCATTATCATAATCATTATCATAATCGTCATCATAGTCATCATCATAATCGTCATCATAATCATCATCATAATCATCGTCATAATCATCATCATAATCATCATCATAATCATCATCATACTCATCATCATAATCATCATCATAACCGTCATCATAATCAGCATCATAGCCATCATCATAATAGTCATCATAATCATCATCATAATCATCATCATAATCATCATCATAAATATCATCACAACCGTCATCATAAACCTCATCATAATAGGCATCACAATCGTCATCATTATAGTCATCATAATCATCATCATAATCGTCATCATAATCATGAGCATAATCATCATCATAATCATTATAATAATCGTCATCATAATCATCATCATAATCATCATCATAATCATTATCATAATCGTCATCATAGTCATCATCATAATCGTAATCATAATCATCATCATAATCATCGTCATAATCATCATCATAATCATCATCATAATCATCATCATACTCATCATCATAATCATCATCATAACCGTCATCATAATCAGCATCATAGCCATCATCATAATAGTCATCATAATCATCATCATAATCATCATCATAATCATCATCATAATCATCATCATAATCGTCATCATAATCATCATCATAATCATCATCATACTCATCATCATTATCATTATCATAATCATCATCATAATCATCATCATAATCATCATCATAATCATCATCATAACCGTCATCATAATTATCATGATAGTCATCATCATAATAGTCCTCATAATCCTCATAATAATCATCATCATAGACTTCATCATAATAATCATCATAACCGAAATCATAATCATCATCATAATCATCATCATAATAGTCATCACACTCGTCATCATTATAGTCATCATAATCATCATCATAATCATCATCACAATCATCATCATAATCATCATCATAACCGTCATCATAATCAGCATCATAATCATCATCATAGTCATTATCATAATAGTCCTCATAATCGTCATCATTACAGTCCTCATAATCATCATCATAATCATCATCATAATCATCATCATAATCATCATCATAATCATCATCATAATATTCATCATAATTATCATCATAATCATTATCATAATCATTATCATAATCGTCATCATAGTCATCATCATAATCGTCATCATAATCATCATCATAATCATCGTCATAATCATCATCATAATCATCATCATAATCATCATCATACTCATCATCATAATCATCATCATAACCGTCATCATAATCAGCATCATAGCCATCATCATAATAGTCATCATAATCATCATCATAATCATCATCATAATCATCATCATAATCATCATCATAATCATCATCATAATCATCATCATAATCATCATCATAATCGTCATCATAATCATCATAATAGTCATCATAATCGACATCATTATAGTCATCATTATCGTCATCATAATCATCATCATAATCATCATCATAAATATCATCACAACCGTCATCATAAACCTCATCATAATAGGCATCACAATCGTCATCATTATAGTCATCATAATCATCATCATAATCGTCATCATAATCATGAGCATAATCATCATCATAATCATTATAATAATCGTCATCATAATCATCATCATAATCATCATCATAATCATTATCATAATCGTCATCATAGTCATCATCATAATCGTAATCATAATCATCATCATAATCATCGTCATAATCATCATCATAATCATCATCATAATCATCATCATACTCATCATCATAATCATCATCATAACCGTCATCATAATCAGCATCATAGCCATCATCATAATAGTCATCATAATCATCATCATAATCATCAACATAATCATCATCATAATCATCATCATAATCGTCATCATAATCATCATCATAATCATCATCATACTCATCATCATTATCATTATCAAATCATCATCATAATCATCATCATAATCATCATCATAATCATCATCATAACCGTCATCATAATTATCATGATAGTCATCATCATAATAGTCCTCATAATCCTCATAATAATCATCATCATAGACTTCATCATAATAATCATCATAACCGAAATCATAATCATCATCATAATCATCATCATAATAGTCATCACACTCGTCATCATTATAGTCATCATAATCATCATCATAATCATCATCACAATCATCATCATAATCATCATCATAACCGTCATCATAATCAGCATCATAATCATCATCATAGTCATTATCATAATAGTCCTCATAATCGTCATCATTACAGTCCTCATAATCATCATCATAATCATCATCATAATCATCATCATAATCATCATCATAATCATCATCATAATATTCATCATAATTATCATCATAATCATTATCATAATCATTATCATAATCGTCATCATAGTCATCATCATAATCGTCATCATAATCATCATCATAATCATCGTCATAATCATCATCATAATCATCATCATAATCATCATCATACTCATCATCATAATCATCATCATAACCGTCATCATAATCAGCATCATAGCCATCATCATAATAGTCATCATAATCATCATCATAATCATCATCATAATCATCATCATAATCATCATCATAATCATCATCATAATCATCATCATAATCGTCATCATAATCATCATAATAGTCATCATAATCGACATCATTATAGTCATCATTATCGTCATCATAATCATCATCATAATCATCATCATAAATATCATCACAACCGTCATCATAAACCTCATCATAATAGGCATCACAATCGTCATCATTATAGTCATCATAATCATCATCATAATCGTCATCATAATCATGAGCATAATCATCATCATAATCATTATAATAATCGTCATCATAATCATCATCATAATCATCATCATAATCATTATCATAATCGTCATCATAGTCATCATCATAATCGTAATCATAATCATCATCATAATCATCGTCATAATCATCATCATAATCATCATCATAATCATCATCATACTCATCATCATAATCATCATCATAACCGTCATCATAATCAGCATCATAGCCATCATCATAATAGTCATCATAATCATCATCATAATTATCAACATAATCATCAACATAATCATCATCATCATCATCATCATAATCATCATCATAATCATCATCATAATCATCGTCATAATCATCATCATAATTATCAACATAATCATCATCATAATCATCATCATAATCATCATCATCATCATAATCATTACCATAATCGTCATCATAGTCATCATCATAATAGTTCTCATAATCGTCATCATTATAGTCATCATAACCATCATCATAATCATCATCCTAGTCATCATCATAATCATCATCATAATCATCATCATAATCATCATCATACTCATCATCATTATCATTATCATAATCATCATCATAATCATCATCATAATCGTCATCATAGTCATCATCACAATCGTCATCATAATCATCATGATAGTCATCATCATAATAGTCCTCATAATCCTCATAATAATCATCATCATAGACTTCATCATAATAATCATCATAACCGAAATCATAATCATCATCATAATCATCATCATAATAGTCATCACACTCGTCATCATTATAGTCATCATAATCATCATCATAATCATCATCACAATCATCATCATAATCATCATCATAACCGTCATCATAATCAGCATCATAATCATCATCATAGTCATTATCATAATAGTCCTCATAATCGTCATCATTACAGTCCTCATAATCATCATCATAATCATCATCATAATCATCAGCATAATCATCATCATAATCATCATCATAATATTCATCATAATTATCATCATAATCATTATCATAATCATTATCATAATCGTCATCATAGTCATCATCATAATCGTCATCATAATCATCATCATAATCATCGTCATAATCATCATCATAATCATCATCATAATCATCATCATACTCATCATCATAATCATCATCATAACCGTCATCATAATCAGCATCATAGCCATCATCATAATAGTCATCATAATCATCATCATAATCATCATCATAATCATCATCATAAATATCATCACAACCGTCATCATAAACCTCATCATAATAGGCATCACAATCGTCATCATTATAGTCATCATAATCATCATCATAATCGTCATCATAATCATTATAATAATCGTCATCATAATCATCATCATAATCATCATCATAATCATTATCATAATCGTCATCATAGTCATCATCATAATCGTAATCATAATCATCATCATAATCATCGTCATAATCATCATCATAATCATCATCATAATCATCATCATACTCATCATCATAATCATCATCATAACCGTCATCATAATCAGCATCATAGCCATCATCATAATAGTCATCATAATCATCATCATAATCATCATCATAATCATCATCATAATCATCATCATAATCGTCATCATAATCATCATCATAATCATCATCATACTCATCATCATTATCATTATCATAATCATCATCATAATCATCATCATAATCATCATCATAATCATCATCATAACCGTCATCATAATTATCATGATAGTCATCATCATAATAGTCCTCATAATCCTCATAATAATCATCATCATAGACTTCATCATAATAATCATCATAACCGAAATCATAATCATCATCATAATCATCATCATAATAGTCATCACACTCGTCATCATTATAGTCATCATAATCATCATCATAATCATCATCACAATCATCATCATAATCATCATCATAACCGTCATCATAATCAGCATCATAATCATCATCATAGTCATTATCATAATAGTCCTCATAATCGTCATCATTACAGTCCTCATAATCATCATCATAATCATCATCATAATCATCATCATAATCATCATCATAATCATCATCATAATATTCATCATAATTATCATCATAATCATTATCATAATCATTATCATAATCGTCATCATAGTCATCATCATAATCGTCATCATAATCATCATCATAATCATCGTCATAATCATCATCATAATCATCATCATAATCATCATCATACTCATCATCATAATCATCATCATAACCGTCATCATAATCAGCATCATAGCCATCATCATAATAGTCATCATAATCATCATCATAATCATCATCATAATCATCATCATAATCATCATCATAATCATCATCATAATCATCATCATAATCATCATCATAATCGTCATCATAATCATCATAATAGTCATCATAATCGACATCATTATAGTCATCATTATCGTCATCATAATCATCATCATAATCATCATCATAAATATCATCACAACCGTCATCATAAACCTCATCATAATAGGCATCACAATCGTCATCATTATAGTCATCATAATCATCATCATAATCGTCATCATAATCATGAGCATAATCATCATCATAATCATTATAATAATCGTCATCATAATCATCATCATAATCATCATCATAATCATTATCATAATCGTCATCATAGTCATCATCATAATCGTAATCATAATCATCATCATAATCATCGTCATAATCATCATCATAATCATCATCATAATCATCATCATACTCATCATCATATTCATCATCATAACCGTCATCATAATCAGCATCATAGCCATCATCATAATAGTCATCATAATCATCATCATAATCATCAACATAATCATCATCATAATCATCATCATAATCGTCATCATAATCATCATCATAATCATCATCATACTCATCATCATTATCATTATCAAATCATCATCATAATCATCATCATAATCATCATCATAATCATCATCATAACCGTCATCATAATTATCATGATAGTCATCATCATAATAGTCCTCATAATCCTCATAATAATCATCATCATAGACTTCATCATAATAATCATCATAACCGAAATCATAATCATCATCATAATCATCATCATAATAGTCATCACACTCGTCATCATTATAGTCATCATAATCATCATCATAATCATCATCACAATCATCATCATAATCATCATCATAACCGTCATCATAATCAGCATCATAATCATCATCATAGTCATTATCATAATAGTCCTCATAATCGTCATCATTACAGTCCTCATAATCATCATCATAATCATCATCATAATCATCATCATAATCATCATCATAATCATCATCATAATATTCATCATAATTATCATCATAATCATTATCATAATCATTATCATAATCGTCATCATAGTCATCATCATAATCGTCATCATAATCATCATCATAATCATCGTCATAATCATCATCATAATCATCATCATAATCATCATCATACTCATCATCATAATCATCATCATAACCGTCATCATAATCAGCATCATAGCCATCATCATAATAGTCATCATAATCATCATCATAATCATCATCATAATCATCATCATAATCATCATCATAATCATCATCATAATCATCATCATAATCGTCATCATAATCATCATAATAGTCATCATAATCGACATCATTATAGTCATCATTATCGTCATCATAATCATCATCATAATCATCATCATAAATATCATCACAACCGTCATCATAAACCTCATCATAATAGGCATCACAATCGTCATCATTATAGTCATCATAATCATCATCATAATCGTCATCATAATCATGAGCATAATCATCATCATAATCATTATAATAATCGTCATCATAATCATCATCATAATCATCATCATAATCATTATCATAATCGTCATCATAGTCATCATCATAATCGTAATCATAATCATCATCATAATCATCGTCATAATCATCATCATAATCATCATCATAATCATCATCATACTCATCATCATAATCATCATCATAACCGTCATCATAATCAGCATCATAGCCATCATCATAATAGTCATCATAATCATCATCATAATCATCATCATAATCATCATCATAATCATCATCATAATCGTCATCATAATCATCATCATAATCATCATCATACTCATCATCATTATCATTATCATAATCATCATCATAATCATCATCATAATCATCATCATAATCATCATCATAACCGTCATCATAATTATCATCATAATCATTATCCTAATCGTCATCATAGTCATCATCATAATAGTCATCACAATCGTCATCATTATAGTCATCATAATCATCATCATAATCATCATCATAATCATCATCATAATAGTCATCATAATCGTCATCATTATAGTCATCATAATCATCATCATAATCATCCTCATAATCATCATCATATTCATCATCATAGTCATCATCATAATCATTATCATAATCATCATCATAACCGTCAACGTAATCAGCATCATAGTCATAGTCATAATAGTCATGATAATCATCATCATAATCATCATCATAATCGTCATCATAATTATTATCATAGTCATCATCATAATAGTCCTCATAATCGTAATAATAATCACCATCATAAACATCATCATAATGATCATCATAATCATCATCATAATGATAATCGTAATCATCATCATAATCATCATCATAATCATTAACATAATCATCATCATAATATTCATCATAATCATGATCACAATCATGAGCATAATCATCATCATAATCATCATCACAACCGTCATCATAATCATTACCATAATCGTCATCATAGTCATCATCATGATAGTCATCATAATCGTCATCATTATAGTCATCATTATAGTCATCATAATCATCATCATAAACATCATCATAATCATCATCATAATCATCATTATAATCATCATCATAATCATCATCATAATATTCATCATAATAATCATCATAATCATTTTCATAATCGTCATCATAGTCATCATCATAATCGTCATCATACTCATCATCATAGTCATCATCATAATCATCATCATAATTATCAACATAATCATCAACATAATCATTATCATAATCATCATCATAATCATCATCATAATCATCATCATAATCATCGTCATAATCATCATCATAATTATCAACATAATCATCATCATAATCATCATCATAATCATCATCATCATCATAATCATTACCATAATCGTCATCATAGTCATCATCATAATAGTTCTCATAATCGTCATCATTATAGTCATCATAACCATCATCATAATCATCATCCTAATCATCATCATAATCATCATCATAATCATCATCATAATCATCATCATACTCATCATCATTATCATTATCATAATCATCATCATAATCATCATCATAATCGTCATCATAGTCATCATCACAATCGTCATCATAATCATCATGATAGTCATCATCATAATAGTCCTCATAATCCTCATAATAATCATCATCATAGACTTCATCATAATAATCATCATAACCGAAATCATAATCATCATCATAATCATCATCATAATAGTCATCACACTCGTCATCATTATAGTCATCATAATCATCATCATAATCATCATCACAATCATCATCATAATCATCATCATAACCGTCATCATAATCAGCATCATAATCATCATCATAGTCATTATCATAATAGTCCTCATAATCGTCATCATTACAGTCCTCATAATCATCATCATAATCATCATCATAATCATCATCATAATCATCATCATAATCATCATCATAATATTCATCATAATTATCATCATAATCATTATCATAATCATTATCATAATCATTATCATAATCGTCATCATAGTCATCATCATAATCGTCATCATAATCATCATCATAATCATCGTCATAATCATCATCATAATCATCATCATAATCATCATCATACTCATCATCATAATCATCATCATAACCGTCATCATAATCAGCATCATAGCCATCATCATAATAGTCATCATAATCATCATCATAATCATCATCATAATCATCATCATAATCATCATCATAATCATCATCATAATCATCATCATAATCGTCATCATAATCATCATAATAGTCATCATAATCGACATCATTATAGTCATCATTATCGTCATCATAATCATCATCATAATCATCATCATAAATATCATCACAACCGTCATCATAAACCTCATCATAATAGGCATCACAATCGTCATCATTATAGTCATCATAATCATCATCATAATCGTCATCATAATCATGAGCATAATCATCATCATAATCATTATAATAATCGTCATCATAATCATCATCATAATCATCATCATAATCATTATCATAATCGTCATCATAGTCATCATCATAATCGTAATCATAATCATCATCATAATCATCGTCATAATCATCATCATAATCATCATCATAATCATCATCATACTCATCATCATAATCATCATCATAACCGTCATCATAATCAGCATCATAGCCATCATCATAATAGTCATCATAATCATCATCATAATCATCATCATAATCATCATCATAATCATCATCATAATCGTCATCATAATCATCATCATAATCATCATCATACTCATCATCATTATCATTATCATAATCATCATCATAATCATCATCATAATCATCATCATAATCATCATCATAACCGTCATCATAATTATCATCATAATCATTATCCTAATCGTCATCATAGTCATCATCATAATAGTCATCACAATCGTCATCATTATAGTCATCATAATCATCATCATAATCATCATCATAATCATCATCATAATAGTCATCATAATCGTCATCATTATAGTCATCATAATCATCATCATAATCATCCTCATAATCATCATCATATTCATCATCATAGTCATCATCATAATCATTATCATAATCATCATCATAACCGTCAACGTAATCAGCATCATAGTCATAGTCATAATAGTCATGATAATCATCATCATAATCATCATCATAATCGTCATCATAATTATTATCATAGTCATCATCATAATAGTCCTCATAATCGTAATAATAATCACCATCATAAACATCATCATAATGATCATCATAATCATCATCATAATGATAATCGTAATCATCATCATAATCATCATCATAATCATTAACATAATCATCATCATAATATTCATCATAATCATGATCACAATCATGAGCATAATCATCATCATAATCATCATCACAACCGTCATCATAATCATTATCATAATCATCATCATAATCATCATCATAATCATCATCATAATATTCATCATAATTATCATCATAATCATTATCATAATCATTATCATAATCATTATCATAATCGTCATCATAGTCATCATCATAATCGTCATCATAATCATCATCATAATCATCGTCATAATCATCATCATAATCATCATCATAATCATCATCATACTCATCATCATAATCATCATCATAACCGTCATCATAATCAGCATCATAGCCATCATCATAATAGTCATCATAATCATCATCATAATCATCATCATAATCATCATCATAATCATCATCATAATCATCATCATAATCATCATCATAATCGTCATCATAATCATCATAATAGTCATCATAATCGACATCATTATAGTCATCATTATCGTCATCATAATCATCATCATAATCATCATCATAAATATCATCACAACCGTCATCATAAACCTCATCATAATAGGCATCACAATCGTCATCATTATAGTCATCATAATCATCATCATAATCGTCATCATAATCATGAGCATAATCATCATCATAATCATTATAATAATCGTCATCATAATCATCATCATAATCATCATCATAATCATTATCATAATCGTCATCATAGTCATCATCATAATCGTAATCATAATCATCATCATAATCATCGTCATAATCATCATCATAATCATCATCATAATCATCATCATACTCATCATCATAATCATCATCATAACCGTCATCATAATCAGCATCATAGCCATCATCATAATAGTCATCATAATCATCATCATAATCATCATCATAATCATCATCATAATCATCATCATAATCGTCATCATAATCATCATCATAATCATCATCATACTCATCATCATTATCATTATCATAATCATCATCATAATCATCATCATAATCATCATCATAATCATCATCATAACCGTCATCATAATTATCATCATAATCATTATCCTAATCGTCATCATAGTCATCATCATAATAGTCATCACAATCGTCATCATTATAGTCATCATAATCATCATCATAATCATCATCATAATCATCATCATAATAGTCATCATAATCGTCATCATTATAGTCATCATAATCATCATCATAATCATCCTCATAATCATCATCATATTCATCATCATAGTCATCATCATAATCATTATCATAATCATCATCATAACCGTCAACGTAATCAGCATCATAGTCATAGTCATAATAGTCATGATAATCATCATCATAATCATCATCATAATCGTCATCATAATTATTATCATAGTCATCATCATAATAGTCCTCATAATCGTAATAATAATCACCATCATAAACATCATCATAATGATCATCATAATCATCATCATAATGATAATCGTAATCATCATCATAATCATCATCATAATCATTAACATAATCATCATCATAATATTCATCATAATCATGATCACAATCATGAGCATAATCATCATCATAATCATCATCACAACCGTCATCATAATCATTATCATAATCGTCATCATAATCATCATCATAATCATCATCATAATCATCATCATCATCATAATCATTACCATAATCGTCATCATAGTCATCATCATGATAGTCATCATAATCGTCATCATTATAGTCATCATTATAGTCATCATAATCATCATCATAAACATCATCATAATCATCATCATAATCATCATTATAATCATCATCATAATCATCATCATAATATTCATCATAATAATCATCATAATCATTTTCATAATCGTCATCATAGTCATCATCATAATCGTCATCATACTCATCATCATAGTCATCATCATAATCATCATCATAATTATCAACATAATCATCAACATAATCATCATCATAATCATCATCATAATCATCATCATAATCATCATCATAATCATCGTCATAATAATCATCATAATTATCAACATAATCATCATCATAATCATCATCATAATCATCATCATCATCATAATCATTACCATAATCGTCATCATAGTCATCATCATAATAGTTCTCATAATCGTCATCATTATAGTCATCATAACCATCATCATAATCATCATCCTAATCATCATCATAATCATCATCATAATCATCATCATAATCATCATCATACTCATCATCATTATCATTATCATAATCATCATCATAATCATCATCATAATCGTCATCATAGTCATCATCACAATCGTCATCATAATCATCATGATAGTCATCATCATAATAGTCCTCATAATCCTCATAATAATCATCATCATAGACTTCATCATAATAATCATCATAACCGAAATCATAATCATCATCATAATCATCATCATAATAGTCATCACACTCGTCATCATTACAGTCATCATAATCATCATCATAATCATCATCACAATCATCATCATAATCATCATCATAACCGTCATCATAATCAGCATCATAATCATCATCATAGTCATTATCATAATAGTCCTCATAATCGTCATCATTACAGTCCTCATAATCATCATCATAATCATCATCATAATCATCATCGTAATCATCATCATAATCATCATCATAATATTCATCATAATTATCATCATAATCATTATCATAATCATTATCATAATCGTCATCATAGTCATCATCATAATCGTCATCATAATCATCATCATAATCATCGTCATAATCATCATCATAATCATCATCATAATCATCATCATACTCATCATCATAATCATCATCATAACCGTCATCATAATCAGCATCATAGCCATCATCATAATAGTCATCATAATCATCATCATAATCATCATCATAATCATCATCATAATCATCATCATAATCATCATCATAATCATCATCATAATCGTCATCATAATCATCATCATAATCATCATCATAAATATCATCACAACCGTCATCATAAACCTCATCATAATAGGCATCACAATCGTCATCATTATAGTCATCATAATCATCATCATAATCGTCATCATAATCATGAGCATAATCATCATCATAATCATTATAATAATCGTCATCATAATCATCATCATAATCGTCATCACAATCATCATCGTAGTCATCATCATCATCATCATCATAATCATCACCATAATCATCATCATAATCATCATCATAATCGTCATCATGGTCATCATCATAATCGTCATCATTATAGTCATCATAATCATCATCATAATCGTTATCATAATCATCATCATAATCGTCATCATAATCATCATCACAGTCATCATCATAGTAGTCCTCATAATCCTCATAATAATCATCATCATAGTCTTCATCATAATCATCATCATAACCGTCATCATAATCATCATCATAATAGTCATCATAATCGTCATCATTATAGTCATCATAACCATCATCATAATCATCATCATAATCATCATCATAATCATCATGATAATCGTCATCATGGTCATCATAATCATCATCATAGTCATCATCATAATAGTCATCATAATCGTCATCATTATAGTTATCATTATAGTCATTATAATCATCATCATAATCATCATCATAAATATCATCATAACCGTCATCATAAACCCTATCATAATAGGCATCACAATCGTCATCATTATAGTCATCATAATCATCATCATAATCATCATCATAATCATGAGCATAATCATCATCATAATCATTATAATAATCGTCATCATAATCATCATCATAATCGTCATCACAATCATCATCGTAGTCATCATCATAATCATCATCATAATCATCACCATAATCATCATCATAGTCATCATCATAATAGTCATCATAATCGTCATCATTATAGTCATCATAGTCATCATCATAATCATTATCACAATCGTCATGATAGTCATCTTAATCATTATCATAATCATCATAATAATCATCATCATAATCAACATCATAATAGTCATCATGGTCATCATCATAATCGTCATCATAATCATCATCATAATCATCATCATAATCGTCATCATAATCATTATAATAGTCATAATCATAGTCATCATCATATTAGTCCTCATAATCCTCATAATAATCATCATCATAACCGTCATCATAATCATCATCATAAAAGTCATCACAATCGTCATCATTATAGTCATCATAACCATCATCATAATCATCATCATAATCATCATCATAATCATCATCATAATCATCATCATAATTATCATCATAATCATAATCATAATCATCGTCATAATCATCATCATAATCATCATCATAATCATCATCATAATCATCATCATAATCATCATCATAATCATCATCATAATCGTCATCATGGTCATCATAATCATCATCATAGTCATCATCATAATAGTCATCATAATCGTCATCATTATAGTCATCATAACCATCATCATAATCATCATCATAATCATCATCATAATAGTCATCATAATAATCATCATAATCATTATCATAATCATCATCATAATCGTCATCATAGTCATCATCATAATCATCATCATAATCATGATAATAATCATCATCATAATTATCAACATAATAGTCATCATAATTATCATTATAATTCATCATCATAATCATGAGCATAATCGTCATCATAATCATTATAATAGTCATAATCATAGTCATCATCATAATAGTCCTCATAATCCTCATAATAATCATCATCATAGTCTTCATCATAATCATCATCATAACCGTCATCATAATCATCATCATAAAAGTCATCACAATCGTCATCATTATAGTCATCATAACCATCATCATAATCGTCGTCATAATCATCATCATAATCGTCATCACAATCATCATCGTAGTCATCATCATAATCATCATCATAATCATCACCATAATCATCATCATAATCATCACCATAATCATCATCATAATGATCATCGTAATCATCATCATAGTCATCATCATAATCATTATCATAATCATCATCATAATATGCATCATAATCATCATCATAGTCATGAGCATAATCATCATCATAATCATTATCACAATCGTCATCATAGTCATCATAATCATCATCATAATCGTTATCATAATCATCATCATAACCGTCATCATAATCAGTATCATAGTCATCATCATAATAGTCATCATAATCATCATCATAATAGTCCTCATAATCCTCATAATAATCATCATCATAGTCTTCATCATAATCATCATCATAATCGTCATCATAATCATCATCATAGTCATCATCATAATAGTCATCATTATAGTCATCATTATAGTCATCATAATCATCATCGTAATCATCATCATAATCATCATCATAATCGTCATCATAATCGTCATCATAGTCATCATCATAATAGTCATCATAATCGTCATCATTATAGTCATCATAACCATCATCATAATCATCATCATAATCATCATCATAATCATCATCATAATCATCATCATAATCATCATAATAATCATCATCATAATCATCATCATAATCATCATCATAATCAACATCATAATAGTCATCATGGTCATCATCATAATCGTCATCATAATCATCATCATAATCATCATCATCATCGTCATCATAATCATTATAATAGTCATCCTCATAGTCATCATCATAATAGTCCTCATAATCCTCATAATAATCATCATCATAGTCTTCATCATAATCATCATCATAATCGTTATCATAATCATCATCATAATCGTCATCCTAATCATCATCATAGTCATCATCATAGTAGTCCTCATAATCCTCATAATAATCATCATCATAGTCATCATCATAATAGTCATCATAATCGTCATCATAATCATGAGCATAATCATCATCATAATCATTATAATAATCGTCATCATAATCATCATCATAATCGTCATCATAATCATGAGCATAATCATCATCATAATCATTATAATAATCGTCATCATAATCATCATCATAATCGTCATCACAATCATCATCGTAGTCATCATCATAATCATCATCATAATCATCACCATAATCAGCATCATAATCATCATCATAATCGTCATCATGGTCATCATCATAATCGTCATCATAATCATCATAATAGTCATCATAATCGTCATCATTATAGTCATCATAATCATCATCATAATCGTTATCATAATCATCATCATAATCGTCATCATAATCATCATCATAGTCATCATCATAGTAGTCCTCATAATCCTCATAATAATCATCATCATAGTCTTCATCATAATCATCATCATAACCGTCATCATAATCATCATCATAATAGTCATCACAATCGTCATCATTATAGTCATCATAATCATCATCATAATCAATATCATAATCATCATCATAATCGTCATCATAATCATTATAACAGTCATCATCATATTAGTCCTGATAATCGTCATCATAATCGTCATCATAATCATCATAATAGTCATCATAATCGTCATCATTATAGTCATCATAACCATCATCATAATCATCATCATAATCATCATCATAATCATCATGATAATCGTCATCATGGTCATCATAATCATCATCATAGTCATCATCATAATAGTCATCATAATCGTCATCATTATAGTCATCATAATCATCATCATAATCATCATCATAATCATCATCATAATCATCATCATAATCATCATCATAATCATCATCATAATCATCATCATAATCATCATCATAATCATCATCATAATCATCATCATAATCATCATCATAATCATCATCATAATCGTCATCATAATCATCATCATAGTCATCATCATAATAGTCATCATAATCGTCATCATTATAGTCATCATTATAATCATCATAATCATCATCATAATCATCATCATAAATATCATCACAACCGTCATCATAAACCTCATCATAATAGGCATCACAATCGTCATCATTATAGTCATCATAATCATCATCATAATCGTCATCATAATCATGAGCATAATCATCATCATAATCATTATAATAATCGTCATGATAATCATCATCATAATCGTCATCACAATCATCATCGTAGTCATCATCATAATCATCATCATAATCATCACCATAATCATCATCATAATCATCATCATAATCGTCATCATGGTCATCATCATAATCGTCATCATTATAGTCATCATAATCATCATCATAATCGTTATCATAATCATCATCATAATCGTCATCATAATCATCATCATAGTCATCATCATAGTAGTCCTCATAATCCTCATAATAATCATCATCATAGTCTTCATCATAATCATCATCATAACCGTCATCATAATCATCATCATAATAGTCATCACAATCGTCATCATTATAGTCATCATAATCATCATCATAATCAATATCATAATCATCATCATAATCGTCATCATAATCATCATCATAATCGTCATCATAATCATCATAATAGTCATCATAATCGTCATGATTATAGTCATCATAACCATCATCATAATCATCATCATAATCATCATCATAATCATCATGATAATCGTCATCATGGTCATCATAATCATCATCATAGTCATCATCATAATAGTCATCACACTCGTCATCATTATAGTCATCATAATCATCATCATAATCATCATCACAATCATCATCATAATCATCATCATAACCGTCATCATAATCAGCATCATAATCATCATCATAGTCATTATCATAATAGTCCTCATAATCGTCATCATTACAGTCCTCATAATCATCATCATAATCATCATCATAATCATCATCATAATCATCATCATAATCATCATCATAATATTCATCATAATTATCATCATAATCATTATCATAATCATTATCATAATCGTCATCATAGTCATCATCATAATCGTCATCATAATCATCATCATAATCATCGTCATAATCATCATCATAATCATCATCATAATCATCATCATACTCATCATCATAATCATCATCATAACCGTCATCATAATCAGCATCATAGCCATCATCATAATAGTCATCATAATCATCATCATAATCATCATCATAATCATCATCATAATCATCATCATAATCATCATCATAATCATCATCATAATCATCATCATAATCGTCATCATAATCATCATAATAGTCATCATAATCGACATCATTATAGTCATCATTATCGTCATCATAATCATCATCATAATCATCATCATAAATATCATCACAACCGTCATCATAAACCTCATCATAATAGGCATCACAATCGTCATCATTATAGTCATCATAATCATCATCATAATCGTCATCATAATCATGAGCATAATCATCATCATAATCATTATAATAATCGTCATCATAATCATCATCATAATCATCATCATAATCATTATCATAATCGTCATCATAGTCATCATCATAATCGTAATCATAATCATCATCATAATCATCGTCATAATCATCATCATACTCATCATCATAATCATCATCATAACCGTCATCATAATCAGCATCATAGCCATCATCATAATAGTCATCATAATCATCATCATAATCATCATCATAATCATCATCATAATCATCATCATAATCGTCATCATAATCATCATCATAATCATCATCATACCCATCATCATTATCATTATCATAATCATCATCATAATCATCATCATAATCATCATCATAATCATCATCATAACCGTCATCATAATTATCATCATAATCATTATCCTAATCGTCATCATAGTCATCATCATAATAGTCATCACAATCGTCATCATTATAGTCATCATAATCATCATCATAATCATCATCATAATCATCATCATAATAGTCATCATAATCGTCATCATTATAGTCATCATAATCATCATCATAATCATCCTCATAATCATCATCATATTCATCATCATAGTCATCATCATAATCATTATCATAATCATCATCATAACCGTCAACGTAATCAGCATCATAGTCATAGTCATAATAGTCATGATAATCATCATCATAATCATCATCATAATCGTCATCATAATTATTATCATAGTCATCATCATAATAGTCCTCATAATCGTAATAATAATCACCATCATAAACATCATCATAATGATCATCATAATCATCATCATAATGATAATCGTAATCATCATCATAATCATCATCATAATCATTAACATAATCATCATCATAATATTCATCATAATCATGATCACAATCATGAGCATAATCATCATCATAATCATCATCACAACCGTCATCATAATCATTACCATAATCGTCATCATAGTCATCATCATGATAGTCATCATAATCGTCATCATTATAGTCATCATTATAGTCATCATAATCATCATCATAAACATCATCATAATCATCATCATAATCATCATTATAATCATCATCATAATCATCATCATAATATTCATCATAATAATCATCATAATCATTTTCATAATCGTCATCATAGTCATCATCATAATCGTCATCATACTCATCATCATAGTCATCATCATAATCATCATCATAATTATCAACATAATCATCAACATAATCATTATCATAATCATCATCATAATCATCATCATAATCATCATCATAGTCATCGTCATAATCATCATCATAATTATCAACATAATCATCATCATAATCATCATCATAATCATCATCATCATCATAATCATTACCATAATCGTCATCATAGTCATCATCATAATAGTTCTCATAATCGTCATCATTATAGTCATCATAACCATCATCATAATCATCATCCTAATCATCATCATAATCATCATCATAATCATCATCATAATCATCATCATACTCATCATCATTATCATTATCATAATCATCATCATAATCATCATCATAATCGTCATCATAGTCATCATCACAATCGTCATCATAATCATCATGATAGTCATCATCATAATAGTCCTCATAATCCTCATAATAATCATCATCATAGACTTCATCATAATAATCATCATAACCGAAATCATAATCATCATCATAATCATCATCATAATAGTCATCACACTCGTCATCATTATAGTCATCATAATCATCATCATAATCATCATCACAATCATCATCATAATCATCATCATAACCGTCATCATAATCAGCATCATAATCATCATCATAGTCATTATCATAATAGTCCTCATAATCGTCATCATTACAGTCCTCATAATCATCATCATAATCATCATCATAATCATCATCATAATCATCATCATAATCATCATCATAATATTCATCATAATTATCATCATAATCATTATCATAATCATTATCATAATCATTATCATAATCGTCATCATAGTCATCATCATAATCGTCATCATAATCATCATCATAATCATCGTCATAATCATCATCATAATCATCATCATAATCATCATCATACTCATCATCATAATCATCATCATAACCGTCATCATAATCAGCATCATAGCCATCATCATAATAGTCATCATAATCATCATCATAATCATCATCATAATCATCATCATAATCATCATCATAATCATCATCATAATCATCATCATAATCGTCATCATAATCATCATAATAGTCATCATAATCGACATCATTATAGTCATCATTATCGTCATCATAATCATCATCATAATCATCATCATAAATATCATCACAACCGTCATCATAAACCTCATCATAATAGGCATCACAATCGTCATCATTATAGTCATCATAATCATCATCATAATCGTCATCATAATCATGAGCATAATCATCATCATAATCATTATAATAATCGTCATCATAATCATCATCATAATCATCATCATAATCATTATCATAATCGTCATCATAGTCATCATCATAATCGTAATCATAATCATCATCATAATCATCGTCATAATCATCATCATAATCATCATCATAATCATCATCATACTCATCATCATAATCATCATCATAACCGTCATCATAATCAGCATCATAGCCATCATCATAATAGTCATCATAATCATCATCATAATCATCATCATAATCATCATCATAATCATCATCATAATCGTCATCATAATCATCATCATAATCATCATCATACTCATCATCATTATCATTATCATAATCATCATCATAATCATCATCATAATCATCATCATAATCATCATCATAACCGTCATCATAATTATCATCATAATCATTATCCTAATCGTCATCATAGTCATCATCATAATAGTCATCACAATCGTCATCATTATAGTCATCATAATCATCATCATAATCATCATCATAATCATCATCATAATAGTCATCATAATCGTCATCATTATAGTCATCATAATCATCATCATAATCATCCTCATAATCATCATCATATTCATCATCATAGTCATCATCATAATCATTATCATAATCATCATCATAACCGTCAACGTAATCAGCATCATAGTCATAGTCATAATAGTCATGATAATCATCATCATAATCATCATCATAATCGTCATCATAATTATTATCATAGTCATCATCATAATAGTCCTCATAATCGTAATAATAATCACCATCATAAACATCATCATAATGATCATCATAATCATCATCATAATGATAATCGTAATCATCATCATAATCATCATCATAATCATTAACATAATCATCATCATAATATTCATCATAATCATGATCACAATCATGAGCATAATCATCATCATAATCATCATCACAACCGTCATCATAATCATTATCATAATCGTCATCATAATCATCATCATAATCATCATCATAATCATCATCATCATCATAATCATTACCATAATCGTCATCATAGTCATCATCATGATAGTCATCATAATCGTCATCATTATAGTCATCATTATAGTCATCATAATCATCATCATAAACATCATCATAATCATCATCATAATCATCATTATAATCATCATCATAATCATCATCATAATATTCATCATAATAATCATCATAATCATTTTCATAATCGTCATCATAGTCATCATCATAATCGTCATCATACTCATCATCATAGTCATCATCATAATCATCATCATAATTATCAACATAATCATCAACATAATCATCATCATAATCATCATCATAATCATCATCATCATCATAATCATTACCATAATCGTCATCATAGTCATCATCATAATAGTTCTCATAATCGTCATCATTATAGTCATCATAACCATCATCATAATCATCATCCTAATCATCATCATAATCATCATCATAATCATCATCATAATCATCATCATACTCATCATCATTATCATTATCATAATCATCATCATAATCATCATCATAATCGTCATCATAGTCATCATCACAATCGTCATCATAATCATCATCACAATCATCATCATAATCATCATCATAACCGTCATCATAATCAGCATCATAATCATCATCATAGTCATTATCATAATAGTCCTCATAATCGTCATCATTACAGTCCTCATAATCATCATCATAATCATCATCATAATCATCATCGTAATCATCATCATAATCATCATCATAATATTCATCATAATTATCATCATAATCATTATCATAATCATTATCATAATCGTCATCATAGTCATCATCATAATCGTCATCATAATCATCATCATAATCATCGTCATAATCATCATCATAATCATCATCATAATCATCATCATACTCATCATCATAATCATCATCATAACCGTCATCATAATCAGCATCATAGCCATCATCATAATAGTCATCATAATCATCATCATAATCATCATCATAATCATCATCATAATCATCATCATAATCATCATCATAATCATCATCATAATCGTCATCATAATCATCATCATAATCATCATCATAAATATCATCACAACCGTCATCATAAACCTCATCATAATAGGCATCACAATCGTCATCATTATAGTCATCATAATCATCATCATAATCGTCATCATAATCATGAGCATAATCATCATCATAATCATTATAATAATCGTCATCATAATCATCATCATAATCGTCATCACAATCATCATCGTAGTCATCATCATCATCATAATCATAATCATCACCATAATCATCATCATAATCATCATCATAATCGTCATCATGGTCATCATCATAATCGTCATCATTATAGTCATCATAATCATCATCATAATCGTTATCATAATCATCATCATAATCGTCATCATAATCATCATCATAGTCATCATCATAGTAGTCCTCATAATCCTCATAATAATCATCATCATAGTCTTCATCATAATCATCATCATAACCGTCATCATAATCATCATCATAATAGTCATCATAATCGTCATCATTATAGTCATCATAACCATCATCATAATCATCATCATAATCATCATCATAATCATCATGATAATCGTCATCATGGTCATCATAATCATCATCATAGTCATCATCATAATAGTCATCATAATCGTCATCATTATAGTTATCATTATAGTCATTATAATCATCATCATAATCATCATCATAAATATCATCATAACCGTCATCATAAACCCTATCATAATAGGCATCACAATCGTCATCATTATAGTCATCATAATCATCATCATAATCATCATCATAATCATGAGCATAATCATCATCATAATCATTATAATAATCGACATCATAATCATCATCATAATCGTCATCACAATCATCATCGTAGTCATCATCATAATCATCATCATAATAATCACCATAATCATCATCATAGTCATCATCATAATAGTCATCATAATCGTCATCATTATAGTCATCATAGTCATCATCATAATCATTATCACAATCGTCATGATAGTCATCTTAATCATTATCATAATCATCATAATAATCATCATCATAATCAACATCATAATAGTCATCATGGTCATCATCATAATCGTCATCATAATCATCATCATAATCATCATCATAATCGTCATCATAATCATTATAATAGTCATAATCATAGTCATCATCATATTAGTCCTCATAATCCTCATAATAATCATCATCATAACCGTCATCATAATCATCATCATAAAAGTCATCACAATCGTCATCATTATAGTCATCATAACCATCATCCTAATCATCATCATAATCATCATCATAATCATCATCATAATCATCATCATACTCATCATCATTATCATTATCATAATCATCATCATAATCATCATCATAATCGTCATCATAGTCATCATCACAATCGTCATCATAATCATCATGATAGTCATCATCATAATAGTCCTCATAATCCTCATAATAATCATCATCATAGACTTCATCATAATAATCATCATAACCGAAATCATAATCATCATCATAATCATCATCATAATAGTCATCACACTCGTCATCATTATAGTCATCATAATCATCATCATAATCATCATCACAATCATCATCATAATCATCATCATAACCGTCATCATAATCAGCATCATAATCATCATCATAGTCATTATCATAATAGTCCTCATAATCGTCATCATTACAGTCCTCATAATCATCATCATAATCATCATCATAATCATCATCATAATCATCATCATAATCATCATCATAATATTCATCATAATTATCATCATAATCATTATCATAATCATTATCATAATCATTATCATAATCGTCATCATAGTCATCATCATAATCGTCATCATAATCATCATCATAATCATCGTCATAATCATCATCATAATCATCATCATAATCATCATCATACTCATCATCATAATCATCATCATAACCGTCATCATAATCAGCATCATAGCCATCATCATAATAGTCATCATAATCATCATCATAATCATCATCATAATCATCATCATAATCATCATCATAATCATCATTATAATCATCATCATAATCGTCATCATAATCATCATAATAGTCATCATAATCGACATCATTATAGTCATCATTATCGTCATCATAATCATCATCATAATCATCATCATAAATATCATCACAACCGTCATCATAAACCTCATCATAATAGGCATCACAATCGTCATCATTATAGTCATCATAATCATCATCATAATCGTCATCATAATCATGAGCATAATCATCATCATAATCATTATAATAATCGTCATCATAATCATCATCATAATCATCATCATAATCATTATCATAATCGTCATCATAGTCATCATCATAATCGTAATCATAATCATCATCATAATCATCGTCATAATCATCATCATAATCATCATCATAATCATCATCATACTCATCATCATAATCATCATCATAACCGTCATCATAATCAGCATCATAGCCATCATCATAATAGTCATCATAATCATCATCATAATCATCATCATAATCATCATCATAATCATCATCATAATCGTCATCATAATCATCATCATAATCATCATCATACTCATCATCATTATCATTATCATAATCATCATCATAATCATCATCATAATCATCATCATAATCATCATCATAACCGTCATCATAATTATCATCATAATCATTATCCTAATCGTCATCATAGTCATCATCATAATAGTCATCACAATCGTCATCATTATAGTCATCATAATCATCATCATAATCATCATCATAATCATCATCATAATAGTCATCATAATCGTCATCATTATAGTCATCATAATCATCATCATAATCATCCTCATAATCATCATCATATTCATCATCATAGTCATCATCATAATCATTATCATAATCATCATCATAACCGTCAACGTAATCAGCATCATAGTCATAGTCATAATAGTCATGATAATCATCATCATAATCATCATCATAATCGTCATCATAATTATTATCATAGTCATCATCATAATAGTCCTCATAATCGTAATAATAATCACCATCATAAACATCATCATAATGATCATCATAATCATCATCATAATGATAATCGTAATCATCATCATAATCATCATCATAATCATTAACATAATCATCATCATAATATTCATCATAATCATGATCACAATCATGAGCATAATCATCATCATAATCATCATCACAACCGTCATCATAATCATTATCATAATCGTCATCATAATCATCATCATAATCATCATCATAATCATCATCATCATCATAATCATTACCATAATCGTCATCATAGTCATCATCATGATAGTCATCATAATCGTCATCATTATAGTCATCATTATAGTCATCATAATCATCATCATAAACATCATCATAATCATCATCATAATCATCATTATAATCATCATCATAATCATCATCATAATATTCATCATAATAATCATCATAATCATTTTCATAATCGTCATCATAGTCATCATCATAATCGTCATCATACTCATCATCATAGTCATCATCATAATCATCATCATAATTATCAACATAATCATCAACATAATCATCATCATAATCATCATCATAATCATCATCATAATCATCATCATAATCATCGTCATAATAATCATCATAATTATCAACATAATCATCATCATAATCATCATCATAATCATCATCATCATCATAATCATTACCATAATCGTCATCATAGTCATCATCATAATAGTTCTCATAATCGTCATCATTATAGTCATCATAACCATCATCATAATCATCATCCTAATCATCATCATAATCATCATCATAATCATCATCATAATCATCATCATACTCATCATCATTATCATTATCATAATCATCATCATAATCATCATCATAATCGTCATCATAGTCATCATCACAATCGTCATCATAATCATCATGATAGTCATCATCATAATAGTCCTCATAATCCTCATAATAATCATCATCATAGACTTCATCATAATAATCATCATAACCGAAATCATAATCATCATCATAATCATCATCATAATAGTCATCACACTCGTCATCATTACAGTCATCATAATCATCATCATAATCATCATCACAATCATCATCATAATCATCATCATAACCGTCATCATAATCAGCATCATAATCATCATCATAGTCATTATCATAATAGTCCTCATAATCGTCATCATTACAGTCCTCATAATCATCATCATAATCATCATCATAATCATCATCGTAATCATCATCATAATCATCATCATAATATTCATCATAATTATCATCATAATCATTATCATAATCATTATCATAATCGTCATCATAGTCATCATCATAATCGTCATCATAATCATCATCATAATCATCGTCATAATCATCATCATAATCATCATCATAATCATCATCATACTCATCATCATAATCATCATCATAACCGTCATCATAATCAGCATCATAGCCATCATCATAATAGTCATCATAATCATCATCATAATCATCATCATAATCATCATCATAATCATCATCATAATCATCATCATAATCATCATCATAATCGTCATCATAATCATCATCATAATCATCATCATAAATATCATCACAACCGTCATCATAAACCTCATCATAATAGGCATCACAATCGTCATCATTATAGTCATCATAATCATCATCATAATCGTCATCATAATCATGAGCATAATCATCATCATAATCATTATAATAATCGTCATCATAATCATCATCATAATCGTCATCACAATCATCATCGTAGTCATCATCATCATCATAATCATAATCATCACCATAATCATCATCATAATCATCATCATAATCGTCATCATGGTCATCATCATAATCGTCATCATTATAGTCATCATAATCATCATCATAATCGTTATCATAATCATCATCATAATCGTCATCATAATCATCATCATAGTCATCATCATAGTAGTCCTCATAATCCTCATAATAATCATCATCATAGTCTTCATCATAATCATCATCATAACCGTCATCATAATCATCATCATAATAGTCATCATAATCGTCATCATTATAGTCATCATAACCATCATCATAATCATCATCATAATCATCATCATAATCATCATGATAATCGTCATCATGGTCATCATAATCATCATCATAGTCATCATCATAATAGTCATCATAATCGTCATCATTATAGTTATCATTATAGTCATTATAATCATCATCATAATCATCATCATAAATATCATCATAACCGTCATCATAAACCCTATCATAATAGGCATCACAATCGTCATCATTATAGTCATCATAATCATCATCATAATCATCATCATAATCATGAGCATAATCATCATCATAATCATTATAATAATCGTCATCATAATCATCATCATAATCGTCATCACAATCATCATCGTAGTCATCATCATAATCATCATCATAATCATCACCATAATCATCATCATAGTCATCATCATAATAGTCATCATAATCGTCATCATTATAGTCATCATAGTCATCATCATAATCATTATCACAATCGTCATGATAGTCATCTTAATCATTATCATAATCATCATAATAATCATCATCATAATCAACATCATAATAGTCATCATGGTCATCATCATAATCGTCATCATAATCATCATCATAATCATCATCATAATCGTCATCATAATCATTATAATAGTCATAATCATAGTCATCATCATATTAGTCCTCATAATCCTCATAATAATCATCATCATAACCGTCATCATAATCATCATCATAAAAGTCATCACAATCGTCATCATTATAGTCATCATAACCATCATCCTAATCATCATCATAATCATCATCATAATCATCATCATAATCATCATCATACTCATCATCATTATCATTATCATAATCATCATCATAATCATCATCATAATCGTCATCATAGTCATCATCACAATCGTCATCATAATCATCATGATAGTCATCATCATAATAGTCCTCATAATCCTCATAATAATCATCATCATAGACTTCATCATAATAATCATCATAACCGAAATCATAATCATCATCATAATCATCATCATAATAGTCATCACACTCGTCATCATTATAGTCATCATAATCATCATCATAATCATCATCACAATCATCATCATAATCATCATCATAACCGTCATCATAATCAGCATCATAATCATCATCATAGTCATTATCATAATAGTCCTCATAATCGTCATCATTACAGTCCTCATAATCATCATCATAATCATCATCATAATCATCATCATAATCATCATCATAATCATCATCATAATATTCACCATAATTATCATCATAATCATTATCATAATCATTATCATAATCATTATCATAATCGTCATCATAGTCATCATCATAATCGTCATCATAATCATCATCATAATCATCGTCATAATCATCATCATAATCATCATCATAATCATCATCATACTCATCATCATAATCATCATCATAACCGTCATCATAATCAGCATCATAGCCATCATCATAATAGTCATCATAATCATCATCATAATCATCATCATAATCATCATCATAATCATCATCATAATCATCATCATAATCATCATCATAATCGTCATCATAATCATCATAATAGTCATCATAATCGACATCATTATAGTCATCATTATCGTCATCATAATCATCATCATAATCATCATCATAAATATCATCACAACCGTCATCATAAACCTCATCATAATAGGCATCACAATCGTCATCATTATAGTCATCATAATCATCATCATAATCGTCATCATAATCATGAGCATAATCATCATCATAATCATTATAATAATCGTCATCATAATCATCATCATAATCATCATCATAATCATTATCATAATCGTCATCATAGTCATCATCATAATCGTAATCATAATCATCATCATAATCATCGTCATAATCATCATCATAATCATCATCATAATCATCATCATACTCATCATCATAATCATCATCATAACCGTCATCATAATCAGCATCATAGCCATCATCATAATAGTCATCATAATCATCATCATAATCATCATCATAATCATCATCATAATCATCATCATAATCGTCATCATAATCATCATCATAATCATCATCATACTCATCATCATTATCATTATCATAATCATCATCATAATCATCATCATAATCATCATCATAATCATCATCATAACCGTCATCATAATTATCATCATAATCATTATCCTAATCGTCATCATAGTCATCATCATAATAGTCATCACAATCGTCATCATTATAGTCATCATAATCATCATCATAATCATCATCATAATCATCATCATAATAGTCATCATAATCGTCATCATTATAGTCATCATAATCATCATCATAATCATCCTCATAATCATCATCATATTCATCATCATAGTCATCATCATAATCATTATCATAATCATCATCATAACCGTCATCGTAATCAGCATCATAGTCATAGTCATAATAGTCATGATAATCATCATCATAATCATCATCATAATCGTCATCATAATTATTATCATAGTCATCATCATAATAGTCCTCATAATCGTAATAATAATCACCATCATAAACATCATCATAATGATCATCATAATCATCATCATAATGATAATCGTAATCATCATCATAATCATCATCATAATCATTAACATAATCATCATCATAATATTCATCATAATCATGATCACAATCATGAGCATAATCATCATCATAATCATCATCATAATCATCATCATCATCATAATCATTACCATAATCGTCATCATAGTCATCATCATGATAGTCATCATAATCGTCATCATTATAGTCATCATTATAGTCATCATAATCATCATCATAAACATCATCATAATCATCATCATAATCATCATTATAATCATCATCATAATCATCATCATAATATTCATCATAATAATCATCATAATCATTTTCATAATCGTCATCATAGTCATCATCATAATCGTCATCATACTCATCATCATAGTCATCATCATAATCATCATCATAATTATCAACATAATCATCAACATAATCATCATCATAATCATCATCATAATCATCATCATAATCATCATCATAATCATCGTCATAATAATCATCATAATTATCAACATAATCATCATCATAATCATCATCATAATCATCATCATCATCATAATCATTACCATAATCGTCATCATAGTCATCATCATAATAGTTCTCATAATCGTCATCATTATAGTCATCATAACCATCATCATAATCATCATCCTAATCATCATCATAATCATCATCATAATCATCATCATAATCATCATCATACTCATCATCATTATCATTATCATAATCATCATCATAATCATCATCATAATCGTCATCATAGTCATCATCACAATCGTCATCATAATCATCATGATAGTCATCATCATAATAGTCCTCATAATCCTCATAATAATCATCATCATAGACTTCATCATAATAATCATCATAACCGAAATCATAATCATCATCATAATCATCATCATAATAGTCATCACACTCGTCATCATTACAGTCATCATAATCATCATCATAATCATCATCACAATCATCATCATAATCATCATCATAACCGTCATCATAATCAGCATCATAATCATCATCATAGTCATTATCATAATAGTCCTCATAATCGTCATCATTACAGTCCTCATAATCATCATCATAATCATCATCATAATCATCATCGTAATCATCATCATAATCATCATCATAATATTCATCATAATTATCATCATAATCATTATCATAATCATTATCATAATCGTCATCATAGTCATCATCATAATCGTCATCATAATCATCATCATAATCATCGTCATAATCATCATCATAATCATCATCATAATCATCATCATACTCATCATCATAATCATCATCATAACCGTCATCATAATCAGCATCATAGCCATCATCATAATAGTCATCATAATCATCATCATAATCATCATCATAATCATCATCATAATCATCATCATAATCATCATCATAATCATCATCATAATCATCATCATAATCGTCATCATAATCATCATCATAATCATCATCATAAATATCATCACAACCGTCATCATAAACCTCATCATAATAGGCATCACAATCGTCATCATTATAGTCATCATAATCATCATCATAATCGTCATCATAATCATGAGCATAATCATCATCATAATCATTATAATAATCGTCATCATAATCATCATCATAATCGTCATCACAATCATCATCGTAGTCATCATCATCATCATCATCATAATCATCACCATAATCATCATCATAATCATCATCATAATCGTCATCATGGTCATCATCATAATCGTCATCATTATAGTCATCATAATCATCATCATAATCGTTATCATAATCATCATCATAATCGTCATCATAATCATCATCATAGTCATCATCATAGTAGTCCTCATAATCCTCATAATAATCATCATCATAGTCTTCATCATAATCATCATCATAACCGTCATCATAATCATCATCATAATAGTCATCATAATCGTCATCATTATAGTCATCATAACCATCATCATAATCATCATCATAATCATCATCATAATCATCATGATAATCGTCATCATGGTCATCATAATCATCATCATAGTCATCATCATAATAGTCATCATAATCGTCATCATTATAGTTATCATTATAGTCATTATAATCATCATCATAATCATCATCATAAATATCATCATAACCGTCATCATAAACCCTATCATAATAGGCATCACAATCGTCATCATTATAGTCATCATAATCATCATCATAATCATCATCATAATCATGAGCATAATCATCATCATAATCATTATAATAATCGTCATCATAATCATCATCATAATCGTCATCACAATCATCATCGTAGTCATCATCATAATCATCATCATAATCATCACCATAATCATCATCATAGTCATCATCATAATAGTCATCATAATCGTCATCATTATAGTCATCATAGTCATCATCATAATCATTATCACAATCGTCATGATAGTCATCTTAATCATTATCATAATCATCATAATAATCATCATCATAATCAACATCATAATAGTCATCATGGTCATCATCATAATCGTCATCATAATCATCATCATAATCATCATCATAATCGTCATCATAATCATTATAATAGTCATAATCATAGTCATCATCATATTAGTCCTCATAATCCTCATAATAATCATCATCATAACCGTCATCATAATCATCATCATAAAAGTCATCACAATCGTCATCATTATAGTCATCATAACCATCATCATAATCATCATCATAATCATCATCATAATCATCATCATAATCATCATCATAATTATCATCATAATCATAATCATAATCATCGTCATAATCATCATCATAATCATCATCATAATCATCATCATAATCATCATCATAATCATCATCATAATCATCATCATAATCGTCATCATGGTCATCATAATCATCATCATAGTCATCATCATAATAGTCATCATAATCGTCATCATTATAGTCATCATAACCATCATCATAATCATCATCATAATCATCATCATAATAGTCATCATAATAATCATCATAATCATTATCATAATCATCATCATAATCGTCATCATAGTCATCATCATAATCATCATCATAATCATGATAATAATCATCATCATAATTATCAACATAATAGTCATCATAATTATCATTATAATTCATCATCATAATCATGAGCATAATCGTCATCATAATCATTATAATAGTCATAATCATAGTCATCATCATAATAGTCCTCATAATCCTCATAATAATCATCATCATAGTCTTCATCATAATCATCATCATAACCGTCATCATAATCATCATCATAAAAGTCATCACAATCGTCATCATTATAGTCATCATAACCATCATCATAATCGTCGTCATAATCATCATCATAATCGTCATCACAATCATCATCGTAGTCATCATCATAATCATCATCATAATCATCACCATAATCATCATCATAATCATCACCATAATCATCATCATAATGATCATCGTAATCATCATCATAGTCATCATCATAATCATTATCATAATCATCATCATAATATGCATCATAATCATCATCATAGTCATGAGCATAATCATCATCATAATCATTATCACAATCGTCATCATAGTCATCATAATCATCATCATAATCGTTATCATAATCATCATCATAACCGTCATCATAATCAGTATCATAGTCATCATCATAATAGTCATCATAATCATCATCATAATAGTCCTCATAATCCTCATAATAATCATCATCATAGTCTTCATCATAATCATCATCATAATCGTCATCATAATCATCATCATAGTCATCATCATAATAGTCATCATTATAGTCATCATTATAGTCATCATAATCATCATCGTAATCATCATCATAATCATCATCATAATCGTCATCATAATCGTCATCATAGTCATCATCATAATAGTCATCATAATCGTCATCATTATAGTCATCATAACCATCATCATAATCATCATCATAATCATCATCATAATCATCATCATAATCATCATCATAATCATCATAATAATCATCATCATAATCATCATCATAATCATCATCATAATCAACATCATAATAGTCATCATGGTCATCATCATAATCGTCATCATAATCATCATCATAATCATCATCATCATCGTCATCATAATCATTATAATAGTCATCCTCATAGTCATCATCATAATAGTCCTCATAATCCTCATAATAATCATCATCATAGTCTTCATCATAATCATCATCATAATCGTTATCATAATCATCATCATAATCGTCATCCTAATCATCATCATAGTCATCATCATAGTAGTCCTCATAATCCTCATAATAATCATCATCATAGTCATCATCATAATAGTCATCATAATCGTCATCATAATCATGAGCATAATCATCATCATAATCATTATAATAATCGTCATCATAATCATCATCATAATCGTCATCATAATCATGAGCATAATCATCATCATAATCATTATAATAATCGTCATCATAATCATCATCATAATCGTCATCACAATCATCATCGTAGTCATCATCATAATCATCATCATAATCATCACCATAATCAGCATCATAATCATCATCATAATCGTCATCATGGTCATCATCATAATCGTCATCATAATCATCATAATAGTCATCATAATCGTCATCATTATAGTCATCATAACCATCATCATAATCGTCATCATAATCATCATCATAATCATCATGATAATCGTCATCATGGTCATCATAATCATCATCATAGTCATCATCATAATAGTCATCATAATCGTCATCATTATAGTCATCATAATCATCATCATAATCATCATCATAATCATCATCATAATCATCATCATAATCATCATCATAATCATCATCATAATCATCATCATAATCATCATCATAATCATCATCATAATCATCATCATAATCATCATCATAATCATCATCATAATCGTCATCATAATCATCATCATAGTCATCATCATAATAGTCATCATAATCGTCATCATTATAGTCATCATTATAATCATCATAATCATCATCATAATCATCATCATAAATATCATCACAACCGTCATCATAAACCTCATCATAATAGGCATCACAATCGTCATCATTATAGTCATCATAATCATCATCATAATCGTCATCATAATCATGAGCATAATCATCATCATAATCATTATAATAATCGTCATGATAATCATCATCATAATCGTCATCACAATCATCATCGTAGTCATCATCATAATCATCATCATAATCATCACCATAATCATCATCATAATCATCATCATAATCGTCATCATGGTCATCATCATAATCGTCATCATTATAGTCATCATAATCATCATCATAATCGTTATCATAATCATCATCATAATCGTCATCATAATCATCATCATAGTCATCATCATAGTAGTCCTCATAATCCTCATAATAATCATCATCATAGTCTTCATCATACTCATCATCATAATCATCATCATAACCGTCATCATAATCAGCATCATAGCCATCATCATAATAGTCATCATAATCATCATCATAATCATCATCATAATCATCATCATAATCATCATCATAATAGTCATCATTATAGTCATCATTATAGTCATCATAATCATCATCGTAATCATCATCATAATCATCATCATAATCGTCATCATAATCGTCATCATAATCGTCATCATAATCGTCATCATAGTCATCATCATAATAGTCATCATAATCGTCATCATTATAGTCATCATAACCATCATCATAATCATCATCATAATCATCATCATAATCATCATCATAATCATCATCATAATCATCATAATAATCATCATCATAATCATCATCATAATCATCATCATAATCAACATCATAATAGTCATCATGGTCATCATCATAATCGTCATCATAATCATCATCATAATCATCATCATCATCGTCATCATAATCATTATAATAGTCATCCTCATAGTCATCATCATAATAGTCCTCATAATCCTCATAATAATCATCATCATAGTCTTCATCATAATCATCATCATAATCGTTATCATAATCATCATCATAATCGTCATCCTAATCATCATCATAGTCATCATCATAGTAGTCCTCATAATCCTCATAATAATCATCATCATAGTCATCATCATAATAGTCATCATAATCGTCATCATAATCATGAGCATAATCATCATCATAATCATTATAATAATCGTCATCATAATCATCATCATAATCGTCATCATAATCATGAGCATAATCATCATCATAATCATTATAATAATCGTCATCATAATCATCATCATAATCGTCATCACAATCATCATCGTAGTCATCATCATAATCATCATCATAATCATCACCATAATCAGCATCATAATCATCATCATAATCGTCATCATGGTCATCATCATAATCGTCATCATAATCATCATAATAGTCATCATAATCGTCATCATTATAGTCATCATAACCATCATCATAATCGTCATCATAATCATCATCATAATCATCATGATAATCGTCATCATGGTCATCATAATCATCATCATAGTCATCATCATAATAGTCATCATAATCGTCATCATTATAGTCATCATAATCATCATCATAATCATCATCATAATCATCATCATAATCATCATCATAATCATCATCATAATCATCATCATAATCATCATCATAATCATCATCATAATCATCATCATAATCATCATCATAATCATCATCATAATCATCATCATAATCGTCATCATAATCATCATCATAGTCATCATCATAATAGTCATCATAATCGTCATCATTATAGTCATCATTATAATCATCATAATCATCATCATAATCATCATCATAAATATCATCACAACCGTCATCATAAACCTCATCATAATAGGCATCACAATCGTCATCATTATAGTCATCATAATCATCATCATAATCGTCATCATAATCATGAGCATAATCATCATCATAATCATTATAATAATCGTCATGATAATCATCATCATAATCGTCATCACAATCATCATCGTAGTCATCATCATAATCATCATCATAATCATCACCATAATCATCATCATAATCATCATCATAATCGTCATCATGGTCATCATCATAATCGTCATCATTATAGTCATCATAATCATCATCATAATCGTTATCATAATCATCATCATAATCGTCATCATAATCATCATCATAGTCATCATCATAGTAGTCCTCATAATCCTCATAATAATCATCATCATAGTCTTCATCATACTCATCATCATAATCATCATCATAACCGTCATCATAATCAGCATCATAGCCATCATCATAATAGTCATCATAATCATCATCATAATCATCATCATAATCATCATCATAATCATCATCATAATCGTCATCATAATCATCATCATAATCATCATCATACTCATCATCATTATCATTATCACAATCATCATCATAATCATCATCATAATCATCATCATAATCATCATCATAACCGTCATCATAATTATCATCATAATCATTATCCTAATCGTCATCATAGTCATCATCATAATAGTCATCACAATCGTCATCATTATAGTCATCATAATCATCATCATAATCATCATCATAATCATCATCATAATAGTCATCATAATCGTCATCATTATAGTCATCATAATCATCATCATAATCATCCTCATAATCATCATCATATTCATCATCATAGTCATCATCATAATCATTATCATAATCATCATCATAACCGTCAACGTAATCAGCATCATAGTCATAGTCATAATAGTCATGATAATCATCATCATAATCATCATCATAATCGTCATCATAATTATTATCATAGTCATCATCATAATAGTCCTCATAATCGTAATAATAATCACCATCATAAACATCATCATAATGATCATCATAATCATCATCATAATGATAATCGTAATCATCATCATAATCATCATCATAATCATTAACATAATCATCATCATAATATTCATCATAATCATGATCACAATCATGAGCATAATCATCATCATAATCATCATCATAATCATCATCATCATCATAATCATTACCATAATCGTCATCATAGTCATCATCATGATAGTCATCATAATCGTCATCATTATAGTCATCATTATAGTCATCATAATCATCATCATAAACATCATCATAATCATCATCATAATCATCATTATAATCATCATCATAATCATCATCATAATATTCATCATAATAATCATCATAATCATTTTCATAATCGTCATCATAGTCATCATCATAATCGTCATCATACTCATCATCATAGTCATCATCATAATCATCATCATAATTATCAACATAATCATCAACATAATCATCATCATAATCATCATCATAATCATCATCATAATCATCATCATAATCATCGTCATAATAATCATCATAATTATCAACATAATCATCATCATAATCATCATCATAATCATCATCATCATCATAATCATTACCATAATCGTCATCATAGTCATCATCATAATAGTTCTCATAATCGTCATCATTATAGTCATCATAACCATCATCATAATCATCATCCTAATCATCATCATAATCATCATCATAATCATCATCATAATCATCATCATACTCATCATCATTATCATTATCATAATCATCATCATAATCATCATCATAATCGTCATCATAGTCATCATCACAATCGTCATCATAATCATCATGATAGTCATCATCATAATAGTCCTCATAATCCTCATAATAATCATCATCATAGACTTCATCATAATAATCATCATAACCGAAATCATAATCATCATCATAATCATCATCATAATAGTCATCACACTCGTCATCATTACAGTCATCATAATCATCATCATAATCATCATCACAATCATCATCATAATCATCATCATAACCGTCATCATAATCAGCATCATAATCATCATCATAGTCATTATCATAATAGTCCTCATAATCGTCATCATTACAGTCCTCATAATCATCATCATAATCATCATCATAATCATCATCGTAATCATCATCATAATCATCATCATAATATTCATCATAATTATCATCATAATCATTATCATAATCATTATCATAATCGTCATCATAGTCATCATCATAATCGTCATCATAATCATCATCATAATCATCGTCATAATCATCATCATAATCATCATCATAATCATCATCATACTCATCATCATAATCATCATCATAACCGTCATCATAATCAGCATCATAGCCATCATCATAATAGTCATCATAATCATCATCATAATCATCATCATAATCATCATCATAATCATCATCATAATCATCATCATAATCATCATCATAATCATCATCATAATCGTCATCATAATCATCATCATAATCATCATCATAAATATCATCACAACCGTCATCATAAACCTCATCATAATAGGCATCACAATCGTCATCATTATAGTCATCATAATCATCATCATAATCGTCATCATAATCATGAGCATAATCATCATCATAATCATTATAATAATCGTCATCATAATCATCATCATAATCGTCATCACAATCATCATCGTAGTCATCATCATCATCATCATCATAATCATCACCATAATCATCATCATAATCATCATCATAATCGTCATCATGGTCATCATCATAATCGTCATCATTATAGTCATCATAATCATCATCATAATCGTTATCATAATCATCATCATAATCGTCATCATAATCATCATCATAGTCATCATCATAGTAGTCCTCATAATCCTCATAATAATCATCATCATAGTCTTCATCATAATCATCATCATAACCGTCATCATAATCATCATCATAATAGTCATCATAATCGTCATCATTATAGTCATCATAACCATCATCATAATCATCATCATAATCATCATCATAATCATCATGATAATCGTCATCATGGTCATCATAATCATCATCATAGTCATCATCATAATAGTCATCATAATCGTCATCATTATAGTTATCATTATAGTCATTATAATCATCATCATAATCATCATCATAAATATCATCATAACCGTCATCATAAACCCTATCATAATAGGCATCACAATCGTCATCATTATAGTCATCATAATCATCATCATAATCATCATCATAATCATGAGCATAATCATCATCATAATCATTATAATAATCGTCATCATAATCATCATCATAATCGTCATCACAATCATCATCGTAGTCATCATCATAATCATCATCATAATCATCACCATAATCATCATCATAGTCATCATCATAATAGTCATCATAATCGTCATCATTATAGTCATCATAGTCATCATCATAATCATTATCACAATCGTCATGATAGTCATCTTAATCATTATCATAATCATCATAATAATCATCATCATAATCAACATCATAATAGTCATCATGGTCATCATCATAATCGTCATCATAATCATCATCATAATCATCATCATAATCGTCATCATAATCATTATAATAGTCATAATCATAGTCATCATCATATTAGTCCTCATAATCCTCATAATAATCATCATCATAACCGTCATCATAATCATCATCATAAAAGTCATCACAATCGTCATCATTATAGTCATCATAACCATCATCATAATCATCATCATAATCATCATCATAATCATCATCATAATCATCATCATAATTATCATCATAATCATAATCATAATCATCGTCATAATCATCATCATAATCATCATCATAATCATCATCATAATCATCATCATAATCATCATCATAATCATCATCATAATCGTCATCATGGTCATCATAATCATCATCATAGTCATCATCATAATAGTCATCATAATCGTCATCATTATAGTCATCATAACCATCATCATAATCATCATCATAATCATCATCATAATAGTCATCATAATAATCATCATAATCATTATCATAATCATCATCATAATCGTCATCATAGTCATCATCATAATCATCATCATAATCATGATAATAATCATCATCATAATTATCAACATAATAGTCATCATAATTATCATTATAATTCATCATCATAATCATGAGCATAATCGTCATCATAATCATTATAATAGTCATAATCATAGTCATCATCATAATAGTCCTCATAATCCTCATAATAATCATCATCATAGTCTTCATCATAATCATCATCATAACCGTCATCATAATCATCATCATAAAAGTCATCACAATCGTCATCATTATAGTCATCATAACCATCATCATAATCGTCGTCATAATCATCATCATAATCGTCATCACAATCATCATCGTAGTCATCATCATAATCATCATCATAATCATCACCATAATCATCATCATAATCATCACCATAATCATCATCATAATGATCATCGTAATCATCATCATAGTCATCATCATAATCATTATCATAATCATCATCATAATATGCATCATAATCATCATCATAGTCATGAGCATAATCATCATCATAATCATTATCACAATCGTCATCATAGTCATCATAATCATCATCATAATCGTTATCATAATCATCATCATAACCGTCATCATAATCAGTATCATAGTCATCATCATAATAGTCATCATAATCATCATCATAATAGTCCTCATAATCCTCATAATAATCATCATCATAGTCTTCATCATAATCATCATCATAATCGTCATCATAATCATCATCATAGTCATCATCATAATAGTCATCATTATAGTCATCATTATAGTCATCATAATCATCATCGTAATCATCATCATAATCATCATCATAATCGTCATCATAATCGTCATCATAGTCATCATCATAATAGTCATCATAATCGTCATCATTATAGTCATCATAACCATCATCATAATCATCATCATAATCATCATCATAATCATCATCATAATCATCATCATAATCATCATAATAATCATCATCATAATCATCATCATAATCATCATCATAATCAACATCATAATAGTCATCATGGTCATCATCATAATCGTCATCATAATCATCATCATAATCATCATCATCATCGTCATCATAATCATTATAATAGTCATCCTCATAGTCATCATCATAATAGTCCTCATAATCCTCATAATAATCATCATCATAGTCTTCATCATAATCATCATCATAATCGTTATCATAATCATCATCATAATCGTCATCCTAATCATCATCATAGTCATCATCATAGTAGTCCTCATAATCCTCATAATAATCATCATCATAGTCATCATCATAATAGTCATCATAATCGTCATCATAATCATGAGCATAATCATCATCATAATCATTATAATAATCGTCATCATAATCATCATCATAATCGTCATCATAATCATGAGCATAATCATCATCATAATCATTATAATAATCGTCATCATAATCATCATCATAATCGTCATCACAATCATCATCGTAGTCATCATCATAATCATCATCATAATCATCACCATAATCAGCATCATAATCATCATCATAATCGTCATCATGGTCATCATCATAATCGTCATCATAATCATCATAATAGTCATCATAATCGTCATCATTATAGTCATCATAACCATCATCATAATCGTCATCATAATCATCATCATAATCATCATGATAATCGTCATCATGGTCATCATAATCATCATCATAGTCATCATCATAATAGTCATCATAATCGTCATCATTATAGTCATCATAATCATCATCATAATCATCATCATAATCATCATCATAATCATCATCATAATCATCATCATAATCATCATCATAATCATCATCATAATCATCATCATAATCATCATCATAATCATCATCATAATCATCATCATAATCATCATCATAATCGTCATCATAATCATCATCATAGTCATCATCATAATAGTCATCATAATCGTCATCATTATAGTCATCATTATAATCATCATAATCATCATCATAATCATCATCATAAATATCATCACAACCGTCATCATAAACCTCATCATAATAGGCATCACAATCGTCATCATTATAGTCATCATAATCATCATCATAATCGTCATCATAATCATGAGCATAATCATCATCATAATCATTATAATAATCGTCATGATAATCATCATCATAATCGTCATCACAATCATCATCGTAGTCATCATCATAATCATCATCATAATCATCACCATAATCATCATCATAATCATCATCATAATCGTCATCATGGTCATCATCATAATCGTCATCATTATAGTCATCATAATCATCATCATAATCGTTATCATAATCATCATCATAATCGTCATCATAATCATCATCATAGTCATCATCATAGTAGTCCTCATAATCCTCATAATAATCATCATCATAGTCTTCATCATAATCATCATCATAACCGTCATCATAATCATCATCATAATAGTCATCACAATCGTCATCATTATAGTCATCATAATCATCATCATAATCAATATCATAATCATCATCATAATCGTCATCATAATCATCATCATAATCGTCATCATAATCATCATAATAGTCATCATAATCGTCATGATTATAGTCATCATAACCATCATCATAATCATCATCATAATCATCATCATAATCATCATGATAATCGTCATCATGGTCATCATAATCATCATCATAGTCATCATCATAATAGTCATCATAATCGTCATCATAATCATGAGCATAATCATCATCATAATCATTATAATAATCGTCATCATAATCATCATCATAATCGTCATCACAATCATCATCGTAGTCATCATCATAATCATCATCATAATCATCACCATAATCATCATCATAATCATCATCATAATCGTCATCATGGTCATCATCATAATCGTCATCATAATCATCATAATAGTCATCATAATCGTCATCATTATAGTCATCATAATCATCATCATAATCATCATCATAATCATCATCATAATCACCATCATTGTCATCATAATCGTCATCTTTATAGTCATCATAATCATCATCATAATCATCATCATAATCATCATCATATTCATCATCATAGTCATCATCATAATCATTATCATAATCATTATCATAACCGTCATCATAATCGTCATCATAATCATCATCATAGTCATCATCATAATAGTCATCATTATAGTCATCATCATAGTCATCATAATCATCATCGTAATCATCATCATAATCATCATCATAATCGTCATCATAATCGTCATCATAGTCATCATCATAATAGTCATCATAATCGTCATCATTATAGTCATCATAACCATCATCATAATCATCATCATAATCATCATCATAATCATCATCATAATCATCATCATAATCATCATCATAATCATCATAATAATCATCATCATAATCATCATCATAATCATCATAATAATCATCATCATAATCAACATCATAATAGTCATCATGGTCATCATCATAATCGTCATCATAATCATCATCATAATCATCATCATCATCGTTATCATAATCATTATAATAGTCATCCTCATAGTCATCATCATAATAGTCCTCATAATCCTCATAATAATCATCATCATAGTCTTCATCATAATCATCATCATAACCGTCATCATAATCATCATCATAAAAGTCATCACAATCGTCATCATTATAGTCATCATAACCATCATCATAATCATCATCATAAAAGTCATCACAATCGTCATCATTATAGTCATCATAACCATCATCATAATCATCATCATAATCATCATCATAATCATCATCATAATCATCATCATAATCATCATCATAATCATAATCATAATCATCGTCATAGTCATCATCATAATCATCATCATAATCATCATCATAATCATCATCATAATCATCATCATAATCATCATCATAATTATCATCATAATCATCATCATAATCATCATCATAATCATCATCATAATCATCATCATAATCATCATCATAATCATCATAATAATCATCATCATAATCAACATCATAATAGTCATCATGGTCATCATCATAATCGTCATCATAATCATCATCATAATCATCATCATCATCGTCATCATAATCATTATAATAGTCATCCTCATAGTCATCATCATAATAGTCCTCATAATCCTCATAATAATCATCATCATAGTCTTCATCATAATCATCATCATAATCGTTATCATAATCATCATCATAATCGTCATCCTAATCATCATCATAGTCATCATCATAGTAGTCCTCATAATCCTCATAATAATCATCATCATAGTCATCATCATAATAGTCATCATAATCGTCATCATTATAGTCATCATAATCATCATCATAATCATCATCATAATCGTCATCATAATCATCATCATAGTCATCATCATAATAGTCATCATAATCGTCATCATTATAGTCATCATTATAGTCATCATTATAGTCATCATAATCATCATCATAATCATCATCATAAATATCATCATAACCGTCATCATAAACCTCATCATAATAGGCATCACAATCGTCATCATTATAGTCATCATAATCATCATCATAATCGTCATCATAATCATGAGCATAATCATCATCATAATCATTATAATAATCGTCATCATAATCATCATCATAATCGTCATCACAATCATCATCGTAGTCATCATCATAATCATCATCATAATCATCACCATAATCATCATCATAATCATCATCATAATCGTCATCATGGTCATCATCATAATCGTCATCATAATCATCATAATAGTCATCATAATCGTCATCATTATAGTCATCATAATCATCATCATAATCGTTATCATAATCATCATCATAATCGTCATCATAATCATCGTCATAGTCATCATCATAGTAGTCCTCATAATCCTCATAATAATCATCATCATAGTCTTCATCATAATCATCATCATAACCGTCATCATAATCATCATCATAATAGTCATCACAATCGTCATCATTATAGTCATCATAATCATCATCATAATCAATATCATAATCATCATCATAATCGTCATCATAATCATTATAACAGTCATCATCATATTAGTCCTGATAATCGTCATCATAATCGTCATCATAATCATCATAATAGTCATCATAATCGTCATCATTATAGTCATCATAACCATCATCATAATCATCATCATAATCATCATCATAATCATCATCATAATCATCATGATAATCGTCATCATGGTCATCATAATCATCATCATAGTCATCATCATAATAGTCATCATAATCGTCATCATTATAGTCATCATAATCATCATCATAATCATCATCATAATCATCATCATAATCATCATCATAATCATCATCATAATCATCATCATAATCATCATCATAATCATCATCATAATCATCATCATAATCATCATCATAATCGTCATCATAATCATCATCATAGTCATCATCATAATAGTCATCATAATCGTCATCATTATAGTCATCATTATAGTCATCATAATCATCATCATAATCATCATCATAATCATCATCATAATCATCATCATAATCATCATCATAATCGTCATCATAATCATCATCATAATCATCATCATAATCATCATCATAATAGTCATCATAATCGTCATCATTATAGTCATCATAATCATCATCATAATCGTTATCATAATCATCATCATAATCGTCATCATAATCATCATCATAGTCATCATCATAGTAGTCCTCATAATCCTCATAATAATCATCATCATAGTCTTCATCATAATCATCATCATAACCGTCATCATAATCATCATCATAATAGTCATCACAATCGTCATCATTATAGTCATCATAACCATCATCATAATCATCATCATAATCATCATCATAATCATCATCATAATCATCATCATAATCATCATCATAATCATAATCATAATCATCGTCATAATCATCATCATAATCTTCATCATAATCATCATCATAATCATCATCATAATCATCATCATAATCATCATCATAATCGTCATCATGGTCATAATAATCATCATCAGAATCATCATCATAATCATCACCATAATCATCATCATAATCATCATCATAATCATCATCATAATCGTCATCATAATCATTATCATAGTCATCATCATAATAGTCCTGATAATCGTCATCATAATCATCAGAATAGTCATCATAATCGTCATCATTATAGTCATCATAACCATCATCATAATCATCATCATAATCATCATCATAATCATCATAATAGTCATCATAATCGTCATCATTATAGTCATCATAATCATCATCATAATCATCATCATAATCATCATCATAATCACCATCATTGTCATCATAATCGTCATCTTTATAGTCATCATAATCATCATCATAATCATCATCATAATCATCATCATATTCATCATCATAGTCATCATCATAATCATTATCATAATCATTATCATAACCGTCATCATAATCGTCATCATAATCATCATCATAGTCATCATCATAATAGTCATCATTATAGTCATCATCATAGTCATCATAATCATCATCGTAATCATCATCATAATCATCATCATAATCGTCATCATAATCGTCATCATAGTCATCATCATAATAGTCATCATAATCGTCATCATTATAGTCATCATAACCATCATCATAATCATCATCATAATCATCATCATAATCATCATCATAATCATCATCATAATCATCATCATAATCATCATAATAATCATCATCATAATCATCATCATAATCATCATAATAATCATCATCATAATCAACATCATAATAGTCATCATGGTCATCATCATAATCGTCATCATAATCATCATCATAATCATCATCATCATCGTTATCATAATCATTATAATAGTCATCCTCATAGTCATCATCATAATAGTCCTCATAATCCTCATAATAATCATCATCATAGTCTTCATCATAATCATCATCATAACCGTCATCATAATCATCATCATAAAAGTCATCACAATCGTCATCATTATAGTCATCATAACCATCATCATAATCATCATCATAAAAGTCATCACAATCGTCATCATTATAGTCATCATAACCATCATCATAATCATCATCATAATCATCATCATAATCATCATCATAATCATCATCATAATCATCATCATAATCATAATCATAATCATCGTCATAGTCATCATCATAATCATCATCATAATCATCATCATAATCATCATCATAATCATCATCATAATCATCATCATAATTATCATCATAATCATCATCATAATCATCATCATAATCATCATCATAATCATCATCATAATCATCATCATAATCATCATAATAATCATCATCATAATCAACATCATAATAGTCATCATGGTCATCATCATAATCGTCATCATAATCATCATCATAATCATCATCATCATCGTCATCATAATCATTATAATAGTCATCCTCATAGTCATCATCATAATAGTCCTCATAATCCTCATAATAATCATCATCATAGTCTTCATCATAATCATCATCATAATCGTTATCATAATCATCATCATAATCGTCATCCTAATCATCATCATAGTCATCATCATAGTAGTCCTCATAATCCTCATAATAATCATCATCATAGTCATCATCATAATAGTCATCATAATCGTCATCATTATAGTCATCATAATCATCATCATAATCATCATCATAATCGTCATCATAATCATCATCATAGTCATCATCATAATAGTCATCATAATCGTCATCATTATAGTCATCATTATAGTCATCATTATAGTCATCATAATCATCATCATAATCATCATCATAAATATCATCATAACCGTCATCATAAACCTCATCATAATAGGCATCACAATCGTCATCATTATAGTCATCATAATCATCATCATAATCGTCATCATAATCATGAGCATAATCATCATCATAATCATTATAATAATCGTCATCATAATCATCATCATAATCGTCATCACAATCATCATCGTAGTCATCATCATAATCATCATCATAATCATCACCATAATCATCATCATAATCATCATCATAATCGTCATCATGGTCATCATCATAATCGTCATCATAATCATCATAATAGTCATCATAATCGTCATCATTATAGTCATCATAATCATCATCATAATCGTTATCATAATCATCATCATAATCGTCATCATAATCATCGTCATAGTCATCATCATAGTAGTCCTCATAATCCTCATAATAATCATCACCATAATCATCATCATAATCATCACCATAATCATCATCATAATGATCATCGTAATCATCATCATAGTCATCATCATAATCATTATCATAATCATCATCATAATATGCATCATAATCATCATCATAGTCATGAGCATAATCATCATCATAATCATTATCACAATCGTCATCATAGTCATCATAATCATCATCATAATCGTTATCATAATCATCATCATAACCGTCATCATAATCAGTATCATAGTCATCATCATAATAGTCATCATAATCATCATCATAATAGTCCTCATAATCCTCATAATAATCATCATCATAGTCTTCATCATAATCATCATCATAATCGTCATCATAATCATCATCATAGTCATCATCATAATAGTCATCATTATAGTCATCATTATAGTCATCATTATAGTCATCATAATCATCATCGTAATCATCATCATAATCATCATCATAATCGTCATCATAATCGTCATCATAGTCATCATCATAATAGTCATCATAATCGTCATCATTATAGTCATCATAACCATCATCATAATCATCATCATAATCATCATCATAATCATCATCATAATCATCATCATAATCATCATAATAATCATCATCATAATCATCATCATAATCATCATCATAATCAACATCATAATAGTCATCATGGTCATCATCATAATCGTCATCATAATCATCATCATAATCATCATCATCATCGTCATCATAATCATTATAATAGTCATCCTCATAGTCATCATCATAATAGTCCTCATAATCCTCATAATAATCATCATCATAGTCTTCATCATAATCATCATCATAATCGTTATCATAATCATCATCATAATCGTCATCCTAATCATCATCATAGTCATCATCATAGTAGTCCTCATAATCCTCATAATAATCATCATCATAGTCATCATCATAATAGTCATCATAATCGTCATCATAATCATGAGCATAATCATCATCATAATCATTATAATAATCGTCATCATAATCATCATCATAATCGTCATCATAATCATGAGCATAATCATCATCATAATCATTATAATAATCGTCATCATAATCATCAACATAATCGTCATCACAATCATCATCGTAGTCATCATCATAATCATCATCATAATCATCACCATAATCAGCATCATAATCATCATCATAATCGTCATCATGGTCATCATCATAATCGTCATCATAATCATCATAATAGTCATCATAATCGTCATCATTATAGTCATCATAATCATCATCATAATCGTTATCATAATCATCATCATAATCGTCATCATAATCATCATCATAGTCATCATCATAGTAGTCCTCATAATCCTCATAATAATCATCATCATAGTCTTCATCATAATCATCATCATAACCGTCATCATAATCATCATCATAATAGTCATCACAATCGTCATCATTATAGTCATCATAATCATCATCATAATCAATATCATAATCATCATCATAATCGTCATCATAATCATTATAACAGTCATCATCATATTAGTCCTGATAATCGTCATCATAATCGTCATCATAATCATCATAATAGTCATCATAATCGTCATCATTATAGTCATCATAACCATCATCATAATCATCATCATAATCATCATCATAATCATCATGATAATCGTCATCATGGTCATCATAATCATCATCATAGTCATCATCATAATAGTCATCATAATCGTCATCATTATAGTCATCATAATCATCATCATAATCATCATCATAATCATCATCATAATCATCATCATAATCATCATCATAATCATCATCATAATCATCATCATAATCATCATCATAATCATCATCATAATCATCATCATAATCATCATCATAATCATCATCATAATCGTCATCATAATCATCATCATAGTCATCATCATAATAGTCATCATAATCGTCATCATTATAGTCATCATTATAATCATCATAATCATCATCATAATCATCATCATAAATATCATCACAACCGTCATCATAAACCTCATCATAATAGGCATCACAATCGTCATCATTATAGTCATCATAATCATCATCATAATCGTCATCATAATCATGAGCATAATCATCATCATAATCATTATAATAATCGTCATGATAATCATCATCATAATCGTCATCACAATCATCATCGTAGTCATCATCATAATCATCATCATAATCATCACCATAATCATCATCATAATCATCATCATAATCGTCATCATGGTCATCATCATAATCGTCATCATTATAGTCATCATAATCATCATCATAATCGTTATCATAATCATCATCATAATCGTCATCATAATCATCATCATAGTCATCATCATAGTAGTCCTCATAATCCTCATAATAATCATCATCATAGTCTTCATCATAATCATCATCATAACCGTCATCATAATCATCATCATAATAGTCATCACAATCGTCATCATTATAGTCATCATAATCATCATCATAATCAATATCATAATCATCATCATAATCGTCATCATAATCATCATCATAATCGTCATCATAATCATCATAATAGTCATCATAATCGTCATGATTATAGTCATCATAACCATCATCATAATCATCATCATAATCATCATCATAATCATCATGATAATCGTCATCATGGTCATCATAATCATCATCATAGTCATCATCATAATAGTCATCATAATCGTCATCATAATCATGAGCATAATCATCATCATAATCATTATAATAATCGTCATCATAATCATCATCATAATCGTCATCACAATCATCATCGTAGTCATCATCATAATCATCATCATAATCATCACCATAATCATCATCATAATCATCATCATAATCGTCATCATGGTCATCATCATAATCGTCATCATAATCATCATAATAGTCATCATAATCGTCATCATTATAGTCATCATAATCATCATCATAATCATCATCATAATCATTATCGTAATCACCATCATTGTCATCATAATCGTCATCTTTATAGTCATCATAATCATCATCATAATCATCATCATAATCATCATCATATTCATCATCATAGTCATCATCATAATCATTATCATAATCATTATCATAACCGTCATCATAATCGTCATCATAATCATCATCATAGTCATCATCATAATAGTCATCATTATAGTCATCATCATAGTCATCATAATCATCATCGTAATCATCATCATAATCATCATCATAATCGTCATCATAATCGTCTTAGTCATCATCATAATAGTCATCATAATCGTCATCATTATAGTCATCATAACCATCATCATAATCATCATCATAATCATCATCATAATCATCATCATAATCATCATCATAATCATCATCATAATCATCATAATAATCATCATCATAATCAACATCATAATAGTCATCATGGTCATCATCATAATCGTCATCATAATCATCATCATAATCATCATCATCATCGTCATCATAATCATTATAATAGTCATCCTCATAGTCATCATCATAATAGTCCTCATAATCCTCATAATAATCATCATCATAGTCTTCATCATAATCATCATCATAATCGTTATCATAATCATCATCATAATCGTCATCCTAATCATCATCATAGTCATCATCATAGTAGTCCTCATAATCCTCATAATAATCATCATCATAGTCATCATCATAATAGTCATCATAATCGTCATCATTATAGTCATCATAATCATCATCATAATCATCATCATAATCGTCATCATAATCATCATCATAGTCATCATCATAATAGTCATCATAATCGTCATCATTATAGTCATCATTATAGTCATCATTATAGTCATCATAATCATCATCATAATCATCATCATAAATATCATCATAACCGTCATCATAAACCTCATCATAATAGGCATCACAATCGTCATCATTATAGTCATCATAATCATCATCATAATCGTCATCATAATCATGAGCATAATCATCATCATAATCATTATAATAATCGTCATCATAATCATCATCATAATCGTCATCACAATCATCATCGTAGTCATCATCATAATCATCATCATAATCATCACCATAATCATCATCATAATCATCATCATAATCGTCATCATGGTCATCATCATAATCGTCATCATAATCATCATAATAGTCATCATAATCGTCATCATTATAGTCATCATAATCATCATCATAATCGTTATCATAATCATCATCATAATCGTCATCATAATCATCGTCATAGTCATCATCATAGTAGTCCTCATAATCCTCATAATAATCATCATCATAGTCTTCATCATAATCATCATCATAACCGTCATCATAATCATCATCATAATAGTCATCACAATCGTCATCATTATAGTCATCATAATCATCATCATAATCAATATCATAATCATCATCATAATCGTCATCATAATCATTATAACAGTCATCATCATATTAGTCCTGATAATCGTCATCATAATCGTCATCATAATCATCATAATAGTCATCATAATCGTCATCATTATAGTCATCATAACCATCATCATAATCATCATCATAATCATCATCATAATCATCATCATAATCATCATGATAATCGTCATCATGGTCATCATAATCATCATCATAGTCATCATCATAATAGTCATCATAATCGTCATCATTATAGTCATCATAATCATCATCATAATCATCATCATAATCATCATCATAATCATCATCATAATCATCATCATAATCATCATCATAATCATCATCATAATCATCATCATAATCATCATCATAATCATCATCATAATCGTCATCATAATCATCATCATAGTCATCATCATAATAGTCATCATAATCGTCATCATTATAGTCATCATTATAGTCATCATAATCATCATCATAATCATCATCATAATCATCATCATAATCATCATCATAATCATCATCATAATCATCATCATAATCATCATCATAATCATCATCATAATCATCATCATAATAGTCATCATTATCGTCATCATTATAGTCATCATAATCATCATCATAATCGTTATCATAATCATCATCATAATCGTCATCATAATCATCATCATAGTCATCATCATAGTAGTCCTCATAATCCTCATAATAATCATCATCATAGTCTTCATCATAATCATCATCATAACCGTCATCATAATCATCATCATAATAGTCATCACAATCGTCATCATTATAGTCATCATAACCATCATCATAATCATCATCATAATCATCATCATAATCATCATCATAATCATCATCATAATCATCATCATAATCATAATCATAATCATCGTCATAATCATCATCATAATCTTCATCATAATCATCATCATAATCATCATCATAATCATCATCATAATCATCATCATAATCGTCATCATGGTCATAATAATCATCATCAGAATCATCATCATAATCATCACCATAATCATCATCATAATCATCATCATAATCATCATCATAATCGTCATCATAATCATTATCATAGTCATCATCATAATAGTCCTGATAATCGTCATCATAATCATCATAATAGTCATCATAATCGTCATCATTATAGTCATCATAACCATCATCATAATCATCATCATAATCATCATCATAATCATCATCATAATCATCATCATAATCATCATCATAATCATCATCATAATCATCATCATAATCATCATCATAATCGTCATCATGGTCATCATCATAATCATCATCATAATTATCATCATAATCATCATCATAATCATCATCATAATCATCATCATAATCATCATCATAATCATCATCATAATCATCATCATAATATTCAACATAATCATCATCGTAATTATGAGCATAATCATCATCATAGTCATCATCATAATCGTCATCATAATCATCATCATAGTCATCATCATAATAGTCATCATAATCGTCATCATTATAGTCATCATTATAGTCATCATAATCATCATCATAATCATCATCATAAATATCATCATAACCGTCATCATAAACCTCATCATAATAGGCATCACAATCGTCATCATTATAGTCATCATAATCATCATCACAATCGTCATCATAATCATCATCATAATGATCATCGTAATCATCATCATAATCATCATCATAATCATTATCATAATCGTCATCATAATCATCATCATAATCGTCATCACAATCATCATCGTAGTCATCACCATAATCATCATCATAATCATCATCATAATCATCATCATAATCGTCGTCATGGTCATCATAATCATCATCATAGTCATCATCATAATAGTCATCAAAATCATCATCATAATCATCATCATAATCGTCATCATGTCATCATCATAATCATCATAATAGTCATCATAATCGTCATCATTATAGTCATCATAATCATCATCATAATCGTTATCATAATCATCATCATAATCGTCATCATAATCATCATCATAGTCATCATCATAATAGTCATCACAATCGTCATCATTATAGTCATCATAATCATCATCATAATCGTCATCATAATCATGAGCATAATCATCATCATAATCATTATAATAATCGTCATCATAATCATCATCATAATCGTCATCACAATCATCATCGTAGTCATCATCATAATCATCATCATAATCATCACCATAATCATCATCATAATCATCATCATAATCGTCATCATGGTCATCATCATAATCGTCATCATTATAGTCATCATAATCATCATCATAATCGTTATCATAATCATGAGCATAATCATCATCATAATCATTATAATAATCGTCATCATAATCATCATCATAATCGTCATCACAATCATCATCGTAGTCATCATCATAATCATCATCATAATCATTACCATAATCATCATCATAGTCATCATCATAATAGTCATCATAATCGTCATCATTATAGTCATCATAGTCATCATCATAATCATTATCACAATCGTCATGATAGTCATCTTAATCATCATCATAATCATCATAATAATCATCATCATAATCAACATCATAATAGTCGTCATGGTCATCATCATAATCGTCATCATAATCATCATCATAATCATCATCATAATCGTCATCATAATCATTATAATAGTCATAATCATAGTCATCATCATAATAGTCCTCATAATCCTCATAATAATCATCATCATAGTCTTCATCATAATCATCATCATAACCGTCATCATAATCATCATCATAAAAGTCATCACAATCGTCATCATTATAGTCATCATAACCATCATCATAATCATCATCATAATCATCATCATAATCATCATCATAATCATCATCATAATTATCATCATAATCATAATCATAATCATAATCATCGTCATAATCATCATCATAATCATCATCATAATCATCATCATAGTCATGAGCATAATCATCATCATAATCATTATCATAATCATCATAATAATCATCATCATAATCAACATCATAATAGTCATCATGGTCATCATCATAATCGTCATCATAATCATCATCATAATCATCATCATCATCGTCATCATAATCATTATAATAGTCATCCTCATAGTCATCATCATAATAGTCCTCATAATCCTCATAATAATCATCATCATAGTCTTCATCATAATCATCATCATAATTGTTATCATAATCATCATCATAATCGTCATCCTAATCATCATCATAGTCATCATCATAGTAGTCCTCATAATCCTCATAATAATCATCATCATAGTCATCATCATAATAGTCATCATAATCGTCATCATTATAGTCATCATAATCATCATCATAATCATCATCATAATCGTCATCATAATCATCATCTAGTCATCATCATAATAGTCATCATAATCGTCATCATTATAGTCATCATTATAGTCATCATTATAGTCATCATAATAATCATCATAATCATCATCATAAATATCATCATAACCGTCATCATAAACCTCATCATAATAGGCATCACAATCGTCATCATTATAGTCATCATAATCATCATCATAATCGTCATCATAATCATGAGCATAATCATCATCATAATCATTATAATAATCGTCATCATAATCATCATCATAATCGTCATCACAATCATCATCGTAGTCATCATCATAATCATCATCATAATCATCATCATAATCATCATCATAATCATCATCATAATCATCATCATAATCATCATCATAATCATCATCATAATCATCATCATAATCATCATCATAATCATCATAATAATCATCATCATAATCAACATCATAATAGTCATCATGGTCATCATCATAATCGTCATCATAATCATCATCATAATCATCATCATCATCGTCATCATAATCATTATAATAGTCATCCTCATAGTCATCATCATAATAGTCCTCATAATCCTCATAATAATCATCATCATAGTCTTCATCATAATCATCATCATAATCGTTATTATAATCATCATCATAATCGTCATCCTAATCATCATCATAGTCATCATCATAGTAGTCCTCATAGTCCTCATAATAATCATCATCATAGTCATCATCATAATAGTCATCATAATCGTCATCATTATAGTCATCATAATCATCATCATAATCATCATCATAATCGTCATCATAATCATGAGCATAATCATCATCATAATCATTATAATAATCGTCATCATAATCATCATCATAATCGTCATCACAATCATCATCGTAGTCATCATCATAATCATCATCATAATCATCACCATAATCATCATCATAATCATCATCATAATCGTCATCATGGTCATCATCATAATCGTCATCATAATCATCGTCATAGTCATCATCATAGTAGTCCTCATAATCCTCATAATAATCATCATCATAGTCTTCATCATAATCATCATCATAACCGTCATCATAATCATCATCATAAAAGTCATCACAATCGTCATCATTATAGTCATCATAACCATCATCATAATCATCATCATAATCATCATCATAATCATCATCATAATCATCATCATAATTATCATCATAATCATAATCATAATCATAATCATCGTCATAATCATCATCATAATCATCATCATAATCATCATCATAGTCATGAGCATAATCATCATCACAATCATTATCACAATCGTCATCATAGTCATCATAATCATCATCATAATCGTTATCATAATCATCATCATAACCGTCATCATAATCAGTATCATAGTCATCATCATAATAGTCATCATAATCATCATCATAATAGTCCTCATAATCCTCATAATAATCATCATCATGGTCTTCATCATAATCATCATCATAATCATCATCATAATCATCATAATAATCATCATCATAATCAACATCATAATAGTCATCATGGTCATCATCATAATCGTCATCATAATCATCATCATAATCATCATCATCATCGTCATCATAATCATTATAATAGTCATCCTCATAGTCATCATCATAATAGTCCTCATAATCCTCATAATAATCATCATCATAGTCTTCATCATAATCATCATCATAATTGTTATCATAATCATCATCATAATCGTCATCCTAATCATCATCATAGTCATCATCATAGTAGTCCTCATAATCCTCATAATAATCATCATCATAGTCATCATCATAATAGTCATCATAATCGTCATCATTATAGTCATCATAATCATCATCATAATCATCATCATAATCGTCATCATAATCATCATCTAGTCATCATCATAATAGTCATCATAATCGTCATCATTATAGTCATCATTATAGTCATCATTATAGTCATCATAATAATCATCATAATCATCATCATAAATATCATCATAACCGTCATCATAAACCTCATCATAATAGGCATCACAATCGTCATCATTATAGTCATCATAATCATCATCATAATCGTCATCATAATCATGAGCATAATCATCATCATAATCATTATAATAATCGTCATCATAATCATCATCATAATCGTCATCACAATCATCATCGTAGTCATCATCATAATCATCATCATAATCATCATCATAATCATCATCATAATCATCATCATAATCATCATCATAATCATCATCATAATCATCATCATAATCATCATCATAATCATCATCATAATCATCATAATAATCATCATCATAATCAACATCATAATAGTCATCATGGTCATCATCATAATCGTCATCATAATCATCATCATAATCATCATCATCATCGTCATCATAATCATTATAATAGTCATCCTCATAGTCATCATCATAATAGTCCTCATAATCCTCATAATAATCATCATCATAGTCTTCATCATAATCATCATCATAATCGTTATTATAATCATCATCATAATCGTCATCCTAATCATCATCATAGTCATCATCATAGTAGTCCTCATAGTCCTCATAATAATCATCATCATAGTCATCATCATAATAGTCAGCATAATCGTCATCATTATAGTCATCATAATCATCATCATAATCATCATCATAATCGTCATCATAATCATGAGCATAATCATCATCATAATCATTATAATAATCGTCATCATAATCATCATCATAATCGTCATCACAATCATCATCGTAGTCATCATCATAATCATCATCATAATCATCACCATAATCATCATCATAATCATCATCATAATCGTCATCATGGTCATCATCATAATCGTCATCATAATCATCATAATAGTCATCATAATCGTCATCATTATAGTCATCATAACCATCATCATAATCATCATCATAATCATCATCATAATAGTCATCATAATAATCATCATAATCATTATCATAATCATCATCATAATCGTCATCATAGTCATCATCATAATCATCATCATAATCATTATAATAATCATCATCATAATTATCAACATAATAGTCATCATAATTATCATTATAATTCATCATCATAATCATGAGCATAATCGTCATCATAATCATGAGCATAATCATCATCATAATCATTATAATAATCGTCGTCATAATCATCATCATAATCGTCATCACAATCATCATCGTAGTCATCATCATAATCATCATCATAATCATCACCATAATCATCATCATAATCATCACCATAATCATCATCATAATGATCATCGTAATCATCATCATAGTCATCATCATAATCATTATCATAATCATCATAATAGTCATCATAATCGTCATCATTATAGTCATCATAACCATCATCATAATCATCATCATAATCATCATCATAATCATCATCATAATCATCATCATAATCATAATCATAATCATCGTCATAATCATCATCATAATCATCATCATAATCATCATCATAATCATCATGATAATCATCATCATAATCATCATCATAATCATAATAATCATCATCATAGTCATCATCATAATAGTCATCATAATCGTCATCATTATAGTCATCATAACCATCATCATAATCATCATCATAATCATCATCATAATCATCATCATAATCATCATCATAATCATCATAATAATCATCATCATAATCAACATCATAATAGTCATCATGGTCATCATCATAATCGTCATCATTATCATCATCATAATCATCATCATCATCGTCATCATAATCATTATAATAGTCATCCTCATAGTCATCATCATAATAGTCCTCATAATCCTCATAATAATCATCATCATAGTCTTCATCATAATCATCATCATAACCGTCATCATAATCATCATCATAAAAGTCATCACAATCGTCATCATTATAGTCATCATAACCATCATCATAATCATCATCATAAAAGTCATCACAATCGTCATCATTATAGTCATCATAACCATCATCATAATCATCATCATAATCGTCATCATTATAGTCATCATAAACATCATCATAATCATCATCATAATCATCATCATAATCATCATCATAATCATCATCATAATCATAATCATAATCATCGTCATAGTCATCATCATAATCATCATCATAATCATCATCATAATCATCATCATAATCATCATCATAATCATCATCATAATTATCATCATAATCATCATCATAATCATCATCATAATCATCATCATAATCATCATCATAATCATCATCATAATCATCATCATAATCATCATCATAATATTCAACATAATCATCATCGTAATTATGAGCATAATCATCATCATAGTCATCATCATAATCGTCATCATAATCATCATCATAGTCATCATCATAATAGTCATCATAATCGTCATCATAACCGTCATCATAAACCTCATCATAATAGGCATCACAATCGTCATCATTATAGTCATCATAATCATCATCACAATCGTCATCATAATCATCATCATAATGATCATCGTAATCATCATCATAATCATCATCATAATCATTATCATAATCGTCATCATAATCATCATCATAATCGTCATCACAATCATCATCGTAGTCATCACCATAATCATCATCATAATCATCATCATAATCATCATCATAATCGTCGTCATGGTCATCATAATCATCATCATAGTCATGATCATAATAGTCATCAAAATCATCATCATAATCATCATCATAATCGTCATCATGTCATCATCATAATCATCATAATAGTCATCATAATCGTCATCATTATAGTCATCATAATCATCATCATAATCGTTATCATAATCATCATCATAATCGTCATCATAATCATCATCATAGTCATCATCATAATAGTCATCACAATCGTCATCATTATAGTCATCATAATCATCATCATAATCAACATCATAATCATCATCATAATCGTCATCATAATCATCATAATAGTCATCATAATCGTCATCATTATAGTCATCATAACCATCATCATAATCATCATCATAATCATCATCATAATCATCATCATAATCATCATCATAATCGTCATCATAATCATCATCATAGTCATCATCATAATAGTCATCATAATCGTCATCATTATGGTCATCATTATAGTCATCATAATCATCATCATAATCATCATCATAAATATCATCATAACCGTCATCATAAACCTCATCATAATAGGCATCACAATCGTCATCATTATAGTCATCATAATCATCATCATAATCGTCATCATAATCATGAGCATAATCATCATCATAATCATCATCATAATCATCATCATAATCATCATCATAATTATCATCATAATCATAATCATAATCATCGTCATAATCATCATCATAATCATCATCATAATCATCATCATAATCATCATCATAATCATCATCATAATCGTCATCATGGTCATCATAATCATCATCATAGTCATCATCATAATAGTCATCATAATAGTCATCATTATAGTCATCATAACCATCATCATAATCATCATCATAATCATCATCATAATAGTCATCATAATAATCATCATAATCATTATCATAATCATCATCATAATCGTCATCATAGTCATCATCATAATCATCATCATAATCATGATAATAATCATCATCATAATTATCAACATAATAGTCATCATAATTATCATTATAATTCATCATCATAATCATGAGCATAATCGTCATCATAATCATGAGCATAATCATCATCATAATCATTATAATAATCGTCGTCATAATCATCATCATAATCGTCATCACAATCATCATCGTAGTCATCATCATAATCATCATCATAATCATCACCATAATCATCATCATAATCATCACCATAATCATCATCATAATGATCATCGTAATCATCATCATAGTCATCATCATAATCATTATCATAATCATCATCATAATATGCATCATAATCATCATCATAGTCATGAGCATAATCATCATCATAATCATGATCACAATCGTCATCATAGTCATCATAATCATCATCATAATCGTTATCATAATCATCATCGTAATCATCATCATAATCATCATCGTAATCGTCATCATAATCGTCATCATAGTCATCATCATAATCATCATCATAATCATCATAATAATCATCATCATAATCATCATCATAATCATTATAATAATCGTCATCATAATCATCATCATAATCGTCATCACAATCATCATCGTAGTCATCATCATAATCATCATCATAATCATCACCATAATCATCATCATAATCATCATCATAATCGTCATCATGGTCATCATCATAATCGTCATCATAATCATCATAATAGTCATCATAATCGTCATCATTATAGTCATCATAATCATCATCATAATCGTTATCATAATCATCATCATAATCGTCATCATAATCATCGTCATAGTCATCATCATAGTAGTCCTCATAATCCTCATAATAATCATCATCATAGTCTTCATCATAATCATCATCATAACCGTCATCATAATCATCATCATAATAGTCATCGCAATCGTCATCATTATAGTCATCATAATCATCATCATAATCAATATCATAATCATCATCATAATCGTCATCATAATCATTATAACAGTCATCATCATATTAGTCCTGATAATCGTCATCATAATCGTCATCATAATCATCATAATAGTCATCATAATCGTCATCATTATAGTCATCATAACCATCATCATAATCATCATCATAATCATCATCATAATCATCATGATAATCGTCATCATGGTCATCATAATCATCATCATAGTCATCATCATAATAGTCATCCTAATCGTCATCATTATAGTCATCATAATCATCATCATAATCATCATCATAATCATCATCATAATCATCATCATAATCATCATCATAATCATCATCATAATCATCATCATAATCATCATCATAATCGTCATCATAATCGTCATCATAATCATCATCATAGTCATCATCATAATAGTCATCATAATCGTCATCATTATAGTCATCATTATAGTCATCATAATCATCATCATAATCATCATCATAATCATCATCATAATCATCATCATAATCATCATCATAATCATCATCATAATCATCATCATAATCATCATCATAATCATCATCATAATAGTCATCATAATCGTCATCATTATAGTCATCATAATCATCATCATAATCGTTATCATAATCATCATCATAATCGTCATCATAATCATCATCATAGTCATCATCATAGTAGTCCTCATAATCCTCATAATAATCATCATCATAGTCTTCATCATAATCATCATCATAACCGTCATCATAATCATCATCATAATAGTCATCACAATCGTCATCATTATAGTCATCATAACCATCATCATAATCATCATCATAATCATCATCATAATCATCATCATAATCATCATCATAATCATCATCATAATCATAATCATAATCATCGTCATAATCATCATCATAATCATCATCATAATCATCATCATAATCATCATCATAATCATCATCATAATCATCATCATAATCGTCATCAGAATCATCATCATAATCATCATCATAATCATCATCATAATCATCATCATAATCATCATCATAATCGTCATCATAATCATTATCATAGTCATCATCATAATAGTCCTGATAATCGTCATCATAATCATCATAATAGTCATCATAATCGTCATCATTATAGTCATCATAACCATCATCATAATCATCATCATAATCATGATAATAATCATCATCATAATTATCAACATAATAGTCATCATAATTATCATTATAATTCATCATCATAATCATGAGCATAATCGTCATCATAATCATGAGCATAATCGTCTTCATAATCATGAGCATAATCATCATCATAATCATTATAATAATCGTCGTCATAATCATCATCATAATCGTCATCACAATCATCATCGTAGTCATCATCATAATCATCATCATAATCATCACCATAATCATCATCATAATCATCACCATAATCATCATCATAATGATCATCGTAATCATCATCATAGTCATCATCATAATCATTATCATAATCATCATAATAGTCATCATAATCGTCATCATTATAGTCACCATAACCATCATCATAATCATCATCATAATCATCATCATAATCATCATCATAATCATCATCATAATCATAATCATAATCATCGTCATAATCATCATCATAATCATCATCATAATCATCATCATAATCATCATGATAATCATCATCATAATCATCATCATAATCATCATAATCATCATCATAATCAACATCATAATAGTCATCATGGTCATCATCATAATCGTCATCATAATCATCATCATAATCATCATCATCATCGTCATCATAATCATTATAATAGTCATCCTCATAGTCATCATCATAATAGTCCTCATAATCCTCATAATAATCATCATCATAGTCTTCATCATAATCATCATCATAACCGTCATCATAATCATCATCATAAAAGTCATCACAATCGTCATCATTATAGTCATCATAACCATCATCATAATCATCATCATAAAAGTCATCACAATCGTCATCATTATAGTCATCATAACCATCATCATAATCATCATCATAATCGTCATCATTATAGTCATCATAACCATCATCATAATCATCATCATAATCATCATCATAATCATCATCATAATCATCATCATAATCATCATCATAATCATAATCATAATCATCGCCATAGTCATCATCATAATCATCATCATAATCATCATCATAATCATCATCATAATCATCATCATAATCATCATCATAATTATCATCATAATCATCATCATAATCATCATCATAATCATCATCATAATCATCATCATAATCATCAACATAATCATCATCATAATCATCATCATAATATTCAACATAATCATCATCGTAATTATGAGCATAATCATCATCATAGTCATCATCATAATCGTCATCATAATCATCATCATAGTCATCATCATAATAGTCATCATAATTGTCATCATAACCGTCATCATAAACCTCATCATAATAGGCATCACAATCGTCATCATTATAGTCATCATAATCATCATCACAATCGTCATCATAATCATCATCATAATGATCATCGTAATCATCATCATAATCATGATCATAATCATTATCATAATCGTCATCATAATCATCATCATAATCGTCATCACAATCATCATCGTAGTCATCACCATAATCATCATCATAATCATCATCATAATCATCATCATAATCGTCGTCATGGTCATCATAATCATCATCATAGTCATCATCATAATAGTCATCAAAATCATCATCACAATCGTCATCATAATCATCATCATAATGATCATCGTAATCATCATCATAATCATCATCAAAATCATCATCATAATCGTCATCATAATCATGAGCATAATCATCATCATAATCATTATAATAATCGTCATCATAATCATCATCATAATCGTCATCACAATCATCATCGTAGTCATCATCATAATCATCATCATAATCATCACCATAATCATCATCATAATCATCATCATAATCGTCATCATGGTCATCATCATAATCGTCATCATAATCATCATAATAGTCATCATAATCGTCATCATTATAGTCATCATAATCATCATCATAATCGTCATAATAATCATGAGCATAATCATCATCATAATCATTATAATAATCGTCATCATAATCATCATCATAATCGTCATCACAATCATCATCGTAGTCATCATCATAATCATCATCATAATCATCACCATAATCATCATCATAATCATCATCATAATCGTCATCATGGTCATCATCATAATCGTCATCATAATCATTATAATAGTCATCATAATCATCATCATAATCATCATCATAATCGTCATCATAATCATTATAATAGTCATAATCATAGTCATCATCATAATAGTCCTCATAATCCTCATAATAATCATCATCATTATAGTCATCATAACCATCATCATAATCATCATCATAATCATCATCATAATCATCATCATAATCATCATCATAATTATCATCATAATCATAATCATAATCATCGTCATAATCATCATCATAATCATCATCATAATCATCATCATAATCGTCATCATAATCATTATAATAGTCATAATCATAGTCATCATCATAATAGTCCTCATAATCCTCATAATAATCATCATCATAGTCTTCATAATAATCATCATCATAACCGTCATCATAATCATCATCATAATCATCATCATAATCATCATCATAATCATCATCATAATCGTCATCATGGTCATCATAATCATCATCATAGTCATCATCATAATAGTCATCATAATCGTCATCATTATAGTCATCATAACCATCATCATAATCATCATCATAATCATCATCATAATAGTCATCATAATAATCATCATAATCATTATCATAATCATCATCATAATCGTCATCATAGTCATCATCATAATCATCATCATAATCATGATAATAATCATCATCATAATTATCAACATAATAGTCATCATAATTATCATTATAATTCATCATCATAATCATGAGCATAATCGTCATCATAATCATGAGCATAATCATCATCATAATCATTATAATAATCGTCGTCATAATCATCATCATAATCGTCATCACAATCATCATCGTAGTCATCATCATAATCATCATCATAATCATCACCATAATCATCATCATAATCATCACCATAATCATCATCATAATGATCATCGTAATCATCATCATAGTCATCATCATAATCATTATCATAATCATCATCATAATATGCATCATAATCATCATCATAGTCATGAGCATAATCATCATCATAATCATTATCACAATCGTCATCATAGTCATCATATTCATCATCATAATCGTTATCATAATCATCATCATAACCGTCATCATAATCAGTATCATAGTCATCATCATAATAGTCATCATAATCATCATCATAATAGTCCTCATAATCCTCATAATAATCATCATCATAGTCTTCATCATAATCATCATCATAATCGTCATCATAATCATCATCATAGTCATCATCATAATAGTCATCATAATCGTCATCATTATAGTCATCATAATCATCATCATAATCATCATCATAATCGTCATCATAATCATCATCATAGTCATCATCATAATAGTCATCATAATCGTCATCATTATAGTCATCATTATAGTCATCATAATCATCATCATAATCATCATCATAAATATCATCATAACCGTCATCATAAACCTCATCATAATAGGCATCACAATCGTCATCATTATAGTCATCATTATAGTCATCATAATCATCATCATAATCATCATCATAAATATCATCATAACCGTCATCATAAACCTCATCATAATAGGCATCACAATCGTCATCATTATAGTCATCATAATCATCATCATAATCATCATCATAATCGTCATCATAATCATCATCATAGTCATCATCATAATAGTCATCATAATCGTCATCATTATAGTCATCATAATCATCATCATAATCATCATCATAATCGTCATCATAATCATCATCATAGTCATCATCATAATAGTCATCATAATCGTCATCATTATAGTCATCATTATAGTCATCATAATCATCATCATAATCATCATCATAAATATCATCATAACCGTCATCATAAACCTCATCATAATAGGCATCACAATCGTCATCATTATAGTCATCATAATCATCATCATAATCGTCATCATAATCATGAGCATAATCATCATCATAATCATTATAATAATCATCATCATAATCATCATCATAATCATCACCATAATCATCATCATAATCATCATCATAATCGTCATCATGGTCATCATCATAATCGTCATCATAATCATCATAATAGTCATCATAATCGTCATCATTATAGTCATCATAATCATCATCATAATCGTTATCATAATCATCATCATAATCGTCATCATAATCATCATCATAGTCATCATCATAGTAGTCCTCATAATCCTCATAATAATCATCATCATAGTCTTCATCATAATCATCATCATAACCGTCATCATAATCATCATCATAATAGTCATCACAATCGTCATCATTATAGTCATCATAATCATCATCATAATCAATATCATAATCATCATCATAATCGTCATCATAATCATTATAACAGTCATCATCATATTAGTCCTGATAATCGTCATCATAATCGTCATCATAATCATCATAATAGTCATCATAATCGTCATCATTATAGTCATCATAACCATCATCATAATCATCATCATAATCATCATCATAATCATCATGATAATCGTCATCATGGTCATCATAATCATCATCATAGTCATCATCATAATAGTCATCCTAATCGTCATCATAATCATCATCATAATCATCATCATAATCATCATCATAATCATCACCATAATCATCATCATAATCATCATCATAATCATCATCATAATCATCATCATAATCATCATCATAATCGTCATCATAATCGTCATCATAATCATCATCATAGTCATCATCATAATCGTCATCATAATCATTATCATAGTCATCATCATAATAGTCCTGATAATCGTCATCATAATCATCATAATAGTCATCATAATCGTCATCATAATCATCATCATAATCATCATCATAATAGTTATCATAATAATCATCATAATCATTATCATAATCATCATCATAATCGTCATCATAGTCATCATCATAATCATCATCATAATCATGATAATAATCATCATCATAATTATCAACATAATAGTCATCATAATTATCATTATAATTCATCATCATAATCATGAGCATAATCGTCATCATAATCATGAGCATAATCATCATCATAATCATTATAATAATCGTCGTCATAATCATCATCATAATCGTCATCACAATCATCATCGTAGTCATCATCATAATCATCATCATAATCATCACCATAATCATCATCATAATCATCACCATAATCATCATCATAATGATCATCGTAATCATCATCATAGTCATCATCATAATCATTATCATAATCATCATAATAGTCATCATAATCGTCATCATTATAGTCATCATAACCATCATCATAATCATCATCATAATCATCATCATAATCATCATCATAATCATCATCATAATCATCATCATAATCGTCATCATAGTCATCATCATAATAGTCATCATAATAGTCATCATAATCATTATCATAATCATCATCATAATCGTCATCATAGTCATCATCATAATCATCATCATAATCATCATCATGATCATTATCATAATCGTCATCATAATCATTATCATAGTCATCATCATAATAGTCCTGATAATCGTCATCATAATCATCATAATAGTCATCATAATCGTCATCATTATAGTCATCATAACCATCATCATAATCATCATCATAATCATCATCATAATCATCATCATAATAGTCATCATAATAATCATCATAATCATTATCATAATCATCATCATAATCGTCATCATAGTCATCATCATAATAGTCATCATAATAGTCATCATAATCATTATCATAATCATCATCATAATCGTCATCATAGTCATCATCATAATCATCATCATAATCATGATAATAATCATCATCATAATTATCAACATAATAGTCATCATTATTATCATTATAATTCATCATCATAATCATGAGCATAATCGTCATCATAATCATGAGCATAATCATCATCGTAGTCATCATCATAATCATCATCATAATCATCACCATAATCATCATCATAATCATCACCATAATCATCATCATAATGATCATCGTAATCATCATCATAGTCATCATCATAATCATTATCATAATCATCATCATAATATGCATCATAATCATCATCATAGTCATGAGCATAATCATCATCATAATCATTATCACAATCGTCATCATAGTCATCATAATCATCATCATAATCGTTATCATAATCATCATCATAACCGTCATCAGAATCAGTATCATAGTCATCATCATAATAGTCATCATAATCGTCATCATAATAGTCCTCATAATCCTCATAATAATCATCATCATAGTCTTCACCATAATCATCATCATAATCATCATCATAATCATCATCATAATAGTCATCATAATAATCATCATAATCATTATCATAATCATCATCATAATCGTCATCATAGTCATCATCATAATAGTCATCATAATAATCATCATAATCATTATCATAATCATCATCATAATCGTCATCATAGTCATCATCATAATAGTCATCATAATAGTCATCATAATCATTATCATAATCATCATCACAATCGTCATCATAGTCATCATAATCATCATCACAATCATGATAATAATCATCATCATAATTATCAACATAATAGTCATCATAATTATCATTATAATTCATCATCATAATCATCATCATAATCATCATCATAATCATTATCATAATCATTATCACAATCGTCATCATAGTCATCATAATCATCATCATAATCATCATCATAATCATCATCATAATCATCATCATAATCATCATCATAATCATCATCATAACCGTCATCATAATCATCATCATAGTCATCATCATCATCGTCATCATAATCGTCATCATAATCATCATAATAGTCATCATAATCGTCATCATTATGGTCATCATAATTATCATCATAATCATCATAATAATCATCATCATAATCAACATCATAATAGTCATCATTGTCATCATCATAATCATCATCATAATCGTCATCATAATCGTCATCATAGTCATCATCATAATAGTCATCATAATCGTCATCATTATAGTCATCATAACCATCATCATAATCATCATCATAATCATCATCATAATCATCATCATAATCATCATCATAATCATCATAATAATCATCATCATAATCAACATCATAATAGTCATCATGGTCATCATCATAATCGTCATCATAATCATCATCATAATCATCATCATCATCGTCATCATAATCATTATAATAGTCATCCTCATAGTCATCATCATAATAGTCCTCATAATCCTCATAATAATCATCATCATAGTCTTCATCATAATCATCATCATAACCGTCATCATAATCATCATCATAAAAGTCATCACAATCGTCATCATTATAGTCATCATAACCATCATCATAATCATCATCATAAAAGTCATCACAATCGTCATCATTATAGTCATCATAACCATCATCATAATCATCATCATAATCATCATCATAATCATCATCATAATCATCATCATAATCATAATCATAATCATCGTCATAATCATCATCATAATCATCATCATAATCATCATCATAATCATCATCATAATCATCATCATAATCATCATCATAATTATCATCATACTCATCATCATAATCATCATCATAATCGTCATCATAATCATCATCATAGTCATCATCATAATAGTCCTCATAATCCTCATAATAATCATCATCATAGTCTTCATCATAATCATCATCATAATCGTCATCATAATCATCATCATAGTCATCATCATAATAGTCATCATTATAGTCATCATTATAGTCATCATAATCATCATCATAATCATCATCATAATTATCATCACAACCGTCATCATAATTATCATCACAACCGTCATCATAATCATCATCATAATAGTCATCACAATCGTCATCATTATAGTCATCATAATCATCATCATAATCATCATCGTAATCATCATCATAATCGTCATCATAATCATTATAATAGTCATCGTCATATTATTCCTGATAATCGTCATCATAATCGTCATCATAATCATCATAATAGTCATCATAATGGTCATCATTATAGTCATCATAACCATCATCATAATCATCATCATAATCATCATCATAATCATCATCATAATCATCATCATAATCATCATCATAATCATAATCATAATCATCGTCATAATCATCATCATAATCATCATCATAATCATCATCATAACCGTCATCATAATCAGCATCATAGTCATCATCATAATAGTCATCATAATCATCATCATAGTCATCATCATAATAGTCATCATAATCGTCATCATTATAGTCATCATAATCATTATCACAATCATCATCATAGTCATGAGCATAATCATCATCATAATCATTATCATAATCATCATCATAATCATCATCATAATCATCATCATAACCGTCATCATAATCAGCATCATAGTCATCATCATAATAGTCATCATAATCATCATCATAGTCATCATCATAATAGTCATCATAATCGTCATCATTATAGTCATCATAATCATTATCACAATCATCATCATAGTCATGAGCATAATCATCATCATAATCATTATCACAATCGTCATCATAGTCATCATAATCATCATCATAATCATTATCATAATCATCATCATAACCGTCATCATAATCAGTATCATAGTCATCATCATAATAGTCATCATAATCATCATCATAATCATCAACATAATCGTCATCATAATAGTCATCATAATAGTCCTCATAATCGTCATCATTATAGTCATCATAATTATCATCATAATCATCATAATAATCATCATCATAATCAACATCATAATAGTCATCATTGTCATCATCATAATCATCATCATAATCGTCATCATAATCGTCATCATAGTCATCATCATAATAGTCATCATAATCGTCATCATTATAGTCCTCATAATCCTCATAATAATCATCATCATAGTCTTCATCATAATCATCATCATAATCATCATCATAATCATCATCATAATAGTCATCATAATAATCATCATAATCATTATCATAATCATCATCATAATCGTCATCATAGTCATCATCATAATAGTCATCAGAATAATCATCATAATCATTATCATAATCATCATCATAATCGTCATCATAGTCATCATCATAATCATCATCACAATCATGATAATAATCTGCATCATAATTATCAACATAATAGTCATCATAATTATCATTATAATTCATCATCATAATCATCATCATAATCATTATCATAATCATTATCACAATCGTCATCATAGTCATCATAATCATCATCATAATCATCATCATAATCATCATCATAATCATCATCATAATCATCATCATAATCATCATCATAATCATCATCATAATCATCATCATAACCGTCATCATAATCATCATCATAGTCATCATCATCATCGTCATCATAATCGTCATCATAATCATCATAATAGTCATCATAATCGTCATCATTATAGTCATCATAATTATCATCATAATCATCATAATAATCATCATCATAATCAACATCATAATAGTCATCATTGTCATCATCATAATCATCATCATAATCGTCATCATAATCGTCATCATAGTCATCATCATAATCATCATCATAATAGTCATCATAATCGTCATCATTATAGTCATCATAACCATCATCATAATCATCATCATAATCATCATCATAATCATCATCATAATCATCATAATAATCATCATCATAATCAACATCATAATAGTCATCATGGTCATCATCATAATCGTCATCATAATCATCATCATAATCATCATCATCATCGTCATCATAATCATTATAATAGTCATCCTCATAGTCATCATCATAATAGTCCTCATAATCCTCATAATAATCATCATCATAGTCTTCATCATAATCATCATCATAACCGTCATCATAATCATCATCATAAAAGTCATCACAATCGTCATCATTATAGTCATCATAACCATCATCATAATCATCATCATAAAAGTCATCACAATCGTCATCATTATAGTCATCATAATCATCATCATAATCATCATCATAATCATCATCATAATTATCATCATACTCATCATCATAATCATCATCATAATCGTCATCATAATCATCATCATAGTCATCATCATAATAGTCCTCATAATCCTCATAATAATCATCATCATAGTCTTCATCATAATCATCATCATAATCGTCATCATAATCATCATCATAGTCATCATCATAATAGTCATCATTATAGTCATCATTATAGTCATCATAATCATCATCACAACCGTCATCATAATTATCATCACAACCGTCATCATAATCATCATCATAATAGTCATCACAATCGTCATCATTATAGTCATCATAATCATCATCATAATCATCATCGTAATCATCATCATAATCGTCATCATAATCATTATAATAGTCATCGTCATATTATTCCTGATAATCGTCATCATAATCGTCATCATAATCATCATAATAGTCATCATAATGGTCATCATTATAGTCATCATAACCATCATCATAATCATCATCATAATCATCATCATAATCATCATCATAATCATCATCATAATCATCATCATAATCATAATCATAATCATCGTCATAATCATCATCATAATCATCATCATAATCACCATCATAACCGTCATCATAATCAGCATCATAGTCATCATCATAATAGTCATCATAATCATCATCATAGTCATCATCATAATAGTCATCATAATCGTCATCATTATAGTCATCATAATCATTATCATAATCATCATCATAACCGTCATCATGATCAGTATCATAGTCATCATCATAATAGTCATCATAATCATCATCATAATCATCAACATAATCGTCATCATAATAGTCATCATAATAGTCCTCATAATCGTCATCATTATAGTCATCATAATTATCATCATAATCATCATAATAATCATCATCATAATCAACATCATAATAGTCATCATTGTCATCATCATAATCATCATCATAATCGTCATCATAATCGTCATCATAGTCATCATCATAATAGTCATCATAATCGTCATCATAATCATCATCATAATCATCATCATAATCATCATCATAATCATCATCATAATCATCATCATAATCATCATCATAATCATCATCATAACCGTCATCATAATCAGCATCATAGTCATCATCATAATAGTCATCATAATCATCATCATAATCATCATCATAATCATCATCATAATCGTCATCATGGTCATCATAATCATCATCAGAATCATCATCATAATCATCATCATAATCATCATCATAATCATCATCATAATCGACATCATAATCATTATCATAGTCATCATCATAATAGTCCTGATAATCGTCATCATAACCATCATAATAGTCATCATAATCGTCATCATTATCATCATAATAGTCATCATAATCGTCATCATTATAGTCATCATAACCATCATCATAATCATCATCATAATCATCATCATAATCATCATCATAATAGTCATCATAATAATCATCATAATCATTATCATAATCATCATCATAATCGTCATCATAGTCATCATCATAATAGTCATCATAATAGTCATCATAATCATTATCATAATCATCATCATAATCGTCATCATAGTCATCATCATAATCATCATCATAATCATGATAATAATCATCATCATAATTATCAACATAATAGTCATCATAATTATCATTATAATTCATCATCATAATCATGAGCATAATCGTCATCATAATCATGAGCATAATCATCATCGTAGTCATCATCATAATCATCATCATAATCATCACCATAATCATCATCATAATCATCACCATAATCATCATCATAATGATCATCGTAATCATCATCATAGTCATCATCATAATCATTATCATAATCATCATCATAATATGCATCATAATCATCATCATAGTCATGAGCATAATCATCATCATAATCATTATCACAATCGTCATCATAGTCATCATAATCATCATCATAATCGTCAACATAGTCATCACCATAATAGTCATCATAATAATCATCATAATCATTATCATAATCATCATCATAATCGTCATCATAGTCATTATCATAATCATCATCACAATCATGATAATAATCATCATCATAATTATCAACATAATAGTCATCATAATTATCATTATAATTCATCATCATAATCATCATCATAATCATTATCATAATCATCATCATAATATGCATCATAATCATCATCATAGTCATGAGCATAATCATCATTATAATCATTATCACAATCGTCATCATAGTCATCATAATCATCATCATAATATTCATCATAATTATCATCATAATCATTATAATAGTCATCGTCATATTATTCCTGATAATCGTCATCATAATCGTCATCATAATCATCATAATAGTCATCATAATCATCATCATAGTCATCATCATAATAGTCATCATAATCGTCATCATTATAGTCATCATAATCATTATCATAATCATCATCATAGTCATGAGCATAATCATCATCATAATCATTATCACAATCGTCATCATAGTCATCATAATCATCATCATAATCATTATCATAATCATCATCATAACCGTCATCATAATCAGTATCATAGTCATCATCATAATAGTCATCATAATCATCATCATAATCATCAACATAATCGTCATCATAATAGTCATCATAATAGTCCTCATAATCGTCATCATTATAGTCATCATAATTATCATCATAATCATCATAATAATCATCATCATAATCAACATCATAATAGTCATCATTGTCATCATCATAATCATCATCATAATCGTCATCATAATCGTCATCATAGTCATCATCATAATAGTCATCATAATCGTCATCATTATAGTCATCATAATCATCATCATAATCATCATCGTAATCATCATCATAATCGTCATCATAATCATTATAATAGTCATCGTCATATTATTCCTGATAATCGTCATCATAATCGTCATCATAATCATCATAATAGTCATCATAATCGTCATCATTATAGTCATCATAACCATCATCATAATCATCATCATAATCATCATCATAATCATCATCATAATCATCATCATAATCATAATCATAATCATCGTCATAATCATCATCATAATCATCATCATAATCATCATCATAACCGTCATCATAATCAGCATCATAGTCATCATCATAATAGTCATCATAATCATCATCATAGTCATCATCATAATAGTCATCATAATCGTCATCATTATAGTCATCATAATCATTATCATAATCATCACCATCATCATAATATTCATCATAATCATCATCATAATCATCATCATAACCGTCATCATAATCATCATCATAAAAGTCATCACAATCGTCATCATTATAGTCATCATAACCATCATCATAATCATCATCATAAAAGTCATCACAATCGTCATCATTATAGTCATCATAATCATCATCATAATCATCATCATAATCATCATCATAATTATCATCATACTCATCATCATAATCATCATCATAATCGTCATCATAATCATCATCATAGTCATCATCATAATAGTCCTCATAATCCTCATAATAATCATCATCATAGTCTTCATCATAATCATCATCATAATCGTCATCATAATCATCATCATAGTCATCATCATAATAGTCATCATTATAGTCATCATTATAGTCATCATAATCATCATCACAACCGTCATCATAATTATCATCACAACCGTCATCATAATCATCATCATAATAGTCATCACAATCGTCATCATTATAGTCATCATAATCATCATCATAATCATCATCGTAATCATCATCATAATCGTCATCATAATCATTATAATAGTCATCGTCATATTATTCCTGATAATCGTCATCATAATCGTCATCATAATCATCATAATAGTCATCATAATGGTCATCATTATAGTCATCATAACCATCATCATAATCATCATCATAATCATCATCATAATCATCATCATAATCATCATCATAATCATCATCATAATCATAATCATAATCATCGTCATAATCATCATCATAATCATCATCATAATCACCATCATAACCGTCATCATAATCAGCATCATAGTCATCATCATAATAGTCATCATAATCATCATCATAGTCATCATCATAATAGTCATCATAATCGTCATCATTATAGTCATCATAATCATTATCATAATCATCATCATAACCGTCATCATGATCAGTATCATAGTCATCATCATAATAGTCATCATAATCATCATCATAATCATCAACATAATCGTCATCATAATAGTCATCATAATAGTCCTCATAATCGTCATCATTATAGTCATCATAATTATCATCATAATCATCATAATAATCATCATCATAATCAACATCATAATAGTCATCATTGTCATCATCATAATCATCATCATAATCGTCATCATAATCGTCATCATAGTCATCATCATAATAGTCATCATAATCGTCATCATAATCATCATCATAATCATCATCATAATCATCATCATAATCATCATCATAATCATCATCATAATCATCATCATAATCATCATCATAACCGTCATCATAATCAGCATCATAGTCATCATCATAATAGTCATCATAATCATCATCATAATCATCATCATAATCATCATCATAATCGTCATCATGGTCATCATAATCATCATCAGAATCATCATCATAATCATCATCATAATCATCATCATAATCATCATCATAATCGACATCATAATCATTATCATAGTCATCATCATAATAGTCCTGATAATCGTCATCATAACCATCATAATAGTCATCATAATCGTCATCATTATCATCATAATAGTCATCATAATCGTCATCATTATAGTCATCATAACCATCATCATAATCATCATCATAATCATCATCATAATCATCATCATAATAGTCATCATAATAATCATCATAATCATTATCATAATCATCATCATAATCGTCATCATAGTCATCATCATAATAGTCATCATAATAGTCATCATAATCATTATCATAATCATCATCATAATCGTCATCATAGTCATCATCATAATCATCATCATAATCATGATAATAATCATCATCATAATTATCAACATAATAGTCATCATAATTATCATTATAATTCATCATCATAATCATGAGCATAATCGTCATCATAATCATGAGCATAATCATCATCGTAGTCATCATCATAATCATCATCATAATCATCACCATAATCATCATCATAATCATCACCATAATCATCATCATAATGATCATCGTAATCATCATCATAGTCATCATCATAATCATTATCATAATCATCATCATAATATGCATCATAATCATCATCATAGTCATGAGCATAATCATCATCATAATCATTATCACAATCGTCATCATAGTCATCATAATCATCATCATAATCGTCAACATAGTCATCACCATAATAGTCATCATAATAATCATCATAATCATTATCATAATCATCATCATAATCGTCATCATAGTCATTATCATAATCATCATCACAATCATGATAATAATCATCATCATAATTATCAACATAATAGTCATCATAATTATCATTATAATTCATCATCATAATCATCATCATAATCATTATCATAATCATCATCATAATATGCATCATAATCATCATCATAGTCATGAGCATAATCATCATTATAATCATTATCACAATCGTCATCATAGTCATCATAATCATCATCATAATATTCATCATAATTATCATCATAATCATTATAATAGTCATCGTCATATTATTCCTGATAATCGTCATCATAATCGTCATCATAATCATCATAATAGTCATCATAATCATCATCATAGTCATCATCATAATAGTCATCATAATCGTCATCATTATAGTCATCATAATCATTATCATAATCATCATCATAGTCATGAGCATAATCATCATCATAATCATTATCACAATCGTCATCATAGTCATCATAATCATCATCATAATCATTATCATAATCATCATCATAACCGTCATCATAATCAGTATCATAGTCATCATCATAATAGTCATCATAATCATCATCATAATCATCAACATAATCGTCATCATAATAGTCATCATAATAGTCCTCATAATCGTCATCATTATAGTCATCATAATTATCATCATAATCATCATAATAATCATCATCATAATCAACATCATAATAGTCATCATTGTCATCATCATAATCATCATCATAATCGTCATCATAATCGTCATCATAGTCATCATCATAATAGTCATCATAATCGTCATCATTATAGTCATCATAATCATCATCATAATCATCATCGTAATCATCATCATAATCGTCATCATAATCATTATAATAGTCATCGTCATATTATTCCTGATAATCGTCATCATAATCGTCATCATAATCATCATAATAGTCATCATAATCGTCATCATTATAGTCATCATAACCATCATCATAATCATCATCATAATCATCATCATAATCATCATCATAATCATCATCATAATCATAATCATAATCATCGTCATAATCATCATCATAATCATCATCATAATCATCATCATAACCGTCATCATAATCAGCATCATAGTCATCATCATAATAGTCATCATAATCATCATCATAGTCATCATCATAATAGTCATCATAATCGTCATCATTATAGTCATCATAATCATTATCATAATCATCACCATCATCATAATATTCATCATAATCATCATCATAATCATCATCATAACCGTCATCCTAATCAGCATCATAATCAACATCATAATAGTCATCATGGTCATCATCATAATCGTCATCATAATCATCATCATAATCATCATCATAATCATTATCACAATCGTCATCATAGTCATCATAATCATCATCATAGTCATTATCATAATCATCATCATAACCGTCATCATAATCAGTACCATAGTCATCATCATAATAGTCATCATAATCATCATCATAATCATCATCTTAATCATCATCATAATCATCATAATAATCATCATCATAATCAACATCATAATAGTCATCATGGTCATCATCATAATCGTCATCATAATCATCATCATAATCACCATCATAATCGTCATCATAATCATTATAATAGTCATCATCATAGTCATCATCATAATAGTCCTCATAATCCTCATAATAATCATCATCATTGTCTTCATCATAATCATCATCATAACCGTCATCATAATCATCATCATAAAAGTCATCACAATCGTCATCATTATAGTCATCATAACCATCATCATAATCATCATCATAATCGTCATCATAATCATTATAATAGTGATCATCATAGTCATCATCATAATAGTCCTCATAATCCTCATAATAATCATCATCATTGTCTTCATCATAATCGTCATCATATTCGTCATCATAATCATCATCATAATCATCATCATAATCGTCATCATAATCATTATAATACTCATCATCATAGTCATCATCATAATAGTCATCATAATAATCATCATAATCATTATCATAATCATCATCATAATCGTCATCATAGTCATCATCATAATCATCATCATAATAGTCATCATGGTCATCATCATAATCGTCATCATAATCATCATCATAATCATCATTATAATTCATCATCATAATCATGAGCATAATCGTCATCATAATCATCATCATAATCATCATCATAATCATCATCATAATTATCAACATAATAGTCATCATCATAATCAACATCATAATAGTCATCATGGTCATCATCATAATCGTCATCATAATCATCATCATAATCATCATCATCATCGTCATCATAATCATTATAATAGTCATCATAATCGTCATCATTATAGTCATCATAATCATCATCATAATCGTCATCATAGTCATCATCATAATAGTCATCATAATCGGCATCATTATAGGCATCATAATCATCATCATAATCATCATCATAATCATAATCATACTCATCATCATAATCATCATCATAATCATCATCATAATCACCATCATAATCACTATCATAATCATCATCATAATCGTCATCATAATCATCATCATAGTCATCATCATAATAGTCCTCATAATCCTCATAATAATCATCATCATAGTCTTCATCATAATCATCATCATAATCGTCATCATAATCATCATCATAGTCATCATCATAATAGTCATCATTATAGTCATCATTATAGTCATCATAATCATCATAATCATCATCATAATTATCATCACAACCGTCATCATAATCATCATCATAATAGGCATCACAATCGTCATCATTATAGTCATCATAATCATCATCATAATCATCATCGTAATCATCATCATAATCGTCATCATAATCATTATAATAGTCATCGTCATATTATTCCTGATAATCGTCATAATAATCGTCATCATAATCATCATAATAGTCATCATAATCGTCATCATTATAGTCATCATAACCATCATCATAATCATCATCATAATCATCATCATAATCATCATCATAATCATAATCATAATCATCGTCATAATCATCATCATAATCGTCATCATAGTCATCATCATAATCATCATCATAATCATGAAAATAATCATCATCATAATTATCAACATAATAGTCATCATAATTATCATTATAATTCATCATCATAATCATGAGCATAATCGTCATCATAATCATGAGCATAATCATTATCATAATCATCATCATAATAGTCCTGATAATCGTCATCATAATCATCATAATAGTCATCATAATCATCATCATAGTCATGAGCATAATCATCATCATAATCATTATCACAATCGTCATCATAGTCATCATAATCATCATCATAATCATTATCATAATCATCATCATAACCGTCATCATAATCAGTATCATAGTCATCATCATAATAGTCATCATAATCATCATCATAATAGTCCTCATAATCCTCATAATAATCATCGTCATAGTCTTCATCATAATCATCATCATAATCATCATCATAATCATCATCATAATCATAATCATAATCATCGTCATAATCATCATCATAATCATCATCATAATCATCATCATAATCATCATCATAATCATCATCATAATCATCATCATAATCATCATCATAATCATCATCATAACCGTCATCATAATCAGCATCATAGTCATCATCATAATAGTCATCATAATCATCATCAGAATCATCATCATAATCATCATCATAATCATCATCATAATCATCATCATAATCGTCATCATAATCATTATCATAGTCATCATCATAATAGTCCTGATAATCGTCATCATAATCATCATAATAGTCATCATAATCGTCATCATAATCATCATAATAGTCATCATAATCGTCATCATTATAGTCATCATAACCATCATCATAATCATCATCATAATCATCATCATAATCATCATCATAATAGTCATCATAATAATCATCATAATCATTATCATAATCATCATCATAATCGTCATCATAGTCATCATCATAATAGTCATCATAATAGTCATCATAATCATTATCATAATCATCATCATAATCGTCATCATAGTCATCATCATAATCATCATCATAATCATGATAATAATCTTCATCATAATTATCAACATAATAGTCAACATAATTATCATTATAATTCATCATCATAATCATGAGCATAATCGTCATCATAATCATGAGCATAATCATCATCGTAGTCATCATCATAATCATCATCATAATCATCACCATAATCATCATCATAATCATCACCATAATCATCATCATAATGATCATCGTAATCATCATCATAGTCATCATCATAATCATTATCATAATCATCATCATAATATGCATCATAATCATCATCATAGTCATGAGCATAATCATCATCATAATCATTATCACAATCGTCATCATAGTCATCATAATCATCATCATAATCATTATCATAATCATCATCATAACCGTCATCATAATCAGTATCATAGTCATCATCATAATAGTCATCATAATCATCATCATAATCATCAACATAATCGTCATCATAATAGTCATCATAATAGTCATCATAATTATCATCATAATCATCATAATAATCATCATCATAATCAACATCATAATAGTCATCATTGTCATCATCATAATCATCATCATAGTCATCATCATAATCATTATCATAATCATCATCATAATATGCATCATAATCATCATCATAGTCATGAGCATAATCATCATCATAATCATTATCACAATCGTCATCATAGTCATCATAATCATCATCATAATCATTATCATAATCATCATCATAACCGTCATCATAATCAGTATCATAGTCATCATCATAATAGTCATCATAATCATCATCATAATCATCAACATAATCGTCATCATAATAGTCATCATAATAGTCATCATAATTATCATCATAATCATCATAATAATCATCATCATAATCAACATCATAATAGTCATCATTGTCATCATCATAATCATCATCATAATCGTCATCATAATCGTCATCATAGTCATAATCATAATAGTCATCATAATCGTCATCATTATAGTCATCATAATCATCATCATAATCATCATCGTAATCATCATCATAATCGTCATCATAATCATTATAATAGTCATCGTCATATTATTCCTGATAATCGTCATCATAATCGTCATCATAATCATCATAATAGTCATCATAATCGTCATCATTATAGTCATCATAACCATCATCATAATCATCATCATAATCATCATCATAATCATCATCATAATCATCATCATAATCATAATCATAATCATCGTCATAATCATCATCATAATCATCATCGTAATCATCATCATAACCGTCATCATAATCAGCATCATAGTCATCATCATAATAGTCATCATAATCATCATCATAGTCATCATCATAATAGTCATCATAATCGTCATCATTATAGTCATCATAATCATTATCATAATCATCACCATCATCATAATATTCATCATAATCATCATCATAATCATCATCATAACCGTCATCCTAATCAGCATCATAATCAACATCATAATAGTCATCATGGTCATCATCATAATCGTCATCATAATCATCATCATAATCATCATCATAATCATTATCACAATCGTCATCATAGTCATCATAATCATCATCATAGTCATTATCATAATCATCATCATAACCGTCATCATAAGCAGTATCATAGTCACCATCATAATAGTCATCATAATCATCATCATAATCATCATCATAATCATCATAATAATCATCATCATAATCAACATCATAATAGTCATCATGGTCATCATCATAATCGTCATCATAATCATCATCATAATCACCATCATAATCGTCATCATAATCATTATAATAGTCATCATCATAGTCATCATCATAATAGTCCTCATAATCCTCATAATAATCATCATCATTGTCTTCATCATAATCATCATCATAACCGTCATCATAATCATCATCATAAAAGTCATCACAATCGTCATCATTATAGTCATCATAACCATCATCATAATCATCATCATAATCGTCATCATAATCATTATAATAGTGATCATCATAGTCATCATCATAATAGTCCTCATAATCCTCATAATAATCATCATCATTGTCTTCATCATAATCGTCATCATATTCGTCATCATAATCATCATCATAATCATCATCATAATCGTCATCATAATGATTATAATAGTCATCATCATAGTCATCATCATAATAGTCATCATAATAATCATCATAATCATTATCATAATCATCATCATAATCGTCATCATAGTCATCATCATAATCATCATCATAATAGTCATCATGGTCATCATCATAATCGTCATCATAATCATCATCATAATCATCATTATAATTCATCATCATAATCATGAGCATAATCGTCATCATAATCATCATCATAATCATCATCATAATCATCATCATAATTATCAACATAATAGTCATCATAATTATCATTATAATTCATCATCATAATCATGAGTATAATCGTCATCATAATCATGAGCATAATCATCATCATAATCATCATCATAATCGTCATCATAATCGTCATCATAGTCATCATCATAATAGTCATCATAATCGTCATCGTTATAGTCATCATAACCATCATCATAATCATCATCATAATCATCATCATAATCATCATCATAATCATCATCATAATCATCATAATAATCATCATCATAATCAACATCATAATAGTCATCATGGTCATCATCATAATCGTCATCATAATCATCATCATAATCATCATCATCATCGTCATCATAATCATTATAATAGTCATCATAATCGTCATCATTATAGTCATCATAATCATCATCATAATCGTCATCATAGTCATCATCATAATAGTCATCATAATCGGCATCATTATAGGCATCATAATCATCATCATAATCATCATCATAATCATCATCATACTCATCATCATAATCATCATCATAATCACCATCATAATCACTATCATAATCATCATCATAATCGTCATCATAATCATCATCATAGTCATCATCATAATAGTCCTCATAATCCTCATAATAATCATCATCATAGTCTTCATCATAATCATCATCATAATCGTCATCATAATCAGTATCATAGTCATCATCATAATAGTCATCATAATCATCATCATAATCATAATCATAATCATCGTCATAATCATCATCATAATCGTCATCAGAATCATCATCATAATCATCATCATAATCATCATCAGAATCATCATCATAATCGTCATCATAATCATCATCATAATCATCATCATCATCGTCATCATAATCATTATAATAGTCATCATAATCGTCATCATTATAGTCATCATAATCATCATCACAACCGTCATCATAATCATCATCATAATAGTCATCACAATCGTCATCATTATAGTCATCATAATCATCATCATAATCATCATCGTAATCATCATCATAATCGTCATCATAATCATTATAATAGTCATCGTCATATTATTCCTGATAATCGTCATCATAGTCGTCATCATAATCATCATAATAGTCATCATAATCGTCATCATTATAGTCATCATAACCATCATCATAATCATCATCATAATCATCATCATAATCATCATCATAATCATCATCATAATCATCATCATAATCATAATCATAATCATCGTCATAATCATCATCATAATCGTCATCATAGTCATCATCATAATCATCATCATAATCATGATAATAATCATCATCATAATTATCAACATAATAGTCATCATAATTATCATTATAATTCATCATCATAATCATGAGCATAATCGTCATCATAATCATGAGCATAATCATTATCATAATCATCATCATAATAGTCCTGATAATCGTCATCATAATCATCATAATAGTCATCATAATCATCATCATAGTCATGAGCATAATCATCATCATAATCATTATCACAATCGTCATCATAGTCATCATAATCATCATCATAATCATTATCATAATCATCATCATAACCGTCATCATAATCAGTATCATAGTCATCATCATAATAGTCATCATAATCATCATCATAATAGTCCTCATAATCCTCATAATAATCATCATCATAGTCTTCATCATAATCATCATCATAATCGTCATCATAATAGTCATCATTATAGTCATCATTATAGTCATCATAATCATCATCATAATCATCATCATAATTATCATCATAACCGTCATCATAATCATCATCATAATCATCATCGTAATCATCATCATAATCGTCATCATAATCATTATAATAGTCATCGTCATATTATTCCTGATAATCGTCATCATAATCGTCATCATAATCATCATAATAGTCGTCATAATCGTCATCGTAACCATCATCATAATCATCATCATAATCATCATCATAATCATTATCACAATCGTCATCATAGTCATCATAATCATCATCATAGTCATTATCATAATCATCATCATAACCGTCATCATAATCAGTATCATAGTCATCATCATAATAGTCATCATAATCATCATCATAATCATCATCATAATCATCATCATAATCATCATCTTAATCATCATCATAATCATCATAATAATCATCATCATAATCAACATCATAATAGTCATCATGGTCATCATCATAATCGTCATCATAATCATCATCATAATCACCATCATAATCGTCATCATAATCATTATAATAGTCATCATCATAGTCATCATCATAATAGTCCTCATAATCCTCATAATAATCATCATCATTGTCTTCATCATAATCATCATCATAACCGTCATCATAATCATCATCATAAAAGTCATCACAATCGTCATCATTATAGTCATCATAACCATCATCATAATCATCATCATAATCGTCATCATAATCATTATAATAGTGATCATCATAGTCATCATCATAATAGTCCTCATAATCCTCATAATAATCATCATCATTGTCTTCATCATAATCGTCATCATATTCGTCATCATAATCATCATCATAATCATCATCATAATCGTCATCATAATCATTATAATACTCATCATCATAGTCATCATCATAATAGTCATCATAATAATCATCATAATCATTATCATAATCATCATCATAATCGTCATCATAGTCATCATCATAATCATCATCATAATAGTCATCATGGTCATCATCATAATCGTCATCATAATCATCATCATAATCATCATTATAATTCATCATCATAATCATGAGCATAATCGTCATCATAATCATCATCATAATCATCATCATAATCATCATCATAATTATCAACATAATAGTCATCATCATAATCAACATCATAATAGTCATCATGGTCATCATCATAATCGTCATCATAATCATCATCATAATCATCATCATCATCGTCATCATAATCATTATAATAGTCATCATAATCGTCATCATTATAGTCATCATAATCATCATCATAATCGTCATCATAGTCATCATCATAATAGTCATCATAATCGGCATCATTATAGGCATCATAATCATCATCATAATCATCATCATAATCATAATCATACTCATCATCATAATCATCATCATAATCATCATCATAATCACCATCATAATCACTATCATAATCATCATCATAATCGTCATCATAATCATCATCATAGTCATCATCATAATAGTCCTCATAATCCTCATAATAATCATCATCATAGTCTTCATCATAATCATCATCATAATCGTCATCATAATCATCATCATAGTCATCATCATAATAGTCATCATTATAGTCATCATTATAGTCATCATAATCATCATAATCATCATCATAATTATCATCACAACCGTCATCATAATCATCATCATAATAGGCATCACAATCGTCATCATTATAGTCATCATAATCATCATCATAATCATCATCGTAATCATCATCATAATCGTCATCATAATCATTATAATAGTCATCGTCATATTATTCCTGATAATCGTCATAATAATCGTCATCATAATCATCATAATAGTCATCATAATCGTCATCATTATAGTCATCATAACCATCATCATAATCATCATCATAATCATCATCATAATCATCATCATAATCATAATCATAATCATCGTCATAATCATCATCATAATCGTCATCATAGTCATCATCATAATCATCATCATAATCATGAAAATAATCATCATCATAATTATCAACATAATAGTCATCATAATTATCATTATAATTCATCATCATAATCATGAGCATAATCGTCATCATAATCATGAGCATAATCATTATCATAATCATCATCATAATAGTCCTGATAATCGTCATCATAATCATCATAATAGTCATCATAATCATCATCATAGTCATGAGCATAATCATCATCATAATCATTATCACAATCGTCATCATAGTCATCATAATCATCATCATAATCATTATCATAATCATCATCATAACCGTCATCATAATCAGTATCATAGTCATCATCATAATAGTCATCATAATCATCATCATAATAGTCCTCATAATCCTCATAATAATCATCGTCATAGTCTTCATCATAATCATCATCATAATCATCATCATAATCATCATCATAATCATAATCATAATCATCGTCATAATCATCATCATAATCATCATCATAATCATCATCATAATCATCATCATAATCATCATCATAATCATCATCATAATCATCATCATAATCATCATCATAACCGTCATCATAATCAGCATCATAGTCATCATCATAATAGTCATCATAATCATCATCATAATCATCATCATAATCATCATCATAATCGTCATCATGGTCATCATAATCATCATCAGAATCATCATCATAATCATCATCATAATCATCATCATAATCATCATCATAATCGTCATCATAATCATTATCATAGTCATCATCATAATAGTCCTGATAATCGTCATCATAATCATCATAATAGTCATCATAATAGTCATCATAATCATTATCATAATCATCATCATAATCGTCATCATAGTCATCACCATAATCATCATCATAATCATGATAATAATCTTCATCATAATTATCAACATAATAGTCATCATAATTATCATTATAATTCATCATCATAATCATGAGCATAATCGTCATCATAATCATGAGCATAATCATCATCGTAGTCATCATCATAATCATCATCATAATCATCACCATAATCATCATCATAATCATCACCATAATCATCATCATAATGATCATCGTAATCATCATCATAGTCATCATCATAATCATTATCATAATCATCATCATAATATGCATCATAATCATCATCATAGTCATGAGCATAATCATCATCATAATCATTATCACAATCGTCATCATAGTCATCATAATCATCATCATAATCATTATCATAATCATCATCATAACCGTCATCATAATCAGTATCATAGTCATCATCATAATAGTCATCATAATCATCATCATAATCATCAACATAATCGTCATCATAATAGTCATCATAATAGTCATCATAATTATCATCATAATCATCATAATAATCATCATCATAATCAACATCATAATAGTCATCATTGTCATCATCATAATCATCATCATAGTCATCATCATAATCATTATCATAATCATCATCATAATATGCATCATAATCATCATCATAGTCATGAGCATAATCATCATCATAATCATTATCACAATCGTCATCATAGTCATCATAATCATCATCATAATCATTATCATAATCATCATCATAACCGTCATCATAATCAGTATCATAGTCATCATCATAATAGTCATCATAATCATCATCATAATCATCAACATAATCGTCATCATAATAGTCATCATAATAGTCATCATAATTATCATCATAATCATCATAATAATCATCATCATAATCAACATCATAATAGTCATCATTGTCATCATCATAATCATCATCATAATCGTCATCATAATCGTCATCATAGTCATAATCATAATAGTCATCATAATCGTCATCATTATAGTCATCATAATCATCATCATAATCATCATCGTAATCATCATCATAATCGTCATCATAATCATTATAATAGTCATCGTCATATTATTCCTGATAATCGTCATCATAATCGTCATCATAATCATCATAATAGTCATCATAATCGTCATCATTATAGTCATCATAACCATCATCATAATCATCATCATAATCATCATCATAATCATCATCATAATCATCATCATAATCATAATCATAATCATCGTCATAATCATCATCATAATCATCATCGTAATCATCATCATAACCGTCATCATAATCAGCATCATAGTCATCATCATAATAGTCATCATAATCATCATCATAGTCATCATCATAATAGTCATCATAATCGTCATCATTATAGTCATCATAATCATTATCATAATCATCACCATCATCATAATATTCATCATAATCATCATCATAATCATCATCATAACCGTCATCCTAATCAGCATCATAATCAACATCATAATAGTCATCATGGTCATCATCATAATCGTCATCATAATCATCATCATAATCATCATCATAATCATTATCACAATCGTCATCATAGTCATCATAATCATCATCATAGTCATTATCATAATCATCATCATAACCGTCATCATAAGCAGTATCATAGTCACCATCATAATAGTCATCATAATCATCATCATAATCATCATCATAATCATCATCATAATCATCATCTTAATCATCATCATAATCATCATAATAATCATCATCATAATCAACATCATAATAGTCATCATGGTCATCATCATAATCGTCATCATAATCATCATCATAATCACCATCATAATCGTCATCATAATCATTATAATAGTCATCATCATAGTCATCATCATAATAGTCCTCATAATCCTCATAATAATCATCATCATTGTCTTCATCATAATCATCATCATAACCGTCATCATAATCATCATCATAAAAGTCATCACAATCGTCATCATTATAGTCATCATAACCATCATCATAATCATCATCATAATCGTCATCATAATCATTATAATAGTGATCATCATAGTCATCATCATAATAGTCCTCATAATCCTCATAATAATCATCATCATTGTCTTCATCATAATCGTCATCATATTCGTCATCATAATCATCATCATAATCATCATCATAATCGTCATCATAATGATTATAATAGTCATCATCATAGTCATCATCATAATAGTCATCATAATAATCATCATAATCATTATCATAATCATCATCATAATCGTCATCATAGTCATCATCATAATCATCATCATAATAGTCATCATGGTCATCATCATAATCGTCATCATAATCATCATCATAATCATCATTATAATTCATCATCATAATCATGAGCATAATCGTCATCATAATCATCATCATAATCATCATCATAATCATCATCATAATTATCAACATAATAGTCATCATAATTATCATTATAATTCATCATCATAATCATGAGTATAATCGTCATCATAATCATGAGCATAATCATCATCATAATCATCATCATAATCGTCATCATAATCGTCATCATAGTCATCATCATAATAGTCATCATAATCGTCATCGTTATAGTCATCATAACCATCATCATAATCATCATCATAATCATCATCATAATCATCATCATAATCATCATCATAATCATCATAATAATCATCATCATAATCAACATCATAATAGTCATCATGGTCATCATCATAATCGTCATCATAATCATCATCATAATCATCATCATCATCGTCATCATAATCATTATAATAGTCATCATAATCGTCATCATTATAGTCATCATAATCATCATCATAATCGTCATCATAGTCATCATCATAATAGTCATCATAATCGGCATCATTATAGGCATCATAATCATCATCATAATCATCATCATAATCATCATCATACTCATCATCATAATCATCATCATAATCACCATCATAATCACTATCATAATCATCATCATAATCGTCATCATAATCATCATCATAGTCATCATCATAATAGTCCTCATAATCCTCATAATAATCATCATCATAGTCTTCATCATAATCATCATCATAATCGTCATCATAATCAGTATCATAGTCATCATCATAATAGTCATCATAATCATCATCATAATCATAATCATAATCATCGTCATAATCATCATCATAATCGTCATCAGAATCATCATCATAATCATCATCATAATCATCATCAGAATCATCATCATAATCGTCATCATAATCATCATCATAATCATCATCATCATCGTCATCATAATCATTATAATAGTCATCATAATCGTCATCATTATAGTCATCATAATCATCATCACAACCGTCATCATAATCATCATCATAATAGTCATCACAATCGTCATCATTATAGTCATCATAATCATCATCATAATCATCATCGTAATCATCATCATAATCGTCATCATAATCATTATAATAGTCATCGTCATATTATTCCTGATAATCGTCATCATAGTCGTCATCATAATCATCATAATAGTCATCATAATCGTCATCATTATAGTCATCATAACCATCATCATAATCATCATCATAATCATCATCATAATCATCATCATAATCATCATCATAATCATCATCATAATCATAATCATAATCATCGTCATAATCATCATCATAATCGTCATCATAGTCATCATCATAATCATCATCATAATCATGATAATAATCATCATCATAATTATCAACATAATAGTCATCATAATTATCATTATAATTCATCATCATAATCATGAGCATAATCGTCATCATAATCATGAGCATAATCATTATCATAATCATCATCATAATAGTCCTGATAATCGTCATCATAATCATCATAATAGTCATCATAATCATCATCATAGTCATGAGCATAATCATCATCATAATCATTATCACAATCGTCATCATAGTCATCATAATCATCATCATAATCATTATCATAATCATCATCATAACCGTCATCATAATCAGTATCATAGTCATCATCATAATAGTCATCATAATCATCATCATAATAGTCCTCATAATCCTCATAATAATCATCATCATAGTCTTCATCATAATCATCATCATAATCGTCATCATAATAGTCATCATTATAGTCATCATTATAGTCATCATAATCATCATCATAATCATCATCATAATTATCATCATAACCGTCATCATAATCATCATCATAATCATCATCGTAATCATCATCATAATCGTCATCATAATCATTATAATAGTCATCGTCATATTATTCCTGATAATCGTCATCATAATCGTCATCATAATCATCATAATAGTCGTCATAATCGTCATCGTAACCATCATCATAATCATCATCATAATCATCATCATAATCATCATCATAATCATCATCATAATCATCATCATAATCATAATCATAATCATCGTCATAATCATCATCATAATCATCATCATAATCATCATCATAATCATCATCATAATCATCATCATAATCATCATCATAATCATAATCATAATCATCGTCATAATCATCATCATAATCGTCATCATAGTCATCATCATAATCATCATCATAATCATGATAATAATCATCATCATAATTATCAACATAATAGTCATCATAATTATCATTATAATTCATCATCATAATCATGAGCATAATCGTCATCATAATCATGAGCATAATCATTATCATAATCATCATCATAATAGTCCTGATAATCGTCATCATAATCATCATAATAGTCATCATAATCATCATCATAGTCATGAGCATAATCATCATCATAATCATTATCACAATCGTCATCATAGTCATCATAATCATCATCATAATCATTATCATAATCATCATCATAACCGTCATCATAATCAGTATCATAGTCATCATCATAATAGTCATCATAATCATCATCATAATAGTCCTCATAATCCTCATAATAATCATCATCATAGTCTTCATCATAATCATCATCATAATCGTCATCATAATAGTCATCATTATAGTCATCATTATAGTCATCATAATCATCATCATAATCATCATCATAATTATCATCATAACCGTCATCATAATCATCATCATAATCATCATCGTAATCATCATCATAATCGTCATCATAATCATTATAATAGTCATCGTCATATTATTCCTGATAATCGTCATCATAATCGTCATCATAATCATCATAATAGTCGTCATAATCGTCATCGTAACCATCATCATAATCATCATCATAATCATCATCATAATCATCATCATAATCATCATCATAATCATCATCATAATCATAATCATAATCATCGTCATAATCATCATCATAATCATCATCATAATCATCATCATAATCATCATCATAATCATCATCATAATCATCATCATAATCATCATCATAATCATCATCAGAATCATCATCATAATCATCATCATAATCATCATCAGAATCATCATCATAATCATCATCATAATCATCATCATAATCATCATCATAATAGTCCTGATAATCGTCATCATAATCATCATAATAGTCATCATAATCGTCATCATTATAGTCATCATAACCATCATCATAATCATCATCATAATAGTCATCATAATAATCATCATAATCATTATCATAATCATCATCATAACCGTCATCCTAATCAGCATCATAATCAACATCATAATAGTCATCATGGTCATCATCATAATCATCATCATAATCATCATCATAATCATCATCATAATCATCATCATAATCATAATCATAATCATCGTCATAATCATCATCATAATCGTCATCATAGTCATCATCATAATCATCATCATAATCATGATAATAATCATCATCATAATTATCAACATAATAGTCATCATAATTATCATTATAATTCATCATCATAATCATGAGCATAATCGTCATCATAATCATGAGCATAATCATTATCATAATCATCATCATAATAGTCCTGATAATCGTCATCATAATCATCATAATAGTCATCATAATCATCATCATAGTCATGAGCATAATCATCATCATAATCATTATCACAATCGTCATCATAGTCATCATAATCATCATCATAATCATTATCATAATCATCATCATAACCGTCATCATAATCAGTATCATAGTCATCATCATAATAGTCATCATAATCATCATCATAATAGTCCTCATAATCCTCATAATAATCATCATCATAGTCTTCATCATAATCATCATCATAATCGTCATCATAATAGTCATCATTATAGTCATCATTATAGTCATCATAATCATCATCATAATCATCATCATAATTATCATCATAACCGTCATCATAATCATCATCATAATCATCATCGTAATCATCATCATAATCGTCATCATAATCATTATAATAGTCATCGTCATATTATTCCTGATAATCGTCATCATAATCGTCATCATAATCATCATAATAGTCGTCATAATCGTCATCGTAACCATCATCATAATCATCATCATAATCATCATCATAATCATCATCATAATCATCATCATAATCATCATCATAATCATAATCATAATCATCGTCATAATCATCATCATAATCATCATCATAATCATCATCATAATCATCATCATAATCATCATCATAATCATCATCATAATCATCATCATAATCATCATCAGAATCATCATCATAATCATCATCATAATCATCATCAGAATCATCATCATAATCATCATCATAATCATCATCATAATCATCATCATAATAGTCCTGATAATCGTCATCATAATCATCATAATAGTCATCATAATCGTCATCATTATAGTCATCATAACCATCATCATAATCATCATCATAATAGTCATCATAATAATCATCATAATCATTATCATAATCATCATCATAACCGTCATCCTAATCAGCATCATAATCAACATCATAATAGTCATCATGGTCATCATCATAATCATCATCATAATCATCATCATAATCATCATCATAATCGTCATCATGGTCATCATAATCATCATCAGAATCATCATCATAATCATCATCATAATCATCATCATAATCATCATCATAATCGTCATCATAATCATTATCATAGTCATCATCATAATAGTCCTGATAATCGTCATCATAATCATCATAATAGTCATCATAATCGTCATCATAATCATCATAATAGTCATCATAATCGTCATCATTATAGTCATCATAACCATCATCATAATCATCATCATAATCATCACCATAATCATCATCATAATATGCATCATAATCATCATCATAGTCATGAGCATAATCATCATCATAATCATTATCACAATCGTCATCATAGTCATCATAATCATCATCATAATCGTTATCATAATCATCATCATAACCGTCATCATAATCAGTATCATAGTCATCATCATAATAGTCATCATAATCGTCATCATAATAGTCCTCATAATCCTCATAATAATCATCATCATAGTCTTCATCATAATCATCATCATAATCATCATCATAATCATCATCATAATAGTCATCATAATAATCATCATAATCATTATCATAATCATCATCATAATCGTCATCATAGTCATCACCATAATAGTCATCATAATAATCATCATAATCATTATCATAATCATCATCATAATCGTCATCATAGTCATCATCATAATCATCATCACAATCATGATAATGATCATCATCATAATTATCAACATAATAGTCATCATAATTATCATTATAATTCATCATCATAATCATCATCATAATCATTATCATAATCATCATCATAATATGCATCATAATCATCATCATAGTCATGAGCATAATCATCATTATAATCATTATCACAATCGTCATCATAGTCATCATAATCATCATCATAATCATCATCATAATTATCATCATAATCATTATAATAGTCATCGTCATATTATTCCTGATAATCGTCATCATAATCGTCATCATAATCATCATAATAGTCATCATAATCATCATCATAGTCATCATCATAATAGTCATCATAATCGTCATCATTATAGTCATCATAATCATTATCATAATCATCATCATAGTCATGAGCATAATCATCATCATAATCATTATCACAATCGTCATCATAGTCATCATAATCATCATCATAATCATTATCATAATCATCATCATAACCGTCATCATAATCAGTATCATAGTCATCATCATAATAGTCATCATAATCATCATCATAATCATCAACATAATCGTCATCATAATAGTCATCATAATAGTCCTCATAATCGTCATCATTATAGTCATCATAACCATCATCATAATCATCATCATAATCATCATCATAATCATCATCATAATCATAATCATAATCATCGTCATAATCATCATCATAATCATCATCATAATCATCATCATAACCGTCATCATAATCAGCATCATAGTCATCATCATAATAGTCATCATAATCATCATCATAGTCATCATCATAATAGTCATCATAATCGTCATCATTATAGTCATCATAATCATTATCATAATCATCACCATCATCATAATATTCATCATAATCATCATCATAATCATCATCATAACCGTCATCCTAATCAGCATCATAATCAACATCATAATAGTCATCATGGTCATCATCATAATCGTCATCATAATCATCATCATAATCATCATCATAATCATTATCACAATCGTCATCATAGTCATCATAATCATCATCATAGTCATTATCATAATCATCATCATAACCGTCATCATAATCAGTATCATAGTCATCATCATAATAGTCATCATAATCATCATCATAATCATCATCATAATCATCATCATAATCATCATCTTAATCATCATCATAATCATCATAATAATCATCATCATAATCAACATCATAATAGTCATCATGGTCATCATCATAATCGTCATCATAATCATCATCATAATCACCATCATAATCGTCATCATAATCATTATAATAGTCATCATCATAGTCATCATCATAATAGTCCTCATAATCCTCATAATAATCATCATCATTGTCTTCATCATAATCATCTTCATAACCGTCATCATAATCATCATCATAAAAGTCATCACAATCGTCATCATTATAGTCATCATAACCATCATCATAATCATCATCATAATCGTCATCATAATCATTATAATAGTGATCATCATAGTCATCATCATAATAGTCCTCATAATCCTCATAATAATCATCATCATTGTCTTCATCATAATCGTCATCATAATCATCATCATAATCATCATCATAATAGTCATCATAATAATCATCATAATCATTATCATAATCATCATCATAATCGTCATCATAGTCATCACCATAATAGTCATCATAATAATCATCATAATCATTATCATAATCATCATCGTAATCGTCATCATAGTCATCATCATAATCATCATCACAATCATGATAATAATCATCATCATAATTATCAACATAATAGTCATCATAATTATCATTATAATTCATCATCATAATCATCATCATAATCATTATCATAATCATCATCATAATATGCATCATAATCATCATCATAGTCATGAGCATAATCATCATTATAATCATTATCACAATCGTCATCATAGTCATCATAATCATCATCATAATCATCATCATAATTATCATCATAATCATTATAATAGTCATCGTCATATTATTCCTGATAATCGTCATCATAATCGTCATCATAATCATCATAATAGTCATCATAATCATCATCATAGTCATCATCATAATAGTCATCATAATCGTCATCATTATAGTCATCATAATCATTATCATAATCATCATCATAGTCATGAGCATAATCATCATCATAATCATTATCACAATCGTCATCATAGTCATCATAATCATCATCATAATCATTATCATAATCATCATCATAACCGTCATCATAATCAGTATCATAGTCATCATCATAATAGTCATCATAATCATCAACATAATCGTCATCATAATAGTCATCATAATAGTCCTCATAATCGTCATCATTATAGTCATCATAATTATCATCATAATCATCATAATAATCATCATCATAATCAACATCATAATAGTCATCATTGTCATCATCATAATCATCATCATAATCGTCATCATAATCGTCGTCATAGTCATCATCATAATAGTCATCATAATCGTCATCATTATAGTCATCATAATCATCATCATAATCATCATCGTAATCATCATCATAATCGTCATCATAATCATTATAATAGTCATCGTCATATTATTCCTGATAATCGTCATCATAATCGTCATCATAATCATCATAATAGTCATCATAATCGTCATCATTATAGTCATCATAACCATCATCATAATCATCATCATAATCATCATCATAATCATCATCATAATCATCATCATAATCATAATCATAATCATCGTCATAATCATCATCATAATCATCATCATAATCATCATCATAACCGTCATCATAATCAGCATCATAGTCATCATCATAATAGTCATCATAATCATCATCATAGTCCTCATCATAATAGTCATCATAATCGTCATCATTATAGTCATCATAATCATTATCATAATCATCACCATCATCATAATATTCATCATAATCATCATCATAATCATCATCATAACCGTCATCCTAATCAGCATCATAATCAACATCATAATAGTCATCATGGTCATCATCATAATCGTCATCATAATCATCATCATAATCATCATCATAATCATTATCACAATCGTCATCATAGTCATCATAATCATCATCATAGTCATTATCATAATCATCATCATAACCGTCATCATAATCAGTATCATAGTCATCATCATAATAGTCATCATAATCATCATCATAATCATCATCATAATCATCATCATAATCATCATCTTAATCATCATCATAATCATCATAATAATCATCATCATAATCAACATCATAATAGTCATCATGGTCATCATCATAATCGTCATCATAATCATCATCATAATCACCATCATAATCGTCATCATAATCATTATAATAGTCATCATCATAGTCATCATCATAATAGTCCTCATAATCCTCATAATAATCATCATCATTGTCTTCATCATAATCATCATCATAACCGTCATCATAATCATCATCATAAAAGTCATCACAATCGTCATCGTTATAGTCATCATAACCATCATCATAATCATCATCATAATCAGCATCATAATCATCATTATAATTCATCATCATAATCATGAGCATAATCGTCATCATAATCATCATCATAATCATCATCATAATCATCATCATAATTATCAACATAATAGTCATCATAATTATCATTATAATTCATCATCATAATCATGAGTATAATCGTCATCATAATCATGAGCATAATCATCATCATAATCATCATCATAATCGTCATCATAATCGTCATCATAGTCATCATCATAATAGTCATCATAATCGTCATCGTTATAGTCATCATAACCATCATCATAATCATCATCATAATCATCATCATAATCATCATCATAATCATCATCATAATCATCATAATAATCATCATCATAATCAACATCATAATAGTCATCATGGTCATCATCATAATCGTCATCATAATCATCATCATAATCATCATCATCATCGTCATCATAATCATTATAATAGTCATCATAATCGTCATCATTATAGTCATCATAATCATCATCATAATCGTCATCATAGTCATCATCATAATAGTCATCATAATCGGCATCATTATAGGCATCATAATCATCATCATAATCATCATCATAATCATCATCATACTCATCATCATAATCATCATCATAATCACCATCATAATCACTATCATAATCATCATCATAATCGTCATCATAATCATCATCATAGTCATCATCATAATAGTCCTCATAATCCTCATAATAATCATCATCATAGTCTTCATCATAATCATCATCATAATCGTCATCATAATCATCATCATAGTCATCATCATAATAGTCATCATTTTAGTCATCATTATAGTCATCATAATCATCATCATAATCATCATCATAATTATCATCACAACCGTCATCATAATCATCATCATAATAGTCATCACAATCGTCATCATTATAGTCATCATAATCATCATCATAATCATCATCGTAATCATCATCATAATCGTCATCATAATCATTATAATCGTCATCGTCATATTATTCCTGATAATCGTCATCATAATCGTCATCATAATCATCATAATAGTCATCATAATCGTCATCATTATAGTCATCATAACCATCATCATAATCATCATCATAATCATCATCATAATCATCATCATAATCATCATCATAATCATCATCATAATCATAATCATAATCATCGTCATAATCATCATCATAATCGTCATCATAGTCATCATCATAATCATCATCATAATCATGATAATAATCATCATCATAATTATCAACATAATAGTCATCATAATTATCATTATAATTCATCATCATAGTCATGAGCATAATCGTCATCATAATCATGAGCATAATCATTATCATAATCATCATCATAATAGTCCTGATAATCGTCATCATAATCATCATAATAGTCATCATAATCATCATCATAGTCATGAGCATAATCATCATCATAATCATTATCACAATCGTCATCATAGTCATCATAATCATCATCATAATCATTATCATAATCATCATCATAACCGTCATCATAATCAGTATCATAGTCATCATCATAATAGTCATCATAATCATCATCATAATAGTCCTCATAATCCTCATAATAATCATCATCATAGTCTTCATCATAATCGTCATCATAATCGTCATCATAATAGTCATCATTATAGTCATCATTATAGTCATCATAATCATCATCATAATCATCATCATAATTATCATCATAACCGTCATCATAATCATCATCATAATCATCATCGTAATCATCATCATAATCGTCATCATAATCATTATAATAGTCATCGTCATATTATTCCTGATAATCGTCATCATAATCGTCATCATAATCGTCATCATAATCATCATAATAGTCGTCATAATCGTCATCGTAACCATCATCATAATCATCATCATAATCATCATCATAATCATAATCATAATCATCGTCATAATCATCATCATAATCATCATCATAATCATCATCATAATCATCATCATAATCATCATCATAATCATCATCATAATCATCATCATAATCATCATCAGAATCATCATCATAATCATCATCATAATCATCATCAGAATCATCATCATAATCATCATCATAATCATCATCATAATAGTCCTGATAATCGTCATCATAATCATCATAATAGTCATCATAATCGTCATCATTATAGTCATCATAACCATCATCATAATCATCATCATAATCATCATCATAATAGTCATCATAATAATCATCATAATCATTATCATAATCATCATCATAACCGTCATCCTAATCAGCATCATAATCAACATCATAATAGTCATCATGGTCATCATCATAATCATCATCATAATCATCATCATAATCATCATCATAATCGTCATCATGGTCATCATAATCATCATCAGAATCATCATCATAATCATCATCATAATCATCATCATAATCATCATCATAATCGTCATCATAATCATTATCATAGTCATCATCATAATAGTACTGATAATCGTCATCATAATCATCATAATAGTCATCATAATCGTCATCATAATCATCATAATAGTCATCATAATCGTCATCATTATAGTCATCATAACCATCATCATAATCATCATCATAATCATCATCATAATCATCATCATAATAGTCATCATAATAAACATCATAATCATTATCATAATCATCATCATAATCGTCATCATAGTCATCATCATAATAGTCATCATAATAGTCATCATAATCATTATCATAATCATCATCATAATCGTCATCATAGTCATCATCATAATCATCATCATAATCATGATAATAATCATCATCATAATTATCAACATAATAGTCATCATAATTATCATTATAATTCATCATCATAATCATGAGCATAATCGTCATCATAATCATGAGCATAATCATCATCGTAGTCATCATCATAATCATCATCATAATCATCATCATAATCATCACCATAATCATCATCATAATCATCACCATAATCATCATCATAATGATCATCGTAATCATCATCATAGTCATCATCATAATCATTATCATAATCATCATCATAATATGCATCATAATCATCATCATAGTCATGAGCATAATCATCATCATAATCATTATCACAATCGTCATCATAGTCATCATAATCATCATCATAATCGTTATCATAATCATCATCATAACCGTCATCATAATCAGTATCATAGTCATCATCATAATAGTCATCATAATCGTCATCATAATAGTCCTCATAATCATCATCAGAATCATCATCATAATCATCATCATAATCATCATCAGAATCATCATCATAATCATCATCATAATCAACATCATAATAGTCATCATTGTCATCATCATAATCATCATCATAATCGTCATCATAATCGTCATCATAGTCATCATCATAATAGTCATCATAATCGTCATCATTATAGTCATCATAATCATCATCATAATCATCATCGTAATCATCATCATAATCGTAATCATAATCATTATAATAGTCATCGTCATATTATTCCTGATAATCGTCATCATAATCGTCATCATAATCATCATAATAGTCATCATAATCGTCATCATTATAGTCATCATAACCATCATCATAATCATCATCATAATCATCATCATAATCATCATCATAATCATCATCATAATCATAATCATAATCATCGTCATAATCATCATCATAATCATCATCATAATCATCATCATAACCGTCATCATAATCAGCATCATAGTCATCATCATAATAGTCATCATAATCATCATCATAGTCCTCATCATAATAGTCATCATAATCGTCATCATTATAGTCATCATAATCATTATCATAATCATCACCATCATCATAATATTCATCATAATCATCATCATAATCATCATCATAACCGTCATCCTAATCAGCATCATAATCAACATCATAATAGTCATCATGGTCATCATCATAATCGTCATCATAATCATCATCATAATCATCATCATAATCATTATCACAATCGTCATCATAGTCATCATAATCATCATCATAGTCATTATCATAATCATCATCATAACCGTCATCATAATCAGTATCATAGTCATCATCATAATAGTCATCATAATCATCATCATAATCATCATCATAATCATCATCATAATCATCATCTTAATCATCATCATAATCATCATAATAATCATCATCATAATCAACATCATAATAGTCATCATGGTCATCATCATAATCGTCATCATAATCATCATCATAATCACCATCATAATCGTCATCATAATCATTATAATAGTCATCATCATAGTCATCATCATAATAGTCCTCATAATCCTCATAATAATCATCATCATTGTCTTCATCATAATCATCATCATAACCGTCATCATAATCATCATCATAAAAGTCATCACAATCGTCATCGTTATAGTCATCATAACCATCATCATAATCATCATCATAATCAGCATCATAATCATCATTATAATTCATCATCATAATCATGAGCATAATCGTCATCATAATCATCATCATAATCATCATCATAATCATCATCATAATTATCAACATAATAGTCATCATAATTATCATTATAATTCATCATCATAATCATGAGTATAATCGTCATCATAATCATGAGCATAATCATCATCATAATCATCATCATAATCGTCATCATAATCGTCATCATAGTCATCATCATAATAGTCATCATAATCGTCATCGTTATAGTCATCATAACCATCATCATAATCATCATCATAATCATCATCATAATCATCATCATAATCATCATCATAATCATCATAATAATCATCATCATAATCAACATCATAATAGTCATCATGGTCATCATCATAATCGTCATCATAATCATCATCATAATCATCATCATCATCGTCATCATAATCATTATAATAGTCATCATAATCGTCATCATTATAGTCATCATAATCATCATCATAATCGTCATCATAGTCATCATCATAATAGTCATCATAATCGGCATCATTATAGGCATCATAATCATCATCATAATCATCATCATAATCATCATCATACTCATCATCATAATCATCATCATAATCACCATCATAATCACTATCATAATCATCATCATAATCGTCATCATAATCATCATCATAGTCATCATCATAATAGTCATCATTATAGTCATCATTATAGTCATCATAATCATCATCATAATCATCATCATAATTATCATCACAACCGTCATCATAATCATCATCATAATAGTCATCACAATCGTCATCATTATAGTCATCATAATCATCATCATAATCATCATCGTAATCATCATCATAATCGTCATCATAATCATCATAATAGTCATCATAATCGTCATCATTATAGTCATCATAACCATCATCATAATCATCATCATAATCATCATCATAATCATCATCATAATCATCATCATAATCATCATCATAATCATAATCATAATCATCGTCATAATCATCATCATAATCGTCATCATAGTCATCATCATAATCATCATCATAATCATGATAATAATCATCATCATAATTATCAACATAATAGTCATCATAATTATCATTATAATTCATCATCATAATCATGAGCATAATCGTCATCATAATCATGAGCATAATCATTATCATAATCATCATCATAATAGTCCTGATAATCGTCATCATAATCATCATAATAGTCATCATAATCATCATCATAGTCATGAGCATAATCATCATCATAATCATTATCACAATCGTCATCATAGTCATCATAATCATCATCATAATCATTATCATAATCATCATCATAACCGTCATCATAATCAGTATCATAGTCATCATCATAATAGTCATCATAATCATCATCATAATAGTCCTCATAATCCTCATAATAATCATCATCATAGTCTTCATCATAATCGTCATCATAATCGTCATCATAATAGTCATCATTATAGTCATCATTATAGTCATCATAATCATCATCATAATCATCATCATAATTATCATCATAACCGTCATCATAATCATCATCATAATCATCATCGTAATCATCATCATAATCGTCATCATAATCATTATAATAGTCATCGTCATATTATTCCTGATAATCGTCATCATAATCGTCATCATAATCGTCATCATAATCATCATAATAGTCGTCATAATCGTCATCGTAACCATCATCATAATCATCATCATAATCATCATCATAATCATAATCATAATCATCGTCATAATCATCATCATAATCATCATCATAATCATCATCATAATCATCATCATAATCATCATCATAATCATCATCATAATCATCATCATAATCATCATCAGAATCATCATCATAATCATCATCATAATCATCATCAGAATCATCATCATAATCATCATCATAATCATCATCATAATAGTCCTGATAATCGTCATCATAATCATCATAATAGTCATCATAATCGTCATCATTATAGTCATCATAACCATCATCATAATCATCATCATAATCATCATCATAATAGTCATCATAATAATCATCATAATCATTATCATAATCATCATCATAACCGTCATCCTAATCAGCATCATAATCAACATCATAATAGTCATCATGGTCATCATCATAATCATCATCATAATCATCATCATAATCATCATCATAATCGTCATCATGGTCATCATAATCATCATCAGAATCATCATCATAATCATCATCATAATCATAATCATTATCATAGTCATCATCATAATAGTACTGATAATCGTCATCATAATCATCATAATAGTCATCATAATCGTCATCATAATGATCATAATAGTCATCATAATCGTCATCATTATAGTCATCATAACCATCATCATAATCATCATCATAATCATCATCATAATCATCATCATAATAGTCATCATAATAATCATCATAATCATTATCATAATCATCATCATAATCGTCATCATAGTCATCATCATAATAGTCATCATAATAGTCATCATAATCATTATCATAATCATCATCATAATCGTCATCATAGTCATCATCATAATCATCATCATAATCATGATAATAATCATCATCATAATTATCAACATAATAGTCATCATAATTATCATTATAATTCATCATCATAATCATGAGCATAATCGTCATCATAATCATGAGCATAATCATCATCGTAGTCATCATCATAATCATCATCATAATCATCATCATAATCATCACCATAATCATCATCATAATCATAATCATAATCATCGTCATAATCATCATCATAATCATCATCATAATCATCATCATAACCGTCATCATAATCAGCATCATAGTCATCATCATAATAGTCATCATAATCATCATCATAGTCCTCATCATAATAGTCATCATAATCGTCATCATTATAGTCATCATAATCATTATCATAATCATCACCATCATCATAATATTCATCATAATCATCATCATAATCATCATCATAACCGTCATCCTAATCAGCATCATAATCAACATCATAATAGTCATCATGGTCATCATCATAATCGTCATCATAATCATCATCATAATCATCATCATAATCATTATCACAATCGTCATCATAGTCATCATAATCATCATCATAGTCATTATCATAATCATCATCATAACCGTCATCATAATCAGTATCATAGTCATCATCATAATAGTCATCATAATCATCATCATAATCATCATCATAATCATCATCATAATCATCATCTTAATCATCATCATAATCATCATAATAATCATCATCATAATCAACATCATAATAGTCATCATGGTCATCATCATAATCGTCATCATAATCATCATCATAATCACCATCATAATCGTCATCATAATCATTATAATAGTCATCATCATAGTCATCATCATAATAGTCCTCATAATCCTCATAATAATCATCATCATTGTCTTCATCATAATCATCATCATAACCGTCATCATAATCATCATCATAAAAGTCATCACAATCGTCATCGTTATAGTCATCATAACAATCATCATAATCATCATCATAATCAGCATCATAATCATCATTATAATTCATCATCATAATCATGAGCATAATCGTCATCATAATCATCATCATAATCATCATCATAATCATCATCATAATTATCAACATAATAGTCATCATAATTATCATTATAATTCATCATCATAATCATGAGTATAATCGTCATCATAATCATGAGCATAATCATCATCATAATCATCATCATAATCGTCATCATAATCGTCATCATAGTCATCATCATAATAGTCATCATAATCGTCATCGTTATAGTCATCATAACCATCATCATAATCATCATCATAATCATCATCATAATCATCATCATAATCATCATCATAATCATCATAATAATCATCATCATAATCAACATCATAATAGTCATCATGGTCATCATCATAATCGTCATCATAATCATCATCATAATCATCATCATCATCGTCATCATAATCATTATAATAGTCATCATAATCGTCATCATTATAGTCATCATAATCATCATCATAATCGTCATCATAGTCATCATCATAATAGTCATCATAATCGGCATCATTATAGGCATCATAATCATCATCATAATCATCATCATAATCATCATCATACTCATCATCATAATCATCATCATAATCACCATCATAATCACTATCATAATCATCATCATAATCGTCATCATAATCATCATCATAGTCATCATCATAATAGTCCTCATAATCCTCATAATAATCATCATCATAGTCTTCATCATAATCATCATCATAATCGTCATCATAATCATCATCATAGTCATCATCATAATAGTCATCATTTTAGTCATCATTATAGTCATCATAATCATCATCATAATCATCATCATAATTATCATCACAACCGTCATCATAATCATCATCATAATAGTCATCACAATCGTCATCATTATAGTCATCATAATCATCATCATAATCATCATCGTAATCATCATCATAATCGTCATCATAATCATTATAATAGTCATCGTCATATTATTCCTGATAATCGTCATCATAATCGTCATCATAATCATCATAATAGTCATCATAATCGTCATCATTATAGTCATCATAACCATCATCATAATCATCATCATAATCATCATCATAATCATCATCATAATCATCATCATAATCATCATCATAATCATAATCATAATCATCGTCATAATCATCATCATAATCGTCATCATAGTCATCATCATAATCATCATCATAATCATGATAATAATCATCATCATAATTATCAACATAATAGTCATCATAATTATCATTATAATTCATCATCATAGTCATGAGCATAATCGTCATCATAATCATGAGCATAATCATTATCATAATCATCATCATAATAGTCCTGATAATCGTCATCATAATCATCATAATAGTCATCATAATCATCATCATAGTCATGAGCATAATCATCATCATAATCATTATCACAATCGTCATCATAGTCATCATAATCATCATCATAATCATTATCATAATCATCATCATAACCGTCATCATAATCAGTATCATAGTCATCATCATAATAGTCATCATAATCATCATCATAATAGTCCTCATAATCCTCATAATAATCATCATCATAGTCTTCATCATAATCGTCATCATAATCGTCATCATAATAGTCATCATTATAGTCATCATTATAGTCATCATAATCATCATCATAATCATCATCATAAATATCATCATAACCGTCATCATAATCATCATCATAATCATCATCGTAATCATCATCATAATCGTCATCATAATCATTATAATAGTCATCGTCATATTATTCCTGATAATCGTCATCATAATCGTCATCATAATCGTCATCATAATCATCATAATAGTCGTCATAATCGTCATCGTAACCATCATCATAATCATCATCATAATCATCATCATAATCATAATCATAATCATCGTCATAATCATCATCATAATCATCATCATAATCATCATCATAAGCATCATCATAATCATCATCATAATCATCATCATAATCATCATCATAATCATCATCAGAATCATCATCATAATCATCATCATAATCATCATCAGAATCATCATCATAATCATCATCATAATCATCATCATAATAGTCCTGATAATCGTCATCATAATCATCATAATAGTCATCATAATCGTCATCATTATAGTCATCATAACCATCATCATAATCATCATCATAATCATCATCATAATAGTCATCATAATAATCATCATAATCATTATCATAATCATCATCATAACCGTCATCCTAATCAGCATCATAATCAACATCATAATAGTCATCATGGTTATCATCATAATCATCATCATAATCATCATCATAATCATCATCATAATCGTCATCATGGTCATCATAATCATCATCAGAATCATCATCATAATCATCATCATAATCATCATCATAATCATCATCATAATCGTCATCATAATCATTATCATAGTCATCATCATAATAGTACTGATAATCGTCATCATAATCATCATAATAGTCATCATAATCGTCATCATAATCATCATAATAGTCATCATAATCGTCATCATTATAGTCATCATAACCATCATCATAATCATCATCATAATCATCATCATAATCATCATCATAATAGTCATCATAATAATCATCATAATCATTATCATAATCATCATCATAATCGTCATCATAGTCATCATCATAATAGTCATCATAATAGTCATCATAATCATTATCATAATCATCATCATAATCGTCATCATAGTCATCATCATAATCATCATCATAATCATGATAATAATCATCATCATAATTATCAACATAATAGTCATCATAATTATCATTATAATTCATCATCATAATCATGAGCATAATCGTCATCATAATCATGAGCATAATCATCATCGTAGTCATCATCATAATCATCATCATAATCATCATCATAATCATCACCATAATCATCATCATAATCATAATCATAATCATCGTCATAATCATCATCATAATCATCATCATAATCATCATCATAACCGTCATCATAATCAGCATCATAGTCATCATCATAATAGTCATCATAATCATCATCATAGTCCTCATCATAATAGTCATCATAATCGTCATCATTATAGTCATCATAATCATTATCATAATCATCACCATCATCATAATATTCATCATAATCATCATCATAATCATCATCATAACCGTCATCCTAATCAGCATCATAATCAACATCATAATAGTCATCATGGTCATCATCATAATCGTCATCATAATCATCATCATAATCATCATCATAATCATTATCACAATCGTCATCATAGTCATCATAATCATCATCATAGTCATTATCATAATCATCATCATAACCGTCATCATAATCAGTATCATAGTCATCATCATAATAGTCATCATAATCATCATCATAATCATCATCATAATCATCATCATAATCATCATCTTAATCATCATCATAATCATCATAATAATCATCATCATAATCAACATCATAATAGTCATCATGGTCATCATCATAATCGTCATCATAATCATCATCATAATCACCATCATAATCGTCATCATAATCATTATAATAGTCATCATCATAGTCATCATCATAATAGTCCTCATAATCCTCATAATAATCATCATCATAACCGTCATCATAATCATCATCATAAAAGTCATCACAATCGTCATCGTTATAGTCATCATAACCATCATCATAATCATCATCATAATCAGCATCATAATCATCATTATAATGCATCATCATAATCATGAGCATAATCGTCATCATAATCATCATCATAATCATCATCATAATCATCATCATAATTATCAACATAATAGTCATCATAATTATCATTATAATTCATCATCATAATCATGAGTATAATCGTCATCATAATCATGAGCATAATCATCATCATAATCATCATCATAATCGTCATCATAATCGTCATCATAGTCATCATCATAATAGTCATCATAATCGTCATCGTTATAGTCATCATAACCATCATCATAATCATCATCATAATCATCATCATAATCATCATCATAATCATCATAATAATCATCATCATAATCAACATCATAATAGTCATCATGGTCATCATCATAATCGTCATCATAATCATCATCATAATCATCATCATCATCGTCATCATAATCATTATAATAGTCATCATAATCGTCATCATTATAGTCATCATAATCATCATCATAATCGTCATCATAGTCATCATCATAATAGTCATCATAATCGGCATCATTATAGGCATCATAATCATCATCATAATCATCATCATAATCATCATCATACTCATCATCATAATCATCATCATAATCACCATCATAATCACTATCATAATCATCATCATAATCGTCATCATAATCATCATCATAGTCATCATCATAATAGTCCTCATAATCCTCATAATAATCATCATCATAGTCTTCATCATAATCATCATCATAATCGTCATCATAATCATCATCATAGTCATCATCATAATAGTCATCATTTTAGTCATCATTATAGTCATCATAATCATCATCATAATCATCATCATAATTATCATCACAACCGTCATCATAATCATCATCATAATAGTCATCACAATCGTCATCATTATAGTCATCATAATCATCATCATAATCATCATCGTAATCATCATCATAATCGTCATCATAATCATTATAATAGTCATCGTCATATTATTCCTGATAATCGTCATCATAATCGTCATCATAATCATCATAATAGTCATCATAATCGTCATCATTATAGTCATCATAACCATCATCATAATCATCATCATAATCATCATCATAATCATCATCATAATCATCATCATAATCATCATCATAATCATAATCATAATCATCGTCATAATCATCATCATAATCGTCATCATAGTCATCATCATAATCATCATCATAATCATGATAATAATCATCATCATAATTATCAACATAATAGTCATCATAATTATCATTATAATTCATCATCATAGTCATGAGCATAATCGTCATCATAATCATGAGCATAATCATTATCATAATCATCATCATAATAGTCCTGATAATCGTCATCATAATCATCATAATAGTCATCATAATCATCATCATAGTCATGAGCATAATCATCATCATAATCATTATCACAATCGTCATCATAGTCATCATAATCATCATCATAATCATTATCATAATCATCATCATAACCGTCATCATAATCAGTATCATAGTCATCATCATAATAGTCATCATAATCATCATCATAATAGTCCTCATAATCCTCATAATAATCATCATCATAGTCTTCATCATAATCGTCATCATAATCGTCATCATAATAGTCATCATTATAGTCATCATTATAGTCATCATAATCATCATCATAATCATCATCATAATTATCATCATAACCGTCATCATAATCATCATCATAATCATCATCGTAATCATCATCATAATCGTCATCATAATCATTATAATAGTCATCGTCATATTATTCCTGATAATCGTCATCATAATCGTCATCATAATCGTCATCATAATCATCATAATAGTCGTCATAATCGTCATCGTAACCATCATCATAATCATCATCATAATCATCATCATAATCATAATCATAATCATCGTCATAATCATCATCATAATCATCATCATAATCATCATCATAATCATCATCATAATCATCATCATAATCATCATCATAATCATCATCATAATCATCATCAGAATCATCATCATAATCATCATCATAATCATCATCAGAATCATCATCATAATCATCATCATAATCATCATCATAATAGTCCTGATAATCGTCATCATAATCATCATAATAGTCATCATAATCGTCATCATTATAGTCATCATAACCATCATCATAATCATCATCATAATCATCATCATAATAGTCATCATAATAATCATCATAATCATTATCATAATCATCATCATAACCGTCATCCTAATCAGCATCATAATCAACATCATAATAGTCATCATGGTCATCATCATAATCATCATCATAATCATCATCATAATCATCATCATAATCGTCATCATGGTCATCATAATCATCATCAGAATCATCATCATAATCATCATCATAATCATCATCATAATCATCATCATAATCGTCATCATAATCATTATCATAGTCATCATCATAATAGTACTGATAATCGTCATCATAATCATCATAATAGTCATCATAATCGTCATCATAATCATCATAATAGTCATCATAATCGTCATCATTATAGTCATCATAACCATCATCATAATCATCATCATAATCATCATCATAATCATCATCATAATAGTCATCATAATAATCATCATAATCATTATCATAATCATCATCATAATCGTCATCATAGTCATCATCATAATAGTCATCATAATAGTCATCATAATCATTATCATAATCATCATCATAATCGTCATCATAGTCATCATCATAATCATCATCATAATCATGATAATAATCATCATCATAATTATCAACATAATAGTCATCATAATTATCATTATAATTCATCATCATAATCATGAGCATAATCGTCATCATAATCATGAGCATAATCATCATCGTAGTCATCATCATAATCATCATCATAATCATCATCATAATCATCACCATAATCATCATCATAATCATCACCATAATCATCATCATAATGATCATCGTAATCATCATCATAGTCATCATCATAATCATTATCATAATCATCATCATAATATGCATCATAATCATCATCATAGTCATGAGCATAATCATCATCATAATCATTATCACAATCGTCATCATAGTCATCATAATCATCATCATAATCGTTATCATAATCATCATCATAACCGTCATCATAATCAGTATCATAGTCATCATCATAATAGTCATCATAATCGTCATCATAATAGTCCTCATAATCATCATCAGAATCATCATCATAATCATCATCATAATCATCATCAGAATCATCATCATAATCATCATCATAATCAACATCATAATAGTCATCATTGTCATCATCATAATCATCATCATAATCGTCATCATAATCGTCATCATAGTCATCATCATAATAGTCATCATAATCGTCATCATTATAGTCATCATAATCATCATCATAATCATCATCGTAATCATCATCATAATCGTCATCATAATCATTATAATAGTCATCGTCATATTATTCCTGATAATCGTCATCATAATCGTCATCATAATCATCATAATAGTCATCATAATCGTCATCATTATAGTCATCATAACCATCATCATAATCATCATCATAATCATCATCATAATCATCATCATAATCATCATCATAATCATAATCATAATCATCGTCATAATCATCATCATAATCATCATCATAATCATCATCATAACCGTCATCATAATCAGCATCATAGTCATCATCATAATAGTCATCATAATCATCATCATAGTCCTCATCATAATAGTCATCATAATCGTCATCATTATAGTCATCATAATCATTATCATAATCATCACCATCATCATAATATTCATCATAATCATCATCATAATCATCATCATAACCGTCATCCTAATCAGCATCATAATCAACATCATAATAGTCATCATGGTCATCATCATAATCGTCATCATAATCATCATCATAATCATCATCATAATCATCATCATAATCATTATCACAATCGTCATCATAGTCATCATAATCATCATCATAGTCATTATCATAATCATCATCATAACCGTCATCATAATCAGTATCATAGTCATCATCATAATAGTCATCATAATCATCATCATAATCATCATCATAATCATCATCATAATCATCATCTTAATCATCATCATAATCATCATAATAATCATCATCATAATCAACATCATAATAGTCATCATGGTCATCATCATAATCGTCATCATAATCATCATCATAATCACCATCATAATCGTCATCATAATCATTATAATAGTCATCATCATAGTCATCATCATAATAGTCCTCATAATCCTCATAATAATCATCATCATTGTCTTCATCATAATCATCATCATAACCGTCATCATAATCATCATCATAAAAGTCATCACAATCGTCATCGTTATAGTCATCATAACCATCATCATAATCATCATCATAATCAGCATCATAATCATCATTATAATTCATCATCATAATCATGAGCATAATCGTCATCATAATCATCATCATAATCATCATCATAATCATCATCATAATTATCAACATAATAGTCATCATAATTATCATTATAATTCATCATCATAATCATGAGTATAATCGTCATCATAATCATGAGCATAATCATCATCATAATCATCATCATAATCGTCATCATAATCGTCATCATAGTCATCATCATAATAGTCATCATAATCGTCATCGTTATAGTCATCATAACCATCATCATAATCATCATCATAATCATCATCATAATCATCATCATAATCATCATCATAATCATCATAATAATCATCATCATAGTCAACATCATAATAGTCATCATGGTCATCATCATAATCGTCATCATAATCATCATCATAATCATCATCATCATCGTCATCATAATCATTATAATAGTCATCATAATCGTCATCATTATAGTCATCATAATCATCATCATAATCGTCATCATAGTCATCATCATAATAGTCATCATAATCGGCATCATTATAGGCATCATAATCATCATCATAATCATCATCATAATCATCATCATACTCATCATCATAATCATCATCATAATCACCATCATAATCACTATCATAATCATCATCATAATCGTCATCATAATCATCATCATAGTCATCATCATAATAGTCCTCATAATCCTCATAATAATCATCATCATAGTCTTCATCATAATCATCATCATAATCGTCATCATAATCATCATCATAGTCATCATCATAATAGTCATCATTATAGTCATCATTATAGTCATCATAATCATCATCATAATCATCATCATAATTATCATCACAACCGTCATCATAATCATCATCATAATAGTCATCACAATCGTCATCATTATAGTCATCATAATCATCATCATAATCATCATCGTAATCATCATCATAATCGTCATCATAATCATTATAATAGTCATCGTCATATTATTCCTGATAATCGTCATCATAATCGTCATCATAATCATCATAATAGTCATCATAATCGTCATCATTATAGTCATCATAACCATCATCATAATCATCATCATAATCATCATCATAATCATCATCATAATCATCATCATAATCATCATCATAATCATAATCATAATCATCGTCATAATCATCATCATAATCGTCATCATAGTCATCATCATAATCATCATCATAATCATGATAATAATCATCATCATAATTATCAACATAATAGTCATCATAATTATCATTATAATTCATCATCATAATCATGAGCATAATCGTCATCATAATCATGAGCATAATCATTATCATAATCATCATCATAATAGTCCTGATAATCGTCATCATAATCATCATAATAGTCATCATAATCATCATCATAGTCATGAGCATAATCATCATCATAATCATTATCACAATCGTCATCATAGTCATCATAATCATCATCATAATCATTATCATAATCATCATCATAACCGTCATCATAATCAGTATCATAGTCATCATCATAATAGTCATCATAATCATCATCATAATAGTCCTCATAATCCTCATAATAATCATCATCATAGTCTTCATCATAATCGTCATCATAATCGTCATCATAATAGTCATCATTATAGTCATCATTATAGTCATCATAATCATCATCATAATCATCATCATAATTATCATCATAACCGTCATCATAATCATCATCATAATCATCATCGTAATCATCATCATAATCGTCATCATAATCATTATAATAGTCATCGTCATATTATTCCTGATAATCGTCATCATAATCGTCATCATAATCGTCATCATAATCATCATAATAGTCGTCATAATCGTCATCGTAACCATCATCATAATCATCATCATAATCATCATCATAATCATAATCATAATCATCGTCATAATCATCATCATAATCATCATCATAATCATCATCATAATCATCATCATAATCATCATCATAATCATCATCATAATCATCATCATAATCATCATCAGAATCATCATCATAATCATCATCATAATCATCATCAGAATCATCATCATAATCATCATCATAATCATCATCATAATAGTCCTGATAATCGTCATCATAATCATCATAATAGTCATCATAATCGTCATCATTATAGTCATCATAACCATCATCATAATCATCATCATAATCATCATCATAATAGTCACCATAATAATCATCATAATCATTATCATAATCATCATCATAACCGTCATCCTAATCAGCATCATAATCAACATCATAATAGTCATCATGGTCATCATCATAATCATCATCATAATCATCATCATAATCATCATCATAATCGTCATCATGGTCATCATAATCATCATCAGAATCATCATCATAATCATCATCATAATCATCATCATAATCATCATCATAATCGTCATCATAATCATTATCATAGTCATCATCATAATAGTACTGATAATCGTCATCATAATCATCATAATAGTCATCATAATCGTCATCATAATCATCATAATAGTCATCATAATCGTCATCATTATAGTCATCATAACCATCATCATAATCATCATCATAATCATCATCATAATCATCATCATAATAGTCATCATAATAATCATCATAATCATTATCATAATCATCATCATAATCGTCATCATAGTCATCATCATAATAGTCATCATAATAGTCATCATAATCATTATCATAATCATCATCATAATCGTCATCATAGTCATCATCATAATCATCATCATAATCATGATAATAATCATCATCATAATTATCAACATAATAGTCATCATAATTATCATTATAATTCATCATCATAATCATGAGCATAATCGTCATCATAATCATGAGCATAATCATCATCGTAGTCATCATCATAATCATCATCATAATCATCATCATAATCATCACCATAATCATCATCATAATCATAATCATAATCATCGTCATAATCATCATCATAATCATCATCATAATCATCATCATAACCGTCATCATAATCAGCATCATAGTCATCATCATAATAGTCATCATGGTCATCATCATAATCGTCATCATAATCATCATCATAATCATCATCATCATCGTCATCATAATCATTATAATAGTCATCATAATCGTCATCATTATAGTCATCATAATCATCATCATAATCGTCATCATAGTCATCATCATAATAGTCATCATAATCGGCATCATTATAGGCATCATAATCATCATCATAATCATCATCATAATCATCATCATACTCATCATCATAATCATCATCATAATCACCATCATAATCACTATCATAATCATCATCATAATCGTCATCATAGTCATCATAATCATCATCATAGTCATTATCATAATCATCATCATAACCGTCATCATAATCAGTATCATAGTCATCATCATAATAGTCATCATAATCATCATCATAATCATCATCATAATCATCATCATAATCATCATCTTAATCATCATCATAATCATCATAATAATCATCATCATAATCAACATCATAATAGTCATCATGGTCATCATCATAATCGTCATCATAATCATCATCATAATCACCATCATAATCGTCATCATAATCATTATAATAGTCATCATCATAGTCATCATCATAATAGTCCTCATAATCCTCATAATAATCATCATCATTGTCTTCATCATAATCATCATCATAACCGTCATCATAATCATCATCATAAAAGTCATCACAATCGTCATCGTTATAGTCATCATAACCATCATCATAATCATCATCATAATCAGCATCATAATCATCATTATAATTCATCATCATAATCATGAGCATAATCGTCATCATAATCATCATCATAATCATCATCATAATCATCATCATAATTATCAACATAATAGTCATCATAATTATCATTATAATTCATCATCATAATCATGAGTATAATCGTCATCATAATCATGAGCATAATCATCATCATAATCATCATCATAATCGTCATCATAATCGTCATCATAGTCATCATCATAATAGTCATCATAATCGTCATCGTTATAGTCATCATAACCATCATCATAATCATCATCATAATCATCATCATAATCATCATCATAATCATCATCATAATCATCATAATAATCATCATCATAATCAACATCATAATAGTCATCATGGTCATCATCATAATCGTCATCATAATCATCATCATAATCATCATCATCATCGTCATCATAATCATTATAATAGTCATCATAATCGTCATCATTATAGTCATCATAATCATCATCATAATCGTCATCATAGTCATCATCATAATAGTCATCATAATCGGCATCATTATAGGCATCATAATCATCATCATAATCATCATCATAATCATCATCATACTCATCATCATAATCATCATCATAATCACCATCATAATCACTATCATAATCATCATCATAATCGTCATCATAATCATCATCATAGTCATCATCATAATAGTCCTCATAATCCTCATAATAATCATCATCATAGTCTTCATCATAATCATCATCATAATCGTCATCATAATCATCATCATAGTCATCATCATAATAGTCATCATTATAGTCATCATTATAGTCATCATAATCATCATCATAATCATCATCATAATTATCATCACAACCGTCATCATAATCATCATCATAATAGTCATCACAATCGTCATCATTATAGTCATCATAATCATCATCATAATCATCATCGTAATCATCATCATAATCGTCATCATAATCATTATAATAGTCATCGTCATATTATTCCTGATAATCGTCATCATAATCGTCATCATAATCATCATAATAGTCATCACAATCGTCATCATTATAGTCATCATAACCATCATCATAATCATCATCATAATCATCATCATAATCATCATCATAATCATCATCATAATCATCATCATAATCATAATCATAATCATCGTCATAATCATCATCATAATCGTCATCATAGTCATCATCATAATCATCATCATAATCATGATAATAATCATCATCATAATTATCAACATAATAGTCATCATAATTATCATTATAATTCATCATCATAATCATGAGCATAATCGTCATCATAATCATGAGCATAATCATTATCATAATCATCATCATAATAGTCCTGATAATCGTCATCATAATCATCATAATAGTCATCATAATCATCATCATAGTCATGAGCATAATCATCATCATAATCATTATCACAATCGTCATCATAGTCATCATAATCATCATCATAATCATTATCATAATCATCATCATAATAGTCCTCATAATCCTCATAATAATCATCATCATAGTCTTCATCATAATCGTCATCATAATCGTCATCATAATAGTCATCATTATAGTCATCATTATAGTCATCATAATCATCATCATAATCATCATCATAATTATCATCATAACCGTCATCATAATCATCATCATAATCATCATCGTAATCATCATCATAATCGTCATCATAATCATTATAATAGTCATCGTCATATTATTCCTGATAATCGTCATCATAATCGTCATCATAATCGTCATCATAATCATCATAATAGTCGTCATAATCGTCATCGTAACCATCATCATAATCATCATCATAATCATCATCATAATCATAATCATAATCATCGTCATAATCATCATCATAATCATCATCATAATCATCATCATAATCATCATCATAATCATCATCATAATCATCATCATAATCATCATCATAATCATCATCAGAATCATCATCATAATCATCATCATAATCATCATCAGAATCATCATCATAATCATCATCATAATCATCATCATAATAGTCCTGATAATCGTCATCATAATCATCATAATAGTCATCATAATCGTCATCATTATAGTCATCATAACCATCATCATAATCATCATCATAATCATCATCATAATAGTCATCATAATAATCATCATAATCATTATCATAATCATCATCATAACCGTCATCCTAATCAGCATCATAATCAACATCATAATAGTCATCATGGTCATCATCATAATCATCATCATAATCATCATCATAATCATCATCATAATCGTCATCATGGTCATCATAATCATCATCAGAATCATCATCATAATCATCATCATAATCATCATCATAATCATCATCATAATCGTCATCATAATCATTATCATAGTCATCATCATAATAGTACTGATAATCGTCATCATAATCATCATAATAGTCATCATAATCGTCATCATAATCATCATAATAGTCATCATAATCGTCATCATTATAGTCATCATAACCATCATCATAATCATCATCATAATCATCATCATAATCATCATCATAATAGTCATCATAATAATCATCATAATCATTATCATAATCATCATCATAATCGTCATCATAGTCATCATCATAATAGTCATCATAATAGTCATCATAATCATTATCATAATCATCATCATAATCGTCATCATAGTCATCATCATAATCATCATCATAATCATGATAATAATCATCATCATAATTATCAACATAATAGTCATCATAATTATCATTATAATTCATCATCATAATCATGAGCATAATCGTCATCATAATCATGAGCATAATCATCATCGTAGTCATCATCATAATCATCATCATAATCATCATCATAATCATCACCATAATCATCATCATAATCATCACCATAATCATCATCATAATGATCATCGTAATCATCATCATAGTCATCATCATAATCATTATCATAATCATCATCATAATATGCATCATAATCATCATCATAGTCATGAGCATAATCATCATCATAATCATTATCACAATCGTCATCATAGTCATCATAATCATCATCATAATCGTTATCATAATCATCATCATAACCGTCATCATAATCAGTATCATAGTCATCATCATAATAGTCATCATAATCATCATCATAATAGTCCTCATAATCCTCATAATAATCATCATCATAGTCTTCATCATAATCGTCATCATAATCGTCATCATAATAGTCATCATTATAGTCATCATTATAGTCATCATAATCATCATCATAATCATCATCATAATTATCATCATAACCGTCATCATAATCATCATCATAATCATCATCGTAATCATCATCATAATCGTCATCATAATCATTATAATAGTCATCGTCATATTATTCCTGATAATCGTCATCATAATCGTCATCATAATCGTCATCATAATCATCATAATAGTCGTCATAATCGTCATCGTAACCATCATCATAATCATCATCATAATCATCATCATAATCATAATCATAATCATCGTCATAATCATCATCATAATCATCATCATAATCATCATCATAATCATCATCATAATCATCATCATAATCATCATCATAATCATCATCATAATCATCATCAGAATCATCATCATAATCATCATCATAATCATCATCAGAATCATCATCATAATCATCATCATAATCATCATCATAATAGTCCTGATAATCGTCATCATAATCATCATAATAGTCATCATAATCGTCATCATTATAGTCATCATAACCATCATCATAATCATCATCATAATCATCATCATAATAGTCATCATAATAATCATCATAATCATTATCATAATCATCATCATAACCGTCATCCTAATCAGCATCATAATCAACATCATAATAGTCATCATGGTCATCATCATAATCATCATCATAATCATCATCATAATCATCATCATAATCGTCATCATGGTCATCATAATCATCATCAGAATCATCATCATAATCATCATCATAATCATCATCATAATCATCATCATAATCGTCATCATAATCATTATCATAGTCATCATCATAATAGTACTGATAATCGTCATCATAATCATCATAATAGTCATCATAATCGTCATCATAATCATCATAATAGTCATCATAATCGTCATCATTATAGTCATCATAACCATCATCATAATCATCATCATAATCATCATCATAATCATCATCATAATAGTCATCATAATAATCATCATAATCATTATCATAATCATCATCATAATCGTCATCATAGTCATCATCATAATAGTCATCATAATAGTCATCATAATCATTATCATAATCATCATCATAATCGTCATCATAGTCATCATCATAATCATCATCATAATCATGATAATAATCATCATCATAATTATCAACATAATAGTCATCATAATTATCATTATAATTCATCATCATAATCATGAGCATAATCGTCATCATAATCATGAGCATAATCATCATCGTAGTCATCATCATAATCATCATCATAATCATCATCATAATCATCACCATAATCATCATCATAATCATCACCATAATCATCATCATAATGATCATCGTAATCATCATCATAGTCATCATCATAATCATTATCATAATCATCATCATAATATGCATCATAATCATCATCATAGTCATGAGCATAATCATCATCATAATCATTATCACAATCGTCATCATAGTCATCATAATCATCATCATAATCGTTATCATAATCATCATCATAACCGTCATCATAATCAGTATCATAGTCATCATCATAATAGTCATCATAATCGTCATCATAATAGTCCTCATAATCATCATCAGAATCATCATCATAATCATCATCATAATCATCATCAGAATCATCATCATAATCATCATCATAATCATCATCATAATAGTCCTGATAATCGTCATCATAATCATCATAATAGTTATCATAATCGTCATCATTATAGTCATCATAATAATCATCATAATCATTATCATAATCATCATCATAATCGTCATCATAGTCATCATCATAATAGTCATCATAATAGTCATCATAATCATTATCATAATCATCATCATAATCGTCATCATAGTCATCATCATAATCATCATCATAATCATGATAATAATCATCATCATAATTATCAACATAATAGTCATCATAATTATCATTATAATTCATCATCATAATCATGAGCATAATCGTCATCATAATCATGAGCATAATCATCATCGTAGTCATCATCATAATCATCATCATAATCATCATCATAATCATCACCATAATCATCATCATAATCATCACCATAATCATCATCATAATGATCATCGTAATCATCATCATAGTCATCATCATAATCATTATCATAATCATCATCATAATATGCATCATAATCATCATCATAGTCATGAGCATAATCATCATCATAATCATTATCACAATCGTCATCATAGTCATCATAATCATCATCATAATCGTTATCATAATCATCATCATAACCGTCATCATAATCAGTATCATAGTCATCATCATAATAGTCATCATAATCGTCATCATAATAGTCCTCATAATCATCATCAGAATCATCATCATAATCATCATCATAATCATCATCAGAATCATCATCATAATCATCATCATAATCATCATCATAATAGTCCTGATAATCGTCATCATAATCATCATAATAGTTATCATAATCGTCATCATTATAGTCATCATAACCATCATCATAATCATCATCATAATCATCATCATAATAGTCATCATAATAATCATCATAATCATTATCATAATCATCATCATAACCGTCATCCTAATCAGCATCATAATCAACATCATAATAGTCATCATGGTCATCATCATAATCATCATCATAATCATCATCATAATCATCATCATAATCGTCATCATGGTCATCATAATCATCATCAGAATCATCATCATAATCATCATCATAATCATCATCATAATCATCATCATAATCGTCATCATAATCATTATCATAGTCATCATCATAATAGTCCTGATAATCGTCATCATAATCATCATAATAGTCATCATAATCGTCATCATAATCATCATAATAGTCATCATAATCGTCATCATTATAGTCATCATAACCATCATCATAATCATCATCATAATCATCATCATAATCATCATCATAATAGTCATCATAATAATCATCATAATCATTATCATAATCATCATCATAATCGTCATCATAGTCATCATCATAATAGTCATCATAATAGTCATCATAATCATTATCATAATCATCATCATAATCGTCATCATAGTCATCATCATAATCATCATCATAATCATGATAATAATCATCATCATAATTATCAACATAATAGTCATCATAATTATCATTATAATTCATCATCATAATCATGAGCATAATCGTCATCATAATCATGAGCATAATCATCATCGTAGTCATCATCATAATCATCATCATAATCATCATCATAATCATCACCATAATCATCATCATAATCATCACCATAATCATCATCATAATGATCATCGTAATCATCATCATAGTCATCATCATAATCATTATCATAATCATCATCATAATATGCATCATAATCATCATCATAGTCATGAGCATAATCATCATCATAATCATTATCACAATCGTCATCATAGTCATCATAATCATCATCATAATCGTTATCATAATCATCATCATAACCGTCATCATAATCAGTATCATAGTCATCATCATAATAGTCATCATAATCGTCATCATAATAGTCCTCATAATCCTCATAATAATCATCATCATAGTCTTCATCATAATCATCATCATAATCATCGTCATAATCATCATCATAATAGTCATCATAATAATCATCATAATCATTATCATAATCATCATCATAATCGTCATCATAGTCATCACCATAATAGTCATCATAATAATCATCATAATCATTATCATAATCATCATCATAATCGTCATCATAGTCATCATCATATTCATCATCACAATCATGATAATGATCATCATCATAATTATCAACATAATAGTCATCATAATTATCATTATAATTCATCATCATAATCATCATCATAATCATTATCATAATCATCATCATAATATGCATCATAATCATCATCATAGTCATGAGCATAATCATCATTATAATCATTATCACAATCGTCATCATAGTCATCATAATCATCATCATAATCATCATCATAATTATCATCATAATCATCATAATAGTCATCATAATCGTCATCATTATAGTCATCATAACCATCATCATAATCATCATCATAATCATCATCATAATCATCATCATAATAGTCATCATAATAATCATCATAATCATTATCATAATCATCATCATAATCGTCATCATAGTCATCATCATAATAGTCATCATAATAGTCATCATAATCATTATCATAATCATCATCATAATCGTCATCATAGTCATCATCATAATCATCATCATAATCATGATAATAATCATCATCATAATTATCAACATAATAGTCATCATAATTATCATTATAATTCAGCATCATAATCATGAGCATAATCGTCATCATAATCATGAGCATAATCATCATCGTAGTCATCATCATAATCATCATCATAATCATCATCATAATCATCACCATAATCATCATCATAATCATCACCATAATCATCATCATAATGATCATCGTAATCATCATCATAGTCATCATCATAATCATTATCATAATCATCATCATAATATGCATCATAATCATCATCATAGTCATGAGCATAATCATCATCATAATCATTATCACAATCGTCATCATAGTCATCATAATCATCATCATAATCGTTATCATAATCATCATCATAACCGTCATCATAATCAGTATCATAGTCATCATCATAATAGTCATCATAATCGTCATCATAATAGTCCTCATAATCATCATCAGAATCATCATCATAATCATCATCATAATCATCATCAGAATCATCATCATAATCATCATCATAATCATCATCATAATAGTCCTGATAATCGTCATCATAATCATCATAATAGTCATCATAATCGTCATCATTATAGTCATCATAACCATCATCATAATCATCATCATAATCATCATCATAATAGTCATCATAATAATCATCATAATCATTATCATAATCATCATCATAACCGTCATCCTAATCAGCATCATAATCAACATCATAATAGTCATCATGGTCATCATCATAATCATCATCATAATCATCATCATAATCATCATCATAATCATCATCATAATCGTCATCATGGTCATCATAATCATCATCAGAATCATCATCATAATCATCATCATAATCATCATCATAATCATCATCATAATCGTCATCATAATCGTCATCATAGTCATCACCATAATAGTCATCATAATAATCATCATAATCATTATCATAGTCATCATCATAATAGTCCTGATAATCGTCATCATAATCATCATAATAGTCATCATAATCGTCATCATAATCATCATAATAGTCATCATAATCGTCATCATTATAGTCATCATAACCATCATCATAATCATCATCATAATCATCATCATAATCATCATCATAATAGTCATCATAATAATCATCATAATCATTATCATAATCATCATCATAATCGTCATCATAGTCATCACCATAATAGTCATCATAATAATCATCATAATCATTATCATAATCATCATCATAATCGTCATCATAGTCATCATCATAATCATCATCACAATCATGATAATGATCATCATCATAATTATCAACATAATAGTCATCATAATTATCATTATAATTCATCATCATAATCATCATCATAATCATTATCATAATCATCATCATAATATGCATCATAATCATCATCATAGTCATGAGCATAATCATCATTATAATCATTATCACAATCGTCATCATAGTCATCATAATCATCATCATAATCATCATCATAATTATCATCATAATCATTATAATAGTCATCGTCATATTATTCCTGATAATCGTCATCATAATCGTCATCATAATCATCATAATAGTCATCATAATCATCATCATAGTCATCATCATAATAGTCATCATAATCGTCATCATTATAGTCATCATTATAGTCATCATAATCATTATCATAATCATCATCATAACCGTCATCATAATCAGTATCATAGTCATCATCATAATAGTCATCATAATCATCATCATAATCATCAACATAATCGTCATCATAATAGTCATCATAATAGTCCTCATAATCGTCATCATTATAGTCATCATAATTATCATCATAATCATCATAATAATCATCATCATAATCAACATCATAATAGTCATCATTGTCATCATCATAATCATCATCATAATCGTCATCATAATCGTCATCATAGTCATCATCATAATAGTCATCATAATCGTCATCATTATAGTCATCATAATCATCATCATAATCATCATCGTAATCATCATCATAATCGTCATCATAATCATTATAATAGTCATCGTCATATTATTCCTGATAATCGTCATCATAATCGTCATCATAATCATCATAATAGTCATCATAATCGTCATCATTATAGTCATCATAACCATCATCATAATCATCATCATAATCATCATCATAATCATCATCATAATCATCATCATAATCATAATCATAATCATCGTCATAATCATCATCATAATCATCATCATAATCATCATCATAACCGTCATCATAATCAGCATCATAGTCATCATCATAATAGTCATCATAATCATCATCATAGTCATCATCATAATAGTCATCATAATCGTCATCATTATAGTCATCATAATCATTATCATAATCATCACCATCATCATAATATTCATCATAATCATCATCATAATCATCATCATAACCGTCATCCTAATCAGCATCATAATCAACATCATAATAGTCATCATGGTCATCATCATAATCGTCATCATAATCATCATCATAATCATCATCATAATCATTATCACAATCGTCATCATAGTCATCATAATCATCATCATAGTCATTATCATAATCATCATCATAACCGTCATCATAATCAGTATCATAGTCATCATCATAATAGTCATCATAATCATCATCATAATCATCATCATAATCATCATCATAATCATCATCATAATCATCATCTTAATCATCATCATAATCATCATAATAATCATCATCATAATCAACATCATAATAGTCATCATGGTCATCATCATAATCGTCATCATAATCATCATCATAATCACCATCATAATCGTCATCATAATCATTATAATAGTCATCATCATAGTCATCATCATAATAGTCCTCATAATCCTCATAATAATCATCATCATTGTCATCATCATAATCATCATCATAACCGTCATCATAATCATCATCATAAAAGTCATCACAATCGTCATCATTATAGTTATCATAACCATCATCATAATCATCATCATAATCGTCATCATAATCATTATAATAGTGATCATCATAGTCATCATCATAATAGTCCTCATAATCCTCATAATAATCATCATCATTGTCTTCATCATAATCGTCATCATAATCATCATCATAATCATCATCATAATAGTCATCATAATAATCATCATAATCATTATCATAATCATCATCATAATCGTCATCATAGTCATCACCTTAATAGTCATCATAATAATCATCATAATCATTATCATAATCATCATCATAATCGTCATCATAGTCATCATCATAATCATCATCACAATCATGATAATAATCATCATCATAATTATCAACATAATAGTCATCATAATTATCATTATAATTCATCATCATAATCATCATCATAATCATTATCATAATCATCATCATAATATGCATCATAATCATCATCATAGTCATCATCATAATAGTCATCATAATCGTCATCATTATAGTCATCATAATCATTATCATAATCATCATCATAGTCATGAGCATAATCATCATCATAATCATTATCACAATCGTCATCATAGTCATCATAATCATCATCATAATCATTATCATAATCATCATCATAACCGTCATCATAATCAGTATCATAGTCATCATCATAATAGTCATCATAATCATCAACATAATCGTCATCATAATAGTCATCATAATAGTCCTCATAATCGTCATCATTATAGTCATCATAATTATCATCATAATCATCATAATAATCATCATCATAATCAACATCATAATAGTCATCATTGTCATCATCATAATCATCATCATAATCGTCATCATAATCGTCATCATAGTCATCATCATAATAGTCATCATAATCGTCATCATTATAGTCATCATAATCATCATCATAATCATCATCGTAATCATCATCATAATCGTCATCATAATCATTATAATAGTCATCGTCATATTATTCCTGATAATCGTCATCATAATCGTCATCATAATCATCATAATAGTCATCATAATCGTCATCATTATAGTCATCATAACCATCATCATAATCATCATCATAATCATCATCATAATCATCATCATAATCATCATCATAATCATAATCATAATCATCGTCATAATCATCATCATAATCATCATCATAATCATCATCATAACCGTCATCATAATCAGCATCATAATCAACATCATAATAGTCATCATGGTCATCATCATAATCGTCATCATAATCATCATCATAATCATCATCATAATCATTATCACAATCGTCATCATAGTCATCATAATCATCATCATAGTCATTATCATAATCATCATCATAACCGTCATCATAATCAGTATCATAGTCATCATCATAATAGTCATCATAATCATCATCATAATCATCATCATAATCATCATCATAATCATCATCTTAATCATCATCATAATCATCATAATAATCATCATCATAATCAACATCATAATAGTCATCATGGTCATCATCATAATCGTCATCATAATCATCATCATAATCACCATCATAATCGTCATCATAATCATTATAATAGTCATCATCATAGTCATCATCATAATAGTCCTCATAATCCTCATAATAATCATCATCATTGTCTTCATCATAATCATCATCATAACCGTCATCATAATCATCATCATAAAAGTCATCACAATCGTCATCATTATAGTCATCATAACCATCATCATAATCATCATCATAATCGTCATCATAATCATTATAATAGTGATCATCATAGTCATCATCATAATAGTCCTCATAATCCTCATAATAATCATCATCATTGTCTTCATCATAATCGTCATCATATTCGTCATCATAATCATCATCATAATCATCATCATAATCGTCATCATAATCATTATAATAGTCATCATCATAGTCATCATCATAATAGTCATCATAATAATCATCATAATCATTATCATAATCATCATCATAATCGTCATCATAGTCATCATCATAATCATCATCATAATAGTCATCATGGTCATCATCATAATCGTCATCATAATCATCATCATAATCATCATTATAATTCATCATCATAATCATGAGCATAATCGTCATCATAATCATCATCATAATCATCATCATAATCATCATCATAATTATCAACATAATAGTCATCATAATTATCATTATAATTCATCATCATAATCATGAGTATAATCGTCATCATAATCATGAGCATAATCATCATCATAATCATCATCATAATCGTCATCATAATCGTCATCATAGTCATCATCATAATAGTCATCATAATCGTCATCATTATAGTCATCATAATCATCATCATAATCGTCATCATAGTCATCATCATAATAGTCATCATAATCGGCATCATTATAGGCATCATAATCATCATCATAATCATCATCATAATCATCATCATACTCATCATCATAATCATCATCATAATCACCATCATAATCACTATCATAATCATCATCATAATCGTCATCATAATCATCATCATAGTCATCATCATAATAGTCCTCATAATCCTCATAATAATCATCATCATAGTCTTCATCATAATCATCATCATAATCGTCATCATAATCATCATCATAGTCATCATCATAATAGTCATCATTATAGTCATCATTATAGTCATCATAATCATCATCGTAATCATCATCATAATTATCATCACAACCGTCATCATAATCATCATCATAATAGTCATCACAATCGTCATCATTATAGTCATCATAATCATCATCATAATCATCATCGTAATCATCATCATAATCGTCATCATAATCATTATAATAGTCATCGTCATATTATTCCTGATAATCGTCATCATAATCGTCATCATAATCATCATAATAGTCATCATAATCGTCATCATTATAGTCATCATAACCATCATCATAATCATCATCATAATCATCATCATAATCATCATCATAATCATCATCATAATCATCATCATAATCATAATCATAATCATCGTCATAATCATCATCATAATCGTCATCATAGTCATCATCATAATCATCATCATAATCATGATAATAATCATCATCATAATTATCAACATAATAGTCATCATAATTATCATTATAATTCATCATCATAATCATGAGCATAATCGTCATCATAATCATGAGCATAATCATTATCATGATCATCATCATAATAGTCCTGATAATCGTCATCATAATCATCATAATAGTCATCATAATCATCATCATAGTCATGAGCATAATCATCATCATAATCATTATCACAATCGTCATCATAGTCATCATAATCATCATAATAATCATTATCATAATCATCATCATAACCGTCATCATAATCAGTATCATAGTCATCATCATAATAGTCATCATAATCATCATCATAATAGTCCTCATAATCCTCATAATAATCATCATCATAGTCTTCATCATAATCGTCATCATAATCGTCATCATAATAGTCATCATTATAGTCATCATTATAGTCATCATAATCATCATCATAATCATCATCATAATTATCATCATAACCGTCATCATAATCATCATCATAATCATCATCGTAATCATCATCATAATCGTCATCATAATCATTATAATAGTCATCGTCATATTATTCCTGATAATCGTCATCATAATCGTCATCATAATCGTCATCATAATCATCATAATAGTCGTCATAATCGTCATCGTAACCATCATCATAATCATCATCATAATCATCATCATAATCATCATCATAATCATCATCATAATCATCATCATAATCATCATCATAATCATCATTATAATCATCATCATAATCATCATCATAATCATCATCATAATCATCATCATAATCATCATCAGAATCATCATCATAATCATCATCATAATCATCATCAGAATCATCATCATAATCATCATCATGATCATCATCATAATAGTCCTGATAATCGTCATCATAATCATCATAATAGTCATCATAATCGTCATCATTATAGTCATCATAACCATCATCATAATCATCATCATAATCATCATCATAATAGTCATCATAATAATCATCATAATCATTATCATAATCATCATCATAACCGTCATCCTAATCAGCATCATAATCAACATCATAATAGTCATCATGGTCATCATCATAATCATCATCATAATCATCATCATAATCATCATCATAATCGTCATCATGGTCATCATAATCATCATCAGAATCATCATCATAATCATCATCATAATCATCATCATAATCATCATCATAATCGTCATCATAATCATTATCATAGTCATCATCATAATAGTCCTGATAATCGTCATCATAATCATCATAATAGTCATCATAATCGTCATCATTATAGTCATCATAACCATCATCATAATCATCATCATAATCATCATCATAATCATCATCATAATAGTCATCATAATAATCATCATAATCATTATCATAATCATCATCATAATCGTCATCACAGTCATCATCATAATAGTCATCATAATAGTCATCATAATCATTATCATAATCATCATCATAATCGTCATCATAGTCATCATCATAATCATCATCATAATCATGATAATAATCATCATCATAATTATCAACATAATAGTCATCATAATTATCATTATAATTCATCATCATAATCATGAGCATAATCGTCATCATAATCATGAGCATAATCATCATCGTAGTCATCATCATAATCATCATCATAATCATCACCATAATCATCATCATAATCATCATCATAATGATCATCGTAATCATCATCATAGTCATCATCATAATCATTATCATAATCATCATCATAATATGCATCATAATCATCATCATAGTCATGAGCATAATCATCATCATAATCATTATCACAATCGTCATCATAGTCATCATAATCATCATCATAATCGTTATCATAATCATCATCATAACCGTCATCATAATCAGTATCATAGTCATCATCATAATAGTCATCATAATCGTCATCATAATAGTCCTCATAATCCTCATAATAATCATCATCATAGTCTTCATCATAATCATCATCATAATCATCATCATAATCATCATCATAATAGTCATCATAATAATCATCATAATCATTATCATAATCATCATCATAATCGTCATCATAGTCATCACCATAATAGTCATCATAATAATCATCATAATCATTATCATAATCATCATCATAATCGTCATCATAGTCATCATCATAATCATCATCACAATCATGATAATGATCATCATCATAATTATCAACATAATAGTCATCATAATTATCATTATAATTCATCATCATAATCATCATCATAATCATTATCATAATCATCATCATAATATGCATCATAATCATCATCATAGTCATGAGCATAATCATCATTATAATCATTATCACAATCGTCATCATAGTCATCATAATCATCATCATAATCATCATCATAATTATCATCATAATCATTATAATAGTCATCGTCATATTATTCCTGATAATCGTCATCATAATCGTCATCATAATCATCATAATAGTCATCATAATCATCATCATAGTCATCATCATAATAGTCATCATAATCGTCATCATTATAGTCATCATAATCATTATCATAATCATCATCATAGTCATGAGCATAATCATCATCATAATCATTATCACAATCGTCATCATAGTCATCATAATCATCATCATAATCATTATCATAATCATCATCATAACCGTCATCATAATCAGTATCATAGTCATCATCATAATAGTCATCATAATCATCATCATAATCATCAACATAATCGTCATCATAATAGTCATCATAATAGTCCTCATAATCGTCATCATTATAGTCATCATAATTATCATCATAATCATCATAATAATCATCATCATAATCAACATCATAATAGTCATCATTGTCATCATCATAATCATCATCATAATCGTCATCATAATCGTCATCATAATCGTCATCATAGTCATCATCATAATAGTCATCATAATCGTCATCATAATCGTCATCATTATAGTCATCATAATCATCATCATAATCATCATCGTAATCATCATCATAATCGTCATCATAATCATTATAATAGTCATCGTCATATTATTCCTGATAATCGTCATCATAATCGTCATCATAATCATCATAATAGTCATCATAATCGTCATCATTATAGTCATCATAACCATCATCATAATCATCATCATAATCATCATCATAATCATCATCATAATCATCATCATAATCATAATCATAATCATCGTCATAATCATCATCATAATCATCATCATAATCATCATCATAACCGTCATCATAATCAGCATCATAGTCATCATCATAATAGTCATCATAATCATCATCATAGTCATCATCATAATAGTCATCATAATCGTCATCATTATAGTCATCATAATCATTATCATAATCATCACCATCATCATAATATTCATCATAATCATCATCATAATCATCATCATAACCGTCATCCTAATCAGCATCATAATCAACATCATAATAGTCATCATGGTCATCATCATAATCGTCATCATAATCATCATCATAATCATCATCATAATCATTATCACAATCGTCATCATAGTCATCATAATCATCATCATAGTCATTATCATACTCATCATCATAACCGTCATCATAATCAGTATCATAGTCATCATCATAATCACCATCATAATCGTCATCATAATCATTATAATAGTCATCATCATAGTCATCATCATAATAGTCCTCATAATCCTCATAATAATCATCATCATTGTCTTCATCATAATCATCATCATAACCGTCATCATAATCATCATCATAAAAGTCATCACAATCGTCATCATTATAGTCATCATAACCATCATCATAATCATCATCATAATCGTCATCATAATCATTATAATAGTGATCATCATAGTCATCATCATAATAGTCCTCATAATCCTCATAATAATCATCATCATTGTCTTCATCATAATCGTCATCATAATCATCATCATAATCATCATCATAATAGTCATCATAATAATCATCATAATCATTATCATAATCATCATCATAATCGTCATCATAGTCATCACCATAATAGTCATCATAATAATCATCATAATCATTATCATAATCATCATCATAATAGTCATCATAATAATCATCATAATCATTATCATAATCATCATCATAACCGTCATCCTAATCAGCATCATAATCAACATCATAATAGTCATCATGGTCATCATCATAATCATCATCATAATCATCATCATAATCATCATCATAATCGTCATCATGGTCATCATAATCATCATCAGAATCATCATCATAATCATCATCATAATCATCATCATAATCATCATCATAATCGTCATCATAATCATTATCATAGTCATCATCATAATAGTCCTGATAATCGTCATCATAATCATCATAATAGTCATCATAATCGTCATCATTATAGTCATCATAACCATCATCATAATCATCATCATAATCATCATCATAATAGTCATCATAATAATCATCATAATCATTATCATAATCATCATCATAACCGTCATCCTAATCAGCATCATAATCAACATCATAATAGTCATCATGGTCATCATCATAATCATCATCATAATCATCATCATAATCATCATCATAATCGTCATCATGGTCATCATAATCATCATCAGAATCATCATCATAATCATCATCATAATCATCATCATAATCATCATCATAATCGTCATCACAGTCATCATCATAATAGTCATCATAATAGTCATCATAATCATTATCATAATCATCATCATAATCGTCATCATAGTCATCATCATAATCATCATCATAATCATGATAATAATCATCATCATAATTATCAACATAATAGTCATCATAATCATCATTATAATTCATCATCATAATCATGAGCATAATCGTCATCATAATCATGAGCATAATCATCATCGTAGTCATCATCATAATCATCATCATAATCATCACCATAATCATCATCATAATCATCACCATAATCATCATCATAATGATCATCGTAATCATCATCATAGTCATCATCATAATCATTATCATAATCATCATCATAATATGCATCATAATCATCATCATAGTCATGAGCATAATCATCATCATAATCATTATCACAATCGTCATCATAGTCATCATAATCATCATCATAATCGTTATCATAATCATCATCATAACCGTCATCATAATCAGTATCATAGTCATCATCATAATAGTCATCATAATCGTCATCATAATAGTCCTCATAATCCTCATAATAATCATCATCATAGTCTTCATCATAATCATCATCATAATCATCATCATAATCATCATCATAATAGTCATCATAATAATCATCATAATCATTATCATAATCATCATCATAATCGTCATCATAGTCATCACCATAATAGTCATCATAATAATCATCATAATCATTATCATAATCATCATCATAATCGTCATCATAGTCATCATCATAATCATCATCACAATCATGATAATGATCATCATCATAATTATCAACATAATAGTCATCATAATTATCATTATAATTCATCATCATAATCATCATCATAATCATTATCATAATCATCATCATAATATGCATCATAATCATCATCATAGTCATGAGCATAATCATCATTATAATCATTATCACAATCGTCATCATAGTCATCATAATCATCATCATAATCATCATCATAATTATCATCATAATCATTATAATAGTCATCGTCATATTATTCCTGATAATCGTCATCATAATCGTCATCATAATCATCATAATAGTCATCATAATCATCATCATAGTCATCATCATAATAGTCATCATAATCGTCATCATTATAGTCATCATAATCATTATCATAATCATCATCATAGTCATGAGCATAATCATCATCATAATCATTATCACAATCGTCATCATAGTCATCATAATCATCATCATAATCATTATCATAATCATCATCATAACCGTCATCATAATCAGTATCATAGTCATCATCATAATAGTCATCATAATCATCATCATAATCATCAACATAATCGTCATCATAATAGTCATCATAATAGTCCTCATAATCGTCATCATTATAGTCATCATAATTATCATCATAATCATCATAATAATCATCATCATAATCAACATCATAATAGTCATCATTGTCATCATCATAATCATCATCATAATCGTCATCATAATCGTCATCATAGTCATCATCATAATAGTCATCATAATCGTCATCATTATAGTCATCATAATCATCATGATAATCATCATCGTAATCATCATCATAATCGTCATCATAATCATTATAATAGTCATCGTCATATTATTCCTGATAATCGTCATCATAATCGTCATCATAATCATCATAATAGTCATCATAATCGTCATCATTATAGTCATCATAACCATCATTATAATCATCATCATAATCGTCATCATAATCATTATAATAGTGATCATCATAGTCATCATCATAATAGTCCTCATAATCCTCATAATAATCATCATCATTGTCTTCATCATAATCGTCATCATAATCATCATCATAATGATCATCATAATAGTCATCATAATAATCATCATAATCATTATCATAATCATCATCATAATCGTCATCATAGTCATCACCATAATAGTCATCATAATAATCATCATAATCATTATCATAATCATCATCATAATCGTCATCATAGTCATCATCATAATCATCATCACAATCATGATAATAATCATCATCATAATTATCAACATAATAGTCATCATAATTATCATTATAATTCATCATCATAATCATCATCATAATCATTATCTTAATCATCATCATAATATGCATCATGATCATCATCATAATTATCAACATAATAGTCATCATAATTATCATTATAATTCATCATCATAATCATCATCATAATCATCATCATAATCGTCATCATGGTCATCATAATCATCATCAGAATCATCATGATGATTATGATAATCATCATCAGAATCATCATCATAATCATCATCATAATCATCATCATAATCGTCATCATGGTCATCATAATCATCATCAGAATCATCATCATAATCATCATCATAATCATCATCATAATCATTATCATAATCATCATCATAATCGTCATCATAGTCATCATCATAATCATCATCATAATCATCATCATAATCGTCATCATAGTCATCATCATAATCATCATCATAATCATGAGCATAATCGTCATCATAATCATCATCATAATCGTCATCATAGTCATCATCATAATAGTCATCATAATAATCATCATAATCATTATCATAATCATCATCATACTCGTCATCATAGTCATCATCATAATCATCATCATAATAGTCATCATGGTCATCATCATAATCGTCATCATAATCATCATCATAATCATCATTATAATTCATCATCATAATCATGAGCATAATCGTCATCATAATCATCATCATAATCATCATCATAATCATCATCATAATCATCATCATAATTATCAACATAATAGTCATCATAATTATCATTATAATTCATCATCATAATCATGAGTATAATCGTCATCATAATCATGAGCATAATCATCATCATAATCATCATCATAATCGTCATCATAATCGTCATCATAGTCATCATCATAATAGTCATCATAATCGTCATCGTTATAGTCATCATAACCATCATCATAATCATCATCATAATCATCATCATAATCATCATCATAATCATCATCATAATCATCATAATAATCATCATCATAATCAACATCATAATAGTCATCATGGTCATCATCATAATCGTCATCATAATCATCATCATAATCATCATAATCATTATAATAGTCATCCTCATAGTCATGATCATAATAGTCCTCATAATCCTCATAATAATCATCATCATAGTCTTCATCATAATCATCATCATAACCGTCATCATAATCATCATCATAAAAGTCATCACAATCGTCATCATTATAGTCATCATAACCATCATCATAATCATCATCATAAAAGTCATCACAATCGTCATCATTATAGTCATCATAACCATCATCATAATCATCATCATAATCATCATCATAATCATCATCATAATCATCATCATAATCATAATCATAATCATCGTCATAATCATCATCATAATCATCATCATAATCATCATCATAATCATCATCATAATCATCATCATAATCATCATCATAATTATCATCATACTCATCATCATAATCATCATCATAATCGTCATCATAATCGTCATCATAATCATCATCATAGTCATCATCATAATAGTCCTCATAATCCTCATAATAATCATCATCATAGTCTTCATCATAATCATCATCATAATCGTCATCATAATCATCATCATAGTCATCATCATAATAGTCATCATTATAGTCATCATTATAGTCATCATAATCATCATCATAATCATCATCATAATTATCATCACAACCGTCATTATAATTATCATCACAACCGTCATCATAATCATCATCATAATAGTCATCATCATAATAGTCATCATAATCATCATCATAATCATCAACATAATCGTCATCATGGTCGTCATCATAATAGTCCTCTTAATCTTCATCATTATAGTCATCATAATTATCATCATAATCATCATAATAATCATCATCATAATCAACATCATAATAGTCATCATGGTCATCATCATAATCGTCATCATAATCATCATCATAATCATCATCATCATCGTCATCATAATCATTATAATAGTCATCATAATCGTCATCATTATAGTCATCATAATCATCATCATAATCGTCATCATAGTCATCATAATCATCATCATAGTCATTATCATAATCATCATCATAACCGTCATCATAATCAGTATCATAGTCATCATCATAATCGTCATCATAATCATCATCATAGTCATCATCATAATAGTCATCATTATAGTCATCATTATAGTCATCATAATCATCATCATAATCATCATCATAATTATCATCACAACCGTCATTATAATTATCATCACAACCGTCATCATAATCATCATCATAATAGTCATCATCATAATAGTCATCATAATCATCATCATAATCATCAACATAATCGTCATCATGGTCGTCATCATAATAGTCCTCTTAATCTTCATCATTATAGTCATCATAATTATCATCATAATCATCATAATAATCATCATCATAATCAACATCATAATAGTCATCATGGTCATCATCATAACCGTCATCATAATCAGCATCATAGTCATCATCATAATAGTCATCATAATAATCATCATAATCATTATCATAATCATCATCATAACCGTCATCATAATCATCATCATAATCATCATCATAATCGTCATCATAATCATTATCATAGTCATCATCATAATAGTCCTGATAATCGTCATCATAATCATCATAATAGTCATCATAATCGTCATCATTATAGTCATCATAACCATCATCATAATCATCATCATAATCATCATCATAATCATCATCATAATAGTCATCATAATAATCATCATAATCATTATCATAATCATCATCATAATCGTCATCATAGTCATCACCATAATAGTCATCATAATAATCATCATAATCATTATCATAATCATCATCATAATCGTCATCATAGTCATCATCATAATCATCATCACAATCATGATAATGATCATCATCATAATTATCAACATAATAGTCATCATAATTATCATTATAATTCATCATCATAATCATCATCATAATCATTATCATAATCATCATCATAATATGCATCATAATCATCATCATAGTCATGAGCATAATCATCATTATAATCATTATCACAATCGTCATCATAGTCATCATAATCATCATCATAATCATCATCATAATTATCATCATAATCATTATAATAGTCATCGTCATATTATTCCTGATAATCGTCATCATAATCGTCATCATAATCATCATAATAGTCATCATAATCATCATCATAGTCATCATCATAATAGTCATCATAATCGTCATCATTATAGTCATCATAATCATTATCATAATCATCATCATAGTCATGAGCATAATCATCATCATAATCATTATCACAATCGTCATCATAGTCATCATAATCATCATCATAATCATTATCATAATCATCATCATAACCGTCATCATAATCAGTATCATAGTCATCATCATAATAGTCATCATAATCATCATCATAATCATCAACATAATCGTCATCATAATAGTCATCATAATAGTCCTCATAATCGTCATCATTATAGTCATCATAATTATCATCATAATCATCATAATAATCATCATCATAATCAACATCATAATAGTCATCATTGTCATCATCATAATCATCATCATAATCGTCATCATAATCGTCATCATAATCATCATCATAATAGTCATCATAATCGTCATCATTATAGTCATCATAATCATCATCATAATCATCATCGTAATCATCATCATAATCGTCATCATAATCATTATAATAGTCATCGTCATATTATTCCTGATAATCGTCATCATAATCGTCATCATAATCATCATAATAGTCATCATAATCGTCATCATTATAGTCATCATAACCATCATCATAATCATCATCATAATCATCATCATAATCATCATCATAATCATCATCATAATCATAATCATAATCATCGTCATAATCATCATCATAATCATCATCATAATCATCATCATAACCGTCATCATAATCAGCATCATAGTCATCATCATAATAGTCATCATAATCATCATCATAGTCATCATCATAATAGTCATCATAATCGTCATCATTATAGTCATCATAATCATTATCATAATCATCACCATCATCATAATATTCATCATAATCATCATCATAATCATCATCATAACCGTCATCCTAATCAGCATCATAATCAACATCATAATAGTCATCATGGTCATCATCATAATCGTCATCATAATCATCATCATAATCATCATCATAATCATTATCACAATCGTCATCATAGTCATCATAATCATCATCATAGTCATTATCATAATCATCATCATAACCGTCATCATAATCAGTATCATAGTCATCATCATAATAGTCATCATAATCATCATCATAATCATCATCATAATCATCATCTTAATCATCATCATAATCATCATAATAATCATCATCATAATCAACATCATAATAGTCATCATGGTCATCATCATAATCGTCATCATAATCATCATCATAATCACCATCATAATCGTCATCATAATCATTATAATAGTCATCATCATAGTCATCATCATAATAGTCCTCATAATCCTCATAATAATCATCATCATTGTCTTCATCATAATCATCATCATAACCGTCATCATAATCATCATCATAAAAGTCATCACAATCGTCATCATTATAGTCATCATAACCATCATCATAATCATCATCATAATCGTCATCATAATCATTATAATAGTGATCATCATAGTCATCATCATAATAGTCCTCATAATCCTCATAATAATCATCATCATTGTCTTCATCATAATCGTCATCATAATCATCATCATAATCATCATCATAATAGTCATCATAATAATCATCATAATCATTATCATAATCATCATCATAATCGTCATCATAGTCATCACCATAATAGTCATCATAATAATCATCATAATCATTATCATAATCATCATCATAATCGTCATCATAGTCATCATCATAATCATCATCACAATCATGATAATAATCATCATCATAATTATCAACATAATAGTCATCATAATTATCATTATAATTCATCATCATAATCATCATCATAATCATTATCATAATCATCATCATAATATGCATCATAATCATCATCTTAGTCATTTGCATAATCATCATTATAATCATTATCACAATCGTCATCATAGTCATCATAATCATCATCATAATCATCATCATAATTATCATCATAATCATTATAATAGTCATCGTCATATTATTCCTGATAATCGTCATCATAATCGTCATCATAATCATCATAATAGTCATCATAATCATCATCATAGTCATCATCATAATAGTCATCATAATCGTCATCATTATAGTCATCATAATCATTATCATAATCATCATCATAGTCATGAGCATAATCATCATCATAATCATTATCACAATCGTCATCATAGTCATCATAATCATCATCATAATCATTATCATAATCATCATCATAACCGTCATCATAATCAGTATCATAGTCATCATCATAATAGTCATCATAATCGTCATCATAATAGTCCTCATAATCGTCATCATTATAGTCATCATAATTATCATCATAATCATCATAATAATCATCATCATAATCAACATCATAATAGTCATCATTGTCATCATCATAATCATCATCATAATCGTCATCATAATCGTCATCATAGTCATCATAATCATCATCATAATCATTATCATAATCATCATCATAACCGTCATCATAATCAGTATCATAGTCATCATCATAATAGTCATCATAATCGTCATCATAATAGTCCTCATAATCCTCATAATAATCATCATCATTGTCTTCATCATAATCGTCATCATAATCATCATCGTAATCATCATCATAATAGTCATCATAATAATCATCATAATCATTATCATAATCATCATCATAATCGTCATCATAGTCATCACCATAATAGTCATCATAATAATCATCATAATCATTATCATAATCATCATCATAATCGTCATCATAGTCATCATCATAATCATCATCACAATCATGATAATAATCATCATCATAATTATCAACATAATAGTCATCATAATTATCATTATAATTCATCATCATAATCATCATCATAATCATTATCATAATCATCATCATAATATGCATCATAATCATCATCTTAGTCATTTGCATAATCATCATTATAATCATTATCACAATCGTCATCATAGTCATCATAATCATCATCATAATCATCATCATAATTATCATCATAATCATTATAATAGTCATCGTCATATTATTCCTGATAATCGTCATCATAATCGTCATCATAATCATCATAATAGTCATCATAATCATCATCATAGTCATCATCATAATAGTCATCATAATCGTCATCATTATAGTCATCATAATCATTATCATAATCATCATCATAGTCATGAGCATAATCATCATCATAATCATTATCACAATCGTCATCATAGTCATCATAATCATCATCATAATCATTATCATAATCATCATCATAACCGACAGCATAATCAGTATCATAGTCATCATCATAATAGTCATCATAATCATCAACATAATCGTCATCATAATAGTCATCATAATAGTCCTCATAATCGTCATCATTATAGTCATCATAATTATCATCATAATCATCATAATAATCATCATCATAATCAACATCATAATAGTCATCATTGTCATCATCATAATCATCATCATAATCGTCATCATAATCGTCATCATAGTCATCATCATAATAGTCATCATAATCGTCATCATTATAGTCATCATAATCATCATCATAATCATCATCATAATCACCATCATAATCACTATCATAATCATCATCATAATCGTCATCATAATCATCATCATAGTCATCATCATAATAGTCCTCATAATCCTCACAATAATCATCATCATAGTCTTCATCATAATCATCATCATAATCGTCATCATAATCATCATCATAGTCATCATCATAATAGTCATCATTATAGTCATCATTATAGTCATCATAATCATCATCATAATCATCATCATAATTATCATCACAACCGTCATCATAATCATCATCATAATAGTCATCACAATCGTCATCATTATAGTCATCATAATCATCATCATAATCATCATCGTAATCATCATCATAATCGTCATCATAATCATTATAATAGTCATCGTCATATTATTCCTGATAATCGTCATCATAATCGTCATCATAATCATCATAATAGTCATCATAATCGTCATCATTATAGTCATCATAACCATCATCATAATCATCATCATAATCATCATCATAATCATCATCATAATCATCATCATAATCATCATCATAATCATAATCATAATCATCGTCATAATCATCATCATAATCGTCATCATAGTCATCATCATAATCATCATCATAATCATGATAATAATCATCATCATAATTATCAACATAATAGTCATCATAATTATCATTATAATTCATCATCATAATCATGAGCATAATCGTCATCATAATCATGAGCATAATCATTATCATAATCATCATCATAATAGTCCTGATAATCGTCATCATAATCATCATAATAGTCATCATAATCATCATCATAGTCATGAGCATAATCATCATCATAATCATTATCACAATCGTCATCATAGTCATCATAATCATCATCATAATCATTATCATAATCATCATCATAACCGTCATCATAATCAGTATCATAGTCATCATCATAATAGTCATCATAATCATCATCATAATAGTCCTCATAATCCTCATAATAATCATCATCATAGTCTTCATCATAATCATCATCATAATCGTCATCATAATAGTCATCATTATAGTCATCATTATAGTCATCATAATCATCATAATCATCATCATAATTATCATCATAACCGTCATCATAATCATCATCATAATCATCATCGTAATCATCATCATAATCGTCATCATAATCATTATAATAGTCATCGTCATATTATTCCTGATAATCGTCATCATAATCGTCATCATAATCATCATAATAGTCGTCATAATCGTCATCGTAACCATCATCATAATCATCATCATAATCATCATCATAATCATCATCATAATCATCATCATAATTATCATCATAATCATAATCATAATCATCGTCATAATCATCATCATAATCATCATCATAATCATCATCATAATCATCATCATAATCATCATCATAATCATCATCATAATCATCATCATAATCATCATCAGAATCATCATCATAATCATCATCATAATCATCATCAGAATCATCATCATAATCATCATCATAATCATCATCATAATAGTCCTGATAATCGTCATCATAATCATCATAATAGTCATCATAATCGTCATCATTATAGTCATCATAACCATCATCATAATCATCATCATAATCATCATCATAATAGTCATCATAATAATCATCATAATCATTATCATAATCATCATCATAACCGTCATCCTAATCAGCATCATAATCAACATCATAATAGTCATCATGGTCATCATCATAATCATCATCATAATCATCATCATAATCATCATCATAATCGTCATCATGGTCATCATAATCATCATCAGAATCATCATCATAATCATCATCATAATCATCATCATAATCATCATCATAATCGTCATCATAATCATTATCATAGTCATCATCATAATAGTCCTGATAATCGTCATCATAATCATCATAATAGTCATCATAATCGTCATCATAATCATCATAATAGTCATCATAATCGTCATCATTATAGTCATCATAACCATCATCATAATCATCATCATAATCATCATCATAATCATCATCATAATTATCATCATAATCATAATCATAATCATCGTCATAATCATCATCATAATCATCATCATAATCATCATCATAATCATCATCATAATCATGATAATAATCATCATCATAATTATCAACATAATAGTCATCATAATTATCATTATAATTCATCATCATAATCATGAGCATAATCGTCATCATAATCATGAGCATAATCATCATCGTAGTCATCATCATAATCATCATCATAATCATCACCATAATCATCATCATAATCATCACCATAATCATCATCATAATGATCATCGTAATCATCATCATAGTCATCATCATAATCATTATCATAATCATCATCATAATATGCATCATAATCATCATCATAGTCATGAGCATAATCATCATCATAATCATTATCACAATCGTCATCATAGTCATCATAATCATCATCATAATCGTTATCATAATCATCATCATAACCGTCATCATAATCAGTATCATAGTCATCATCATAATAGTCATCATAATCGTCATCATAATAGTCCTCATAATCCTCATAATAATCATCATCATAGTCTTCATCATAATCATCATCATAATCATCATCATAATCATCATCATAATAGTCATCATAATAATCATCATAATCATTATCATAATCATCATCATAATCGTCATCATAGTCATCACCATAATAGTCATCATAATAATCATCATAATCATTATCATAATCATCATCATAATCGTCATCATAGTCATCATCATAATCATCATCACAATCATGATAATGATCATCATCATAATTATCAACATAATAGTCATCATAATTATCATTATAATTCATCATCATAATCATCATCATAATCATTATCATAATCATCATCATAATATGCATCATAATCATCATCATAGTCATGAGCATAATCATCATTATAATCATTATCACAATCGTCATCATAGTCATCATAATCATCATCATAATCATCATCATAATTATCATCATAATCATTATAATAGTCATCGTCATATTATTCCTGATAATCGTCATCATAATCGTCATCATAATCATCATAATAGTCATCATAATCGTCATCGTTATAGTCATCATAACCATCATCATAATCATCATCATAATCATCATCATAATCATCATCATAATCATCATCATAATCATCATAATAATCATCATCATAATCAACATCATAATAGTCATCATGGTCATCATCATAATCGTCATCATAATCATCATCATAATCATCATCATCATCGTCATCATAATCATTATAATAGTCATCATAATCGTCATCATTATAGTCATCATAATCATCATCATAATCGTCATCATAGTCATCATCATAATAGTCATCATAATCGGCATCATTATAGGCATCATAATCATCATCATAATCGTCATCATAGTCATCACCATAATAGTCATCATAATAATCATCATAATCGTCATCATAATCATCATAATAGTCATCATAATCGTCATCATTATAGTCATCATAACCATCATCATAATCATCATCATAATCATCATCATAATCATCATCATAATTATCATCATAATCATAATCATAATCATCGTCATAATCATCATCATAATCATCATCATAATCATCATCATAATCATCATCATAATCATGATAATAATCATCATCATAATTATCAACATAATAGTCATCATAATTATCATTATAATTCATCATCATAATCATGAGCATAATCGTCATCATAATCATGAGCATAATCATCATCGTAGTCATCATCATAATCATCATCATAATCATCACCATAATCATCATCATAATCATCACCATAATCATCATCATAATGATCATCGTAATCATCATCATAGTCATCATCATAATCATTATCATAATCATCATCATAATATGCATCATAATCATCATCATAGTCATGAGCATAATCATCATCATAATCATTATCACAATCGTCATCATAGTCATCATAATCATCATCATAATCGTTATCATAATCATCATCATAACCGTCATCATAATCAGTATCATAGTCATCATCATAATAGTCATCATAATCGTCATCATAATAGTCCTCATAATCCTCATAATAATCATCATCATAGTCTTCATCATAATCATCATCATAATCATCATCATAATCATCATCATAATAGTCATCATAATAATCATCATAATCATTATCATAATCATCATCATAATCGTCATCATAGTCATCACCATAATAGTCATCATAATAATCATCATAATCATTATCATAATCATCATCATAATCGTCATCATAGTCATCATCATAATCATCATCACAATCATGATAATGATCATCATCATAATTATCAACATAATAGTCATCATAATTATCATTATAATTCATCATCATAATCATCATCATAATCATTATCATAATCATCATCATAATATGCATCATAATCATCATCATAGTCATGAGCATAATCATCATTATAATCATTATCACAATCGTCATCATAGTCATCATAATCATCATCATAATCATCATCATAATTATCATCATAATCATTATAATAGTCATCGTCATATTATTCCTGATAATCGTCATCATAATCGTCATCATAATCATCATAATAGTCATCATAATCGTCATCGTTATAGTCATCATAACCATCATCATAATCATCATCATAATCATCATCATAATCATCATCATAATCATCATCATAATCATCATAATAATCATCATCATAATCAACATCATAATAGTCATCATGGTCATCATCATAATCGTCATCATAATCATCATCATAATCATCATCATCATCGTCATCATAATCATTATAATAGTCATCATAATCGTCATCATTATAGTCATCATAATCATCATCATAATCGTCATCATAGTCATCATCATAATAGTCATCATAATCGGCATCATTATAGGCATCATAATCATCATCATAATCGTCATCATAGTCATCACCATAATAGTCATCATAATAATCATCATAATCGTCATCATAATCATCATAATAGTCATCATAATCGTCATCATTATAGTCATCATAACCATCATCATAATCATCATCATAATCATCATCATAATCATCATCATAATAGTCATCATAATAATCATCATAATCATTATCATAATCATCATCATAATCGTCATCATAGTCATCATCATAATAGTCATCATAATAGTCATCATAATCATTATCATAATCATCATCATAATCGTCATCATAGTCATCATCATAATCATCATCATAATCATGATAATAATCATCATCATAATTATCAACATAATAGTCATCATAATTATCATTATAATTCATCATCATAATCATGAGCATAATCGTCATCATAATCATGAGCATAATCATCATCGTAGTCATCATCATAATCATCATCATAATCATCACCATAATCGTCATCATAATCATCACCATAATCATCATCATAATGATCATCGTAATCATCATCATAGTCATCATCATAATCATTATCATAATCATCATCATAATATGCATCATAATCATCATCTTAATCATCATCATAATCATCATAATAATCGTCATCATAATCAACATCATAATAGTCATCATGGTCATCATCATAATCGTCATCATAATCATCATCATAATCACCATCATAATCGTCATCATAATCATTATAATAGTCATCATCATAGTCATCATCATAATAGTCCTCATAATCCTCATAATAATCATCATCATTGTCTTCATCATAATCATCATCATAACCGTCATCATAATCATCATCATAAAAGTCATCACAATCGTCATCATTATAGTCATCATAACCATCATCATAATCATCATCATAATCGTCATCATAATCATTATAATAGTGATCATCATAGTCATCATCATAATAGTCCTCATAATCCTCATTATAATCATCATCATTGTCTTCATCATAATCGTCATCATATTCGTCATCATAATCATCATCATAATCATCATCATAATCGTCATCATAATCATTATAATAGTCATCATCATAGTCATCATCATAATAGTCATCATAATAATCATCATAATCATTATCATAATCATCATCATAATCGTCATCATAGTCATCATCATAATCATCATCATAATAGTCATCATGGTCATCATCATAATCGTCATCATAATCATCATCATAATCATCATTATAATTCATCATCATAATCATGAGCATAATCGTCATCATAATCATCATCATAATCATCATCATAATTATCAACATAATAGTCATCATAATTATCATTATAATTCATCATCATAATCATGAGTATAATCGTCATCATAATCATGAGCATAATCATCATCATAATCATCATCATAATCGTCATCATAATCGTCATCATAGTCATCATCATAATAGTCATCATAATCGTCATCGTTATAGTCATCATAACCATCATCATAATCATCATCATAATCATCATCATAATCATCATCATAATCATCATCATAATCATCATAATAATCATCATCATAATCAACATCATAATAGTCATCATGGTCATCATCATAATCGTCATCATAATCATCATCATAATCATCATCATCATCGTCATCATAATCATTATAATAGTCATCATAATCGTCATCATTATAGTCATCATAATCATCATCATAATCGTCATCATAGTCATCATCATAATAGTCATCATAATCGGCATCATTATAGGCATCATAATCATCATCATAATCATCATCATAATCATCATCATACTCATCATCATAATCATCATCATAATCACCATCATAATCACTATCATAATCATCATCATAATCGTCATCATAATCATCATCATAGTCATGAGCATAGTCATCATTATAATCATTATCACAATCGTCATCATAGTCATCATAATCATCATCATAATCATCATCATAATTATCATCATAATCATTATAATAGTCATCGTCATATTATTCCTGATAATCGTCATCATAATCGTCATCATAATCATCATAATAGTCATCATAATCATCATCATAGTCATCATCATAATAGTCATCATAATCGTCATCATTATAGTCATCATAACCATCATCATAATCATCATCATAATCATCATCATAATCATCATCATAATAGTCATCATAATAATCATCATAATCATTATCATAATCATCATCATAATCGTCATCATAGTCATCACCATAATAGTCATCATAATAATCATCATAATCATTATCATAATCATCATCATAATCGTCATCATAGTCATCATCATAATCATCATCACAATCATGATAATAATCATCATCATAATTATCAACATAATAGTCATCATAATTATCATTATAATTCATCATCATAATCATCATCATAATCATTATCATAATCATCATCATAATATGCATCATAATCATCATCATAGTCATGAGCATAATCATCATTATAATCATTATCACAATCGTCATCATAGTCATCATAATCATCATCATAATCATGATCATAATTATCATCATAATCATTATAATAGTCATCGTCATATTATTCCTGATAATCGTCATCATAATCGTCATCATAATCATCATAATAGTCATCATAATCATCATCATAGTCATCATCATAATAGTCATCATAATCGTCATCATTATAGTCATCATAATCATTATCATAATCATCATCATAGTCATGAGCATAATCATCATCATAATCATTATCACAATCGTCATCATAGTCATCATAATCATCATCATAATCATTATCATAATCATCATCATAACCGTCATCATAATCAGTATCATAGTCATCATCATAATAGTCATCATAATCATCATCATAATCATCAACATAATCGTCATCATAATAGTCATCATAATAGTCCTCATAATCGTCATCATTATAGTCATCATAATTATCATCATAATCATCATAATAATCATCATCATAATCAATATCATAATAGTCATCATTGTCATCATCATAATCATGATCATAATCGTCATCATAATCGTCATCATAGTCATCATCATAATAGTCATCATAATCGTCATCATTATAGTCATCATAATCATCATCATAATCATCATCGTAATCATCATCATAATCGTCATCATAATCATTATAATAGTCATCGTCATATTATTCCTGATAATCGTCATCATAATCGTCATCATAATCATCATAATAGTCATCATAATCGTCATCATTATAGTCATCATAACCATCATCATAATCATCATCATAATCATCATCATAATCATCATCATAATCATCATCATAATCATAATCATAATCATCGTCATAATCATCATCATAATCAACATCATAATCATCATCATAACCGTCATCATAATCAGCATCATAGTCATCATCATAATAGTCATCATAATCATCATCATAGTCATCATCATAATAGTCATCATAATCGTCATCATTATAGTCATCATAATCATTATCATAATCATCACCATCATCATAATATTCATCATAATCATCATCATAATCATCATCATAACCGTCATCCTAATCAGCATCATAATCAACATCATAATAGTCATCATGGTCATCATCATAATCGTCATCATAATCATCATCATAATCATCATCATAATCATTATCACAATCGTCATCATAGTCATCATAATCATCATCATAGTCATTATCATAATCATCATCATAACCGTCATCATAATCAGTATCATAGTCATCATCATAATAGTCATCATAATCATCATCATAATCATCATCATAATCATCATCATAATCATCATCTTAATCATCATCATAATCATCATAATAATCATCATCATAATCAACATCATAATAGTCATCATGGTCATCATCATAATCGTCATCATAATCATCATCATAATCACCATCATAATCGTCATCATAATCATTATAATAGTCATCATCATAGTCATCATCATAATAGTCCTCATAATCCTCATAATAATCATCATCATTGTCTTCATCATAATCATCATCATAACCGTCATCATAATCATCATCATAAAAGTCATCACAATCGTCATCATTATAGTCATCATAACCATCATCATAATCATCATCATAATCGTCATCATAATCATTATAATAGTGATCATCATAGTCATCATCATAATAGTCCTCATAATCCTCATAATAATCATCATCATTGTCTTCATCATAATCGTCATCATATTCGTCATCATAATCATCATCATAATCATCATCATAATCGTCATCATAATCATTATAATAGTCATCATCATAGTCATCATCATAATAGTCATCATAATAATCATCATAATCATTATCATAATCATCATCATAATCGTCATCATAGTCATCATCATAATCATCATCATAATCATCATCATAATCATCATCATAATCATCATCATAATCATAATCATAATCATCGTCATAATCATCATCATAATCGTCATCATAGTCATCATCATAATCATCATCATAATCATGATAATAATCATCATCATAATTATCAACATAATAGTCATCATAATTATCATTATAATTCATCATCATAATCATGAGCATAATCGTCATCATAATCATGAGCATAATCATTATCATAATCATCATCATAATAGTCCTGATAATCGTCATCATAATCGTCATCATAATCATCATAATAGTCATCATAATCGTCATCATTATAGTCATCATAATCATCATCATAATCGTCATCATAGTCATCATCATAATAGTCATCATAATCGGCATCATTATAGGCATCATAATCATCATCATAATCATCATCATAATCATCATCATACTCATCATCATAATCATCATCATAATCACCATCATAATCACTATCATAATCATCATCATAATCGTCATCATAATCATCATCATAGTCATCATCATAATAGTCCTCATAATCCTCATAATAATCATCATCATAGTCTTCATCATAATCATCATCATAATCGTCATCATAATCATCATCATAGTCATCATCATAATAGTCATCATTATAGTCATCATTATAGTCATCATAATCATCATCATAATCATCATCATAATTATCATCACAACCGTCATCATAATCATCATCATAATAGTCATCACAATCGTCATCATTATAGTCATCATAATCATCATCATAATCATCATCGTAATCGTCATCATTATAGTCATCATAATCATCATCATAATCATCATCGTAATCATCATCATAATCGTCATCATAATCATTATAATAGTCATCGTCATATTATTCCTGATAATCGTCATCATAATCGTCATCATAATCATCATAATAGTCGTCATAATCGTCATCGTAACCATCATCATAATCATCATCATAATCATCATCATAATCATCATCATAATCATCATCATAATCATCATCATAATCATAATCATAATCATCGTCATAATCATCATCATAATCATCATCATAATCATCATCATAATCATCATCATAATCATCATCATAATCATCATCATAATCATCATCATAATCATCATCAGAATCATCATCATAATCATCATCATAATCATCATCAGAATCATCATCATAATCGTCATCATAATCATCATCATAATAGTCCTGATAATCGTCATCATAATCATCATAATAGTCATCATAATCGTCATCATTATAGTCATCATAACCATCATCATAATCATCATCATAATCATTATCACAATCGTCATCATAGTCATCATAATCATCATCATAGTCATTATCATAATCATCATCATAACCGTCATCATAATCAGTATCATAGTCATCATCATAATAGTCATCATAATCATCATCATAATCATCATCATAATCATCATCATAATCATCATCATAATCATCATCTTAATCATCATCATAATCATCATCATAATCATCATCATAATCATCATCATAATCATCATCATAATCATTATCATAATCATCATCATAATCATCATCATAATCATCATCATAATCATCATCATAATCATAATCATAATCATCGTCATAATCATCATCATAATCATCATCATAATCATCATCATAATCATCATCATAATCATCATCATAATCATCATCATAATTATCATCATAATCATCATCATAATCATCATCATAATCATCATCATAATCATCATCATAATCATCATCATAATCATCATCATTATATTCACCATAATCATCATCGTAATCATTATCATAATCATCATCATAATCATCATCATAATTATCAACATAATAGTCATCATAATTATCATTATAATTCATCATCATAATCATGAGTATAATCGTCATCATAATCATGAGCATAATCATCATCATAATCATTATCATAATCGTCATCATAATCATCATCATAATCGTCATCACAATCATCATCGTAGTCATCATCATAATCATCATCATAATCATCACCATATTCATCATCATAATCATCATCATTATCATCATCATAATCGTCATCATGGTCATCATAACCATCATCATAATCATCATCATAATCATCATCATAATCATCATCATAATCATCATCATAATCATCATCATAATCATCATCATAATCATCATCATAATCATCATCATAATCATCATCATAATCATCATCATAATCATCATCATAATATTCACCATAATCATCATCGTAATCATGAGCATAATCATCATCATAATCATCATCATAATTATCAACATAATAGTCATCATAATTATCATTATAATTCATCATCATAATCATGAGTATAATCGTCATCATAATCATGAGCATAATCATCATCATAAAAGTCATCACAATCGTCATCATTATAGTCATCATAACCATCATCATAATCATCATCATAAAAGTCATCACAATCGTCATCATTATAGTCATCATAACCATCATCATAATCATCATCATAATCATCATCATAATCATCATCATAATCATCATCATAATCATAATCATAATCATCGTCATAATCATCATCATAATCATCATCATAATCATCATCATAATCATCATCATAATCATCATCATAATCATCATCATAATTATCATCATACTCATCATCATAATCATCATCATAATCGTCATCATAATCATCATCATAGTCATCATCATAATAGTCCGCATAATCCTCATAATAATCATCATCATAGTCTTCATCATAATCATCATCATAATCGTCATCATAATCATCATCATAGTCATCATCATAATAGTCATCATTATAGTCATCATTATAGTCATCATAATCATCATCATAATCATCATCATAATTATCATCACAACCGTCATCATAATCATCATCATAATCGCCATCATAATCATCATCATAATAGTCATCACAATCGTCATCATTATAGTCATCATAATCATCATCATAATCATCATCGTAATCATCATCATAACCGTCATCATAATCAGTATCATAGTCATCATCATAATAGTCATCATCATAATAGTCATCATAATCATCATCATAATCATCAACATAATCGTCATCATGGTCGTCATCATAATAGTCCTCTTAATCTTCATCATTATAGTCATCATAATTATCATCATAATCATCATAATAATCATCATCATAATCAACATCATAATAGTCATCATGGTCATCATCATAATCGTCATCATAATCATCATCATAATCATCATCATAATCGTCATCATAATCATTATAATAGTCATCATCATAGTCATCATCATAATAGTCCTCATAATCCTCATAATAATCATCATCATAGTCTTCATCATAATCATCATCATAATAGTCATCATAATCATCATCATAATCATCAACATAATCGTCATCATGGTCGTCATCATAATAGTCCTCTTAATCTTCATCATTATAGTCATCATAATTATCATCATAATCATCATAATAATCATCATCATAATCAACATCATAATAGTCATCATGGTCATCATCATAATCGTCATCATAACCATCATCATAATCATCATCATAATCATCATCATAATCATCATCATAATATTCACCATAATCATCATCGTAATCATGAGCATAATCATCATCATAATCATCATCATAATCATCATCATAATTATCAACATAATAGTCATCATAATTATCATTATAATTCATCATCATAATCATGAGTATAATCGTCATCATAATCATGAGCATAATCATCATCATAATCATTATCATAATCGTCATCATAATCATCATCATAATCGTCATCACAATCATCATCGTAGTCATCATCATAATCATCATCATAATCGTCATCATAATCATTATAATAGTCATCATAATCGTCATCATTATAGTCATCATAATCATCATCATAATCGTCATCATAGTCATCATCATAATAGTCATCATAATCGGCATCATTATAGGCATCATAATCATCATCATAATCATCATCATAATCATCATCATACTCATCATCATAATCATCATCATAATCACCATCATAATCACTATCATAATCATCATCATAATTATCATCATAATCATCATAATAATCATCATCATAATAGTCCTCATAATCCTCATAATAATCATCATCATAGTCTTCATCATAATCATCATCATAATCGTCATCATAATCATCATCATAGTCATCATCATAATAGTCAACATTATAGTCATCATTATAGTCATCATTATAGTCATCATAATCATCATCATAATCATCATCATAATTATCATCATAACCGTCATCATAATCATCATCATAATAGTCATCACAATCGTCATCATTATAGTCAGCATAATCATCATCATAATCATCATCGTAATCATCATCATAATCGTCATCATAATCATTATAATAGTCATCGTCATATTATTCCTGATAATCGTCATCATAATCATCATCATAATCATCATAATAGTCATCATAATCGTCATCATTATAGTCATCATAACCATCATCATAATCATCATCATAATCATCATCATAATCATCATCATAATCATCATCATAATCATAATCACAATCATCGTCATAATCATCATCATAATCATCGTCATAATCATCATCATAATCATCATCATAATCATCATCATAATCATCATCATAATAGTCCTGATAATCGTCATCATAATCATCATAATAGTCATCAAAGTCGTCATCATTATAGTCATCATAACCATCATCATAATCATCATCATAATCATCATCATAATAGTCATCATAATAATCATCATAATAATCATCATAATCATTATCATAATCATCATCATAATCGTCATCATAGTCATCATCATAATAGTCATCATAATAATCATCATAATCATTATCATAATCATCATCATAATCGACATCATAGTCATCATCATAATCATCATCATAATCATGATAATAATCATCATCATAATTATCAACATAATAGACATCATAATTATCTTTATAATTCATCATCATAATCATGAGCATAATCGTCAACATAATCATGAGCATAATCATCATCATAATCATTATAATAATCGTCATCATAATCATCATCATAATCATCATCATAATCATCATCATAATCGTCATCATAATCATTATCATAGTCATCATCATAATAGTCCTGATAATCGTCATCATAATCATCATAATAGTCATCATAATCGTCATCATTATAATCATCATAACCATCATCATAATCATCATCATAATCATCATCATAATCGTCATCATGGTCATCATAATCATCATCATAGTCATCATCATAATAGTCATCATAATCGTCATCATTATAGTCATCATAATCATCATCATAATCATCATCATAATCATCATCATAATCATCATCATAATCGTCATCATAATCGTCATCATAATCATCATCATAATCGTCATCACAATCATCATCGTAGTCATCATCATAATCATCATCATAATCATCATCATAATCGTCATCATAATCATCATCATAATTATCATCATAATCATCATCATAATCATCATCATAATCATCATCATAATCATCATCATAATCGTCATCATAATCATTATCATAGTCATCATCATAATAGTCCTGATAATCGTCATCATAATCATCATAATAGTCATCATAATCGTCATCATTATAATCATCATAACCATCATCATAATCATCATCATAATCATCATCATAATAGTCATCATAATAATCATCATAATCATTATCATAATCATCATCATAATCGACATCATAGTCATCATCATAATCATCATCATAATCATGATAATAATCATCATCATAATTATCAACATAATAGACATCATAGTCATCATCATAATCATCATCATAATCATGATAATAATCATCATCATAATTATCAACATAATAGACATCATAATTATCTTTATAATTCATCATCATAATCATTATAATAATCGTCATCATAATCATCATCATAATCGTCATCACAATCATCATCGTAGTCATCATCATAATCATCATCATAATCATCATCATAATCATCATCATAATCATCATTATAATCATCATCATAACCGTCATCATAATCATCATCATAGTCATCATCATAATCGTCATCATAATCGTCATCATAATCATCATAATAGTCATCATAATCGTCATCATAGTCATCATCATAATAGTCATCATAATCGTCATCATTATAGTCATCATAACCATCATCATAATCATCATCATAATCATCATCATAATCATCATCATAATCATCATAATAATCATCATCATAAGCAACATCATAATAGTCATCATGGTCATCATCATAATCGTCATCATAATCATCATCATAATCATCATCATCATCGTCATCATAATCATTATAATAGTCATCATCATAGTCATCATCATAATAGTCCTCATAATCCTCATAATAATCATCATCATAGTCTTCATCATAATCATCATCATAACCGTCATCATAATCATCATCATAATCATCATCATAATCATTATCACAATCGTCATCATAGTCATCATAATCATCATCATAGTCATTATCATAATCATCATCATAACCGTCATCATAATCAGTATCATAGTCATCATCATAATAGTCATCATAATCATCATCATAATCATCATCATAATCATCATCATAATCATCATCTTAATCATCATCATAATCATCATAATAATCATCATCATAATCAACATCATAATAGTCATCATGGTCATCATCATAATCGTCATCATAATCATCATCATAATCACCATCATAATCGTCATCATAATCATTATAATAGTCATCATCATAGTCATCATCATAATAGTCCTCATAATCCTCATAATAATCATCATCATTGTCTTCATCATAATCATCATCATAACCGTCATCATAATCATCATCATAAAAGTCATCACAATCGTCATCATTATAGTCATCATAACCATCATCATAATCATCATCATAATCGTCATCATAATCATTATAATAGTGATCATCATAGTCATCATCATAATAGTCCTCATAATCCTCATAATAATCATCATCATTGTCTTCATCATAATCGTCATCATATTCGTCATCATAATCATCATCATAATCATCATCATAATCGTCATCATAATCATTATAATAGTCATCATCATAGTCATCATCATAATAGTCATCATAATAATCATCATAATCATTATCATAATCATCATCATAATCGTCATCATAGTCATCATCATAATCATCATCATAATAGTCATCATGGTCATCATCATAATCGTCATCATAATCATCATCATAATCATCATTATAATTCATCATCATAATCGTGAGCATAATCGTCATCATAATCATCATCATAATCATCATCATAATCATCATCATAATTATCAACATAATAGTCATCATAATTATCACTATAATTCATCATCATAATCATGAGTATAATCGTCATCATAATCATGAGCATAATCATCATCATAATCATCATCATAATCGTCATCATAATCGTCATCATAGTCATCATCATAATAGTCATCATAATCGTCATCGTTATAGTCATCATAACCATCATCATAATCATCATCATAATCATCATCATAATCATCATCATAATCATCATAATAATCATCATCATAATCAACATCATAATAGTCATCATGGTCATCATCATAATCGTCATCATAATCATCATCATAATCATCATCATCATCGTCATCATAATCATTATAATAGTCATCATAATCGTCATCATTATAGTCATCATAATCATCATCATAATCGTCATCATAGTCATCATGATAATAGTCATCATAATCGGCATCATTATAGGCATCATAATCATCATCATAATCATCATCATAATCATCATCATACTCATCATCATAATCATCATCATAATCACCATCATAATCACTATCATAATCATCATCATAATCGTCATCATAATCATCATCATAGTCATCATCATAATAGTCCTCATAATCCTCATAATAATCATCATCATAGTCTTCATCATAATCATCATCATAATCGTCATCATAATCATCATCATAGTCATCATCATAATAGTCATCATTATAGTCATCATTATAGTCATCATAATCATCATCATAATCATCATCATAATTATCATCACAACCGTCATCATAATCATCATCATAATAGTCATCACAATCGTCATCATTATAGTCATCATAATCATCATCATAATCATCATCGTAATCACCATCATAATCACTATCATAATCATCATCATAATCGTCATCATAATCATCATCATAGTCATCATCATAATAGTCCTCATAATCCTCATAATAATCATCATCATAGTCTTCATCATAATCATCATCATAATCGTCATCATAATCATCATCATAGTCATCATCATAATAGTCATCATTATAGTCATCATTATAGTCATCATAATCATCATCATAATCATCATCATAATTATCATCACAACCGTCATCATAATCATCATCATAATAGTCATCACAATCGTCATCATTATAGTCATCATAATCATCATCATAATCATCATCGTAATCGTCATCATAATCGTCATCATAATCATTATAATAGTCATCGTCATATTATTCCTGATAATCGTCATCATAATCGTCATCATAATCATCATAATAGTCATCATAATCGTCATCATTATAGTCATCATAACCATCATCATAATCATCATCATAATCATCATCATAATCATCATCATAATCATCATCATAATCATAATCATAATCATCGTCATAATCATCATCATAATCGTCATCATAGTCATCATCATAATCATCATCATAATCATGATAATAATCATCATCATAATTATCAACATAATAGTCATCATAATTATCATTATAATTCATCATCATAATCATGAGCATAATCGTCATCATAATCATGAGCATAATCATTATCATAATCATCATCATAATAGTCCTGATAATCGTCATCATAATCGTCATCATAATCATCATAATAGTCATCATAATCGTCATCATTATAGTCATCATAATCATCATCATAATCGTCATCATAGTCATCATCATAATAGTCATCATAATCGGCATCATTATAGGCATCATAATCATCATCATAATCATCATCATAATCATCATCATACTCATCATCATAATCATCATCATAATCACCATCATAATCACTATCATAATCATCATCATAATCGTCATCATAATCATCATCATAGTCATCATCATAATAGTCCTCATAATCCTCATAATAATCATCATCATAGTCTTCATCATAATCATCATCATAATCGTCATCATAATCATCATCATAGTCATCATCATAATAGTCATCATTATAGTCATCATTATAGTCATCATAATCATCATCATAATCATCATCATAATTATCATCACAACCGTCATCATAATCATCATCATAATAGTCATCACAATCGTCATCATTATAGTCATCATAATCATCATCATAATCATCATCGTAATCGTCATCATTATAGTCATCATAATCATCATCATAATCATCATCGTAATCATCATCATAATCGTCATCATAATCATTATAATAGTCATCGTCATATTATTCCTGATAATCGTCATCATAATCGTCATCATAATCATCATAATAGTCGTCATAATCGTCATCGTAACCATCATCATAATCATCATCATAATCATCATCATAATCATCATCATAATCATCATCATAATCATCATCATAATCATAATCATAATCATCGTCATAATCATCATCATAATCATCATCATAATCATCATCATAATCATCATCATAATCATCATCATAATCATCATCATAATCATCATCATAATCATCATCAGAATCATCATCATAATCATCATCATAATCATCATCAGAATCATCATCATAATCGTCATCATAATCATCATCATAATAGTCCTGATAATCGTCATCATAATCATCATAATAGTCATCATAATCGTCATCATTATAGTCATCATAACCATCATCATAATCATCATCATAATCATTATCACAATCGTCATCATAGTCATCATAATCATCATCATAGTCATTATCATAATCATCATCATAACCGTCATCATAATCAGTATCATAGTCATCATCATAATAGTCATCATAATCATCATCATAATCATCATCATAATCATCATCATAATCATCATCATAATCATCATCTTAATCATCATCATAATCATCATAATCAACATCATAATAGTCATCATGGTCATCATCATAATCGTCATCATAATCATCATCATAATCATCATCATAATCGTCATCATGGTCATCATAATCATCATCAGAATCATCATGATGATTATGATAATCATCATCAGAATCATCATCATAATCATCATCATAATCATCATCATAATCGTCATCATGGTCATCATAATCATCATCAGAATCATCATCATAATCATCATCATAATCATCATCATAATCATCATCATAATCATCATCATAATCATTATCATAATCATCATCATAATCATCATCATAATCATCATCATAATCATCATCATAATCATAATCATAATCATCGTCATAATCATCATCATAATCATCATCATAATCATCATCATAATCATCATCATAATCATCATCATAATCATCATCATAATTATCATCATAATCATCATCATAATCATCATCATAATCATCATCATAATCATCATCATAATCATCATCATAATCATCATCATTATATTCACCATAATCATCATCGTAATCATTATCATAATCATCATCATAATCATCATCATAATTATCAACATAATAGTCATCATAATTATCATTATAATTCATCATCATAATCATGAGTATAATCGTCATCATAATCATGAGCATAATCATCATCATAATCATTATCATAATCGTCATCATAATCATCATCATAATCGTCATCACAATCATCATCGTAGTCATCATCATAATCATCATCATAATCATCACCATAATCATCATCATAATCATCATCATTATCATCATCATAATCGTCATCATGGTCATCATAACCATCATCATAATCATCATCATAATCATCATCATAATCATCATCATAATCATCATCATAATCATCATCATAATCATCATCATAATCATCATCATAATCATCATCATAATCATCATCATAATCATCATCATAATCATCATCATAATATTCACCATAATCATCATCGTAATCATGAGCATAATCATCATCATAATCATCATCATAATTATCAACATAATAGTCATCATAATTATCATTATAATTCATCATCATAATCATGAGTATAATCGTCATCATAATCATGAGCATAATCATCATCATAATCATTATCATAATCGTCATCATAATCATCATCATAATCGTCATCATTATAGGCATCATAATCATCATCATAATCATCATCATAATCATCATCATCATCGTCATCATAATCATTATAATAGTCATCCTCATAGTCATCATCATAATAGTCCTCATAATCCTCATAATAATCATCATCATAGTCTTCATCATAATCATCATCATAACCGTCATCATAATCATCATCATAAAAGTCATCACAATCGTCATCATTATAGTCATCATAACCATCATCATAATCATCATCATAAAAGTCATCACAATCGTCATCATTATAGTCATCATAACCATCATCATAATCATCATCATAATCATCATCATAATCATCATCATAATCATCATCATAATCATAATCATAATCATCGTCATAATCATCATCATAATCATCATCATAATCATCATCATAATCATCATCATAATCATCATCATAATCATCATCATAATTATCATCATACTTATCATCATAATCATCATCATAATCGTCATCATAATCATCATCATAGTCATCATCATAATAGTCCGCATAATCCTCATAATAATCATCATCATAGTCTTCATCATAATCATCATCATAATCGTCATCATAATCATCATCATAGTCATCATCATAATAGTCATCATTATAGTCATCATTATAGTCATCATAATCATCATCATAATCATCATCATAATTATCATCACAACCGTCATCATAATCATCATCATAATCGCCATCATAATCATCATCATAATAGTCATCACAATCGTCATCATTATAGTCATCATAATCATCATCATAATCATCATCGTAATCATCATCATAACCGTCATCATAATCAGTATCATAGTCATCATCATAATAGTCATCATCATAATAGTCATCATAATCATCATCATAATCATCAACATAATCGTCATCATGGTCGTCATCATAATAGTCCTCTTAATCTTCATCATTATAGTCATCATAATTATCATCATAATCATCATAATAATCATCATCATAATCAACATCATAATAGTCATCATGGTCATCATCATAATCGTCATCATAATCATCATCATAATCGTCATCATATTCGTCATCATAATCATCATCATAATCATCATCATAATCGTCATCATAATCATTATAATAGTCATCATCATAGTCATCATCATAATAGTCATCATAATAATCATCATAATCATTATCATAATCATCATCATAATCGTCATCATAGTCATCATCATAATCATCATCATAATAGTCATCATGGTCATCATCATAATCGTCATCATAATCATCATCATAATCATCATTATAATTCATCATCATAATCGTGAGCATAATCGTCATCATAATCATCATCATAATCATCATCATAATCATCATCATAATTATCAACATAATAGTCATCATAATTATCACTATAATTCATCATCATAATCATGAGTATAATCGTCATCATAATCATGAGCATAATCATCATCATAATCATCATCATAATCGTCATCATAATCGTCATCATAGTCATCATCATAATAGTCATCATAATCGTCATCGTTATAGTCATCATAACCATCATCATAATCATCATCATAATCATCATCATAATCATCATCATAATCATCATCATAATCATCATAATAATCATCATCATAATCAACATCATAATAGTCATCATGGTCATCATCATAATCGTCATCATAATCATCATCATAATCATCATCATCATCGTCATCATAATCATTATAATAGTCATCATAATCGTCATCATTATAGTCATCATAATCATCATCATAATCGTCATCATAGTCATCATGATAATAGTCATCATAATCGGCATCATTATAGGCATCATAATCATCATCATAATCATCATCATAATCATCATCATACTCATCATCATAATCATCATCATAATCACCATCATAATCACTATCATAATCATCATCATAATCGTCATCATAATCATCATCATAGTCATCATCATAATAGTCCTCATAATCCTCATAATAATCATCATCATAGTCTTCATCATAATCATCATCATAATCGTCATCATAATCATCATCATAGTCATCATCATAATAGTCATCATTATAGTCATCATTATAGTCATCATAATCATCATCATAATCATCATCATAATTATCATCACAACCGTCATCATAATCATCATCATAATAGTCATCACAATCGTCATCATTATAGTCATCATAATCATCATCATAATCATCATCGTAATCGTCATCATAATCGTCATCATAATCATTATAATAGTCATCGTCATATTATTCCTGATAATCGTCATCATAATCGTCATCATAATCATCATAATAGTCATCATAATCGTCATCATTATAGTCATCATAACCATCATCATAATCATCATCATAATCATCATCATAATCATCATCATAATCATCATCATAATCATAATCATAATCATCGTCATAATCATCATCATAATCGTCATCATAGTCATCATCATAATCATCATCATAATCATGATAATAATCATCATCATAATTATCAACATAATAGTCATCATAATTATCATTATAATTCATCATCATAATCATGAGCATAATCGTCATCATAATCATGAGCATAATCATTATCATAATCATCATCATAATAGTCCTGATAATCGTCATCATAATCGTCATCATAATCATCATAATAGTCATCATAATCGTCATCATTATAGTCATCATAATCATCATCATAATCGTCATCATAGTCATCATCATAATAGTCATCATAATCGGCATCATTATAGGCATCATAATCATCATCATAATCATCATCATAATCATCATCATACTCATCATCATAATCATCATCATAATCACCATCATAATCACTATCATAATCATCATCATAATCGTCATCATAATCATCATCATAGTCATCATCATAATAGTCCTCATAATCCTCATAATAATCATCATCATAGTCTTCATCATAATCATCATCATAATCGTCATCATAATCATCATCATAGTCATCATCATAATAGTCATCATTATAGTCATCATTATAGTCATCATAATCATCATCATAATCATCATCATAATTATCATCACAACCGTCATCATAATCATCATCATAATAGTCATCACAATCGTCATCATTATAGTCATCATAATCATCATCATAATCATCATCGTAATCGTCATCATTATAGTCATCATAATCATCATCATAATCATCATCGTAATCATCATCATAATCGTCATCATAATCATTATAATAGTCATCGTCATATTATTCCTGATAATCGTCATCATAATCGTCATCATAATCATCATAATAGTCGTCATAATCGTCATCGTAACCATCATCATAATCATCATCATAATCATCATCATAATCATCATCATAATCATCATCATAATCATCATCATAATCATAATCATAATCATCGTCATAATCATCATCATAATCATCATCATAATCATCATCATAATCATCATCATAATCATCATCATAATCATCATCATAATCATCATCATAATCATCATCAGAATCATCATCATAATCATCATCATAATCATCATCAGAATCATCATCATAATCGTCATCATAATCATCATCATAATAGTCCTGATAATCGTCATCATAATCATCATAATAGTCATCATAATCGTCATCATTATAGTCATCATAACCATCATCATAATCATCATCATAATCATTATCACAATCGTCATCATAGTCATCATAATCATCATCATAGTCATTATCATAATCATCATCATAACCGTCATCATAATCAGTATCATAGTCATCATCATAATAGTCATCATAATCATCATCATAATCATCATCATAATCATCATCATAATCATCATCATAATCATCATCTTAATCATCATCATAATCATCATAATCAACATCATAATAGTCATCATGGTCATCATCATAATCGTCATCATAATCATCATCATAATCATCATCATAATCGTCATCATGGTCATCATAATCATCATCAGAATCATCATGATGATTATGATAATCATCATCAGAATCATCATCATAATCATCATCATAATCATCATCATAATCGTCATCATGGTCATCATAATCATCATCAGAATCATCATCATAATCATCATCATAATCATCATCATAATCATCATCATAATCATCATCATAATCATTATCATAATCATCATCATAATCATCATCATAATCATCATCATAATCATCATCATAATCATAATCATAATCATCGTCATAATCATCATCATAATCATCATCATAATCATCATCATAATCATCATCATAATCATCATCATAATCATCATCATAATTATCATCATAATCATCATCATAATCATCATCATAATCATCATCATAATCATCATCATAATCATCATCATAATCATCATCATTATATTCACCATAATCATCATCGTAATCATTATCATAATCATCATCATAATCATCATCATAATTATCAACATAATAGTCATCATAATTATCATTATAATTCATCATCATAATCATGAGTATAATCGTCATCATAATCATGAGCATAATCATCATCATAATCATTATCATAATCGTCATCATAATCATCATCATAATCGTCATCACAATCATCATCGTAGTCATCATCATAATCATCATCATAATCATCACCATAATCATCATCATAATCATCATCATTATCATCATCATAATCGTCATCATGGTCATCATAACCATCATCATAATCATCATCATAATCATCATCATAATCATCATCATAATCATCATCATAATCATCATCATAATCATCATCATAATCATCATCATAATCATCATCATAATCATCATCATAATCATCATCATAATCATCATCATAATATTCACCATAATCATCATCGTAATCATGAGCATAATCATCATCATAATCATCATCATAATTATCAACATAATAGTCATCATAATTATCATTATAATTCATCATCATAATCATGAGTATAATCGTCATCATAATCATGAGCATAATCATCATCATAATCATTATCATAATCGTCATCATAATCATCATCATAATCGTCATCATTATAGGCATCATAATCATCATCATAATCATCATCATAATCATCATCATCATCGTCATCATAATCATTATAATAGTCATCCTCATAGTCATCATCATAATAGTCCTCATAATCCTCATAATAATCATCATCATAGTCTTCATCATAATCATCATCATAACCGTCATCATAATCATCATCATAAAAGTCATCACAATCGTCATCATTATAGTCATCATAACCATCATCATAATCATCATCATAAAAGTCATCACAATCGTCATCATTATAGTCATCATAACCATCATCATAATCATCATCATAATCATCATCATAATCATCATCATAATCATCATCATAATCATAATCATAATCATCGTCATAATCATCATCATAATCATCATCATAATCATCATCATAATCATCATCATAATCATCATCATAATCATCATCATAATTATCATCATACTCATCATCATAATCATCATCATAATCGTCATCATAATCATCATCATAGTCATCATCATAATAGTCCGCATAATCCTCATAATAATCATCATCATAGTCTTCATCATAATCATCATCATAATCGTCATCATAATCATCATCATAGTCATCATCATAATAGTCATCATTATAGTCATCATTATAGTCATCATAATCATCATCATAATCATCATCATAATTATCATCACAACCGTCATCATAATCATCATCATAATCGCCATCATAATCATCATCATAATAGTCATCACAATCGTCATCATTATAGTCATCATAATCATCATCATAATCATCATCGTAATCATCATCATAACCGTCATCATAATCAGTATCATAGTCATCATCATAATAGTCATCATCATAATAGTCATCATAATCATCATCATAATCATCAACATAATCGTCATCATGGTCGTCATCATAATAGTCCTCTTAATCTTCATCATTATAGTCATCATAATTATCATCATAATCATCATAATAATCATCATCATAATCAACATCATAATAGTCATCATGGTCATCATCATAATCGTCATCATAATCATCATCATAATCATCATCATAATCGTCATCATAATCATTATAATAGTCATCATCATAGTCATCATCATAATAGTCCTCATAATCCTCATAATAATCATCATCATAGTCTTCATCATAATCATCATCATAATAGTCATCATAATCATCATCATAATCATCAACATAATCGTCATCATGGTCGTCATCATAATAGTCCTCTTAATCTTCATCATTATAGTCATCATAATTATCATCATAATCATCATAATAATCATCATCATAATCAACATCATAATAGTCATCATGGTCATCATCATAATCGTCATCATAACCATCATCATAATCATCATCATAATCATCATCATAATCATCATCATAATATTCACCATAATCATCATCGTAATCATGAGCATAATCATCATCATAATCATCATCATAATCATCATCATAATTATCAACATAATAGTCATCATAATTATCATTATAATTCATCATCATAATCATGAGTATAATCGTCATCATAATCATGAGCATAATCATCATCATAATCATTATCATAATCGTCATCATAATCATCATCATAATCGTCATCACAATCATCATCGTAGTCATCATCATAATCATCATCATAATCGTCATCATAATCATTATAATAGTCATCATAATCGTCATCATTATAGTCATCATAATCATCATCATAATCGTCATCATAGTCATCATCATAATAGTCATCATAATCGGCATCATTATAGGCATCATAATCATCATCATAATCATCATCATAATCATCATCATACTCATCATCATAATCATCATCATAATCACCATCATAATCACTATCATAATCATCATCATAATTATCATCATAATCATCATAATAATCATCATCATAATAGTCCTCATAATCCTCATAATAATCATCATCATAGTCTTCATCATAATCATCATCATAATCGTCATCATAATCATCATCATAGTCATCATCATAATAGTCAACATTATAGTCATCATTATAGTCATCATTATAGTCATCATAATCATCATCATAATCATCATCATAATTATCATCATAACCGTCATCATAATCATCATCATAATAGTCATCACAATCGTCATCATTATAGTCAGCATAATCATCATCATAATCATCATCGTAATCATCATCATAATCGTCATCATAATCATTATAATAGTCATCGTCATATTATTCCTGATAATCGTCATCATAATCATCATCATAATCATCATAATAGTCATCATAATCGTCATCATTATAGTCATCATAACCATCATCATAATCATCATCATAATCATCATCATAATCATCATCATAATCATCATCATAATCATAATCACAATCATCGTCATAATCATCATCATAATCATCATCATAATCATCATCATAATCATCATCATAATCATCATCATAATCATCATCATAATCATCACCATAACCGTCATCATAATCAGCATCATAGTCATCATCATAATAGTCATCATAATCATCATCTCATAATCATCATCATAATCATCATCATAATCATCATCATAATCGTCATCATGGTCATCATAATCATCATCATAGTCATCATCATAATAGTTATCATAATCGTCATCATTATAGTCATCATAATCATCATCATAATCATCATCATAATCATCATCATAATCATCATCATAATCGTCATCATAATCATCATCATAATTATCATCATAATCATCATCATAATCATCATCATAATCATCATCAGAATCATCATCATAAGCATCATCATAATCATCACCATAATCATCATCATAATGATCATCGTAATCATCATCATAATCATCATCATAATCATCATCATAACCATCATCATAATCATCATCAGAATCATCATCATAATCATCATCATAATCGTCATCATAATAGTCATCATTATAGTCATCATTATAGTCATCATAATCATCATCATAATTACCATCATAACCATCATCATAATCATCATCATAATAGTCATCACAATCGTCATCATTATAGTCATCATTATAGTCATCATAATCATCATCATAATCATCATCGTAATCATCATCATAACCGTCATCATAATCATTATAATAGCCATCGTCATATTATTCCTGATAATCGTCATCATAATCGTCATCATAATCATCATAATAGTCATCATAATCGTCATCATAACCATCATCATAATCATCATCATAATCATCATCATAATCATCATCATAATCATCATCATAATCATCATCATAATCATAATCATAATCATCGTCATAATCATCATCATAATCATCATCATAATCATCATCATAATCATCATCATAATCATCATCATAATCATCATCATAATCATCATCATAATCATCATCATAATCATCATCATAATAGTCCTGATAATCGTCATCATAATCATCATAATAGTCATCAAAGTCGTCATCATTATAGTCATCATAACCATCATCATAATCATCATCATAATCATCATCATAATAGTCATCATAATAATCATCATAATAATCATCATAATCATTATCATAATCATCATCATAATCGTCATCATAGTCATCATCATAATAGTCATCATAATAATCATCATAATCATTATCATAATCATCATCATAATCGACATCATAGTCATCATCATAATCATCATCATAATCATGATAATAATCATCATCATAATTATCAACATAATAGACATCATAATTATCTTTATAATTCATCATCATAATCATGAGCATAATCGTCAACATAATCATGAGCATAATCATCATCATAATCATTATAATAATCGTCATCATAATCATCATCATAATCATCATCATAATCATCATCATAATCGTCATCATAATCATTATCATAGTCATCATCATAATAGTCCTGATAATCGTCATCATAATCATCATAATAGTCATCATAATCGTCATCATTATAATCATCATAACCATCATCATAATCATCATCATAATCATCATCATAATCGTCATCATGGTCATCATAATCATCATCATAGTCATCATCATAATAGTCATCATAATCGTCATCATTATAGTCATCATAATCATCATCATAATCATCATCATAATCATCATCATAATCATCATCATAATCGTCATCATAATCGTCATCATAATCATCATCATAATCGTCATCACAATCATCATCGTAGTCATCATCATAATCATCATCATAATCATCATCATAATCGTCATCATAATCATCATCATAATTATCATCATAATCATCATCATAATCATCATCATAATCATCATCATAATCATCATCATAATCGTCATCATAATCATTATCATAGTCATCATCATAATAGTCCTGATAATCGTCATCATAATCATCATAATAGTCATCATAATCGTCATCATTATAATCATCATAACCATCATCATAATCATCATCATAATCATCATCATAATAGTCATCATAATAATCATCATAATCATTATCATAATCATCATCATAATCGACATCATAGTCATCATCATAATCATCATCATAATCATGATAATAATCATCATCATAATTATCAACATAATAGACATCATAGTCATCATCATAATCATCATCATAATCATGATAATAATCATCATCATAATTATCAACATAATAGACATCATAATTATCTTTATAATTCATCATCATAATCATTATAATAATCGTCATCATAATCATCATCATAATCGTCATCACAATCATCATCGTAGTCATCATCATAATCATCATCATAATCATCATCATAATCATCATCATAATCATCATTATAATCATCATCATAACCGTCATCATAATCATCATCATAGTCATCATCATAATCGTCATCATAATCGTCATCATAATCATCATAATAGTCATCATAATCGTCATCATAGTCATCATCATAATAGTCATCATAATCGTCATCATTATAGTCATCATAACCATCATCATAATCATCATCATAATCATCATCATAATCATCATCATAATCATCATAATAATCATCATCATAAGCAACATCATAATAGTCATCATGGTCATCATCATAATCGTCATCATAATCATCATCATAATCATCATCATCATCGTCATCATAATCATTATAATAGTCATCATCATAGTCATCATCATAATAGTCCTCATAATCCTCATAATAATCATCATCATAGTCTTCATCATAATCATCATCATAACCGTCATCATAATCATCATCATAAAAGTTATCACAATCGTCATCATTATAGTCATCATAACCATCATCATAATCATCATCATAATCATCATCATAATCATCATCATAATCATCATCATAATATTCACCATAATCATCATCGTAATCATGAGCATAATCATCATCATAATCATCATCATAATCATCATCATAATCATCATCATAATTATCAACATAATAGTCATCATAATTATCTTTATAATTCATCATCATAATCATGAGCATAATCGTCAACATAATCATGAGCATAATCATCATCATAATCATTATAATAATCGTCATCATAATCATCATCATAATCGTCATCACAATCATCATCGTAGTCATCATTATAATCATCATCATAACCGTCATCATAATCATCATCATAGTCATCATCATAATCGTCATCATTATAGTCATCATAACCATCATCATAATCATCATCATAATCATCATCATAATCATCATCATAATCATCACCATAACCGTCATCATAATCGGCATCATAATCAACATCATAGTCATCATTATAATCATCATCATAACCGTCATCATAATCATCATCATAGTCATCATCATAATCGTCATCATAATCGTCATCATAGTCATAATCATAATCATCGTCATAATCGTCATCATAATCATCATCATAATCATCATCATAATCATCATCATAACCATCATCATAATCATCATCATAATCATCATCATAATAGTCATCATAATAATCATCATAATCATTATCATAATCATCATCATAATCGTCATCATAGTCATCATCATAATAGTCATCATAATAATCATCATAATCATTATCATAATCATCCTCATAATCGACATCATAGTCATCATCATAATCATCATCATAATCATAATCATAATCATCGTCATAATCATCATCATAATCATCATCATAATCATCATCATAATCATCATCATAATCATCATCATAATCATCATCATAATCATCATCATAATCATCATCATAATCATAATCATAATCATCGTCATAATCATCATCATAATCAACATCATAATAGTCATCATGGTCATCATCATAATCATCATCATAATCATCATCATAATCATCATCATAATCATCATCATAATCATCATCATAATCATCATCATAATCATCATCATAATCATAATCATAATCATCGTCATAATCATCATCATAATCATCATCATAAACATTATCATAATCATCGTCATAATCGTCATCATAATCATCATCATAATCATCATCACAATCGTCATCATTATAGTCATCATAACCATCATCATAATCATCATCATAATCATCATCATAATCATCATCATAATCATCACCATAACCGTCATCATAATCGGCATCATAATCAACATCATAATAGTAATCATGGTCATCATCATAATCGTCATCATAATCATCATCATAATCATCATCATAATCATTATCACAATCGTCATCATAGTCATCATAATCATCATCATAATCATTATCATAATCATCATCATAACCGTCATCATAATCAGTATCATAGTCATCATCATAATAGTCATCATAATCATCATCATAATCATCAACATAATCGTCATCATGGTCGTCATCATAATAGTCCTTTTAATCTTCATCATTATAGTCATCATAATTATCATCATAATCATCATAATAATCATCATCATAATCAACATCATAATAGTCATCATGGTCATCATCATAATCGTCATCATAATCATCATCATAATCATCATCATAATCATAATCATAATCATCGTCATAATCATCATCATAATCATCATCATAATCATCATCATAATCATCATCATAATCGTCATCATAATCATCATCATAATAGTCATCATAACCATCATCATAATCATCATCATAATCATCATCATAATAGTCATCATAATAATCATCATAATCATTATCATAATCATCATCATAATCGTCATAATAGTCATCATCATAATAGTCATCATAATAATCATCATAATCATTATCATAATCATCGTCATAATCGACATCATAGTCATCATCATAATCATCATCATAATCATAATCATAATCATCGTCATAATCATCATCATAATCATCATCATAATCATCATCATAATCATCATAATAGTCATCATAATCGTCATCATTATAGTCATCATAACCATCATCATAATCATCATCATAATCATCATCCTAATCATCATCATAATCATCATCATAATCATAATCATAATCATCGTCATAATCATCATCATAATCGTCATCATAGTCATCATCATAATCATCATCATATACATGATAATAATCATCATCATAATTATCAACATAATAGTCATCATAATTATCATTATAATTCATCATCATAATCATGAGCATAATCGTCATCATAATCATGAGCATAATCATTATCATAATCATTATAATAATCGTCATCAGAATCATCATCATAATCATCATCATAATCATCATCATAATAGTCCTGATAATCGTCATCATAATCATCATAATAGTCATCATAATCATCATCATAGTCATCATCATAATCATCATCATAATCATCATCATAATCATCATCATAATCATCATCATAATCATCATCAGAATCATCATCATAATCATCATCATAATCATCATCAGAATCATCATCATAATCATCATACATAATCATCATCATAATAGTCCTGATAATCGTCATCATAATCATCATCATAATAGTCATCATAATAATCATCATAATCATTATCATAATCATCATCATAATCGTCATCATAGTCATCATCATAATAGTCATCATAATAATCATCATAATCATTATCATAATCATCATCATAATCGACATCATAGTCATCATCATAATCATCATCATAATCATGATAATAATCATCATCATAATTATCAACATAATAGACATCATAATAATCTTTATAATTCATCATCATAATCATGGGCATAATCGTCAACATAATCATGAGCATAATCATCATCATAATCATTATAATAATCGTCATCATAATCATCATCATAATCGTCATCACAATCATCATCGTAGTCATCATCATAATCATCATCATAATCATCATCATAATCATCATCATAATCATCATTATAATCATCATCATAACCGTCATCATAATCATCATCATAGTCATCATCATAATCGTCATCATTATAGTCATCATAACCATCATCATAATCATCATCATAATCATCATCATAATCATCATCATAATCATCACCATAACCGTCATCATAATCGGCATCATAATCAACATCATAGTCATCATTATAATCATCATCATAACCGTCATCATAATCATCATCATAGTCATCATCATAATCGTCATCATAATCGTCATCATAATCGTCATCATAATCATAATCATAATCATCGTCATAATCGTCATCATAATCATCATCATAATCATCATCATAATCATCATCATAACCATCATCATAATCATCATCATTATCATCATCATAATAGTCATCATAATAATCATCATAATCATTATCATAATCATCATCATAATCGTCATCATAGTCATCATCATAATAGTCATCATAATAATCATCATAATCATTATCATAATCATCGTCATAATCGACATCATAGTCATCATCATAATCATCATCATAATCATAATCATAATCATCGTCATAATCATCATCATAATCATCATCATAATCATCATCATAATCATCATCATAATCATCATCATAATCATCATCATAATCATCATCATAATCATCATCATAATCATAATCATAATCATCGTCATAATCATCATCATAATCAACATCATAATAGTCATCATGGTCATCATCATAATCATCATCATAATCATCATCATAATCATCATCATAATCATCATCATAATCATCATCATAATCATCATCATAATCATCATCATAATCATCATCATAATCATCATCATAATCATAATCATAATCATCGTCATAATCATCATCATAATCATCATCATAATCATCATCATAATCATCATCATAACCATCATCATAATCATCATCATAATCATCATCATAATAGTCATCATAATAATCATCATAATCATTATCATAATCATCATCATAATCGTCATCATAATCATCCTCATAATCATCATCATAATCATCATCATAATCATCATTATAATCATCATCATAACCGTCATCATAATCATCATCATAGTCATCATCATAATCGTCATCATTATAGTCATCATAACCATCATCATAATCATCATCATAATCATCATCATAATCATCATCATAATCATCACCATAACCGTCATCATAATCGGCATCATAATCAACATCATAGTCATCATTATAATCATCATCATAACCGTCATCATAATCATCATCATAGTCATCATCATAATCGTCATCATAATCGTCATCATAATCATAATCATAATCATCGTCATAATCGTCATCATAATCATCATCATAATCATCATCATAATCATCATCATAACCATCATCATAATCATCATCATAATCATCATCATAATAGTCATCATAATAATCATCATATTCATTATCATAATCATCATCATAATCGTCATCATAGTCATCATCATAATAGTCATCATAATAATCATCATAATCATTATCATAATCATCGTCATAATCGACATCATAGTCATCATCATAATCATCATCATAATCATAATCATAATCATCGTCATAATCATCATCATAATCATCATCATAATCATCATCATAATCATCATCATAATCATCATCATAATCATCATCATAATCATCATCATAATCATCATCATAATCATAATCATAATCATCGTCATAATCATCATCATAATCAACATCATAATAGTCATCATGGCCATCATCATAATCATCATCATAATCATCATCATAATCATCATCATAATCATCATCATAATCATCATCATAATCATCATCATAATCATCATAATAGTCATCATAATCGTCATCATTATAGTCATCATAACCATCATCATAATCATCATCATAATCATCATCCTAATCATCATCATAATCATCATCATAATCATAATCATCGTCATAATCATCATCATAATCGTCATCATAGTCATCATCATAATCATCATCATATACATGATAATAATCATCATCATAATTATCAACATAATAGTCATCATAATTATCATTATAATTCATCATCATAATCATGAGCATAATCGTCATCATAATCATGAGCATAATCATTATCATAATCATTATAATAATCGTCATCAGAATCATCATCATAATCATCATCATAATCATCATCATAATAGTCCTGATAATCGTCATCATAATCATCATAATAGTCATCATAATCATCATCATAGTCATCATCATAATCATCATCATAATCATCATCATAATCATCATCATAATCATCATCATAATCATCATCAGAATCATCATCATAATCATCATCATAATCATCATCAGAATCATCATCATAATCATCATACATAATCATCATCATAATAGTCCTGATAATCGTCATCATAATCATCATCATAATAGTCATCATAATCGTCATCACAATCATCATCGTAGTCATCATCATAATCATCATCATAATCATCATCATAATCATCATCATAATCATCATTATAATCATCATCATAACCGTCATCATAATCATCATCATAGTCATCATCATAATCGTCATCATTATAGTCATCATAACCATCATCATAATCATCATCATAATCATCATCATAATCATCATTATAATCATCATCATAACCGTCATCATAATCATCATCATAGTCATCATCATAATAGTCATCATAATCGTCATCATTATAGTCATCATAATCATTATCATAATCATCACCATCATCATAATATTCATCATAATCATCATCATAATCATCATCATAACCGTCATCCTAATCAGCATCATAATCAACATCATAATAGTCATCATGGTCATCATCATAATCGTCATCATAATCATCATCATAATCATCATCATAATCATTATCACAATCGTCATCATAGTCATCATAATCATCATCATAGTCATTATCATAATCATAATCATAACCGTCATCATAATCAGTATCATAGTCATCATCATAATAGTCATCATAATCATCATAATAATCATCATCATAATCATCATCATAATCATCATCTTAATCATCACCATAATCATCATAATAATCATCATCATAATCAACATCATAATAGTCATCATGGTCATCATCATAATCGTCATCATAATCATCATCATAATCACCATCATAATCGTCATCATAATCATCATCATAATCATCATTATAATTCATCATCATAATCATGAGCATAATCGTCATCATAATCATCATCATAATCATCATCATAATCATCATCATAATCGTCATCATAATCATTATAATAGTGATCATCATAGTCATCATCATAATAGTCCTCATAATCCTCATAATAATCATCATCATTGTCTTCATCATAATCGTCATCATATTCGTCATCATAATCATCATCATAATCATCATCATAATCGTCATCATAATCATCATCATAATCATCATTATAATTCATCATCATAATCATGAGCATAATCGTCATCATAATCATCATCATAATCATCATCATAATCATCATCATAATTATCAACATAATAGTCATCATAATTATCATTATAATTCATCATCATAATCATGAGTATAATCGTCATCATAATCATGAGCATAATCATCATCATAATCATCATCATAATCGTCATCATAATCGTCATCATAGTCATCATCATAATAGTCATCATAATCGTTATCGTTATAGTCATCATAACCATCATCATAATCATCATCATAATCATCATCATAATCATCATCATAATCATCATCATAATCATCATAATAATCATCATCATAATCAACATCATAATAGTCATCATGGTCATCATCATAATCGTCATCATAATCATCATCATAATCATCATCATCATCGTCATCATAATCATTATAATAGTCATCATAATCGTCATCATTATAGTCATCATAATCATCATCATAATCGTCATCATAGTCATCATCATAATAGTCATCATAATCGGCATCATTATAGGCATCATAATCATCATCATAATCATCATCATAATCATCATCATACTCATCATCATAATCATCATCATAATCACCATCATAATCACTATCATAATCATCATCATCATAGTCATCATCATAATAGTCCTCATAATCCTCATAATAATCATCATCATAGTCTTCATCATAATCATCATCATAATCGTCATCATAATCATCACCATAGTCATCATCATAATAGTCATCATTATAGTCATCATTATAGTCATCATAATCATCATCATAATCATCATCATAATTATCATCACAACCGTCATCATAATCATCATCATAATAGTCATCACAATCGTCATCATTATAGTCATCATAATCATCATCATAATCATCATCGTAATCATCATCATAATCGTCATCATAATCATTATAATAGTCATCGTCATATTATTCCTGATAATCGTCATCATAATCGTCATCATAATCATCATAATAGTCATCATAATCGTCATCATTATAGTCATCATAACCATCATCATAATCATCATCATAATCATCATCATAATCATCATCATAATCATCATCATAATCATCATCATAATCATAATCATAATCATCGTCATAATCATCATCATAATCGTCATCATAGTCATCATCATAATCATCATCATAATCATGATAATAATCATCATCATAATTATCAACATAATAGTCATCATAATTATCATTATAATTCATCATCATAATCATGAGCATAATCGTCATCATAATCATGAGCATAATCATTATCATAATCATCATCATAATAGTCCTGATAATCGTCATCATAATCATCATAATAGTCATCATAATCATCATCATAGTCATGAGCATAATCATCATCATAATCATTATCACAATCGTCATCATAGTCATCATAATCATCAGCATAATCATTATCATAATCATCATCATAACCGTCATCATAATCAGTATCATAGTCATCATCATAATAGTCATCATAATCATCATCATAATAGTCCTCATAATCCTCATAATAATCATCATCATAGTCTTCATCATAATCATCATCATAATCGTCATCATAATAGTCATCATTATAGTCATCATTATAGTCATCATAATCATCATCATAATCATCATCATAATTATCATCATAACCGTCATCATAATCATCATCATAATCATCATCGTAATCATCATCATAATCGTCATCATAATCATTATAATAGTCATCGTCATATTATTCCTGATAATCGTCATCATAATCGTCATCATAATCATCATAATAGTCGTCATAATCGTCATCGTAACCATCATCATAATCATCATCATAATCATCATCATAATCATCATCATAATCATCATCATAATCATAATCATAATCATCGTCATAATCATCATCATAATCATCATCATAATCATCATCATAATCATCATCATAATCATCATCATAATCATCATCATAATCATCATCATAATCATCATCATAATCATCATCAGAATCATCATCATAATCATCATCATAATCGTCATCAGAATCATCATCATAATCATCATCATAATCATCATCATAATAGTCCTGATAATCGTCATCATAATCATCATAATAGTCATCATAATCGTCATCATTATAGTCATCATAACCATCATCATAATCATCATCATAATCATCATCATAATAGTCATCATAATAATCATCATAATCATTATCATAATCATCATCATAACCGTCATCATAGTCATCATCATAATAGTCATCATAATAGTCATCATAATAGTCATCATAATCATTGTCTTAATCATCATCATAATCGTCATCATAGTCATCATCATAATCATCATCATAATCATGATAATAATCATCATCATAATTATCAACATAATAGTCATCATAATTATCATTATAATTCATCATCATAATCATGAGCATAATCGTCATCATAATCATGAGCATAATCATCATCGTAGTCATCATCATAATCATCATCATAATCATCACCATAATCATCATCATAATCATCACCATAATCATCATCATAATGATCATCGTAATCATCATCATAGTCATCATCATAATCATTATCATAATCATCATCATAATATGCATCATAATCATCATCATAGTCATGAGCATAATCATCATCATAATCATTATCACAATCGTCATCATAGTCATCATAATCATCATCATAATCGTTATCATAATCATCATCATAACCGTCATCATAATCAGTATCATAGTCATCATCATAATAGTCATCATAATCGTCATCATAATAGTCCTCATAATCCTCATAATAATCATCATCATAGTCTTCATCACAATCATCATCATAATCATCATCATAATCATCATCATAATAGTCATCATAATAATCATCATAATCATTATCATAATCATCATCATAATCGTCATCATAGTCATCACCATAATAGTCATCATAATAATCATCATAATCATTATCATAATCATCATCATAATCGTCATCATAGTCATCATTATAATCATCATCACAATCATGATAATGATCATCATCATAATTATCAACATAATAGTCATCATAATTATCATTATAATTCATCATCATAATCATCATCATAATCATTATCATAATCATCATCATAATATGCATCATAATCATCATCATAGTCATGAGCATAATCATCATTATAATCATTATCACAATCGTCATCATAGTCATCATAATCATCATCATAATCATCATCATAATTATCATCATAATCATTATAATAGTCATCGTCATATTATTCCTGATAATCGTCATCATAATCGTCATCATAATCATCATAATAGTCATCATAATCATCATCATAGTCATCATCATAATAGTCATCATAATCGTCATCATTATAGTCATCATAATCATTATCATAATCATCATCATAGTCATGAGCATAATCATCATCATAATCATTATCACAATCGTCATCATAGTCATCATAATCATCATCATAATCATTATCATAATCATCATCATAACCGTCATCATAATCAGTATCATAGTCATCATCATAATAGTCATCATAATCATCATCATAGTCATCATCATAATCATCATCTTAATCATCATCATAATCATCATAATAATCATCATCATAATCAACATCATAATAGTCATCATGGTCATCATCATAATCGTCATCATAATCATCATCATAATCACCATCATAATCGTCATCATAATCATTATAATAGTCATCATCATAGTCATCATCATAATAGTCCTCATAATCGTCATCATTATAGTCATCATAATCATTATCATAATCATCACCATCATCATAATATTCATCATAATCATCATCATAATCATCATCATAACCGTCATCCTAATCAGCATCATAATCAACATCATAATAGTCATCATGGTCATCATCATAATCGTCATCATAATCATCATCATAATCATCATCATAATCATTATCACAATCGTCATCATAGTCATCATAATCATCATCATAGTCATTATCATAATCATCATCATAACCGTCATCATAATCAGTATCATAGTCATCATCATAATAGTCATCATAATCATCATCATAATCATCATCATAATCATCATCATAATCATCATCTTAATCATCATCATAATCATCATAATAATCATCATCATAATCAACATCATAATAGTCATCATGGTCATCATCATAATCGTCATCATAATCATCATCATAATCACCATCATAATCGTCATCATAATCATTATAATAGTCATCATCATAGTCATCATCATAATAGTCCTCATAATCCTCATAATAATCATCATCATTGTCTTCATCATAATCATCATCATAACCGTCATCATAATCATCATCATAAAAGTCATCACAATCGTCATCATTATAGTCATCATAACCATCATCATAATCATCATCATAATCGTCATCATAATCATTATAATAGTGATCATCATAGTCATCATCATAATAGTCCTCATAATCCTCATAATAATCATCATCATTGTCTTCATCATAATCGTCATCATAATCATCATCATAATCATCATCATAATAGTCATCATAATAATCATCATAATCATTATCATAATCATCATCATAATCGTCATCATAGTCATCACCATAATAGTCATCATAATAATCATCATAATCATTATCATAATCATCATCATAATCGTCATCATAGTCATCATCATAATCATCATCACAATCATGATAATAATCATCATCATAATTATCAACATAATAGTCATCATAATTATCATTATAATTCATCATCATAATCATCATCATAATCATTATCATAATCATCATCATAATATGCATCATAATCATCATCTTAGTCATTTGCATAATCATCATTATAATCATTATCACAATCGTCATCATAGTCATCATAATCATCATCATAATCATCATCATAATTATCATCATAATCATTATAATAGTCATCGTCATATTATTCCTGATAATCGTCATCATAATCGTCATCATAATCATCATAATAGTCATCATAATCATCATCATAGTCATCATCATAATAGTCATCATAATCGTCATCATTATAGTCATCATAATCATTATCATAATCATCATCATAGTCATGAGCATAATCATCATCATAATCATTATCACAATCGTCATCATAGTCATCATAATCATCATCATAATCATTATCATAATCATCATCATAACCGTCATCATAATCAGTATCATAGTCATCATCATAATAGTCATCATAATCATCATCATAATCATCAACATAATCGTCATCATAATAGTCATCATAATAGTCCTCATAATCGTCATCATTATAGTCATCATAATTATCATCATAATCATCATAATAATCATCATCATAATCAACATCATAATAGTCATCATTGTCATCATCATAATCATCATCATAATCGTCATCATAATCGTCATCATAGTCATCATAATCATCATCATAATCATTATCATAATCATCATCATAACCGTCATCATAATCAGTATCATAGTCATCATCATAATAGTCATCATAATCGTCATCATAATAGTCCTCATAATCCTCATAATAATCATCATCATAGTCTTCATCACAATCATCATCATAATCATCATCATAATCATCATCATAATAGTCATCATAATAATCATCATAATCATTATCATAATCATCATCATAATCGTCATCATAGTCATCACCATAATAGTCATCATAATAATCATCATAATCATTATCATAATCATCATCATAATCGTCATCATAGTCATCATCATAATCATCATCACAATCATGATAATGATCATCATCATAATTATCAACATAATAGTCATCATAATTATCATTATAATTCATCATCATAATCATCATCATAATCATTATCATAATCATCATCATAATATGCATCATAATCATCATCATAGTCATGAGCATAATCATCATTATAATCATTATCACAATCGTCATCATAGTCATCATAATCATCATCATAATCATCATCATAATTATCATCATAATCATTATAATAGTCATCGTCATATTATTCCTGATAATCGTCATCATAATCGTCATCATAATCATCATAATAGTCATCATAATCATCATCATAGTCATCATCATAATAGTCATCATAATCGTCATCATTATAGTCATCATAATCATTATCATAATCATCATCATAGTCATGAGCATAATCATCATCATAATCATTATCACAATCGTCATCATAGTCATCATAATCATCATCATAATCATTATCATAATCATCATCATAACCGTCATCATAATCAGTATCATAGTCATCATCATAATAGTCATCATAATCATCATCATAATCATCAACATAATCGTCATCATAATAGTCATCATAATAGTCCTCATAATCGTCATCATTATAGTCATCATAATTATCATCATAATCATCATAATAATCATCATCATAATCAACATCATAATAGTCATCATTGTCGTCATCATAATCATCATCATAATCGTCATCATAATCGTCATCATAGTCATCATCATAATAGTCATCATAATCGTCATCATTATAGTCATCATAATCATCATCATAATCATCATCGTAATCATCATCATAATCGTCATCATAATCATTATAATAGTCATCGTCATATTATTCCTGATAATCGTCATCATAATCGTCATCATAATCATCATAATAGTCATCATAATCGTCATCATTATAGTCATCATAACCATCATCATAATCATCATCATAATCATCATCATAATCATCATCATAATCATCATCATAATCATAATCATAATCATCGTCATAATCATCATCATAATCATCATCATAATCATCATCATAACCGTCATCATAATCAGCATCATAGTCATCATCATAATAGTCATCATAATCATCATCATAGTCATCATCATAATAGTCATCATAATCGTCATCATTATAGTCATCATAATCATTATCATAATCATCACCATCATCATAATATTCATCATAATCATCATCATAATCATCATCATAACCGTCATCCTAATCAGCATCATAATCAACATCATAATAGTCATCATGGTCATCATCATAATCGTCATCATAATCATCATCATAATCATCATCATAATCATTATCACAATCGTCATCATAGTCATCATAATCATCATCATAGTCATTATCATAATCATCATCATAACCGTCATCATAATCAGTATCATAGTCATCATCATAATAGTCATCATAATCATCATCATAATCATCATCATAATCATCATCATAATCATCATCTTAATCATCATCATAATCATCATAATAATCATCATCATAATCAACATCATAATAGTCATCATGGTCATCATCATAATCGTCATCATAATCATCATCATAATCACCATCATAATCGTCATCATAATCATTATAATAGTCATCATCATAGTCATCATCATAATAGTCCTCATAATCCTCATAATAATCATCATCATTGTCTTCATCATAATCATCATCATAACCGTCATCATAATCATCATCATAAAAGTCATCACAATCGTCATCATTATAGTCATCATAACCATCATCATAATCATCATCATAATCGTCATCATAATCATTATAATAGTGATCATCATAGTCATCATCATAATAGTCCTCATAATCCTCATAATAATCATCATCATTGTCTTCATCATAATCGTCATCATAATCATCATCATAATCATCATCATAATAGTCATCATAATAATCATCATAATCATTATCATAATCATCATCATAATCGTCATCATAGTCATCACCATAATAGTCATCATAATAATCATCATAATCATTATCATAATCATCATCATAATCGTCATCATAGTCATCATCATAATCATCATCACAATCATGATAATAATCATCATCATAATTATCAACATAATAGTCATCATAATTATCATTATAATTCATCATCATAATCATCATCATAATCATTATCATAATCATCATCATAATATGCATCATAATCATCATCTTAGTCATTTGCATAATCATCATTATAATCATTATCACAATCGTCATCATAGTCATCATAATCATCATCATAATCATCATCATAATTATCATCATAATCATTATAATAGTCATCGTCATATTATTCCTGATAATCGTCATCATAATCGTCATCATAATCATCATAATAGTCATCATAATCATCATCATAGTCATCATCATAATAGTCATCATAATCGTCATCATTATAGTCATCATAATCATTATCATAATCATCATCATAGTCCTGAGCATAATCATCATCATAATCATTATCACAATCGTCATCATAGTCATCATAATCATCATCATAATCATTATCATAATCATCATCATAACCGTCAGCATAATCAGTATCATAGTCATCATCATAATAGTCATCATAATCATCAACATAATCGTCATCATAATAGTCATCATAATAGTCCTCATAATCGTCATCATTATAGTCATCATAATTATCATCATAATCATCATAATAATCATCATCATAATCAACATCATAATAGTCATCATTGTCATCATCATAATCATCATCATAATCGTCATCATAATCGTCATCATAGTCATCATCATAATAGTCATCATAATCGTCATCATTATAGTCATCATAATCATCATCATAATCATCATCGTAATCATCATCATAATCGTCATCATAATCATTATAATAGTCATCGTCATATTATTCCTGATAATCGTCACCATAATCGTCATCATAATCATCATAATAGTCATCATAATCGTCATCATTATAGTCATCATAACCATCATCATAATCATCATCATAATCATCATCATAATCATCATCATAATCATCATCATAATCATAATCATAATCATCGTCATAATCATCATCATAATCATCATCATAATCATCATCATAACCGTCATCATAATCAGCATCATAGTCATCATCATAATAGTCATCATAATCATCATCATAGTCATCATCATAATAGTCATCATAATCGTCATCATTATAGTCATCATAATCATTATCATAATCATCACCATCATCATAATATTCATCATAATCATCATCATAATCATCATCATAACCGTCATCCTAATCAGCATCATAATCAACATCATAATAGTCATCATGGTCATCATCATAATCGTCATCATAATCATCATCATAATCATCATCATAATCATTATCACAATCGTCATCATAGTCATCATAATCATCATCATAGTCATTATCATAATCATCATCATAACCGTCATCATAATCAGTATCATAGTCATCATCATAATAGTCATCATAATCATCATCATAATCATCATCATAATCATCATCATAATCATCATCTTAATCATCATCATAATCATCATAATAATCATCATCATAATCAACATCATAATAGTCATCATGGTCATCATCATAATCGTCATCATAATCATCATCATAATCACCATCATAATCGTCATCATAATCATTATAATAGTCATCATCATAGTCATCATCATAATAGTCCTCATAATCCTCATAATAATCATCATCATTGTCTTCATCATAATCATCATCATAACCGTCATCATAATCATCATCATAAAAGTCATCACAATCGTCATCATTATAGTCATCATAATCATCATCATAATCGTCATCATAGTCATCATCATAATAGTCATCATAATCGGCATCATTATAGGCATCATAATCATCATCATAATCATCATCATAATCATCATCATACTCATCATCATAATCATCATCATAATCACCATCATAATCACTATCATAATCATCATCATAATCGTCATCATAATCATCATCATAGTCATCATCATAATAGTCCTCATAATCCTCACAATAATCATCATCATAGTCTTCATCATAATCATCATCATAATCGTCATCATAATCATCATCATAGTCATCATCATAATAGTCATCATTATAGTCATCATTATAGTCATCATAATCATCATCATAATCATCATCATAATTATCATCACAACCGTCATCATAATCATCATCATAATAGTCATCACAATCGTCATCATTATAGTCATCATAATCATCATCATAATCATCATCGTAATCATCATCATAATCGTCATCATAATCATTATAATAGTCATCGTCATATTATTCCTGATAATCGTCATCATAATCGTCATCATAATCATCATAATAGTCATCATAATCGTCATCATTATAGTCATCATAACCATCATCATAATCATCATCATAATCATCATCATAATCATCATCATAATCATCATCATAATCATCATCATAATCATAATCATAATCATCGTCATAATCATCATCATAATCGTCATCATAGTCATCATCATAATCATCATCATAATCATGATAATAATCATCATCATAATTATCAACATAATAGTCATCATAATTATCATTATAATTCATCATCATAATCATGAGCATAATCGTCATCATAATCATGAGCATAATCATTATCATAATCATCATCATAATAGTCCTGATAATCGTCATCATAATCATCATAATAGTCATCATAATCATCATCATAGTCATGAGCATAATCATCATCATAATCATTATCACAATCGTCATCATAGTCATCATAATCATCATCATAATCATTATCATAATCATCATCATAACCGTCATCATAATCAGTATCATAGTCATCATCATAATAGTCATCATAATCATCATCATAATAGTCCTCATAATCCTCATAATAATCATCATCATAGTCTTCATCATAATCATCATCATAATCGTCATCATAATAGTCATCATTATAGTCATCATTATAGTCATCATAATCATCATAATCATCATCATAATTATCATCATAACCGTCATCATAATCATCATCATAATCATCATCGTAATCATCATCATAATCGTCATCATGATCATTATAATAGTCATCGTCATATTATTCCTGATAATCGTCATCATAATCGTCATCATAATCATCATAATAGTCGTCATAATCGTCATCGTAACCATCATCATAATCATCATCATAATCATCATCATAATCATCATCATAATCATCATCATAATCATCATCATAATCATAATCATAATCATCGTCATAATCATCATCATAATCATCATCATAATCATCATCATAATCATCATCATAATCATCATCATAATCATCATCATAATCATCATCATAATCATCATCAGAATCATCATCATAATCATCATCATAATCATCATCAGAATCATCATCATAATCATCATCATAATCATCATCATAATAGTCCTGATAATCGTCATCATAATCATCATAATAGTCATCATAATCGTCATCATTATAGTCATCATAACCATCATCATAATCATCATCATAATCATCATCATAATAGTCATCATAATAATCATCATAATCATTATCATAATCATCATCATAACCGTCATCCTAATCAGCATCATAATCAACATCATAATAGTCATCATGGTCATCATCATAATCATCATCATAATCATCATCATAATCATCATCATAATCGTCATCATGGTCATCATAATCATCATCAGAATCATCATCATAATCATCATCATAATCATCATCATAATCATCATCATAATCGTCATCATAATCATTATCATAGTCATCATCATAATAGTCCTGATAATCGTCATCATAATCATCATAATAGTCATCATAATCGTCATCATAATCATCATAATAGTCATCATAATCGTCATCATTATAGTCATCATAACCATCATCATAATCATCATCATAATCATCATCATAATCATCATCATAATAGTCATCATAATAATCATCATAATCATTATCATAATCATCATCATAATCGTCATCATAGTCATCATCATAATAGTCATCATAATAGTCATCATAATCATTATCATAATCATCATCATAATCGTCATCATAGTCATCATCATAATCATCATCATAATCATGATAATAATCATCATCATAATTATCAACATAATAGTCATCATAATTATCATTATAATTCATCATCATAATCATGAGCATAATCGTCATCATAATCATGAGCATAATCATCATCGTAGTCATCATCATAATCATCATCATAATCATCACCATAATCATCATCATAATCATCACCATAATCATCATCATAATGATCATCGTAATCATCATCATAGTCATCATCATAATCATTATCATAATCATCATCATAATATGCATCATAATCATCATCATAGTCATGAGCATAATCATCATCATAATCATTATCACAATCGTCATCATAGTCATCATAATCATCATCATAATCGTTATCATAATCATCATCATAACCGTCATCATAATCAGTATCATAGTCATCATCATAATAGTCATCATAATCGTCATCATAATAGTCCTCATAATCCTCATAATAATCATCATCATAGTCTTCATCATAATCATCATCATAATCATCATCATAATCATCATCATAATAGTCATCATAATAATCATCATAATCATTATCATAATCATCATCATAATCGTCATCATAGTCATCACCATAATAGTCATCATAATAATCATCATAATCATTATCATAATCATCATCATAATCGTCATCATAGTCATCATCATAATCATCATCACAATCATGATAATGATCATCATCATAATTATCAACATAATAGTCATCATAATTATCATTATAATTCATCATCATAACCATCATCATAATCATCATCATAATCATCATCATAATCATCATCATAATCATCATCATAATCATCATAATAATCATCATCATAATCAACATCATAATAGTCATCATGGTCATCATCATAATCGTCATCATAATCATCATCATAATCATCATCATCATCGTCATCATAATCATTATAATAGTCATCATAATCGTCATCATTATAGTCATCATAATCATCATCATAATCGTCATCATAGTCATCATCATAATAGTCATCATAATCGGCATCATTATAGGCATCATAATCATCATCATAATCGTCATCATAGTCATCACCATAATAGTCATCATAATAATCATCATAATCGTCATCATAATCATCATAATAGTCATCATAATCGTCATCATTATAGTCATCATAACCATCATCATAATCATCATCATAATCATCATCATAATCATCATCATAATAGTCATCATAATAATCATCATAATCATTATCATAATCATCATCATAATCGTCATCATAGTCATCATCATAATAGTCATCATAATAGTCATCATAATCATTATCATAATCATCATCATAATCGTCATCATAGTCATCATCATAATCATCATCATAATCATGATAATAATCATCATCATAATTATCAACATAATAGTCATCATAATTATCATTATAATTCATCATCATAATCATGAGCATAATCGTCATCATAATCATGAGCATAATCATCATCGTAGTCATCATCATAATCATCATCATAATCATCACCATAATCGTCATCATAATCATCACCATAATCATCATCATAATGATCATCGTAATCATCATCATAGTCATCATCATAATCATTATCATAATCATCATCATAATATGCATCATAATCATCATCTTAATCATCATCATAATCATCATAATAATCATCATCATAATCAACATCATAATAGTCATCATGGTCATCATCATAATCGTCATCATAATCATCATCATAATCACCATCATAATCGTCATCATAATCATTATAATAGTCATCATCATAGTCATCATCATAATAGTCCTCATAATCCTCATAATAATCATCATCATTGTCTTCATCATAATCATCATCATAACCGTCATCATAATCATCATCATAAAAGTCATCACAATCGTCATCATTATAGTCATCATAACCATCATCATAATCATCATCATAATCGTCATCATAATCATTATAATAGTGATCATCATAGTCATCATCATAATAGTCCTCATAATCCTCATAATAATCATCATCATTGTCTTCATCATAATCGTCATCATATTCGTCATCATAATCATCATCATAATCATCATCATAATCGTCATCATAATCATTATAATAGTCATCATCATAGTCATCATCATAATAGTCATCATAATAATCATCATAATCATTATCATAATCATCATCATAATCGTCATCATAGTCATCATCATAATCATCATCATAATAGTCATCATGGTCATCATCATAATCGTCATCATAATCATCATCATAATCATCATTATAATTCATCATCATAATCATGAGCATAATCGTCATCATAATCATCATCATAATCATCATCATAATTATCAACATAATAGTCATCATAATTATCATTATAATTCATCATCATAATCATGAGTATAATCGTCATCATAATCATGAGCATAATCATCATCATAATCATCATCATAATCGTCATCATAATCGTCATCATAGTCATCATCATAATAGACATCATAATCGTCATCGTTATAGTCATCATAACCATCATCATAATCATCATCATAATCATCATCATAATCATCATCATAATCATCATCATAATCATCATCATAATCATCATAATAATCATCATCATAATCAACATCATAATAGTCATCATGGTCATCATCATAATCGTCATCATAATCATCATCATAATCATCATCATCATCGTCATCATAATCATTATAATAGTCATCATAATCGTCATCATTATAGTCATCATAATCATCATCATAATCGTCATCATAGTCATCATCATAATAGTCATCATAATCGGCATCATTATAGGCATCATAATCGTCATCATAGTCATCATCATAATAGTCATCATAATCGGCATCATTATAGGCATCATAATCATCATCATAATCATCATCATAATCATCATCATACTCATCATCATAATCATCATCATAATCACCATCATAATCACTATCATAATCATCATCATAATCGTCATCATAATCATCATCATAGTCATGAGCATAGTCATCATTATAATCATTATCACAATCGTCATCATAGTCATCATAATCATCATCATAATCATCATCATAATTATCATCATAATCATTATAATAGTCATCGTCATATTATTCCTGATAATCGTCATCATAATCGTCATCATAATCATCATAATAGTCATCATAATCATCATCATAGTCATCATCATAATAGTCATCATAATCGTCATCATTATAGTCATCATAACCATCATCATAATCATCATCATAATCATCATCATAATCATCATCATAATAGTCATCATAATAATCATCATAATCATTATCATAATCATCATCATAATCGTCATCATAGTCATCACCATAATAGTCATCATAATAATCATCATAATCATTATCATAATCATCATCATAATCGTCATCATAGTCATCATCATAATCATCATCACAATCATGATAATAATCATCATCATAATTATCAACATAATAGTCATCATAATTATCATTATAATTCATCATCATAATCATCATCATAATATGCATCATAATCATCATCATAGTCATGAGCATAATCATCATTATAATCATTATCACAATCGTCATCATAGTCATCATAATCGTCATCATTATAGTCATCATAACCGTCATCATAATCAGTATCATAGTCATCATCATAATAGTCATCATAATCATCATCATAATCATCAACATAATCGTCATCATAATAGTCATCATAATAGTCCTCATAATCGTCATCATTATAGTCATCATAATTATCATCATAATCAATATCATAATAGTCATCATTGTCATCATCATAATCATGATCATAATCGTCATCATAATCGTCATCATAGTCATCATCATAATAGTCATCATAATCGTCATCATTATAGTCATCATAATCATCATCATAATCATCATCGTAATCATCATCATAATCGTCATCATAATCATTATAATAGTCATCGTCATATTATTCCTGATAATCGTCATCATAATCGTCATCATAATCATCATAATAGTCATCATAATCGTCATCATTATAGTCATCATAACCATCATCATAATCATCATCATAATCATCATCATAATCATCATCATAATCATCATCATAATCATAATCATAATCATCGTCATAATCATCATCATAATCAACATCATAATCATCATCATAACCGTCATCATAATCAGCATCATAGTCATCATCATAATAGTCATCATAATCATCATCATAGTCATCATCATAATAGTCATCATAATCGTCATCATTATAGTCATCATAATCATTATCATAATCATCACCATCATCATAATATTCATCATAATCATCATCATAATCATCATCATAACCGTCATCCTAATCAGCATCATAATCAACATCATAATAGTCATCATGGTCATCATCATAATCGTCATCATAATCATCATCATAATCATCATCATAATCATTATCACAATCGTCATCATAGTCATCATAATCATCATCATAGTCATTATCATAATCATCATCATAACCGTCATCATAATCAGTATCATAGTCATCATCATAATAGTCATCATAATCATCATCATAATCATCATCATAATCATCATCATAATCATCATCTTAATCATCATCATAATCATCATAATAATCATCATCATAATCAACATCATAATAGTCATCATGGTCATCATCATAATCGTCATCATAATCATCATCATAATCACCATCATAATCGTCATCATAATCATTATAATAGTCATCATCATAGTCATCATCATAATAGTCCTCATAATCCTCATAATAATCATCATCATTGTCTTCATCATAATCATCATCATAACCGTCATCATAATCATCATCATAAAAGTCATCACAATCGTCATCATTATAGTCATCATAACCATCATCATAATCATCATCATAATCGTCATCATAATCATTATAATAGTGATCATCATAGTCATCATCATAATAGTCCTCATAATCCTCATAATAATCATCATCATTGTCTTCATCATAATCGTCATCATATTCGTCATCATAATCATCATCATAATCATCATCATAATCGTCATCATAATCATTATAATAGTCATCATCATAGTCATCATCATAATAGTCATCATAATAATCATCATAATCATTATCATAATCATCATCATAATCGTCATCATAGTCATCATCATAATCATCATCATAATAGTCATCATGGTCATCATCATAATCGTCATCATAATCATCATCATAATCATCATTATAATTCATCATCATAATCGTGAGCATAATCGTCATCATAATCATCATCATAATCATCATCATAATCATCATCATAATTATCAACATAATAGTCATCATAATTATCACTATAATTCATCATCATAATCATGAGTATAATCGTCATCATAATCATGAGCATAATCATCATCATAATCATCATCATAATCGTCATCATAATCGTCATCATAGTCATCATCATAATAGTCATCATAATCGTCATCGTTATAGTCATCATAACCATCATCATAATCATCATCATAATCATCATCATAATCATCATCATAATCATCATAATAATCATCATCATAATCAACATCATAATAGTCATCATGGTCATCATCATAATCGTCATCATAATCATCATCATAATCATCATCATCATCGTCATCATAATCATTATAATAGTCATCGTCATATTATTCCTGATAATCGTCATCATAATCGTCATCATAATCATCATAATAGTCATCATAATCGTCATCATTATAGTCATCATAACCATCATCATAATCATCATCATAATCATCATCATAATCATCATCATAATCATCATCATAATCATAATCATAATCATCGTCATAATCATCATCATAATCGTCATCATAGTCATCATCATAATCATCATCATAATCATGATAATAATCATCATCATAATTATCAACATAATAGTCATCATAATTATCATTATAATTCATCATCATAATCATGAGCATAATCGTCATCATAATCATGAGCATAATCATTATCATAATCATCATCATAATAGTCCTGATAATCGTCATCATAATCGTCATCATAATCATCATAATAGTCATCATAATCGTCATCATTATAGTCATCATAATCATCATCATAATCGTCATCATAGTCATCATCATAATAGTCATCATAATCGGCATCATTATAGGCATCATAATCATCATCATAATCATCATCATAATCATCATCATACTCATCATCATAATCATCATCATAATCACCATCATAATCACTATCATAATCATCATCATAATCGTCATCATAATCATCATCATAGTCATCATCATAATAGTCCTCATAATCCTCATAATAATCATCATCATAGTCTTCATCATAATCATCATCATAATCGTCATCATAATCATCATCATAGTCATCATCATAATAGTCATCATTATAGTCATCATTATAGTCATCATAATCATCATCATAATCATCATCATAATTATCATCACAACCGTCATCATAATCATCATCATAATAGTCATCACAATCGTCATCATTATAGTCATCATAATCATCATCATAATCATCATCGTAATCGTCATCATTATAGTCATCATAATCATCATCATAATCATCATCGTAATCATCATCATAATCGTCATCATAATCATTATAATAGTCATCGTCATATTATTCCTGATAATCGTCATCATAATCGTCATCATAATCATCATAATAGTCGTCATAATCGTCATCGTAACCATCATCATAATCATCATCATAATCATCATCATAATCATCATCATAATCATCATCATAATCATCATCATAATCATAATCATAATCATCGTCATAATCATCATCATAATCATCATCATAATCATCATCATAATCATCATCATAATCATCATCATAATCATCATCATAATCATCATCATAATCATCATCAGAATCATCATCATAATCATCATCATAATCATCATCAGAATCATCATCATAATCGTCATCATAATCATCATCATAATAGTCCTGATAATCGTCATCATAATCATCATAATAGTCATCATAATCGTCATCATTATAGTCATCATAACCATCATCATAATCATCATCATAATCATTATCACAATCGTCATCATAGTCATCATAATCATCATCATAGTCATTATCATAATCATCATCATAACCGTCATCATAATCAGTATCATAGTCATCATCATAATAGTCATCATAATCATCATCATAATCATCATCATAATCATCATCATAATCATCATCATAATCATCATCTTAATCATCATCATAATCATCATAATCAACATCATAATAGTCATCATGGTCATCATCATAATCGTCATCATAATCATCATCATAATCATCATCATAATCGTCATCATGGTCATCATAATCATCATCAGAATCATCATGATGATTATGATAATCATCATCAGAATCATCATCATAATCATCATCATAATCATCATCATAATCGTCATCATGGTCATCATAATCATCATCAGAATCATCATCATAATCATCATCATAATCATCATCATAATCATCATCATAATCATCATCATAATCATTATCATAATCATCATCATAATCATCATCATAATCATCATCATAATCATCATCATAATCATAATCATAATCATCGTCATAATCATCATCATAATCATCATCATAATCATCATCATAATCATCATCATAATCATCATCATAATCATCATCATAATTATCATCATAATCATCATCATAATCATCATCATAATCATCATCATAATCATCATCATAATCATCATCATAATCATCATCATAATCATCATCATTATATTCACCATAATCATCATCGTAATCATCATCATAATCATCATCATAATCATCATCATAATTATCAACATAATAGTCATCATAATTATCATTATAATTCATCATCATAATCATGAGTATAATCGTCATCATAATCATGAGCATAATCATCATCATAATCATTATCATAATCGTCATCATAATCATCATCATAATCGTCATCACAATCATCATCGTAGTCATCATCATAATCATCATCATAATCATCACCATAATCATCATCATAATCATCATCATTATCATCATCATAATCGTCATCATGGTCATCATAACCATCATCATAATCATCATCATAATCATCATCATAATCATCATCATAATCATCATCATAATCATCATCATAATCATCATCATAATCATCATCATAATCATCATCATAATCATCATCATAATCATCATCATAATATTCACCATAATCATCATCGTAATCATGAGCATAATCATCATCATAATCATCATCATAATCATCATCATAATTATCAACATAATAGTCATCATAATTATCATTATAATTCATCATCATAATCATGAGTATAATCGTCATCATAATCATGAGCATAATCATCATCATAATCATTATCATAATCGTCATCATAATCATCATCATAATCGTCATCATTATAGGCATCATAATCATCATCATAATCATCATCATAATCATCATCATCATCGTCATCATAATCATTATAATAGTCATCCTCATAGTCATCATCATAATAGTCCTCATAATCCTCATAATAATCATCATCATAGTCTTCATCATAATCATCATCATAACCGTCATCATAATCATCATCATAAAAGTCATCACAATCGTCATCATTATAGTCATCATAACCATCATCATAATCATCATCATAAAAGTCATCACAATCGTCATCATTATAGTCATCATAACCATCATCATAATCATCATCATAATCATCATCATAATCATCATCATAATCATCATCATAATCATAATCATAATCATCGTCATAATCATCATCATAATCATCATCATAATCATCATCATAATCATCATCATAATCATCATCATAATCATCATCATAATTAGCATCATACTCATCATCATAATCATCATCATAATCGTCATCATAATCATCATCATAGTCATCATCATAATAGTCCTCATAATCCTCATAATAATCATCATCATAGTCTTCATCATAATCATCATCATAATCGTCATCATAATCATCATCATAGTCATCATCATAATAGTCATCATTATAGTCATCATTATAGTCATCATAATCATCATCATAATCATCATCATAATTATCATCACAACCGTCATCATAATCATCATCATAATCGCCATCATAATCATCATCATAATAGTCATCACAATCGTCATCATTATAGTCATCATAATCATCATCATAATCATCATCGTAATCATCATCATAACCGTCATCATAATCAGTATCATAGTCATCATCATAATAGTCATCATCATAATAGTCATCATAATCATCATCATAATCATCAACATAATCGTCATCATGGTCGTCATCATAATAGTCCTCTTAATCTTCATCATTATAGTCATCATAATTATCATCATAATCATCATAATAATCATCATCATAATCAACATCATAATAGTCATCATGGTCATCATCATAATCGTCATCATAATCATCATCATAATCATCATCATAATCGTCATCATAATCATTATAATAGTCATCATCATAGTCATCATCATAATAGTCCTCATAATCCTCATAATAATCATCATCATAGTCTTCATCATAATCATCATCATAATAGTCATCATAATCATCATCATAATCATCAACATAATCGTCATCATGGTCGTCATCATAATAGTCCTCTTAATCTTCATCATTATAGTCATCATAATTATCATCATAATCATCATAATAATCATCATCATAATCAACATCATAATAGTCATCATGGTCATCATCATAATCGTCATCATAACCATCATCATAATCATCATCATAATCATCATCATAATCATCATCATAATATTCACCATAATCATCATCGTAATCATGAGCATAATCATCATCATAATCATCATCATAATCATCATCATAATTATCAACATAATAGTCATCATAATTATCATTATAATTCATCATCATAATCATGAGTATAATCGTCATCATAATCATGAGCATAATCATCATCATAATCATTATCATAATCGTCATCATAATCATCATCATAATCGTCATCACAATCATCATCGTAGTCATCATCATAATCATCATCATAATCGTCATCATAATCATTATAATAGTCATCATAATCGTCATCATTATAGTCATCATAATCATCATCATAATCGTCATCATAGTCATCATCATAATAGTCATCATAATCGGCATCATTATAGGCATCATAATCATCATCATAATCATCATCATAATCATCATCATACTCATCATCATAATCATCATCATAATCACCATCATAATCACTATCATAATCATCATCATAATTATCATCATAATCATCATAATAATCATCATCATAATAGTCCTCATAATCCTCATAATAATCATCATCATAGTCTTCATCATAATCATCATCATAATCGTCATCATAATCATCATCATAGTCATCATCATAATAGTCAACATTATAGTCATCATTATAGTCATCATTATAGTCATCATAATCATCATCATAATCATCATCATAATTATCATCATAACCGTCATCATAATCATCATCATAATAGTCATCACAATCGTCATCATTATAGTCAGCATAATCATCATCATAATCATCATCGTAATCATCATCATAATCGTCATCATAATCATTATAATAGTCATCGTCATATTATTCCTGATAATCGTCATCATAATCATCATCATAATCATCATAATAGTCATCATAATCGTCATCATTATAGTCATCATAACCATCATCATAATCATCATCATAATCATCATCATAATCATCATCATAATCATCATCATAATCATAATCACAATCATCGTCATAATCATCATCATAATCATCATCATAATCATCATCATAATCATCATCATAATCATAATCACAATCATCGTCATAATCATCATCATAATCATCATCATAATCATCATCATAATCATCATCATAATCATCATCATAATCATCATCATAATCATCACCATAACCGTCATCATAATCAGCATCATAGTCATCATCATAATAGTCATCATAATCATCATCTCATAATCATCATCATAATCATCATCATAATCATCATCATAATCGTCATCATGGTCATCATAATCATCATCATAGTCATCATCATAATAGTCATCATAATCGTCATCATTATAGTCATCATAATCATCATCATAATCATCATCATAATCATCATCATAATCATCATCATAATCGTCATCATAATCATCATCATAATTATCATCATAATCATCATCATAATCATCATCATAATCATCATCAGAATCATCATCATAAGCATCATCATAATCATCACCATAATCATCATCATAATGATCATCGTAATCATCATCATAATCATCATCATAATCATCATCATAACCATCATCATAATCATCATCAGAATCATCATCATAATCATCATCATAATCGTCATCATAATAGTCATCATTATAGTCATCATTATAGTCATCATAATCATCATCATAATTACCATCATAACCATCATCATAATCATCATCATAATAGTCATCACAATCGTCATCATTATAGTCATCATTATAGTCATCATAATCATCATCATAATCATCATCGTAATCATCATCATAACCGTCATCATAATCATTATAATAGCCATCGTCATATTATTCCTGATAATCGTCATCATAATCGTCATCATAATCATCATAATAGTCATCATAATCGTCATCATAACCATCATCATAATCATCATCATAATCATCATCATAATCATCATCATAATCATCATCATAATCATCATCATAATCATAATCATAATCATCGTCATAATCATCATCATAATCATCATCATAATCATCATCATAATCATCATCATAATCATCATCATAATCATCATCATAATCATCATCATAATCATCATCATAATCATCATCATAATCATCATCATAATAGTCCTGATAATCGTCATCATAATCATCATAATAGTCATCAAAGTCGTCATCATTATAGTCATCATAACCATCATCATAATCATCATCATAATCATCATCATAATAGTCATCATAATAATCATCATAATAATCATCATAATCATTATCATAATCATCATCATAATCGTCATCATAGTCATCATCATAATAGTCATCATAATAATCATCATAATCATTATCATAATCATCATCATAATCGACATCATAGTCATCATCATAATCATCATCATAATCATGATAATAATCATCATCATAATTATCAACATAATAGACATCATAATTATCTTTATAATTCATCATCATAATCATGAGCATAATCGTCAACATAATCATGAGCATAATCATCATCATAATCATTATAATAATCGTCATCATAATCATCATCATAATCATCATCATAATCATCATCATAATCGTCATCATAATCATTATCATAGTCATCATCATAATAGTCCTGATAATCGTCATCATAATCATCATAATAGTCATCATAATCGTCATCATTATAATCATCATAACCATCATCATAATCATCATCATAATCATCATCATAATCGTCATCATGGTCATCATAATCATCATCATAGTCATCATCATAATAGTCATCATAATCGTCATCATTATAGTCATCATAATCATCATCATAATCATCATCATAATCATCATCATAATCATCATCATAATCGTCATCATAATCGTCATCATAATCATCATCATAATCGTCATCACAATCATCATCGTAGTCATCATCATAATCATCATCATAATCATCATCATAATCGTCATCATAATCATCATCATAATTATCATCATAATCATCATCATAATCATCATCATAATCATCATCATAATCATCATCATAATCGTCATCATAATCATTATCATAGTCATCATCATAATAGTCCTGATAATCGTCATCATAATCATCATAATAGTCATCATAATCGTCATCATTATAATCATCATAACCATCATCATAATCATCATCATAATCATCATCATAATAGTCATCATAATAATCATCATAATCATTATCATAATCATCATCATAATCGACATCATAGTCATCATCATAATCATCATCATAATCATGATAATAATCATCATCATAATTATCAACATAATAGACATCATAGTCATCATCATAATCATCATCATAATCATGATAATAATCATCATCATAATTATCAACATAATAGACATCATAATTATCTTTATAATTCATCATCATAATCATTATAATAATCGTCATCATAATCATCATCATAATCGTCATCACAATCATCATCGTAGTCATCATCATAATCATCATCATAATCATCATCATAATCATCATCATAATCATCATTATAATCATCATCATAACCGTCATCATAATCATCATCATAGTCATCATCATAATCGTCATCATAATCGTCATCATAATCATCATAATAGTCATCATAATCGTCATCATAGTCATCATCATAATAGTCATCATAATCGTCATCATTATAGTCATCATAACCATCATCATAATCATCATCATAATCATCATCATAATCATCATCATAATCATCATAATAATCATCATCATAAGCAACATCATAATAGTCATCATGGTCATCATCATAATCGTCATCATAATCATCATCATAATCATCATCATCATCGTCATCATAATCATTATAATAGTCATCATCATAGTCATCATCATAATAGTCCTCATAATCCTCATAATAATCATCATCATAGTCTTCATCATAATCATCATCATAACCGTCATCATAATCATCATCATAAAAGTTATCACAATCGTCATCATTATAGTCATCATAACCATCATCATAATCATCATCATAATCATCATCATAATCATCATCATAATCATCATCATAATATTCACCATAATCATCATCGTAATCATGAGCATAATCATCATCATAATCATCATCATAATCATCATCATAATCATCATCATAATTATCAACATAATAGTCATCATAATTATCATTATAATTCATCATCATAATCATGAGTATAATCGTCATCATAATCATGAGCATAATCATCATCATAATCATCATCATAATCATCATCATAATCATCATCATAATCATCATCATAATCATCATCATAATCATAATCATAATCATCGTCATAATCATCATCATAATCATCATCATAATCATCATCATAATCATCATCATAATCATCATCATAATCATCATCATAATCATCATCATAATCATCATCAGAATCATCATCATAATCATCATCATAATCATCATCAGAATCATCATCATAATCGTCATCATAATCATCATCATAATAGTCCTGATAATCGTCATCATAATCATCATAATAGTCATCATAATCGTCATCATTATAGTCATCATAACCATCATCATAATCATCATCATAATCATTATCACAATCGTCATCATAGTCATCATAATCATCATCATAGTCATTATCATAATCATCATCATAACCGTCATCATAATCAGTATCATAGTCATCATCATAATAGTCATCATAATCATCATCATAATCATCATCATAATCATCATCATAATCATCATCATAATCATCATCTTAATCATCATCATAATCATCATAATCAACATCATAATAGTCATCATGGTCATCATCATAATCGTCATCATAATCATCATCATAATCATCATCATAATCGTCATCATGGTCATCATAATCATCATCAGAATCATCATGATGATTATGATAATCATCATCAGAATCATCATCATAATCATCATCATAATCATCATCATAATCGTCATCATGGTCATCATAATCATCATCAGAATCATCATCATAATCATCATCATAATCATCATCATAATCATCATCATAATCATCATCATAATCATTATCATAATCATCATCATAATCATCATCATAATCATCATCATAATCATCATCATAATCATAATCATAATCATCGTCATAATCATCATCATAATCATCATCATAATCATCATCATAATCATCATCATAATCATCATCATAATTATCATCATAATCATCATCATAATCATCATCATAATCATCATCATAATCATCATCATAATCATCATCATAATCATCATCATTATATTCACCATAATCATCATCGTAATCATCATCATAATCATCATCATAATCATCATCATAATTATCAACATAATAGTCATCATAATTATCATTATAATTCATCATCATAATCATGAGTATAATCGTCATCATAATCATGAGCATAATCATCATCATAATCATTATCATAATCGTCATCATAATCATCATCATAATCGTCATCACAATCATCATCGTAGTCATCATCATAATCATCATCATAATCATCACCATAATCATCATCATTATCATCATCATTATCATCATCATAATCGTCATCATGGTCATCATAACCATCATCATAATCATCATCATAATCATCATCATAATCATCATCATAATCATCATCATAATCATCATCATAATCATCATCATAATCATCATCATAATCATCATCATAATCATCATCATAATCATCATCATAATATTGACCATAATCATCATCGTAATCATGAGCATAATCATCATCATAATCATCATCATAATCATCATCATAATTATCAACATAATAGTCATCATAATTATCATTATAATTCATCATCATAATCATGAGTATAATCGTCATCATAATCATGAGCATAATCATCATCATAATCATTATCATAATCGTCATCATAATCATCATCATAATCGTCATCATTATAGGCATCATAATCATCATCATAATCATCATCATAATCATCATCATCATCGTCATCATAATCATTATAATAGTCATCCTCATAGTCATCATCATAATAGTCCTCATAATCCTCATAATAATCATCATCATAGTCTTCATCATAATCATCATCATAACCGTCATCATAATCATCATCATAAAAGTCATCACAATCGTCATCATTATAGTCATCATAACCATCATCATAATCATCATCATAAAAGTCATCACAATCGTCATCATTATAGTCATCATAACCATCATCATAATCATCATCATAATCATCATCATAATCATCATCATAATCATCATCATAATCATAATCATAATCATCGTCATAATCATCATCATAATCATCATCATAATCATCATCATAATCATCATCATAATCATCATCATAATCATCATCATAATTATCATCATACTCATCATCATAATCATCATCATAATCGTCATCATAATCATCATCATAGTCATCATCATAATAGTCCTCATAATCCTCATAATAATCATCATCATAGTCTTCATCATAATCATCATCATAATCGTCATCATAATCATCATCATAGTCATCATCATAATAGTCATCATTATAGTCATCATTATAGTCATCATAATCATCATCATAATCATCATCATAATTATCATCACAACCGTCATCATAATCATCATCATAATCGCCATCATAATCATCATCATAATAGTCATCACAATCGTCATCATTATAGTCATCATAATCATCATCATAATCATCATCGTAATCATCATCATAACCGTCATCATAATCAGTATCATAGTCATCATCATAATAGTCATCATCATAATAGTCATCATAATCATCATCATAATCATCAACATAATCGTCATCATGGTCGTCATCATAATAGTCCTCTTAATCTTCATCATTATAGTCATCATAATTATCATCATAATCATCATAATAATCATCATCATAATCAACATCATAATAGTCATCATGGTCATCATCATAATCGTCATCATAATCATCATCATAATCATCATCATAATCGTCATCATAATCATTATAATAGTCATCATCATAGTCATCATCATAATAGTCCTCATAATCCTCATAATAATCATCATCATAGTCTTCATCATAATCATCATCATAATAGTCATCATAATCATCATCATAATCATCAACATAATCGTCATCATGGTCGTCATCATAATAGTCCTCTTAATCTTCATCATTATAGTCATCATAATTATCATCATAATCATCATAATAATCATCATCATAATCAACATCATAATAGTCATCATGGTCATCATCATAATCGTCATCATAACCATCATCATAATCATCATCATAATCATCATCATAATCATCATCATAATATTCACCATAATCATCATCGTAATCATGAGCATAATCATCATCATAATCATCATCATAATCATCATCATAATTATCAACATAATAGTCATCATAATTATCATTATAATTCATCATCATAATCATGAGTATAATCGTCATCATAATCATGAGCATAATCATCATCATAATCATTATCATAATCGTCATCATAATCATCATCATAATCGTCATCACAATCATCATCGTAGTCATCATCATAATCATCATCATAATCGTCATCATAATCATTATAATAGTCATCATAATCGTCATCATTATAGTCATCATAATCATCATCATAATCGTCATCATAGTCATCATCATAATAGTCATCATAATCGGCATCATTATAGGCATCATAATCATCATCATAATCATCATCATAATCATCATCATACTCATCATCATAATCATCATCATAATCACCATCATAATCACTATCATAATCATCATCATAATTATCATCATAATCATCATAATAATCATCATCATAATAGTCCTCATAATCCTCATAATAATCATCATCATAGTCTTCATCATAATCATCATCATAATCGTCATCATAATCATCATCATAGTCATCATCATAATAGTCAACATTATAGTCATCATTATAGTCATCATTATAGTCATCATAATCATCATCATAATCATCATCATAATTATCATCATAACCGTCATCATAATCATCATCATAATAGTCATCACAATCGTCATCATTATAGTCAGCATAATCATCATCATAATCATCATCGTAATCATCATCATAATCGTCATCATAATCATTATAATAGTCATCGTCATATTATTCCTGATAATCGTCATCATAATCATCATCATAATCATCATAATAGTCATCATAATCGTCATCATTATAGTCATCATAACCATCATCATAATCATCATCATAATCATCATCATAATCATCATCATAATCATCATCATAATCATAATCACAATCATCGTCATAATCATCATCATAATCATCATCATAATCATCATCATAATCATCATCATAATCATCATCATAATCATCATCATAATCATCACCATAACCGTCATCATAATCAGCATCATAGTCATCATCATAATAGTCATCATAATCATCATCTCATAATCATCATCATAATCATCATCATAATCATCATCATAATCGTCATCATGGTCATCATAATCATCATCATAGTCATCATCATAATAGTCATCATAATCGTCATCATTATAGTCATCATAATCATCATCATAATCATCATCATAATCATCATCATAATCATCATCATAATCGTCATCATAATCATCATCATAATTATCATCATAATCATCATCATAATCATCATCATAATCATCATCAGAATCATCATCATAAGCATCATCATAATCGTCACCATAATCATCATCATAATGATCATCGTAATCATCATCATAATCATCATCATAATCATCATCATAACCATCATCATAATCATCATCAGAATCATCATCATAATCATCATCATAATCGTCATCATAATAGTCATCATTATAGTCATCATTATAGTCATCATAATCATCATCATAATTACCATCATAACCATCATCATAATCATCATCATAATAGTCATCACAATCGTCATCATTATAGTCATCATTATAGTCATCATAATCATCATCATAATCATCATCGTAATCATCATCATAACCGTCATCATAATCATTATAATAGCCATCGTCATATTATTCCTGATAATCGTCATCATAATCGTCATCATAATCATCATAATAGTCATCATAATCGTCATCATAACCATCATCATAATCATCATCATAATCATCATCATAATCATCATCATAATCATCATCATAATCATCATCATAATCATCATCATAATCATCATCATAATCATCATCATAATCATCATCATAATCATCATCATAATAGTCCTGATAATCGTCATCATAATCATCATAATAGTCATCAAAGTCGTCATCATTATAGTCATCATAACCATCATCATAATCATCATCATAATCATCATCATAATAGTCATCATAATAATCATCATAATAATCATCATAATCATTATCATAATCATCATCATAATCGTCATCATAGTCATCATCATAATAGTCATCATAATAATCATCATAATCATTATCATAATCATCATCATAATCGACATCATAGTCATCATCATAATCATCATCATAATCATGATAATAATCATCATCATAATTATCAACATAATAGACATCATAATTATCTTTATAATTCATCATCATAATCATGAGCATAATCGTCAACATAATCATGAGCATAATCATCATCATAATCATTATAATAATCGTCATCATAATCATCATCATAATCATCATCATAATCATCATCATAATCGTCATCATAATCATTATCATAGTCATCATCATAATAGTCCTGATAATCGTCATCATAATCATCATAATAGTCATCATAATCGTCATCATTATAATCATCATAACCATCATCATAATCATCATCATAATCATCATCATAATCGTCATCATGGTCATCATAATCATCATCATAGTCATCATCATAATAGTCATCATAATCGTCATCATTATAGTCATCATAATCATCATCATAATCATCATCATAATCATCATCATAATCATCATCATAATCGTCATCATAATCGTCATCATAATCATCATCATAATCGTCATCACAATCATCATCGTAGTCATCATCATAATCATCATCATAATCATCATCATAATCGTCATCATAATCATCATCATAATTATCATCATAATCATCATCATAATCATCATCATAATCATCATCATAATCATCATCATAATCGTCATCATAATCATTATCATAGTCATCATCATAATAGTCCTGATAATCGTCATCATAATCATCATAATAGTCATCATAATCGTCATCATTATAATCATCATAACCATCATCATAATCATCATCATAATCATCATCATAATAGTCATCATAATAATCATCATAATCATTATCATAATCATCATCATAATCGACATCATAGTCATCATCATAATCATCATCATAATCATGATAATAATCATCATCATAATTATCAACATAATAGACATCATAGTCATCATCATAATCATCATCATAATCATGATAATAATCATCATCATAATTATCAACATAATAGACATCATAATTATCTTTATAATTCATCATCATAATCATTATAATAATCGTCATCATAATCATCATCATAATCGTCATCACAATCATCATCGTAGTCATCATCATAATCATCATCATAATCATCATCATAATCATCATCATAATCATCATTATAATCATCATCATAACCGTCATCATAATCATCATCATAGTCATCATCATAATCGTCATCATAATCGTCATCATAATCATCATAATAGTCATCATAATCGTCATCATAGTCATCATCATAATAGTCATCATAATCGTCATCATTATAGTCATCATAACCATCATCATAATCATCATCATAATCATCATCATAATCATCATCATAATCATCATCATAATCATCATCATAATCATCATAATAACCATCATCATAAGCAACATCATAATAGTCATCATGGTCATCATCATAATCGTCATCATAATCATCATCATAATCATCATCATCATCGTCATCATAATCATTATAATAGTCATCATCATAGTCATCATCATAATAGTCCTCATAATCCTCATAATAATCATCATCATAGTCTTCATCATAATCATCATCATAACCGTCATCATAATCATCATCATAAAAGTTATCACAATCGTCATCATTATAGTCATCATAACCATCATCATAATCATCATCATAATCATCATCATAATCATCATCATAATCATCATCATAATATTCACCATAATCATCATCGTAATCATGAGCATAATCATCATCATAATCATCATCATAATCATCATCATAATCATCATCATAATTATCAACATAATAGTCATCATAATTATCATTATAATTCATCATCATAATCATGAGTATAATCGTCATCATAATCATGAGCATAATCATCATCATAATCATTATCATAATCGTCATCATAATCATCATCACAAACGTCATCACAATCATCATCGTAGTCATCATCATAATCATCATCATAATCATCACCATAATCATCATCATAATCATCATCATTATCATCATCATAATCGTCATCATGGTCTCATAATCATCATCATAGTCATCATCATAATAGTCATCAAAATCATCATCATAATCATCATCATAATCGTCATCATGGTCATCATCATAATCGTCATCATAATCATTATAATAGTCATCATAATCGTCATCATTATAGTCATCATAATCATCATCATAATCGTCATCATAGTCATCATCATAATAGTCATCATAATCGGCATCATTATAGGCATCATAATCATCATCATAATCATCATCATAATCATCATCATACTCATCATCATAATCATCATCATAATCACCATCGTAATCACTATCATAATCATCATCATAATCGTCATCATAATCATCATCATAATCATCATCATAATAGTCCTCATAATCCTCATAATAATCATCATCATAGTCTTCATCATAATCATCATCATAATCGTCATCATAATCATCATCATAGTCATCATCATAATAGTCATCATTATAGTCATGATTATAGTCATCATTATAGTCATCATTATAGTCATCATAATCATCATCATAATCATCATCATAATTATCATCATAACCGTCATCATAATAATCATCATAATCATTATCATAATCATCATCATAATCGTCATCATAGTCATCATCATAATAGTCATCATAATAATCATCATAATCATTATCATAATCATCATCATAATCGACATCATAGTCATCATCATAATCATCATCATAATCATGATAATAATCATCATCATAATTATCAACATAATAGACATCATAATAATCTTTATAATTCATCATCATAATCATGAGCATAATCGTCAACATAATCATGAGCATAATCATCATCATAATCATTATAATAATCGTCATCATAATCATCATCATAATCGTCATCACAATCATCATCGTAGTCATCATTATAATCATCATCATAACCGTCATCATAATCATCATCATAGTCATCATCATAATCGTCATCATTATAGTCATCATAACCATCATCATAATCATCATCATAATCATCATCATAATCATCATCATAATCATCACCATAACCGTCATCATAATCGGCATCATAATCAACATCATAGTCATCATTATAATCATCATCATAACCGTCATCATAATCATCATCATAGTCATCATCATAATCGTCATCATAATCGTCATCATAGTCATAATCATAATCATCGTCATAATCGTCATCATAATCATCATCATAATCATCATCATAATCATAATCATAATCATCGTCATAATCATCATCATAATCATCATCATAAACATTATCATAATCATCGTCATAATCGTCATCATAATCATCATCATAATCATCATCACAATCGTCATCATTATAGTCATCATAACCATCATCATAATCATCATCATAATCATCATCATAATCATCATCATAATCATCACCATAACCGTCATCATAATCGACATCATAATCAACATCATAATAGTAATCATGGTCATCATCATAATCGTCATCATAATCATCATCATAATCATCATCATAATCATTATCACAATCGTCATCATAGTCATCATAATCATCATCATAATCATTATCATAATCATCATCATAACCGTCATCATAATCAGTATCATAGTCATCATCATAATAGTCATCATAATCATCATCATAATCATCAACATAATCGTCATCATGGTCGTCATCATAATAGTCCTTTTAATCTTCATCATTATAGTCATCATAATTATCATCATAATCATCATAATAATCATCATCATAATCAACATCATAATAGTCATCATGGTCATCATCATAATCGTCATCATAATCATCATCATAATCATCATCATAATCATAATCATAATCATCGTCATAATCATCATCATAATCATCATCATAATCATCATCATAATCATCATCATAATCGTCATCATAATCATCATCATAATAGTCATCATAACCATCATCATAATCATCATCATAATCATCATCATAATAGTCATCATAATAATCATCATAATCATTATCATAATCATCATCATAATCGTCATAATAGTCATCATCATAATAGTCATCATAATAATCATCATAATCATTATCATAATCATCGTCATAATCGACATCATAGTCATCATCATAATCATCATCATAATCATAATCATAATCATCGTCATAATCATCATCATAATCATCATCATAATCATCATCATAATCATCATCATAATCATAATCATAATCATCGTCATAATCATCATCATAATCGTCATCATAGTCATCATCATAATCATCATCATAATCATAATCATAATCATCGTCATAATCATCATCATAATCGTCATCATAGTCATCATCATAATCATCATCATATACATGATAATAATCATCATCATAATTATCAACATAATAGTCATCATAATTATCATTATAATTCATCATCATAATCATGAGCATAATCGTCATCATAATCATGAGCATAATCATTATCATAATCATTATAATAATCGTCATCAGAATCATCATCATAATCATCATCATAATCATCATCATAATAGTCCTGATAATCGTCATCATAATCATCATAATAGTCATCATAATCATCATCATAGTCATCATCATAATCATCATCATAATCATCATCATAATCATCATCATAATCATCATCATAATCATCATCAGAATCATCATCATAATCATCATCATAATCATCATCAGAATCATCATCATAATCATCATACATAATCATCATCATAATAGTCCTGATAATCGTCATCATAATCATCATCATAATAGTCATCATAATAATCATCATAATCATTATCATAATCATCATCATAATCGTCATCATAGTCATCATCATAATAGTCATCATAATAATCATCATAATCATTATCATAATCATCATCATAATCGACATCATAGTCATCATCATAATCATCATCATAATCATGATAATAATCATCATCATAATTATCAACATAATAGACATCATAATAATCTTTATAATTCATCATCATAATCATGGGCATAATCGTCAACATAATCATGAGCATAATCATCATCATAATCATTATAATAATCGTCATCATAATCATCATCATAATCGTCATCACAATCATCATCGTAGTCATCATCATAATCATCATCATAATCATCATCATAATCATCATCATAATCATCATTATAATCATCATCATAACCGTCATCATAATCATCATCATAGTCATCATCATAATCGTCATCATTATAGTCATCATAACCATCATCATAATCATCATCATAATCATCATCATAATCATCATCATAATCATCACCATAACCGTCATCATAATCGGCATCATAATCAACATCATAGTCATCATTATAATCATCATCATAACCGTCATCATAATCATCATCATAGTCATCATCATAATCGTCATCATAATCGTCATCATAATCGTCATCATAATCATAATCATAATCATCGTCATAATCGTCATCATAATCATCATCATAATCATCATCATAATCATCATCATAACCATCATCATAATCATCATCATAATCATCATCATAATAGTCATCATAATAATCATCATAATCATTATCATAATCATCATCATAATCGTCATCATAGTCATCATCATAATAGTCATCATAATAATCATCATAATCATTATCATAATCATCGTCATAATCGACATCATAGTCATCATCATAATCATCATCATAATCATAATCATAATCATCGTCATAATCATCATCATAATCATCATCATAATCATCATCATAATCATCATCATAATCATCATCATAATCATCATCATAATCATCATCATAATCATCATCATAACCATAATCATAATCATCGTCATAATCATCATCATAATCAACATCATAATAGTCATCATGGTCATCATCATAATCATCATCATAATCATCATCATAATCATCATCATAATCATCATCATAATCATCATCATAATCATCATCATAATCATCATCATAATCATCATCATAATCATCATCATAATCATAATCATAATCATCGTCATAATCATCATCATAATCATCATCATAATCATCATCATAATCATCATCATAACCATCATCATAATCATCATCATAATCATCATCATAATAGTCATCATAATAATCATCATAATCATCATCATAATCATCATCATAATCATCATTATAATCATCATCATAACCGTCATCATAATCATCATCATAGTCATCATCATAATCGTCATCATTATAGTCATCATAACCATCATCATAATCATCATCATAATCATCATCATAATCATCATCATAATCATCACCATAACCGTCATCATAATCGGCATCATAATCAACATCATAGTCATCATTATAATCATCATCATAACCGTCATCATAATCATCATCATAGTCATCATCATAATCGTCATCATAATCGTCATCATAATCATAATCATAATCATCGTCATAATCGTCATCATAATCATCATCATAATCATCATCATAATCATCATCATAACCATCATCATAATCATCATCATAATCATCATCATAATAGTCATCATAATAATCATCATATTCATTATCATAATCATCATCATAATCGTCATCATAGTCATCATCATAATAGTCATCATAATAATCATCATAATCATTATCATAATCATCGTCATAATCGACATCATAGTCATCATCATAATCATCATCATAATCATAATCATAATCATCGTCATAATCATCATCATAATCATCATCATAATCATCATCATAATCATCATCATAATCATCATCATAATCATCATCATAATCATCATCATAATCATCATCATAATCATAATCATAATCATCGTCATAATCATCATCATAATCAACATCATAATAGTCATCATGGTCATCATCATAATCATCATCATAATCATCATCATAATCATCATCATAATCATCATCATAATCATCATCATAATCATCATCATAATCATCATAATAGTCATCATAATCGTCATCATTATAGTCATCATAACCATCATCATAATCATCATCATAATCATCATCCTAATCATCATCATAATCATCATCATAATCATAATCATCGTCATAATCATCATCATAATCGTCATCATAGTCATCATCATAATCATCATCATATACATGATAATAATCATCATCATAATTATCAACATAATAGTCATCATAATTATCATTATAATTCATCATCATAATCATGAGCATAATCGTCATCATAATCATGAGCATAATCATTATCATAATCATTATAATAATCGTCATCAGAATCATCATCATAATCATCATCATAATCATCATCATAATAGTCCTGATAATCGTCATCATAATCATCATAATAGTCATCATAATCATCATCATAGTCATCATCATAATCATCATCATAATCATCATCATAATCATCATCATAATCATCATCATAATCATCATCAGAATCATCATCATAATCATCATCATAATCATCATCAGAATCATCATCATAATCATCATACATAATCATCATCATAATAGTCCTGATAATCGTCATCATAATCATCATCATAATAGTCATCATAATAATCATCATAATCATTATCATAATCATCATCATAATCGTCATCATAGTCATCATCATAATAGTCATCATAATAATCATCATAATCATTATCATAATCATCATCATAATCGACATCATAGTCATCATCATAATCATCATCATAATCATGATAATAATCATCATCATAATTATCAACATAATAGACATCATAATAATCTTTATAATTCATCATCATAATCATGAGCATAATAGTCAACATAATCATGAGCATAATCATCATCATAATCATTATAACAATCGACATCATAATCATCATCATAATCGTCATCACAATCATCATCGTAGTCATCATCATAATCATCATCATAATCATCATCATAATCATCATCATAATCATCATTATAATCATCATCATAACCGTCATCATAATCATCATCATAGTCATCATCATAATCGTCATCATTATAGTCATCATAACCATCATCATAATCATCATCATAATCATCATCATAATCATCATCATAATCATCACCATAACCGTCATCATAATCGGCATCATAATCAACATCATAGTCATCATTATAATCATCATCATAACCGTCATCATAATCATCATCATAGTCATCATCATAATCGTCATCATAATCGTCATCATAATCATAATCATAATCATCGTCATAATCGTCATCATAATCATCATCATAATCATCATCATAATCATCATCATAACCATCATCATAATCATCATCATAATCATCATCATAATAGTCATCATAATAATCATCATAATCATTATCATAATCATCATCATAATCGTCATCATAGTCATCATCATAATAGTCATCATAATAATCATCATAATCATTATCATAATCATCGTCATAATCGACATCATAGTCATCATCATAATCATCATCATAATCATAATCATAATCATCGTCATAATCATCATCATAATCATCATCATAATCATCATCATAATCATCATCATAATCATCATCATAATCATCATCATAATCATCATCATAATCATCATCATAATCATAATCATAATCATCGTCATAATCATCATCATAATCAACATCATAATAGTCATCATGGTCATCATCATAATCATCATCATAATCATCATCATAATCATCATCATAATCATCATCATAATCATCATCACAATCATCATCATAATCATCATCATAATCATAATCATAATCATCGTCATAATCATCATCATAATCATCATCATAATCATCATCATAATCATCATCATAACCATCATCATAATCATCATCATAATCATCATCATAATAGTCATCATAATAATCATCATAATCATTATCATAATCATCATCATAATCGTCATCATAGTCATCATCATAATAGTCATCATCATAATAGTCATCATAATAATCATCATAAACATTATCATAATCATCGTCATAATCGTCATCATTATCATCATCATAATCATCATCACAATCGTCATCATTATAGTCATCATAACCATCATCATAATCATCATCATAATCATCATCATAATCATCATCATAATCATCACCATAACCGTCATCATAATCGGCATCATAATCAACATCATAATAGTAATCATGGTCATCATCATAATCGTCATCATAATCATCATCATAATCATCATCATAATCATTATCACAATCGTCATCATAGTCATCATAATCATCATCATAATCATTATCATAATCATCATCATAATCATCATCATAATCATCATCATAATCATCATCATAATCATCATCATAATCATAATCATAATCATCGTCATAATCATCATCATAATCATCATCATAATCATCATCATAATCATCATCATAACCATCATCATAATCATCATCATAATCATCATCATAATAGCCATCATAATAATCATCATAATCATTATCATAATCATCATCATAATCGTCATCATAGTCATCATCATAATAGTCATCATAATAATCATCATAATCATTATCATAATCATCGTCATAATCGACATCATAGTCATCATCATAATCATCATCATAATCATAATCATAATCATCGTCATAATCATCATCATAATCATCATCATAATCATCATCATAATCATCATAATAGTCATCATAATCGTCATCATTATAGTCATCATAACCATCATCATAATCTACATCATAATCATCATCATAATCATCATCATAATCATGAGCATAATCGTCATCATAATCATGAGCATAATCATTATCATAATCATTATAATAATCGTCATCAGAATCATCATCATAATCATCATCATAATCATCATCATAATAGTCCTGATAATCGTCATCATAATCATCATAATAGTCATCATAATCATCATCATAGTCATCATCATAATCATCATCATAATCATCATCATAATCATCATCATAATCATCATCATAATCATCATCAGAATCATCATCATAATCATCATCATAATCATCATCAGAATCATCATCATAATCATCATACATAATCATCATCATAATAGTCCTGATAATCGTCATCATAATCATCATCATAATAGTCATCATAATAATCATCATAATCATTATCATAATCATCATCATAATCGTCATAATAGTCATCATCATAATAGTCATCATAATAATCATCATAATCATTATCATAATCATCATCATAATTATCAACATAATAGACATCATAATAATCTTTATAATTCATCATCATAATCATGAGCATAATCGTCAACATAATCATGAGCATAATCATCATCATAATCATTATAATAATCGTCATCATAATCATCATCATAATCGTCATCACAATCATCATCGTAGTCATCATCATAATCATCATCATAATCATCATCATAATCATCATCATAATCATCATTATAATCATCATCATAACCGTCATCATAATCATCATCATAGTCATCATCATAATCGTCATCATAATCGTCATCATAATCATCATAATAGTCATCATAATCGTCATCATTATAGTCATCATAATTATCATCATAATTATCATAATAATCATCATCATAATCAACATCATAATAGTCGACATTGTCATCATCATAATCATCATCATAATCGTCATCATAATCGTCATCATAGTCATCATCATAATAGTCATCATAATCGTCATCATTATAGTCATCATAACCATCATCATAATCATCATCATAATCATCATCATAATCATCATCATAATCATCATAATAATCATCATCATAATCAACATCATAATAGTCATCATGGTCATCATCATAATCGTCATCATAATCATCATCATAATCATCATCATCATCGTCATCATAATCATTATAATAGTCATCATCATAGTCATCATCATAATCGTCATCATAATCGTCATCATGGTCATCATAATCATCATCATAGTCATCATCATAATAGTCATCATAATCATCATCATAAAAGTTATCACAATCGTCATCATTATAGTCATCATAACCATCATCATAATCATCATCATAACCATCATCATAATCATCATCATAATCATCATCATAATCATCATCATAATCATCATCATAATATTCACCATAATCATCATCGTAATCATGAGCATAATCATCATCATAATCATCATCATAATCATCATCATAATTATCAACATAATAGTCATCATAATTATCATTATAATTCATCATCATAATCGTCATCATAATCATTATAATAGTCATCGTTCTATTATTCCTGATAATCGTCATCATAATCATCATCATAATCATCATAATAGTCATCATCATAATCATCATCATAATCATCATCAGAATCATCATCATAATCATCATCATAATCATCATCAGAATCATCATCATAATCATCATAAATAATCATCATCATAATAGTCCTGATAATCGTCATCATAATCATCATCATAATAGTCATCATAATAATCATCATAATCATTATCATAGTCATCATCATAATCGTCATCATAGTCATCATCATAATAGTCATCATAACCATCATCATAATCATCATCATAATCATCATCCTAATCATCATCATAATCATCATCATAATCATCATCATAATCATCATCATAATCATCATCATAATCATCATCATAATCGTCATCATAATCATTATCATAGTCATCATCATAATAGTCCTGATAATCGTCATCATAATCATCATAATAGTCATCATAATCGTCATCATTATAGTCATCATAACCATCATCATAATCATCATCATAATCATCATCATAATAGTCATCATAATAATCATCATAATCATTATCATAATCATCATCATAATCGTCATCATAGTCATCATCATAATCATCATCATAGTCGTCATCATGGTCATCATCATAATCGTCATCATAATCATTATAATAGTCATCATAATCGTCATCATTATAGTCCTCATAATCATCATCATAATCGTCATCATAGTCATCATCATAATAGTCATCATAATCGGCATCATTATAGGCATCATAATCATCATCATAATCATCATCATAATCATCATCATACTCATCATCATAATCATCATCATAATCACCATCATAATCACTATCATAATCATCATCATAATCGTCATCATAATCATCACCATAATCATCATCATAATAGTCCTCATAATCCTCATAATAATCATCATCATAGTCTTCATCATAATCATCATCATAATCGTCATCATAATCATCATAATAGTCATCATAATTGTCATCATTATAGTCATCATAACCATCATCATAATCATCATCATAATCATCATCATAATCATCATCATAATCATCATCATAATCATAATCATAATCATCGTCATAATCATCATCATAATCGTCATCATAGTCATCATCATAATCATCATCATAATCATGATAATAATCATCATCATAATTATCAACATAATAGTCATCATAATTATCATTATAATTCATCATCATAATCATGAGCATAATCGTCATCATAATCATGAGCATAATCATTATCATAATCATTATAATAATCGTCATCAGAATCATCATCATGATCATCATCATAATCATCATCATAATAGTCCTGATAATCGTCATCATAATCATCATCATAATCATCATCAGAATCATCATCATAATCATCATCATAATCATCATCATAATCATCATACATAATCATCATCATAATAGTCCTGATAATCGTCATCATAATCATCATCATAATAGTCATCATAATAATCATCATAATCATTATCATAGTCATCATCATAATCGTCATCATAGTCATCATCATAATAGTCATCATAATAATCATCATAATCATTATCTTAATCATCATCATAATCGACATCATAGTCATCATCATAATCATCATCATAATCATGATAATAATCATCATCATAATTATCAACATAATAGACATCATAATTATCTTTATAACTCATCATCATAATCATGAGCATAATCGTCAACATAATCATGAGCATAATCATCATCATAATCATCATCATAATCGTCATCACAATCATCATCGTAGTCATCATCATAATCATCATCATAATCATCATCATAATCATCATCATAATCATCATTATAATCATCATCATAACCGTCATCATAATCATCATCATAGTCATCATCATAATCGTCATCATAATCGTCATCATAATCATAATCATAATCATCGTCATAATCGTCATCATAATCATCATCATAATCATCATCATAACCATCATCATAATCATCATCATAATCATCATCATAATCATCATCATAATAGTCATCATAATAATCATCATAATCATTATCATAATCATCATCATAATCGTCATCATAGTCATCATCATAATAGTCATCATAATAATCATCATAATCATTATCATAATCATCGTCATAATCGACATCATAGTCATCATCATAATCATCATCATAATCATTATCATCGTCATAATCATCATCATAATCATCATCAAAATCATCATCATAATCATCATCATAATCATCATCATAATCATCATCATAATCATCATCATAATCATCATCATAATCATAATCATAATCATCGTCATAATCATCATCATAATCATCATCATAATCATCATCATAATCATCATCATAACCATCATCATAATCATCATCATAATCATCATCATAATAGTCATCATAATAATCATCATAATCATTATCATAATCATCATCATAATCGTCATCATAGTCATCATCATAATAGTCATCATAATAATCATCATAAACATTATCATAATCATCGTCATAATCGTCATCATAATCATCATCATAATCATCATCACAATCGTCATCATTACCATCATCATAATCATCATCATAATCATCATCATAATCATCATCATAACCGTCATCATAATCGGCATCATAATCAACATCATAATAGTAATCATGGTCATCATCATAATCGTCATCATAGTCATCATAATCATCATCATAATCATTATCATAATCATCATCATAACCGTCATCATAATCAGTATCATAGTCATCATCATAATAGTCATCATAATCATCATCATAATCATCAACATAATCGTCATCATGGTCGTCATCATAATAGTCCTCTTAATCTTCATCATTATAGTCATCATAATTATCATCATAATCATCATAATAATCATCATCATAATCAACATCATAATAGTCATCATGGTCATCATCATAATCGTCATCATAATCATCATCATAATCATCATCATAATCACAATCATAATCATCGTCATAATCATCATCATAATCATCATCATAATCATCATCATAATCATCATCATAATCATCATCATAATCATCATCATAATCATCATCATAATCATCATCATAATCATCATCATAATCATAATCATAATCATCGTCATAATCATCATCATAATCATCATCATAATCATCATCATAATAGTCATCATAATAATCATCATAATCATTATCATAATCATCGTCATAATCGACATCATAGTCATCATCATAATCATCAACATAATCATGATAATAATCATCATCATAATTATCAACATAATAGACATCATAATTATCTTTATAATTCATCATCATAATCATGAGCATAATCCTCAACATAATCATGAGCATAATCATCATCATAATCATTATAATAATCGTCATCATAATCATCATCATAATCGTCATCACAATCATCATCGTAGTCATCATCATAATCATCATCATAATCGTCATCATTATAGTCATCATAACCATCAGCATAATCATCATCATAATCATCATCATAATCATCATCATAATCATCATCATAATCATCATCATAATCATCATCATAATCATCATCATAATCATCATCATAATCATCATCATAATATTCATCATAATCATCATCATAATCATTATCATAATCGTCATCATAGTCATCATCATAATCGTAATCATAATCATAATCATAATCATCGTCATAATCATCATCATAATCATCATCATAATCATCATCATAATCATCATAATAATCATCATCATAATCAACATCATAATAGTCATCATGGTCATCATCATAATCGTCATCATAATCATCATCATAATCATCATCATCATCGTCATCATAATCATTATAATAGTCATCATCATAGTCATCATCATAATAGTCCTCATAATCCTCATCATAATCGGCATCATAATCAACATCATAATAGTAATCATGGTCATCATCATAATCGTCATCATAATCATCATCATAATCATCATCATAATCATCATCATAATCATCATCATAATTATCATCATAATCGTCATCATAATCATCATCATAATCATCATCATAATCATCATCATAATCATCATCATAATCATCATAATAATATTCACCATAATCATCATCGTAATCATGAGCATAATCATCATCATAATCATCATCATAATCATCATCATAATTATCAACATAATAGTCATCATAATTATCATTATAATTCATCATCATAATCATGAGTATAATCGTCATCATAATCATGAGCATAATCATCATCATAATCATTATCATAATCGTCATCATAATCATCATCATAATCGTCATCACAATCATCATCGTAGTCATCATCATAATCATCATCATAATCATCACCATAATCATCATCATAATCATCATCATAATCATCATCATTATCATCATCATAATCGTCATCATGGTCATCATAATCATCATCATAGTCATCATCATAATAGTCATCAAAATCATCATCATAATCATCATCATAATCGTCATCATGGTCATCATCATAATCGTCACCATAATCATTATAATAGTCATCATAATCGTCATCATTATAGTCATCATAACCATCATCATAATCATCATCATAATCATCATCATAATCATCATCATAATCATCATCATAATCATCATCATAATCATCATCATAATCATCATCATAATCATCATCATAACCGTCATCATAATCAGCATCATAATCATCATCATAATCATAATCATAATCATCGTCATAATCATCATCATAATCATCATCATAATCATCATCATAATCATCATCATAATCATCATCATAATCATCATCATAATCATCATCATAACCGTCATCATAATCAGCATCATTGTCATCATCATAATAGTCATCATAATCATCATCATAATCATCATCATAATCATCATCATAATCATCATCATAATCGTCATCATGGTCATCATAATCATCATCATAGTCATCATCATAATAGTCATCATAATCGTCATCATTATAGTCATCATAATCATCATCATAATCATCATCATAATCATCATCATAATCATCATCATAATCATCATCATAATCGTCATCACAATCATCATCATAATTATCATCATAATCATCATCATAATCATCATCATAATCATCATCAGAATCATCATCATAATCATCATCATAATCATCATCATAATCATCATCATAATCATCATCATAATCGTCATCATAATCATTATCATAGTCATCATCATAATAGTCATCAAAATCATCATCATAATCATCATCATAATCGTCATCATGGTCATCATCATAATCGTCACCATAATCATTATAATAGTCATCATAATCGTCATCATTATAGTCATCATAATCATCAACATAATCGTCATCATAGTCATCATCATAATAGTCATCATAATCGGCATCATTATAGGCATCATAATCATCATCATAATCATCATCATAATCATCATCATACTCATCATCATAATCATCATCATAATCACCATCATAATCACTAACATAATCATCATCATAATCGTCATCATAATCATCATCATAATCATCATCATAATAGTCCTCATAATCCTCATAATAATCATCATCATAGTCTTCATCATAATCATCATCATAATCGTCATCATAATCATCATAATAGTCATCATTATAGTCATCATTATAGTCATCATTATAGTCATCATAATCATCATCATAATCATCATCATAATTATCATCATAACCGTCATCATAATCATCATCATAATCATCATCGTAATCATCATCATAATCGTCATCATAATCATTATAATAGTCATCGTCATATTATTCCTGATAATCGTCATCATAATCATCATCATAATCATCATAATAGTCATCATAATCGTCATTATTATAGTCATCATAACCATCATCATAATCATCATCATAATCATCATCATAATCATCATCATAATCATCATCATAATCATAATCATAATCATCATCATAATCATCATCATAATCATCATCATAATCATCATCATAACCGTCATCATAATCAGCATCATAGTCATCATCATAATAGTCATCATAATCATCATCATAATCATCATCATAATCATCATCATAATCATCATCATAGTCGTCATCATGGTCATCATCATAATCGTCATCATAATCATTATAATAGTCATCATAATCGTCATCATTATAGTCATCATAATCATCATCATAATCATCATCATAGTCGTCATCATGGTCATCATCATAACCGTCATCATAATCATCATCATAATAGTCATCACAATCGTCATCATTATAGTCATCATAATCATTATAATAGTCATCGTCATATTATTCCTGATAATCGTCATCATAATCATCATCATAATCATCATCATAATCATCATCATAATCATCATCATAATCATCATCATAATCGTCATCATAATCATCATCATAATTATCACCATAATCATCATCATAATCATCATCATAATAATCATCATAATCATCATCATAATCATCATCATAATCATCATCATAATCATCATCATAATCATCATCATAACCGTCATCATAATCAGCATCATAGTCATCATCATAATAGTCATCATAATCAACATCATAATCATCATCATAATCATCATCATAATCATCATCATAATCGTCATCATGGTCATCATAATCATCATCATAGTCATCATCATAATAGTCATCATAATCGTCATCATTATAGTCATCATAATCATCATCATAATCATCATCATAATCATCATCATAATCATCATCATAATCATCATCATAATCGTCATCATAATCATCATCATAATTATCATCATAATCATCATCATAATCATCATCATAATCATCATCAGAATCATGATCATAATCATCATCATAATCATCATCATAATCGTCATCATAATCATTATCATGGTCATCATCATAATAGTCCTGATAATCGTCATCATAATCATCATAATAGTCATCATAATCGTCATCATTATAGTCATCATAACCATCATCATAATCATCATCATAATCATCATCATAATCATCATCATAATCATCATCATAATCATCATCATAACCATCATCATAATCATCATCATAATCATCATAATCATTATCATAATCATCATCATAATCGTCATCATAGTCATCATCATAATAGTCATCATAATAATCATCATAAACATTATCATAATCATCGTCATAATCGTCATCATAATCATCATCATAATCATCATCACAATCGTCATCATTATAGTCATCATAACCATCATCATAATCATCATCATAATCATCATCATAATCAACATCATAATAGTCATCATGGTCATCATCATAATCGTCATCATAATCATCATCATAATCATCATCATCATCGTCATCATAATCATTATAATAGTCATCATCATAGTCATCATCATAATAGTCCTCATAATCCTCATCATAATCGGCATCATAATCAACATCATAATAGTAATCATGGTCATCATCATAATCGTCATCATAATCATCATCATAATCATCATCATAATCATCATCATAATCATCATCATAATTATCATCATAATCGTCATCATAATCATCATCATAATCATCATCATAATCATCATCATAATCATCATCATAATCATCATAATAATATTCACCATAATCATCATCGTAATCATGAGCATAATCATCATCATAATCATCATCATAATCATCATCATAATTATCAACATAATAGTCATCATAATTATCATTATAATTCATTATCATAATCATGAGTATAATCGTCATCATAATCATGAGCATAATCATCATCATAATCATTATCATAATCGTCATCATAATCATCATCATAATCGTCATCACAATCATCATCGTAGTCATCATCATAATCATCATCATAATCATCACCATAATCATCATCATAATCATCATCATAATCATCATCATTATCATCATCATAATCGTCATCATGGTCATCATAATCATCATCATAGTCATCATCATAATAGTCATCAAAATCATCATCATAATCATCATCATAATCGTCATCATGGTCATCATCATAATCGTCACCATAATCATTATAATAGTCATCATAATCGTCATCATTATAGTCATCATAACCATCATCATAATCATCATCATAATCATCATCATAATCATCATCATAATCATCATCATAATCATCATCATAATCATCATCATAATCATCATCATAATCATCATCATAACCGTCATCATAATCAGCATCATTGTCATCATCATAATAGTCATCATAATCATCATCATAATCATCATCATAATCATCATCATAATCATCATCATAATCGTCATCATGGTCATCATAATCATCATCATAGTCATCATCATAATAGTCATCATAATCGTCATCATTATAGTCATCATAATCATCATCATAATCATCATCATAATCATCATCATAATCATCATCATAATCATCATCATAATCGTCATCACAATCATCATCATAATTATCATCATAATCATCATCATAATCATCATCATAATCATCATCAGAATCATCATCATAATCATCATCATAATCATCATCATAATCATCATCATAATCATCATCATAATCGTCATCATAATCATTATCATAGTCATCATCATAATAGTCATCAAAATCATCATCATAATCATCATCATAATCGTCATCATGGTCATCATCATAATCGTCACCATAATCATTATAATAGTCATCATAATCGTCATCATTATAGTCATCATAATCATCATCATAATCGTCATCATAGTCATCATCATAATAGTCATCATAATCGGCATCATTATAGGCATCATAATCATCATCATAATCATCATCATAATCATCATCATACTCATCATCATAATCATCATCATAATCACCATCATAATCACTAACATAATCATCATCATAATCGTCATCATAATCATCATCATAATCATCATCATAATAGTCCTCATAATCCTCATAATAATCATCATCATAGTCTTCATCATAATCATCATCATAATCGTCATCATAATCATCATCATAGTCATCATCATAATAGTCATCACAATCGTCATCATTATAGTCATCATAATCATTATAATAGTCATCGTCATATTATTCCTGATAATCGTCATCATAATCATCATCATAATCATCATCATAATCATCATAATCATCATCATAATCATCATCATAATCATCATCATAATCGTCATCATAATCATCATCATAATTATCATCATAATCATCATCATAATCATCATCATAATCATCATCAGAATCATCATCATAATCATCATCATAATCATCATCATAATCATCATCATAATCGTCATCATAATCATTATCATAGTCATCATCATAATAGTCCTGATAATCGTCATCATAATCATCATAATAGTCATCATAATCGTCATCATTATAGTCATCATAACCATCATCATAATCATCATCATAATCATCATCATAATAGTCATCATAATAATCATCATAATCATTATCATAATCATCATCATAATCGTCATCATAGTCATCATCATAATAGTCATCATAATAATCATCATAATCAGTATCATAATCATCATCATAATCGTCATCATAGACATCATCATAATCATCATCATCATAATTATCAACATAATCATCACCATAATCATCATCATAATCATCACCATAATCATCATCATAATCATCATCATAATCATCATCATAACCGTCATCATAATCAGCATCATAGTCATCATCATAATAGTCATCATAATCATCATCATAATCATCATCATAATCATCATCATAATCATCATCATAATCGTCATCATGGTCATCATAATCATCATCATAGTCATCATCATAATAGTCATCATAATCGTCATCATTATAGTCATCATAATCATCATCATAATCATCATCATAATCATCATCATAATCATCATCATAATCATCATCATAATCGTCATCATAATCATCATCATAATTATCATCATAATCATCATCATAATCATCATCATAATCATCATCAGAATCATGATCATAATCATCATCATAATCATCATCATAATCGTCATCATAATCATTATCATAGTCATCATCATAATAGTCCTGATAATCGTCATCATAATCATCATAATAGTCATCATAATCGTCATCATTATAGTCATCATAACCATCATCATAATCATCATCATAATCATCATCATAATCATCATCATAATCATCATCATAATCATCATCATAACCATCATCATAATCATCATCATAATCATCATCATAATAGTCATCATAATAATCATCATAATCATTATCATAATCATCATCATAATCGTCATCATAGTCATCATCATAATAGTAATCATAATAATCATCATAAACATTATCATAATCATCGTCATAATCGTCATCATAATCATCATCATAATCATCATCACAATCGTCATCATTATAGTCATCATAACCATCATCATAATCATCATCATAATCATCATCATAATCATCATCATAATCATCATCATAATCATCATCATAACCGTCATCATAATCGGCATCATAATCAACATCATAATAGTAATCATGGTCATCATCATAATCGTCATCATAATCATCATCATAATCATCATCATAATCATTATCACAATCGTCATCATAGTCATCATAATCATCATCATAATCATTATCATAATCATCATCATAACCGTCATCATAATCAGTATCATAGTCATCATCATAATAGTCATCACAATCATCATCATAATCATCATCATAATCATCATCATAATCATCATCATAATATGCATCGTAATCATCATCATAGTCATGAGCATAATCATCATCATAATCATTATCACAATCGTCATCATAGTCATCATAATCATCATCATAATCATTATCATAATCATCATCATAACCGTCATCATAATCAGTATCATAGTCATCATCATAATAGTCATCATAATCATCATCATAATCATCATCATAATAGTCATCATAATAATCATCATAATCATTATCATAATCATCATCATAATCGTCATCATGGTCATCATAATCATCATCATAGTCATCATCATAATAGTCATCATAATCGTCATCATTATAGTCATTATAATCATCATCATAATCATCATCATAATCATCATCATAATCATCATCATAATCATCATCATAATAGTCATCAAAATCATCATCATAATCATCATCATAATCGTCATCATGGTCATCATCATAATCGTCACCATAATCATTATAATAGTCATCATAATCGTCATCATTATAGTCATCATAATCATCATCATAATCGTCATCATAGTCATCATCATAATAGTCATCATAATCGGCATCATTATAGGCATCATAATCATCATCATAATCATCATCATAATCATCATCACACTCATCATCATAATCATCATCATAATCACCATCATAATCACTATCATAATCATCATCATAATCGCCATCATAATCATCATCATAATCATCATCATAATAGTCCTCATAATCCTCATAATAATCATCATCATAGTCTTCATCATAATCATCATCATAATCGTCATCATAATCATCATCATAGTCATCATCATAATAGTCATCATTATAGTCATCATTATAGTCATCATTATAGTCATCATAATCATCATCATAATCATCATCATAATTATCATTATAACCGTCATCATAATCATCATCATAATCATCATCGTAATCATCATCATAATCGTCATCATAATCATTATAATAGTCATCGTCATATTATTCCTGATAATCGTCATCATAATCATCATCATAATCATCATAATAGTCATCATAATCGTCATTATTATAGTCATCATAACCATCATCATAATCATCATCATAATCGTCATCATAGTCATCATCATAATAGTCATCATAATAATCATCAAAATCATCATCATAATCATCATCATAGTCGTCATCATAGTCATCATCATAATAGTCATCATAATCATCATCATAATCATCATCATAATCATCATCATAATCACCATCATAATCGTCATCATGGTCATCATAATCATCATCATAGTCATCATCATAATAGTCATCATAATCGTCATCATTATAGTCATCATAATCATCATCATAATCATCATCATAATCATCATCATAATCATCATCATAATCATCATCATAATCATCATCATAATCATCATCATAATCATCATCATAATCATCATCATAATCATTATCATAATATTCATCATAATCATCATCATAATCATTATCATAATCGTCATCATAGGCATCATCATAACCATCATCATAGTCATCATCATAATCATAATCATAATCATCGTCATAATCATCATCATAATCATCATCATAATCATCATCATAATCATCATCATAATCATCATCATAATCATCATTATAATCATCATAATCATCATCATAATCATCATTATAATCATCATCAGAATCATCATCATAATCATCATCATAATCATCATCATAATCGTCATCATAATCATTATCATAGTCATCATCATAATAGTCCTGATAATCGTCATCATAATCATCATAATAGTCATCATAATCGTCATCATTATAGTCATCATAACCATCATCATAATCATCATCATAATCATCATCATAATAGTCATCATAATAATCATCATAATCATTATCATAATCATCATCATAATCGTCATCATAGTCATCATCATAATAGTCATCATAATAATCATCATAATCATTATCATAATCATCATCATAATCGTCATCATAGTCATCATCATAATCATCATCATAATCATGATAATAATCATCATCATAATTATCAACATAATAGTCATCAAAATCATCATCATAATCATCATCATAGTCGTCATCATGGTCATCATCATAATCGTCATCATTATAGTCACCATAATCATCATCATAATCGTCATCATAGTCATCATCATAATAGTCATCATAATAATCATCAAAATCATCATCATAATCATCATCATAGTCGTCATCATAGTCATCATCATAATCGTCATCATAATCATTATAATAGTCATCATAATCGTCATCATTATAGGCATCATAATCATCATCATAATTATCATCATAACCGTCATCATAATCATCATCATAATAGTCATCACAATCGTCATCATTATAGTCATCATAATCATTATCATAATCATCATCGTAATCATCATCATAATCGTCATCATAATCATTATAATAGTCATCGTCATATTATTCCTGATAATCGTCATCATAATCATCATCATAATCATCATCATAATCATCATCATAATCATCATCATAATCATCATCATAATCGTCATCATAATCATCATCATAATTATCATCATAATCATCATCATAATCATCATCATAATCATCATCAGAATCATCATCATAATCATCATCATAATCATCATCATAATCATCATCATAATCGTCATCATAATCATTATCATAGTCATCATCATAATAGTCCTGATAATCGTCATCATAATCATCATCATAATCGTCATCACAATCATCATCGTAGTCATCATCATAATCATCATCATAATCATCACCATAATCATCATCATAATCATCACCATAATCATCATCATAATGATCATCGTAATCATCATCATAATCATCATCATAATCATTATCAATATCATCATCATAATATGCATCATAATCATCATCATAGTCATGAGCATAATCATCATCATAATCATTATCACAATCGTCATCATAGTCATCATAATCATCATCATAATCATTATCATAATCATCATTATAACCGTCATCATAATCAGTATCATAGTCATCATCATAATAGTCATCATAATCATCATCATAATCATCAACATAATCGTCATCATGGTCGTCATCATAATAGTCCTCATAATCTTCATCATTATAGTCATCATAATTATCATCATAATCATCATAATAATCATCATCATAATCAACATCATAATAGTCATCATGGTCATCATCATAATCGTCATCATAATCATCATCATAATCATCATCATAATCGTCATCATAATCATTATAATAGTCATCATCATAGTCATCATCATAATAGTCCTCATAATCCTCATAATAATCATCATCATAGTCTTCATCATAATCATCATCATAACCGTCATCATAATCATCATCATAAAAGTCATCGCAATCGTCATCATTATAGTCATCATAACCATCATCATAATCATCATCATAATCATCATCTTAATCATCATCATAATCATCATCATAATCATAATCATAATCATCGTCATAATCATCATCATAATCATCATCATAATCATCATCATAATCATCATCATAATCATCATCATAATCATCATCATAACCGTCATCATAATCAGCATCATAGTCATCATCATAATAGTCATCATAATCATCATCATAATCATCATCATAAGCAGCATCATAATCATCATCATAATCGTCATCATGGTCATCATAATCATCATCATAGTCATCATCATAATAGTCATCATAATCGTCATCATTATAGTCATCATAATCATCATCATAATCATCATCATAATCATCATCATAATCATCATCATAATCGTCATCATAATCATCATCATAATTATCATCATAATCATCATCATAATCATCATCAGAATCATCATCATAATCATCATCATAATCATCATCATAATCGTCATCATAATCATTATCATAGTCATCATCATAATAGTCCTGATAATCGTCATCATAATCATCATAATAGTCATCATAATCGTCATCATTATAGTCATCATAACCATCATCATAATCATCATCATAATCATCATCATAATAGTCATCATAATAATCATCATAATCATTATCATAATCATCATCATAATCGTCATCATAGTCATCATCATAATAGTCATCATAATAATCATCATAATCATTATCATAATCATCATCATAATCGTCATCATGGTCATCATCATAATCATCATCATAATCATGATAATAATCATCATCATAATTATCAACATAATAGTCATCAAAATCATCATCATAATCATCATCATAGTCGTCATCATGGTCATCATCATAATCGTCATCATAATCATTATAATAGTCATCATAATCGTCATCATTATAGTCATCATAATCATCATCATAATCATCATCATAATTATCATCATAACCGTCATCATAATCATCATCATAATCATCATCGTAATCATCATCATAATCGTCATCATAATCATTATAATAGTCATCGTCATATTATTCCTGATAATCGTCATCATAATCATCATCATAATCATCATAATAGTCATCATAATCGTCATTATTATAGTCATCATAACCATCATCATAATCATCATCATAATCATCATCATAATCATCATCATAATCATCATCATAATCATCATCATAATCATCATCATAATCATAATCATAATCATCGTCATAATCATCATCATAATCATCATCATAATCATCATCATAATCATCATCATAATCATCATCATAATCATCATCATAACCGTCATCATAATCAGCATCAAAGTCATCATCATAATAGTCATCATAATCATCATCATAATCATCATCATAATCATCATCATAATCACCATCATAATCGTCATCATGGTCATCATAATCATCATCATAGTCATCATCATAATAGTCATCATAATCGTCATCATTATAGTCATCATAATCATCATCATAATCATCATCATAATCATCATCATAATCATCATCATAATCATCATCATAATCATCATCATAATCATCATCATAATCATCATCATAATCATCATCATAATCATTATCATAATATTCATCATAATCATCATCATAATCATTATCATAATCGTCATCATAGGCATCATCATAATCATCATCATAGTCATCATCATAATCATAATCATAATCATCGTCATAATCATCATCATAATCATCATCATAATCATCATCATAATCATCATCATAATCATCATCATAATCATCATTATAATCATCATAATCATCATCATAATCATCATCATAATCATCATCAGAATCATCATCATAATCATCATCATTAATCATCATCATAATCGTCATCATAATCATTATCATAGTCATCATCATAATAGTCCTGATAATCGTCATCATAATCATCATAATAGTCATCATAATCGTCATCATTATAGTCATCATAACCATCATCATAATCATCATCATAATCATCATCATAATAGTCATCATAATAATCATCATAATCATTATCATAATCATCATCATAATCGTCATCATAGTCATCATCATAATAGTCATCATAATAATCATCATAATCATTATCATAATCATCATCATAATCGTCATCATAGTCATCATCATAATCATCATCATAATCATGATAATAATCATCATCATAATTATCAACATAATAGTCATCAAAATCATCATCATAATCATCATCATAGTCGTCATCATGGTCATCATCATAATCGTCATCATAATCATTATAATAGTCATCATAATCGTCATCATTATAGTCATCATAATCATCATCATAATCGTCATCATAGTCATCATCATAATAGTCATCATAATAATCATCAAAATCATCATCATAATCATCATCATAGTCGTCATCATAGTCATCATCATAATCGTCATCATAATCATTATAATAGTCATCATAATCGTCATCATTATAGGCATCATAATCATCATCATAATTATCATCATAACCGTCATCATAATCATCATCATAATAGTCATCACAATCGTCATCATTATAGTCATCATAATCATTATCATAATCATCATCGTAATCATCATCATAATCGTCATCATAATCATTATAATAGTCATCGTCATATTATTCCTGATAATCGTCATCATAATCATCATCATAATCATCATCATAATCATCATCATAATCATCATCATAATCATCATCATAATCGTCATCATAATCATCATCATAATTATCATCATAATCATCATCATAATCGTCATCATTATAGTCATCATAATCATCATCATAATCATCATCATAATCATCATCATAATCATCATCATAATCATCATCATAATCATCATCATAATCATCATCATAATCATCATCATAATCATCATCATAACCGTCATCATAATCAGCATCATAGTCATCATCATAATAGTCATCATAATCATCATCATAATCATCATCATAAGCAGCATCATAATCATCATCATAATCGTCATCATGGTCATCATAATCATCATCATAGTCATCATCATAATAGTCATCATAATCGTCATCATTATAGTCATCATAATCATCATCATAATCATCATCATAATCATCATCATAATCATCATCATAATCATCATCATAATCGTCATCATAATCATCATCATAATTATCATCATAATCATCATCATAATCATCATCATAATCATCATCAGAATCATCATCATAATCATCATCATAATCATCATCATAATCGTCATCATAATCATTATCATAGTCATCATCATAATAGTCCTGATAATCGTCATCATAATCATCATAATAGTCATCATAATCGTCATCATTATAGTCATCATAACCATCATCATAATCATCATCATAATCATCATCATAATAGTCATCATAATAATCATCATAATCATTATCATAATCATCATCATAATCGTCATCATAGTCATCATCATAATAGTCATCATAATAATCATCATAATCATTATCATAATCATCATCATAATCGTCATCATGGTCATCATCATAATCATCATCATAATCATGATAATAATCATCATCATAATTATCAACATAATAGTCATCAAAATCATCATCATAATCATCATCATAGTCGTCATCATGGTCATCATCATAATCGTCATCATAATCATTATAATAGTCATCATAATCGTCATCATTATAGTCATCATAATCATCATCATAATCATCATCATAGTCTTCATCATAATCATCATCATAACCGTCATCATAATCATCATCATAAAAGTCATCGCAATCGTCATCATTATAGTCATCATAACCATCATCATAATCATCATCATAATCATCATCATAATCATCATCATAATCGTCATCATAATCATTATAATAGTCATCATAATCGTCATCATTATAGTCATCATAATCATCATCATAATTATCATCATAACCGTCATCATAATCATCATCATAATAGTCATCACAATCGTCATCATTATAGTCATCATAATCATTATCATAATCATCATCGTAATCATCATCATAATCGTCATCATAATCATTATAATAGTCATCGTCATATTATTCCTGATAATCGTCATCATAATCATCATCATAATCATCATCATAATCATCATCATAATCATCATCATAATCATCATCATAATCATCATCATAATCATCATCATAATCATCATCATAATCATCATCATAACCGTCATCATAATCAGCATCATAATCGTCATCATAATAGTCATCATAATCATCATCATAATCATCATCATAATCATCATCATAATCATCATCATTATCATCATCGTAATCATCATCATAATCATCATCATAACCGTCATCATAATCAGCATCATAATCGTCATCATAATAGTCATCATAATCATCATCATAATCATCACCATAATCATCATCATAGTCTTCATCATAATCATCATCATAACCGTCATCATAATCATCATCATAAAAGTCATCGCAATCGTCATCATTATAGTCATCATAACCATCATCATAATCATCATCATAATCATCATCATAATCGTCATCATAATCATTATAATAGTCATCATAATCGTCATCATTATAGTCATCATAATCATCATCATAATTATCATCATAACCGTCATCATAATCATCATCATAATAGTCATCACAATCGTCATCATTATAGTTATCATAATCATTATCATAATCATCATCGTAATCATCATCATAATCGTCATCATAATCATTATAATAGTCATCGTCATATTATTCCTGATAATCGTCATCATAATCATCATCATAATCATCATCATAATCATCATCATAATCATCATCATAATCGTCATCATAATCATCATCATAATTATCATCATAATCATCATCATAATCATCATCATAATCATCATCAGAATCATCATCATAATCATCATCATAATCATCATCATAATCATCATCATAATCGTCATCATAATCATTATCATAGTCATCATCGTAATAGTCCTGATAATCGTCATCATAATCATCATAATAGTCATCATAATCGTCATCATTATAGTCATCATAACCATCATCATAATCATCATCATAATCATCATCATAATCATCATCATAATCATCATCATAATCATCATCATAATCATCATCATAACCGTCATCATAATCAGCATCATAATCGTCATCATAATAGTCATCATAATCATCATCATAATCATCATCATAATCATCATCATAATCATCATCATAATCATCATCATAATCATCATCATAATCGTCATCATAATCATTATAATAGTCATCATAATCGTCATCATTATAGTCATCATAATCATCATCATAATTATCATCATAACCGTCATCATAATCATCATCATAATAGTCATCACAATCGTCATCATTATAGTCATCATAATCATTATCATAATCATCATCGTAATCATCATCATAATCGTCATCATAATCATTATAATAGTCATCGTCATATTATTCCTGATAACCGTCATCATAATCATCATCATAATCATCATCATAATCATCATCATAATCATCATCATAATCGTCATCATAATCATCATCATAATTATCATCATAATCATCATCATAATCATCATCATAATCATCATCAGAATCATCATCATAATCATCATCATAATCATCATCATAATCATCATCATAATCGTCATCATAATCATTATCATAGTCATCATCATAATAGTCCTGATAATCGTCATCATAATCATCATAATAGTCATCATAATCGTCATCATTATAGTCATCATAACCATCATCATAATCATCATCATAATCATCATCATAATATTCATCATAATAATCATCATAATCATTATCATAATCATCATCATAATCGTCATCATAGTCATCATCATAATAGCCATCATAATAATCATCATAATCAGTATCATAATCATCATCATAATCGTCATCATAGTCATCATCATAATCATCATCATCATAATTATCAACATAATAGTCATCATAATTATCATTATAATTCATCATCATAATCATGAGCATAATCGTCATCATAATCATGAGCATAATCATCATCATAATCATTATAATAGTCGTCATCATAATCATCATCATAATCGTCATCACAATCATCATCGTAGTCATCATCATAATCATCATCATAATCATCACCATAATCATCATCATAATCATCACCATAATCATCATCATAATGATCATCGTAATCATCATCATAATCATCATCATAATCATTATCAATATCATCATCATAATATGCATCATAATCATCATCATAGTCATGAGCATAATCATCATCATAATCATTATCACAATCGTCATCATAGTCATCATAATCATCATCATAATCATTATCATAATCATCATTATAACCGTCATCATAATCAGTATCATAGTCATCATCATAATAGTCATCATAATCATCATCATAATCATCAACATAATCGTCATCATGGTCGTCATCATAATAGTCCTCATAATCTTCATCATTATAGTCATCATAATTATCATCATAATCATCATAATAATCATCATCATAATCAACATCATAATAGTCATCATGGTCATCATCATAATCGTCATCATAATCATCATCATAATCATCATCATAATCGTCATCATAATCATTATAATAGTCATCATCATAGTCATCATCATAATAGTCCTCATAATCCTCATAATAATCATCATCATAGTCTTCATCATAATCATCATCATAACCGTCATCATAATCATCATCATAATCATCATCATAATCATCATCATAATCATCATCATAATCATCATCATAACCGTCATCATAATCAGCATCATAATCGTCATCATAATAGTCATCATAATCATCATCATAGTCATCATCATAATCATCATCATAATCATCATCATAATCATCATCATAATCGTCATCATAATCATTATAATAGTCATCATCATAGTCATCATCATAATAGTCCTCATAATCCTCATAATAATCATCATCATAGTCTTCATCATAATCATCATCATAACCGTCATCATAATCATCATAATAATCATCATCATAATCAACATCATAATAGTCATCATGGTCATCATCATAACCGTCATCATAATCAGCATCATAATCGTCATCATAATAGTCATCATAATCATCATCATAGTCATCATCATAATCATCATCATAATAATCATCATAATCATCATCATAATCATCATCATAATCATCATCATAACCGTCATCATAATCAGCATCATAATCGTCATCATAATAGTCATCATAATCATCATCATAATCATCATCATAATCATCATCATAGTCTTCATCATAATCATCATCATAACCGTCATCATAATCATCATCATAAAAGTCATCGCAATCGTCATCATTATAGTCATCATAACCATCATCATAATCATCATCATAATCATCATCATAATCGTCATCATAATCATTATAATAGTCATCATAATCGTCATCATTATAGTCATCATAATCATCATCATAATTATCATCATAACCGTCATCATAATCATCATCATAATAGTCATCACAATCGTCATCATTATAGTCATCATAATCATTATCATAATCATCATCGTAATCATCATCATAATCGTCATCATAATCATTATAATAGTCATCGTCATATTATTCCTGATAATCGTCATCATAATCATCATCATAATCATCATCATAATCATCATCATAATCATCATCATAATCGTCATCATAATCATCATCATAATTATCATCATAATCATCATCATAATCATCATCATAATCATCATCAGAATCATCATCATAATCATCATCATAATCATCATCATAATCATCATCATAATCGTCATCATAATCATTATCATAGTCATCATCATAATAGTCCTGATAATCGTCATCATAATCATCATAATAGTCATCATAATCGTCATCATTATAGTCATCATAACCATCATCATAATCATCATCATAATCATCATCATAATCATCATCATAATCATCATCATAATCATCATCATAACCGTCATCATAATCAGCATCATAATCGTCATCATAATAGTCATCATAATCATCATCATAATCATCATCATAATCATCATCATAATCATCATCATAATCATCATCATAATCATCATCATAATCGTCATCATAATCATTATAATAGTCATCATAATCGTCATCATTATAGTCATCATAATCATCATCATAATTATCATCATAACCGTCATCATAATCATCATCATAATAGTCATCACAATCGTCATCATTATAGTCATCATAATCATTATCATAATCATCATCGTAATCATCATCATAATCGTCATCATAATCATTATAATAGTCATCGTCATATTATTCCTGATAATCGTCATCATAATCATCATCATAATCATCATCATAATCATCATCATAATCATCATCATAATCGTCATCATAATCATCATCATAATTATCATCATAATCATCATCATAATCATCATCATAATCATCATCAGAATCATCATCATAATCATCATCATAATCATCATCATAATCATCATCATAATCGTCATCATAATCATTATCATAGTCATCATCATAATAGTCCTGATAATCGTCATCATAATCATCATAATAGTCATCATAATCGTCATCATTATAGTCATCATAACCATCATCATAATCATCATCATAATCATCATCATAATATTCATCATAATAATCATCATAATCATTATCATAATCATCATCATAATCATCATCATAATCATCATCATACTCATCACCATAATCATCAACATAATCATCATTATAATCATCATCATAATCATCATCATAATCATCATCATAATCATCATCATAATCATCATCATAGTCATGAGCATAATCATCATCATAATCATTATCACAATCGTCATCATAGTCATCATAATCATCATCATAATCATTATCATAATCATCATTATAACCGTCATCATAATCAGTATCATAGTCATCATCATAATAGTCATCATAATCATCATCATAATCATCAACATAATCGTCATCATGGTCGTCATCATAATAGTCCTCATAATCTTCATCATTATAGTCATCATAATTATCATCATAATCATCATAATAATCATCATCATAATCAACATCATAATAGTCATCATGGTCATCATCATAATCGTCATCATAATCATCATCATAATCATCATCATAATCGTCATCATAATCATTATAATAGTCATCATCATAGTCATCATCATAATAGTCCTCATAATCCTCATAATAATCATCATCATAGTCTTCATCATAATCATCATCATAACCGTCATCATAATCATCATCATAATCATCATCATAATCATCATCATAATCATCACCATAACCGTCATCATAATCAGCATCATAATCGTCATCATAATAGTCATCATAATCATCATCATAGTCATCATCATAATCATCATCATAATCATCATCATAATCATCATCATAATCATCATCATAATCATCATCATAACCGTCATCATAATCAGCATCATAATCGTCATCATAATAGTCATCATAATCATCATCATAATCATCATCATAATCATCATCATAGTCTTCATCATAATCATCATCATAACCGTCATCATAATCATCATCATAAAAGTCATCGCAATCGTCATCATTATAGTCATCATAACCATCATCATAATCATCATCATAATCATCATCATAATCATCATCATAATCATCATCATAATCATCATCATAATCATCATCAGAATCATCATCATAATCATCATCATAATCATCATCATAATCATCATCATAATCGTCATCATAATCATTATCATAGTCATCATCATAATAGTCCTGATAATCGTCATCATAATCATCATAATAGTCATCATAATCGTCATCATTATAGTCATCATAACCATCAGCATAATCATCATCATAATCATCATCATAATAGTCATAATAATAATCATCATAATCATTATCATAATCATCATCATAATCGTCATCATAGTCATCATCATAATAGTCATCATAATAATCATCATAATCAGTATCATAATCATCATCATAATCGTCATCATAGTCATCATCATAATCATCATCATCATAATTATCAACATAATAGTCATCATAATTATCATTATAATTCATCATCATAATCATGAGCATAATCGTCATCATAATCATGAGCATAATCATCATCATAATCATTATAATAATCGTCATCATAATCATCATCATAATCGTCATCACAATCATCATCGTAGTCATCATCATAATCATCATCATAATCATCACCATAATCATCATCATAATCATCACCATAATCATCATCATAATCATCATCGTAATCATCATCATAATCATCATCATAATCATTATCAATGTCATCATCATAATATGCATCATAATCATCATCATAGTCATGAGCATAATCATCATCATAATCATTATCACAATCGTCATCATAGTCATCATAATCATCATCATAATCATTATTATAATCATCATTATAACCGTCATCATAATCAGTATCATAGTCATCATCATAATAGTCATCATAATCATCATCATAATCATCAACATAATCGTCATCATGGTCGTCATCATAATAGTCCTCATAATCTTCATCATTATAGTCATCATAATTATCATCATAATCATCATAATAATCATCATCATAATCAACATCATAATAGTCATCATGGTCATCATCATAATCGTCATCATAATCATCATCATAATCATCATCATAATCGTCATCATAATCATTATAATAGTCATCATCATAGTCATCATCATAATAGTCCTCATAATCCTCATAATAATCATCATCATAGTCTTCATCATAATCATCATCATAACCGTCATCATAATCATCATCATAAAAGTCATCGCAATCGTCATCATTATTGTCATCATAACCATCATCATAATCATCATCATAATCATCATCATAATCATCATCATAATCATCATCATAATCATCATCATAATCATCATCATAATCATCATCATAACCGTCATCATAATCTGCATCATAGTCATCATCATAATAGTCATCATAATCATCATCATAATCATCTTCATAATCATCATCATAATCATCATCATAATCATCATCATGGTCATCATAATCATCATCATAGTCATCATCATAATAGTCATCATAATCGTCATCATTATAGTCATCATAATCATCATCATAATCATCATCATAATCATCATCATAATCATCATCATAATCATCATCATAATCGTCATCATAATCATCATCATAATTATCATCATAATCATCATCATAATCATCATCATAATCATCATCAGAATCATCATCATAATCATCATCATAATCATCATCATAATCGTCATCATAATCATTATCATAGTCATCATCATAATAGTCATCATAATAATCATCATAATAATTATCATAATCGTCATCATAATCGTCATCATAGTCATCATCATAATCATCATCATAATCATGATAATAATCATCATCATAATTATTAACATAATAGTCATCAAAATCATCATCATAATCATCATCATAGTCGTCATCATGGTCATCATCATAATCGTCATCATAATCATTATAATAGTCATCATAATCGTCATCATTATAGTCATCATAATCATCATCATAATCGTCATCATAACCGTCATCATAATCATCATCATAATAGTCATCACAATCGTCATCATTATAGTCATCATAATCATTATCATAATCATCATCGTAATCATCATCATAATCGTCATCATAATCATTATAATAGTCATCGTCATATTATTCCTGATAATCGTCATCATAATCATCATCATAATCATCATCATAATCATCATCATAATCATCATCATAATCATCATCATAATCGTCATCATAATCATCATCATAATTATCATCATAATCATCATCATAATCATCATCATAATCATCATCAGAATCATCATCATAATCATCATCATAATCATCATCATAGTCTTCATCATAATCATCATCATAACCGTCATCATAATCATCATCATAAAAGTCATCGCAATCGTCATCATTATAGTCATCATAACCATCATCATAATCATCATCATAATCATCATCATAATCGTCATCATAATCATTATAATAGTCATCGTCATATTATTCCTGATAATCGTCATCATAATCATCATCATAATCATCATCATAATCATCATCATAATCATCATCATAATCAGCATCATAATCGTCATCATAATAGTCATCATAATCATCATCATAATCATCATCATAATCATCATCATAGTCTTCATCATAATCATCATCATAACCGTCATCATAATCATCATCATAAAAGTCATCGCAATCGTCATCATTATAGTCATCATAACCATCATCATAATCATCATCATAATCATCATCATAATCGTCATCATAATCATTATAATAGTCATCATAATCGTCATCATTATAGTCATCATAATCATCATCATAATTATCATCATAACCGTCATCATAATCATCATCATAATAGTCATCACAATCGTCATCATTATAGTCATCATAATCATTATCATAATCATCATCGTAATCATCATCATAATCGTCATCATAATCATTATAATAGTCATCGTCATATTATTCCTGATAATCGTCATCATAATCATCATCATAATCATCATCATAATCATCATCATAATCATCATCATAATCGTCATCATAATCATCATCATAATTATCATCATAATCATCATCATAATCATCATCATAATCATCATCAGAATCATCATCATAATCATCATCATAATCATCATCATAATCATCATCATAATCGTCATCATAATCATTATCATAGTCATCATCATAATAGTCCTGATAATCGTCATCATAATCATCATAATAGTCATCATAATCGTCATCATTATAGTCATCATAACCATCATCATAATCATCATCATAATCATCATCATAATAGTCATCATAATAATCATCATAATCATTATCATAATCATCATCATAATCGTCATCATAGTCATCATCATAATAGCCATCATAATAATCATCATAATCAGTATCATAATCATCATCATAATCGTCATCATAGTCATCATCATAATCATCATCATCATAATTATCAACATAATAGTCATCATAATTATCATTATAATTCATCATCATAATCATGAGCATAATCGTCATCATATTCATGAGCATAATCATCATCATAATCATTATAATAATCGTCATCATAATCATCATCATAATCGTCATCACAATCATCATCGTAGTCATCATCATAATCATCATCATAATCATCACCATAATCATCATCATAATCATCACCATAATCATCATCATAATGATCATCGTAATCATCATCATAATCATCATCATAATCATTATCAATATCATCATCATAATATGCATCATAATCATCATCATAGTCATGAGCATAATCATCATCATAATCATTATCACAATCGTCATCATAGTCATCATAATCATCATCATAATCATTATCATAATCATCATTATAACCGTCATCATAATCAGTATCATAGTCATCATCATAATAGTCATCATAATCATCATCATAATCATCAACATAATCGTCATCATGGTCGTCATCATAATAGTCCTCATAATCTTCATCATTATAGTCATCATAATTATCATCATAATCATCATAATAATCATCATCATAATCAACATCATAATAGTCATCATGGTCATCATCATAATCGTCATCATAATCATCATCATAATCATCATCATAATCGTCATCATAATCATTATAATAGTCATCATCATAGTCATCATCATAATAGTCCTCATAATCCTCATAATAATCATCATCATAGTCTTCATCATAATCATCATCATAACCGTCATCATAATCATCATCATAATCATCATCATAATCATCATCATAATCATCACCATAACCGTCATCATAATCAGCATCATAATCGTCATCATAATAGTCATCATAATCATCATCATAGTCATCATCATAATCATCATCATAATCATCATCATAATCATCATCATAATCATCATCATAATCATTATCAATATCATCATCATAATCGTCATCATAGTCATCATCATAATAGCCATCATAATAATCATCATAATCAGTATCATAATCATCATCATAATCGTCATCATAGTCATCATCATAATCATCATCATCATAATTATCAACATAATAGTCATCATAATTATCATTATAATTCATCATCATAATCATGAGCATAATCGTCATCATAATCATGAGCATAATCATCATCATAATCATTATAATAATCGTCATCATAATCATCATCATAATCGTCATCACAATCATCATCGTAGTCATCATCATAATCATCATCATAATCATCACCATAATCATCATCATAATCATCACCATAATCATCATCATAATGATCATCGTAATCATCATCATAATCATCATCATAATCATTATCAATATCATCATCATAATATGCATCATAATCATCATCATAGTCATGAGCATAATCATCATCATAATCATTATCACAATCGTCATCATAGTCATCATAATCATCATCATAATCATTATCATAATCATCATTATAACCGTCATCATAATCAGTATCATAGTCATCATCATAATAGTCATCATAATCATCATCATAATCATCAACATAATCGTCATCATGGTCGTCATCATAATAGTCCTCATAATCTTCATCATTATAGTCATCATAATTATCATCATAATCATCATAATAATCATCATCATAATCAACATCATAATAGTCATCATGGTCATCATCATAATCGTCATCATAATCATCATCATAATCATCATCATAATCGTCATCATAATCATTATAATAGTCATCATCATAGTCATCATCATAATAGTCCTCATAATCCTCATAATAATCATCATCATAGTCTTCATCATAATCATCATCATAACCGTCATCATAATCATCATCATAATCATCATCATAATCATCATCATAATCATCACCATAACCGTCATCATAATCAGCATCATAATCGTCATCATAATAGTCATCATAATCATCATCATAGTCATCATCATAATCATCATCATAATCATCATCATAATCATCATCATAATCATCATCATAATCATCATCATAACCGTCATCATAATCAGCATCATAATCGTCATCATAATAGTCATCATAATCATCATCATAATCATCATCATAATCATCATCATAGTCTTCATCATAATCATCATCATAACCGTCATCATAATCATCATCATAAAAGTCATCGCAATCGTCATCATTATAGTCATCATAATAGTCATCATAATAATCATCATAATAATTATCATAATCATCATCATAATCGTCATCATAGTCATCATCATAATAGTCATCATAATAATCATCATAATCAGTATCATAATCATCATCATAATCGTCATCATAGTCATCATCATAATCATCATCATCATAATTATCAACATAATAGTCATCATAATTATCATTATAATTCATCATCATAATCATGAGCATAATCGTCATCATAATCATGAGCATAATCATCATCATAATCATTATAATAATCGTCATCATAATCATCATCATAATCGTCATCACAATCATCATCGTAGTCATCATCATAATCATCATCATAATCATCACCATAATCATCATCATAATCATCACCATAATCATCATCATAATCATCATCGTAATCATCATCATAATCATCATCATAATCATTATCAATATCATCATCATAATATGCATCATAATCATCATCATAGTCATGAGCATAATCATCATCATAATCATTATCACAATCGTCATCATAGTCATCATAATCATCATCATAATCATTATTATAATCATCATTATAACCGTCATCATAATCAGTATCATAGTCATCATCATAATAGTCATCATAATCATCATCATAATCATCAACATAATCGTCATCATGGTCGTCATCATAATAGTCCTCATAATCTTCATCATTATAGTCATCATAATTATCATCATAATCATCATAATAATCATCATCATAATCAACATCATAATAGTCATCATGGTCATCATCATAATCGTCATCATAATCATCATCATAATCATCATCATAATCGTCATCATAATCATTATAATAGTCATCATCATAGTCATCATCATAATAGTCCTCATAATCCTCATAATAATCATCATCATAGTCTTCATCATAATCATCATCATAACCGTCATCATAATCATCATCATAAAAGTCATCGCAATCGTCATCATTATTGTCATCATAACCATCATCATAATCATCATCATAATCATCATCATAATCATCATCATAATCATCATCATAATCATCATCATAATCATCATCATAATCATCATCATAATCATCATCATAACCGTCATCATAATCTGCATCATAGTCATCATCATAATAGTCATCATAATCATCATCATAATCATCTTCATAATCATCATCATAATCATCATCATAATCATCATCATGGTCATCATAATCATCATCATAGTCATCATCATAATAGTCATCATAATCGTCATCATTATAGTCATCATAATCATCATCATAATCATCATCATAATCATCATCATAATCATCATCATAATCATCATCATAATCGTCATCATAATCATCATCATAATTATCATCATAATCATCATCATAATCATCATCATAATCATCATCAGAATCATCATCATAATCATCATCATAATCATCATCATAATCATCATCATAATCGTCATCATAATCATTATCATAGTCATCATCATAATAGTCATCATAATAATCATCATAATAATTATCATAATCGTCATCATAATCGTCATCATAGTCATCATCATAATCATCATCATAATCATGATAATAATCATCATCATAATTATCAACATAATAGTCATCATAATCGTCATCATTATAGTCATCATAATCATCATCATAATCGTCATCATAGTCATCATCATAATAGTCATCATAATAATCATCAAAATCATCATCATAATCATCATCATAGTCGTCATCATGGTCATCATCATAATCGTCATCATAATCATTATAATAGTCATCATAATCGTCATCATTATAGTCATCATAATCATCATCATAATTATCATCATAACCGTCATCATAATCATCATCATAATAGTCATCACAATCGTCATCATTATAGTCATCATAATCATTATCATAATCATCATCGTAATCATCATCATAATCGTCATCATAATCATCATCAGAATCATCATCATAATCATCATCATAATCATCATCATAATCATCATCATAATCGTCATCATAATCATTATCATAGTCATCATCATAATAGTCCTGATAATCGTCATCATAATCATCATCATAATCATCAACATAATCGTCATCATGGTCGTCATCATAATAGTCCTCATAATCTTCATCATTATAGTCATCATAATTATCATCATAATCATCATAATAATCATCATCATAATCAACATCATAATAGTCATCATGGTCATCATCATAATCGTCATCATAATCATCATCATAATCATCATCATAATCGTCATCATAATCATTATAATAGTCATCATCATAGTCATCATCATAATAGTCCTCATAATCCTCATAATAATCATCATCATAGTCTTCATCATAATCATCATCATAACCGTCATCATAATCATCATCATAAAAGTCATCGCAATCGTCATCATTATTGTCATCATAACCATCATCATAATCATCATCATAATCATCATCATAATCATCATCATAATCATCATCATAATCATCATCATAATCATCATCATAATCATCATCATAACCGTCATCATAATCTGCATCATAGTCATCATCATAATAGTCATCATAATCATCATCATAATCATCTTCATAATCATCATCATAATCATCATCATAATCATCATCATGGTCATCATAATCATCATCATAGTCATCATCATAATAGTCATAATCGTCATCATTATAGTCATCATAATCATCATCATAACCGTCATCATAATCATCATCATAAAAGTCATCGCAATCGTCATCATTATTGTCATCATAACCATCATCATAATCATCATCATAATCATCATCATAATCATCATCATAATCGTCATCATAATCATCATCATAATTATCATCATAATCATCATCAGAATCATCATCATAATCATCATCATAATCATCATCATAATCGTCATCATAATCATTATCATAGTCATCATCATAATAATTATCATAATCGTCATCATAATCGTCATCATAGTCATCATCATAATCATCATCATAATCATGATAATAATCATCATCATAATTATCAACATAATAGTCATCAAAATCATCATCATAATCATCATCATAGTCGTCATCATGGTCATCATCATAATCGTCATCATAATCATTATAATAGTCATCATAATCGTCATCATTATAGTCATCATAATCATCATCATAATCGTCATCGTAGTCATCATCATAATAGTCATCATAATAATCATCAAAATCATCATCATAATCATCATCATAGTCGTCATCATGGTCATCATCATAATCGTCATCATAATCATTATAATAGTCATCATAATCGTCATCATTATAGTCATCATAATCATCATCATAATTATCATCATAACCGTCATCATAATCATCATCATAATAGTCATCACAATCGTCATCATTATAGTCATCATAATCATTATCATAATCATCATCGTAATCATCATCATAATCGTCATCATAATCATTATAATAGTCATCGTCATATTATTCCTGATAATCGTCATCATAATCATCATCATAATCATCATCATAATCATCATCATAATCATCATCATAATCATCATCATAATCGTCATCATAATCATCATCATAATTATCATCATAATCATCATCATAATCATCATCATAATCATCATCAGAATCATCATCATAATCATCATCATAATCATCATCATAATCATCATCATAATCATCATCATAATCATCATCATAATCATCATCATAATCATCATCATAATCATCATAATAACCGTCATCATAATCTGCATCATAGTCATCATCATAATAGTCATCATAATCATCATCATAATCATCTTCATAATCATCATCATAATCATCATCATAATCATCATCATGGTCATCATAATCATCATCATAGTCATCATCATAATAGTCATCATAATCGTCATCATTATAGTCATCATAATCATCATCATAATCATCATCATAATCATCATCATAATCATCATCATAATCATCATCATAATCGTCATCATAATCATCATCATAATTATCATCATAATCATCATCATAATCATCATCATAATCATCATCAGAATCATCATCATAATCATCATCATAATCATCATCATAATCGTCATCATAATCATTATCATAGTCATCATCATAATAGTCATCATAATAATCATCATAATCATTATCATAATCGTCATCATAATCGTCATCATAGTCATCATCATAATCATCATCATAATCATGATAATAATCATCATCATAATTATCAACATAATAGTCATCAAAATCATCATCATAATCATCATCATAGTCGTCATCATGGTCATCATCATAATCGTCATCATAATCATTATAATAGTCATCATAATCGTCATCATTATAGTCATCATAATCATCATCATAATCGTCATCATAGTCATCATCATAATAGTCATCATAATAATCATCAAAATCATCATCATAATCATCATCATAGTCGCCATCATGGTCATCATCATAATCGTCATCATAATCATTATAATAGTCATCATAATCGTCATCATTATAGTCATCATAATCATCATCATAATTATCATCATAACCGTCATCATAATCATCATCATAATAGTCATCACAATCGTCATCATTATAGTCATCATAATCATTATCATAATCATCATCGTAATCATCATCATAATCGTCATCATAATCATTATAATAGTCATCGTCATATTATTCCTGATAATCGTCATCATAATCATCATAATAGTCATCATAATCGTCATCATTATAGTCATCATAACCATCATCATAATCATCATCATAATCATCATCATAATAGTCATCATAATCATCATCATAATCATCATCATAATCATCGTCATAATCATCATCATAATCATCATCATAATCATCATCATAATGATCATCATAATATCATCATAATCATCATCACAATCATCATCATAATCATCATCATAATCATCATCATAATGATCATCATTGTCATCATCATAATAGTCCTCATAATCGTCGTCTTTATAGTCATCAGACTCATCATAATCCTCATCATAATAGTGATCATAACCATCATCATAATCATTATCATAATCGTCATCATAATCGTCATCATAATAGTCATCATAATCATCATCATAATTATCATCATAATCATCATCATAGTCATCATCATAATAGTCGTCATAATCGTCATCATTATCATCACCATAAACATCCTCATAATCATCATCATAACCGTCATCACAATCATCATCATAATCATTATCATAATCATCATCATAACCGTCATCATAATCATCATCATAGTCATCATCATAATAGTCATCACAATCGTCATCGTTATATTCATCATCATAATCATCATCATAATCATTATCATAATCATCATCATAACCGTCATCGTAATCAGTATCATAGTCATCATCATAATAGTCATCATAATCATCATCATAGTAATCATCATCATAGTCATCATCATAATAGTCGTCACAATCGTCATCATTATAGTCATCATTATAGTCATCATAATCATCATCATAATCATCAACATAATCGTCATCATAATCGTCATCATAATAGTCATCATAATCATCATCATAATCATCATCATAATCGTCATCATAATCAGCATCATTGTCATCATCACAATAGTCATCATAATCCTCATCATAATAGTGATCATAACCATCATCATAATCATCATCATAATCGTCATCATAATCGTCATCATAATAGTCATCATAATCAGCATCATTGTCATCATCACAATAGTCATCATAATCCTCATCGTAATAGTGATCATAACCATCATCATAATCGTCATCATAATCATTATCATAGTCATCATCATAATAGTCCTGATAATCGTCATCATAATCATCATAATAGTCATCATAATCGTCATCATTATAGTCATCATAACCATCATCATAATCATCATCATAATCATCATCATAATAGTCATCATAATAATCATCATAATCATTATCATAATCATCATCATAATCGTCATCATAGTCATCATCATAATAGTCATCATAATAATCATCATAATCAGTATCATAATCATCATCATAATCGTCATCATAGTCATCATCATAATCATCATCATCATAATTATCAACATAATAGTCATCATAATTATCATTATAATTCATCATCATAATCATGAGCATAATCGTCATCATAATCATGAGCATAATCATCATCATAATCATTATAATAATCGTCATCATAATCATCATCATAATCGTCATCACAGTCATTATCGTAGTCGTCATCATAATCATCATCATAATCATCACCATAATCATCATCATAATCATCACCATAATCATCATCATAATGATCATCGTAATCATCATCATAATCATCATCATAATCATTATCAATATCATCATCATAATATGCATCATAATCATCATCATAGTCATGAGCATAATCATCATCATAATCATTATCACAATCGTCATCATAGTCATCATAATCATCATCATAATCATTATCATAATCATCATTATAACCGTCATCATAATCAGTATCATAGTCATCATCATAATAGTCATCATAATCATCATCATAATCATCAACATAATCGTCATCATGGTCGTCATCATAATAGTCCTCATAATCTTCATCATTATAGTTATCATAATTATCATCATAATCATTATAATAATCATCATCATAATCAACATCACAATAGTCATCATGGTCATCATCATAATCGTCATCATAATCATCATCATAATCATCATCATAATCATCATCATAATCATAATCATAACCATCGTCATAATCATCATCATAATCATCATCATAATCATCATCATAATAGTCCTGATAATCGTCATCATAATCATCATAATAGTCATCATAATCGTCATCATTATAGTCATCATAACCATCATCATAATCATCATCATAATCATCATCATAATAGTCATCATAATAATCATCATAATCATTATCATAATCATCATCATAATCGTCATCATAGTCATCATCATAATAGTCATCATAATAATCATCATAATCAGTATCATAATTATCAACATAATAGTCATCATAATTATCATTATAATTCATCATCATAATCATGAGCATAATCGTCATCATAATCATGAGCATAATCATCATCATAATAATTATAATAATCGTCATCATAATCATCATCATAATCGTCATCACAATCATCATCGTAGTCATCATCATAATCATCATCATAATCATCACCATAATCATCATCATAATCATCACCATAATCATCATCATAATGATCATCGTAATCATCATCATAATCATCATCATAATCATTATCAATATCATCATCATAATATGCATCATAATCATCATCATATTCATGAGCATAATCATCATCATAATCATTATCACAATCGTCATCATAGTCATCATAATCATCATCATAATCATTATCATAATCATCATTATAACCGTCATCATAATCAGTATCATAGTCATCATCATAATAGTCATCATAATCATCATCATAATCATCAACATAATCATCATCATTATCATCATCATAATAGTCATCACAATCGTCATCGTTATAGTCATCATAATCATCATCATAATCATCATCATAATCATCATCATAATCATTATCATAATCATCATCATAACCGTCATCATAATCAGTATCATAGTCATCATCATAATAGTCATCATAATCATCATCATAATCATCATCATAATCATCATCATAATATTCACCATAATCATCATCATAATCATGAGCATAATCATTATCATAATCGTCATCATAGGATTCACCATAGTCGTCATCATAATCATCATCATAGTCATCATCATAATCATCATCATAATCATCATCATTATCATCATCATAATATTCACCATAATCAGCATCGTAATCATCATCATAATCATCATCATAATCATCATCATAATCATCATCATAATCATCATCATAATCATCATCACAATCATCATCATAATTATCAACATAATAGTCATCATAATTATCATTATAATTCATCATCATAATCATGAGCATAATCGTCATCATAATCATGAGCATAATCATCATCATAATCATTATCATAATCGTCATCATAATCATCATCATAATCGTCATCACAATCATCATCGTAGTCATCATCATAATCATCATCATAATCATCACCATAATCATCATCATAATCATCATCATAATCATCATCATAATCATCATCATAATCGTCATCATAATCGTCATCATAATAGTCATCATAATCATCATCATAATCATCATCATAATCGTCATCATAATCAGCATCATTGTCATCATCACAATAGTCATCATAATCCTCATCATAATAGTGATCATAACCATCATCATAATCATCATCATAATCGTCATCATAATCGTCATCATAATAGTCATCATAATCATCATCATAATTATCATCATAATCATCATCATAGTCATCATCATAATAGTCGTCATAATCGTCATCATTATCATCACCATAAACATCCTCATAATCATCATCATAACCGTCATCACAATCATCATCATAATCATTATCATAATCATCATCATAACCGTCATCATAATCATCATCATAGTCATCATCATAATAGTCATCACAATCGTCATCGTTATATTCATCATCATAATCATCATCATAATCATTATCATAATCATCATCATAACCGTCATCGTAATCAGTATCATAGTCATCATCATAATAGTCATCATAATCATCATCATAGTAATCATCATCATAGTCATCATCATAATAGTCGTCACAATCGTCATCATTATAGTCATCATTATAGTCATCATAATCATCATCATAATCATCAACATAATCGTCATCATAATCGTCATCATAATAGTCATCATAATCATCATCATAATCATCATCATAATCGTCATCATAATCAGCATCATTGTCATCATCACAATAGTCATCATAATCCTCATCATAATAGTGATCATAACCATCATCATAATCATCATCATAATCGTCATCATAATCGTCATCATAATAGTCATCATAATCAGCATCATTGTCATCATCACAATAGTCATCATAATCCTCATCGTAATAGTGATCATAACCATCATCATAATCGTCATCATAATCATTATCATAGTCATCATCATAATAGTCCTGATAATCGTCATCATAATCATCATAATAGTCATCATAATCGTCATCATTATAGTCATCATAACCATCATCATAATCATCATCATAATCATCATCATAATAGTCATCATAATAATCATCATAATCATTATCATAATCATCATCATAATCGTCATCATAGTCATCATCATAATAGTCATCATAATAATCATCATAATCAGTATCATAATCATCATCATAATCGTCATCATAGTCATCATCATAATCATCATCATCATAATTATCAACATAATAGTCATCATAATTATCATTATAATTCATCATCATAATCATGAGCATAATCGTCATCATAATCATGAGCATAATCATCATCATAATCATTATAATAATCGTCATCATAATCATCATCATAATCGTCATCACAGTCATTATCGTAGTCGTCATCATAATCATCATCATAATCATCACCATAATCATCATCATAATCATCACCATAATCATCATCATAATGATCATCGTAATCATCATCATAATCATCATCATAATCATTATCAATATCATCATCATAATATGCATCATAATCATCATCATAGTCATGAGCATAATCATCATCATAATCATTATCACAATCGTCATCATAGTCATCATAATCATCATCATAATCATTATCATAATCATCATTATAACCGTCATCATAATCAGTATCATAGTCATCATCATAATAGTCATCATAATCATCATCATAATCATCAACATAATCGTCATCATGGTCGTCATCATAATAGTCCTCATAATCTTCATCATTATAGTTATCATAATTATCATCATAATCATTATAATAATCATCATCATAATCAACATCACAATAGTCATCATGGTCATCATCATAATCGTCATCATAATCATCATCATAATCATCATCATAATCATCATCATAATCATCATCATAATCATCATCATAATCATAATCATAATCATCATCATAATCATCATCATAATCGTCATCATAATCATTATCATAGTCATCATCATAATAGTCCTGATAATCGTCATCATAATCATCATAATAGTCATCATAATCGTCATCATTATAGTCATCATAACCATCATCATAATCATCATCATAGTCTTCATCATAATCATCATCATAACCGTCATCATAATCATCATCATAAAAGTCATCGCAATCGTCATCATTATAGTCATCATAACCATCATCATAATCATCATCATAATCATCATCATAATCGTCATCATAATCATTATAATAGTCATCGTCATATTATTCCTGATAATCGTCATCATAATCATCATCATAATCATCATCATAATCATCATCATAATCATCATCATAATCGTCATCATAATCATCATCATAATTATCATCATAATCATCATCATAATCATCATCATAATCATCATCAGAATCATCATCATAATCATCATCATAATCATCATCATAATCATCATCATAATCATCATCATAATCGTCATCATAATCATTATCATAGTCATCATCATAATAGTCCTGATAATCGTCATCATAATCATCATAATAGTCATCATAATCGTCATCATTATAGTCATCATAACCATCATCATAATCATCATCATAATCATCATCATAATAGTCATCATAATAATCATCATAATCATTATCATAATCATCATCATAATCGTCATCATAGTCATCATCATAATAGCCATCATAATAATCATCATAATCAGTATCATAATCATCATCATAATCGTCATCATAGTCATCATCATAATCATCATCATCATAATTATCAACATAATAGTCATCATAATTATCATTATAATTCATCATCATAATCATGAGCATAATCGTCATCATAATCATGAGCATAATCATCATCATAATCATTATAATAATCGTCATCATAATCATCATCATAATCGTCATCACAATCATCATCGTAGTCATCATCATAATCATCATCATAATCATCACCATAATCATCATCATAATCATCACCATAATCATCATCATAATGATCATCGTAATCATCATCATAATCATCATCATAATCATTATCAATATCATCATCATAATATGCATCATAATCATCATCATAGTCATGAGCATAATCATCATCATAATCATTATCACAATCGTCATCATAGTCATCATAATCATCATCATAATCATTATCATAATCATCATTATTTCCGTCATCATAATCATCAACATAATCGTCATCATGGTCGTCATCATAATAGTCCTCATAATCTTCATCATTATAGTCATCATAATTATCATCATAATCATCATAATAATCATCATCATAATCAACATCATAATAGTCATCATGGTCATCATCATAATCGTCATCATAATCATAATCATAATCATCATCATAATCGTCATCATAATCATTATAATAGTCATCATCATAGTCATCATCATAATAGTCCTCATAATCCTCATAATAATCATCATCATAGTCGTCATCATAATCATCATCATAACCGTCATCATAATCATCATCATAAAAGTCATCGCAATCGTCATCATTATAGTCATCATAACCATCATCATAATCATCATCATAATCATCATCATAATCATCATCATAATCATCATCATAATCATCATCATAATCATCATCATAATCATCATCATAATCATCATAATCATCATCATAGTCATCATCATAATAGTCATCATAATCGTCATCATAACCATCATCATAACCATCATCATAACCATCATCATAATCATCATCATAATCATCATCATAATCATCATCATAATCATCATAATCATCATCATAGTCATCATCATAATAGTCATCATAATCGTCATCATTATAGTCATCATAATCATCATCATAATTATCATCATAATCATCATCATAGTCATCATCATAATAGTCGTCATAATCGTCATCATTATAGTCATCATTATAGTCATCATAATCATCATCATAATCATCAACATAATCATCATCATAATCATCATCATTATCATTACCATAAACATCCTCATAATCATCATCATAACCGTCATCACAATCATCATCGTAGTAATATCATAATCATCATCATAATCATCACCATAATCATCATCATAATCATCATCATAATCATCATCATAATGATCATCATAATCATCATCATAAGCGTAATCATAATCCTCATCATAATAGTCATCACAATCGTCATCGTTATAGTCATCATAATCATCATCATAATCATCATCATAATCATCATCATAATCATTATCATAATCATCATCATAACCGTCATCATAATCAGTATCATAGTCATCATCATAATAGTCATCATAATCATCATCATAATCAACATCATAATAGTCATCATGGTCATCATCATAATCGCCAACATAATCATCATAATAGTCATCATAATCGACATCATTATAGTCATCATAATCATCATCATAATCATCATCATAATCATCATCATAATCATCATCATAATCATCATCATAATCATCATCATAATCATCATCAGAATCATCATCATAATCATCATCATAATCATCATCATAATATTCACCATAATCATCATCATAATCATGAGCATAATCATTATCATAATCGTCATCATAGGATTCACCATAGTCGTCATCATAATCATCATCATAGTCATCATCATAATCATCATCATAATCATCATCATTATCATCATCATAATATTCACCATAATCATCATCGTAATCATCATCATAATCATCATCATAATCATCATCATAATCATCATCATAATCATCATCACAATCATCATCATAATTATCAACATAATAGTCATCATAATTATCATTATAATTCATCATCATAATCATGAGCATAATCGTCATCATAATCATGAGCATAATCATCATCATAATCATTATCATAATCGTCATCATAATCATCATCATAATCGTCATCACAATCATCATCGTAGTCATCATCATAATCATCATCATAATCATCACCATAATCATCATCATAATCATCATCATAATCGTCATCATAATCAGCATCATTGTCATCATCACAATAGTCATCATAATCCTCATCATAATAGTGATCATAACCATCATCATAATCATCATCATAATCGTCATCATAATCGTCATCATAATAGTCATCATAATCATCATCATAATTATCATCATAATCATCATCATAGTCATCATCATAATAGTCGTCATAATCGTCATCATTATCATCACCATAAACATCCTCATAATCATCATCATAACCGTCATCACAATCATCATCATAATCATTATCATAATCATCATCATAACCGTCATCATAATCATCATCATAGTCATCATCATAATAGTCATCACAATCGTCATCGTTATAGTCATCATGATCATCATCATAATCATCATCATAATCATCATCATAATCATTATCATAATCATCATCATAACCGTCATCGTAATCAGTATCATAGTCATCATCATAATAGTCATCATAATCATCATCATAGTAATCATCATCATAGTCATCATCATAATAGTCGTCACAATCGTCATCATTATAGTCATCATTATAGTCATCATAATCATCATCATAATCATCAACATAATCATCATCATAATCATCATCATTATCATTACCATAAACATCCTCATAATCATCATCATAACCGTCATCACAATCATCATCGTAGTAATCATCATAATCATCATCATAATCGTCATCATAATCGTCATCATAATAGTCATCATAATCATCATCATAATCATCATCATAATCGTCATCATAATCAGCATCATTGTCATCATCACAATAGTCATCATAATCCTCATCATAATAGTGATCATAACCATCATCATAATCATCATCATAATCGTCATCATAATCGTCATCATAATAGTCATCATAATCATCATCATAATTATCATCATAATCATCATCATAGTCATCATCATAATAGTCGTCATAATCGTCATCATTATCATCACCATAAACATCCTCATAATCATCATCATAACCGTCATCACAATCATCATCATAATCATTATCATAATCATCATCATAACCGTGATCATAATCATCATCATAGTCATCATCATAATAGTCATCACAATCGTCATCGTTATAGTCATCATGATCATCATCATAATCATCATCATAATCATCATCATAATCATTATCATAATCATCATCATAACCGTCATCGTAATCAGTATCATAGTCATCATCATAATAGTCATCATAATCATCATCATAGTAATCATCATCATAGTCATCATCATAATAGTCGTCACAATCGTCATCATTATAGTCATCATTATAGTCATCATAATCATCATCATAATCATCAACATAATCATCATCATAATCATCATCATTATCATTACCATAAACATCCTCATAATCATCATCATAACCGTCATCACAATCATCATCGTAGTAATCATCATAATCATCATCATAATCATCACCAAAATCATCATCATAATCATCATCATAATGATCATCATAATCATCATCATAACCGTCATCATAATCCTCATCATAATAGTCATCACAATCGTCATCGTTATAGTCATCATAATCATCATCATAATCATCATCATAATCGTCATCATAATCATGAGCATAATCATCATCATAATCATTATAATAATCGTCATCATAATCATCATCATAATCGTCATCACAATCATCATCGTAGTCATCATCATAATCATCATCATAATCATCACCATAATCATCATCATAATCATCACCATAATCATCATCATAATGATCATCGTAATCATCATCATAATCATCATCATAATCATTATCAATATCATCATCATAATATGCATCATAATCATCATCATAGTCATGAGCATAATCATCATCATAATCATTATCACAATCGTCATCATAGTCATCATAATCATCATCATAATCATTATCATAATCATCATTATTTCCGTCATCATAATCATCAACATAATCGTCATCATGGTCGTCATCATAATAGTCCTCATAATCTTCATCATTATAGTCATCATAATTATCATCATAATCATCATAATAATCATCATCATAATCAACATCATAATAGTCATCATGGTCATCATCATAATCGTCATCATAATCATAATCATAATCATCATCATAATCGTCATCATAATCATTATAATAGTCATCATCATAGTCATCATCATAATAGTCCTCATAATCCTCATAATAATCATCATCATAGTCGTCATCATAATCATCATCATAACCGTCATCATAATCATCATCATAAAAGTCATCGCAATCGTCATCATTATAGTCATCATAACCATCATCATAATCATCATCATAATCATCATCATAATCATCATCATAATCATCATCATAATCATCATCATAATCATCATCATAATCATCATCATAATCATCATAATCATCATCATAGTCATCATCATAATAGTCATCATAATCGTCATCATAACCATCATCATAACCATCATCATAACCATCATCATAATCATCATCATAATCATCATCATAATCATCATCATAATCATCATAATCATCATCATAGTCATCATCATAATAGTCATCATAATCGTCATCATTATAGTCATCATAATCATCATCATAATTATCATCATAATCATCATCATAGTCATCATCATAATAGTCGTCATAATCGTCATCATTATAGTCATCATTATAGTCATCATAATCATCATCATAATCATCAACATAATCATCATCATAATCATCATCATTATCATTACCATAAACATCCTCATAATCATCATCATAACCGTCATCACAATCATCATCGTAGTAATATCATAATCATCATCATAATCATCACCATAATCATCATCATAATCATCATCATAATCATCATCATAATGATCATCATAATCATCATCATAAGCGTAATCATAATCCTCATCATAATAGTCATCACAATCGTCATCGTTATAGTCATCATAATCATCATCATAATCATCATCATAATCATCATCATAATCATTATCATAATCATCATCATAACCGTCATCATAATCAGTATCATAGTCATCATCATAATAGTCATCATAATCATCATCATAATCAACATCATAATAGTCATCATGGTCATCATCATAATCGCCAACATAATCATCATAATAGTCATCATAATCGACATCATTATAGTCATCATAATCATCATCATAATCATCATCATAATCATCATCATAATCATCATCATAATCATCATCATAATCATCATCATAATCATCATCAGAATCATCATCATAATCATCATCATAATCATCATCATAATATTCACCATAATCATCATCATAATCATGAGCATAATCATTATCATAATCGTCATCATAGGATTCACCATAGTCGTCATCATAATCATCATCATAGTCATCATCATAATCATCATCATAATCATCATCATTATCATCATCATAATATTCACCATAATCATCATCGTAATCATCATCATAATCATCATCATAATCATCATCATAATCATCATCATAATCATCATCACAATCATCATCATAATTATCAACATAATAGTCATCATAATTATCATTATAATTCATCATCATAATCATGAGCATAATCGTCATCATAATCATGAGCATAATCATCATCATAATCATTATCATAATCGTCATCATAATCATCATCATAATCGTCATCACAATCATCATCGTAGTCATCATCATAATCATCATCATAATCATCACCATAATCATCATCATAATCATCATCATAATCGTCATCATAATCAGCATCATTGTCATCATCACAATAGTCATCATAATCCTCATCATAATAGTGATCATAACCATCATCATAATCATCATCATAATCGTCATCATAATCGTCATCATAATAGTCATCATAATCATCATCATAATTATCATCATAATCATCATCATAGTCATCATCATAATAGTCGTCATAATCGTCATCATTATCATCACCATAAACATCCTCATAATCATCATCATAACCGTCATCACAATCATCATCATAATCATTATCATAATCATCATCATAACCGTCATCATAATCATCATCATAGTCATCATCATAATAGTCATCACAATCGTCATCGTTATAGTCATCATGATCATCATCATAATCATCATCATAATCATCATCATAATCATTATCATAATCATCATCATAACCGTCATCGTAATCAGTATCATAGTCATCATCATAATAGTCATCATAATCATCATCATAGTAATCATCATCATAGTCATCATCATAATAGTCGTCACAATCGTCATCATTATAGTCATCATTATAGTCATCATAATCATCATCATAATCATCAACATAATCATCATCATAATCATCATCATTATCATTACCATAAACATCCTCATAATCATCATCATAACCGTCATCACAATCATCATCGTAGTAATCATCATAATCATCATCATAATCGTCATCATAATCGTCATCATAATAGTCATCATAATCATCATCATAATCATCATCATAATCGTCATCATAATCAGCATCATTGTCATCATCACAATAGTCATCATAATCCTCATCATAATAGTGATCATAACCATCATCATAATCATCATCATAATCGTCATCATAATCGTCATCATAATAGTCATCATAATCATCATCATAATTATCATCATAATCATCATCATAGTCATCATCATAATAGTCGTCATAATCGTCATCATTATCATCACCATAAACATCCTCATAATCATCATCATAACCGTCATCACAATCATCATCATAATCATTATCATAATCATCATCATAACCGTGATCATAATCATCATCATAGTCATCATCATAATAGTCATCACAATCGTCATCGTTATAGTCATCATGATCATCATCATAATCATCATCATAATCATCATCATAATCATTATCATAATCATCATCATAACCGTCATCGTAATCAGTATCATAGTCATCATCATAATAGTCATCATAATCATCATCATAGTAATCATCATCATAGTCATCATCATAATAGTCGTCACAATCGTCATCATTATAGTCATCATTATAGTCATCATAATCATCATCATAATCATCAACATAATCATCATCATAATCATCATCATTATCATTACCATAAACATCCTCATAATCATCATCATAACCGTCATCACAATCATCATCGTAGTAATCATCATAATCATCATCATAATCATCACCATAATCATCATCATAATCATCATCATAATATTCACCATAATCATCATCATAATCATGAGCATAATCATTATCATAATCGTCATCATAGGATTCACCATAATCGTCATCATAATCATCATCATAGTCATCATCATAATCATCATCATAATCATCATCATTATCATCATCATAATATTCACCATAATCATCATCGTAATGATCATCATGGTCATCATAATCATCATCATAATCATCATCATAATCATCATCATAATCATCATCATAATTATCAACATAATAGTCATCATAATTATCATTATAATTCATCATCATAATCATGAGCATAATCGTCATCATAATCATCATCATAATCGTCATCACAATCATCATCGTAGTCATCATCATAATCATCATCATAATCATCACCATAATCATCATCATAATCATCATCATAATCATCATCATAATCGTCATCATGGTCATCATAATCATCATCATAGTCATCATCACAATCGTCATCATAATCGTCATCATAATAGTCATCATAATCATCATCATAATCGTCATCATAATCGTCATCATAATAGTCATCATAATCATCATCATAATTATCATCATAATCGTCATCATAATCAGCATCATAGTCATCATCACAATAGTCATCATAATCCTCATCATAATAGTGATCATAACCATCATCATAATCATCATCATAATCGTCATCATAATCGTCATCATAATAGTCATCATAATCATCATCATAGTCATCATCACAATAGTCATCATAGTCGTCATCATAATCATCATGATAATCATTATCATAATCATTATCATAATCATGAGCATGATCATCATAATAATCATCATGACAATCATCACTATAATCGTCACCATAATAGTCATCATAATAGTCATCATAACCATCATCATAATCATCATTATAATCATTATCATAATCATCATCATAATCATCATCATAATCATCATCATAATCATCATCATAATCATCATCATAATCATCACTATAATCGTCATCATAATAGTCATCATAATAGTCATCATAATAGTCATCATAATCATCATCATAATCATCATCATAACCGTCATTATAATCAGCATCATAGTCATCATCATAATAGTCATCATAATCATCATCATAATCATCATCATAACCGTCATCATAATCGTCAACATAATCATCATCATCATCGTCATCATAATCGCCATGATAATCATCATCATAATCGTCATCATAATCATCATCATAATCCTCATCATAATCATCATCATAATCATCATCATAATCATCATCATAATCATCATCATAATCATTATCATAATCATCATCATAACCGTCATCATAATCATCATCATAATCATCATCATAATAGTCATCATAATAATCATCATAATCATTATCATAATCATCATCATAATCGTCATCATAGTCATCATCATAATAGTCATCATAATCGACATCATTATAGTCATCATAATCATCATCATAATCATCATCATAATCATCATCATAATCATCATCATAATCATCATCATAATCATCATCATAATCATCATCATAATCATCATAATAATCATCATCATAATCATCATTATAATCATCATCATAATATTCACCATAATCATCATCATAATCATGAGCATAATCATTATCATAATCGTCATCATAGGATTCCCCAAATCGTCATCATAATGATCATCATAGTCATCATCATAATCATCATCATAATCATCATAATTATCATCATCATAATATTCACCATAATCATCATCGTAATCATCATCATAATCATCATCATAATCATCATCATAATCATCATCATAATCATCATCACAATCATCATCATAATTATCAACATAATAGTCATCATAAGTATCATTATAATTCATCATCATAATCATGAGCATAATCGTCATCATAATCATGAGCATAATCATCATCATAATCATTATCATAATCGTCATCATAATCATCATCATAATCATTATCATAATCATCATCATAATCATCATCATAATCATCATCATAATCATCATCATAATCATCATCACAATCATCATCATAATTATCAACATAATAGTCATCATAATTATCATTATAATTCATCATCATAATCATGAGCATAATCGTCATCATAATCATGAGCATAATCATCATCATAATCATTATCATAATCGTCATCATAATCATCATCATAATCGTCATCACAATCATCATCGTAGTCATCATCATAATCATCATCATAATCATCACCATAATCATCATCATAATCATCATCATAATCATCATCATAATCGTCATCATGGTCATCATAATCATCATCATAGTCATCATCACAATCGTCATCATAATCGTCATCATAATAGTCATCATAATCATCATCATAATCGTCATCATAATCGTCATCATAATAGTCATCATAATCATCATCATAATCATCATCATAATCGTCATCATAATCAGCATCATTGTCATCATCACAATAGTCATCATAATCCTCATCATAATAGTGATCATAACCATCATCATAATCATCATCATAATCGTCATCATAATCGTCATCATAATAGTCATCATAATCATCATCATAGTCATCATCACAATAGTCATCATAATCGTCATCGTAATAGTGATCATAACCATCATCATAATCATCATCATAATCATCATCATAACCGTCATCATAATCATCATCATAATTATCAACATAATCATCATCATAATCATTATCATACCCGACATCATAATCAGCATCATAGTCATCATCATAATATCCATCATAATCGTCATCATAATCATCATCATAATCATCATCATAATCATCATCATAATCGTCATCATAATAGTCATCATAAGCATCATCATAATCATCATCATAATCATCATCATAATCATTATCATACCCGACATCATAATCAGCATCATAGTCATCATCATAATAGTCATCATAATGGTCATCATAGTAGTCATCATAATCATGATCAGAATCATCATCATAATCATGAGCATAATCATCATCATAATCATTATCATTATCGTCATCATAGTCATGCTTATAATCGTCATCATAATCACCATCATAATCATCTTCATAGTCATCATCATAATATCCATCATAATCGTCATCATAATTGTCATCATAATCATCATCATAGTCATCATCATAATCATCATCATAATTATCAACATAATCATCATCATAATCATTATCATACCCGACATCATAATCAGCATCATAGTCATCATCATAATATCCATCATAATCGTCATCATAATCATCATCATAATCATCATCATAATCATCATCATAATCGTCATCATAATAGTCATCATAAGCATCATCATAATCATCATCATAATCATCATCATAATCGTCATCATAATCATCATCATAATCATGAGCATAATCATGAGCATGATCATCATCATCATTATCATAATCGTCAACATAACCGTAATCATAATCAGCATCATAGTCATCATCATAATAGTCATCATAATAGTCATCATAATCGTCATCATAATCATCATGATAATCATTATCATAATCATTATCATAATCATGAGCATGATCATCATAATAATCATCATGACAATCATCACTATAATCGTCACCATAATAGTCATCATAATAGTCATCATAACCATCATCATAATCATCATTATAATCATCATCATAATCATCATCATAATCATCATCATAATCATCATCATAATCATCATCATAATCATCACTATAATCGTCATCATAATAGTCATCATAATAGTCATCATAATAGTCATCATAATCATCATCATAATCATCATCATAACCGTCATCATAATCGTCAACATAATCATCATCATCATCGTCATCATAATCGCCATGATAATCATCATCATAATCGTCATCATAATCATCATCATAATCCTCATCATAATCATCATCATTATGATGAGCATAATCATGAGCATGATCATCATAATCATTATCACAATCGTCAACATAATCATCATCATAATAGTCATCATAATAGTCACCATAATAGTCATCATAATCATCATCATAATCATCATCATAATGATCATCATAATCATCATCATAACCGTAATCATAATCCTCATCATAATAGTCATCACAATCGTCATCGTTATAGTCATCATAATCATCATCATAATCATCATCATAATCATCATCATAATCATTATCATAATCATCATCATAACCGTCATCATAATCAGTATCATAGTCATCATCATAATAGTCATCATAATCATCATCATAATCAACATCATAATAGTCATCATGGTCATCATCATAATCGCCAACATAATCATCATAATAGTCATCATAATCGACATCATTATAGTCATCATAATCATCATCATAATCATCATCATAATCATCATCATAATCATCATCATAATCATCATCATAATCATCATCATAATCATCATCATAATCATCATAATAATCATCATCATAATCATCATCATAATCATCATCATAATATTCACCATAATCATCATCATAATCATGAGCATAATCATTATCATAATCGTCATCATAGGATTCACCATAATCGTCATCATAATGATCATCATAGTCATCATCATAATCATCATCATAATCATCATAATTATCATCATCATAATATTCACCATAATCATCATCGTAATCATCATCATAATCATCATCATAATCATCATCATAATCATCATCATAACCATCATCACAATCATCATCATAATCATCATCATAATCATTATCATAATCATCATCATAACCGTCATCATAATCAGTATCATAGTCATCACCATAATAGTCATCATAATCATCATCATAATCATCATCATAATCAACATCATAATAGTCATCATGGTCATCATCATAATCGCCAACATAATCATCATAATAGTCATCATCATAATCATTATCATAATCATCGTCATAATCATCATCACAATCATCGTCATAATCATCATCATAATCGTCATCATGGTCATCATAATCATCATCATAGTCATCATCATAATAGTCATCAAAATCATCATCATAATCATCATCAGAATCATCATAATATTCATCATAATCGTCATCATTATAGTCATCATAATAGTCATCATAATAGTCATCCTAACCGTCATCATAATCAGCATCATAGTCATCATCACAATAGTCATCATAATCGTCATCATAATAGTCATCATAATAGTCATCATAATCATCATCATAATCATCATCATAATCATCATCATAATCATCATCATAATCATCATCACAATCAGCATCATAATTATCAACATAATAGTCATCATAATTATCATTATAATTCATCATCATAATCATGAGCATAATCGTCATCATAATCATGAGCATAATCATCATCATAATCATTATCATAATCGTCATCATAACCATCATCATAATCGTCATCACAATCATCATCGTAGTCATCATCATAATCATCATCATAATCATCACCATAATCATCATCATAATCATCATCATAATCATCATCATAATCGTCATCATGGTCATCATAATCATCATCATAGTCATCATCACAATCGTCATCATAATCGTCATCATAATAGTCATCATAATCATCATCATAATCGTCATCATAGTCATCATCACAATAGTCATCATAATCCTCATCATAATAGTGATCATAACCATCATCATAATCATCATCATAATCGTCATCATAATCGTCATCATAATAGTCATCATAATCATCATCATAGTCATCATCACAATAGTCATCATAATCGTCATCGTAATAGTGATCATAACCATCATCATTATCATCATCATAATCGTCATCATAACCGTCATCATAATCAGCATCATAGTCATCATCATAATAGTCATCATAATGGTCATCATAGTAGTCATCATAATCATGATCAGAATCATCATCATAATCATGAGCATAATCATCATCATAATCATTATCATTATCGTCATCATAGTCATGCTTATAATCGTCATCATAATCACCATCATAATCATCTTCATAGTCATCATCATAATATCCATCATAATCGTCATCATAATTGTCATCATAATCATCATCATAGTCATCATCATAATCATCATCATAATTATCAACATAATCATCATCATAATCATTATCATACCCGACATCATAATCAGCATCATAGTCATCATCATAATATCCATCATAATCGTCATCATAATCATCATCATAATCATCATCATAATCATCATCATAATCGTCATCATAATAGTCATCATAAGCATCATCATAATCATCATCATAATCATCATCATAATCGTCATCATAATCATCATCATAATCATGAGCATAATCATCATCATAATCATCACTATGATCGTCATCATAATAGTCATCATAATAGTCATCATAATAGTCATCATAATCATCATCATAATCATCATCATAACCGTCATTATAATCAGCATCATAGTCATCATCATAATAGTCATCATAATCATCATCATAATCATCATCATAACCGTCATCATAATCCTCATCATAATAGTCATCACAATCGTCATCGTTATAGTCATCATAATCATCATCATAATCATCATCATAATCATTATCATAATCATTATCATAATCATGAGCATGATCATCATAATAATCATCATGATAATCATCACTATAATCGTCACCATAATAGTCATCATAATAGTCATCATAACCATCATCATAATCATCATTATAATCATCATCATAATCATCATCATAATCATCATCATAATCATCATCATAATCATCATCATAATCATCATCATAATCATCATCATAATCATCACTATGATCGTCATCATAATAGTCATCATAATAGTCATCATAATAGTCATCATAATCATCATCATAATCATCATCATAACCGTCATTATAATCAGCATCATAGTCATCATCATAATAGTCATCATAATCATCATCATAATCATCATCATAACCGTCATCATAATCGTCAACATAATCATCATCATCATCGTCATCATAATCGCCATGATAATCATCATCATAATCGTCATCATAATCATCATCATAATCCTCATCATAATCATCATCATTATGATGAGCATAATCATGAGCATGATCATCATAATCATTATCACAATCGTCAACATAATCATCATCATAATAGTCATCATAATAGTCATCATAATCATCATCATAATCATCATCATAATGATCATCATAATCATCATCATAACCGTAATCATAATCCTCATCATAATAGTCATCACAATCGTCATCGTTATAGTCATCATAATCATCATCATAATCATCATCATAATCATCATCATAATCATTATCATTATCATCATCATAACCGTCATCATAATCAGTATCATAGTCATCATCATAATAGTCATCATAATCATCATCATAATCAACATCATAATAGTCATCATGGTCATCATCATAATCGCCAACATAATCATCATAATAGTCATCATAATCATCATCATAATCATCATCATAATCATCATCATAATCATCATCATAATCATCATCATAATCATCATCATAATCATCATCATAATCATCATCATAATCATGAGCATAATCATTATCATAATCGTCATCATAGGATTCACCATAATCGTCATCATAATCATCATCATAGTCATCATCATAATCATCATCATAATCATCATCATTATCATCATCATAATATTCACCATAATCATCATCGTAATCATCATCATAATCATCATCATAATCATCATCATAATCATCATCATAATCATCATCACAATCATCATCATAATTATCAACATAATAGTCATCATAATTATCATTATAATTCATCATCATAATCATGAGCATAATCGTCATCATAATCATGAGCATAATCATCATCATAATCATAATCATAATCGTCATCATAATCATCATCATAATCGTCATCACAATCATCATCGTAGTCATCATCATAATCATCATCATAATCATCACCATAATCATCATCATAATCATCATCATAATCATCATCATAATCATCATCATTATGATGAGCATAATCATGAGCATGATCATCATAATCATTATCACAATCGTCAACATAATCATCATCATAATAGTCATCATAATAGTCATCATAATAGTCATCATAATCATCATCATAATCATCATCATAATGATCATCATAATCATCATCATAACCGTAATCATAATCCTCATCATAATAGTCATCACAATCGTCATCGTTATAGTCATCATAATCATCATCATAATCATCATCATAATCATCATCATAATCATCATCATAATCATTATCATAATCATCATCATAACCGTCATCATAATCAGTATCATAGTCATCATCATAATAGTCATCATAATCATCATCATAATCAACATCATAATAGTCATCATGGTCATCATCATAATCGCCAACATAATCATCATAATAGTCATCATAATCGACATCATTATAGTCATCATAATCATCATCATAATCATCATCATAATCATCATCATAATCATCATCATAATCATCATCATAATCATCATCATAATCATCATCATAATATTCACCATAATCATCATCATAATCATGAGCATAATCATTATCATAATCGTCATCATAGGATTCACCATAATCGTCATCATAATCATCATCATAGTCATCATCATAATCATCATCATAATCATCATCATTATCATCATCATAATATTCACCATAATCATCATCGTAATCATCATCATAATCATCATCATAATCATCATCATAATCATCATCATAATCATCATCACAATCATCATCATAATTATCAACATAATAGTCATCATAATTATCATTATAATTCATCATCATAATCATGAGCATAATCGTCATCATAATCATGAGCATAATCATCATCATAATCATTATCATAATCGTCATCATAATCATCATCATAATCGTCATCACAATCATCATCGTAGTCATCATCATAATCATCATCATAATATTCACCATAATCATCATCGTAATCATCATCATAATCATCATCATAATCATCATCATAATCGTCATCATAATCGTCATCATAATAGTCATCATAATCATCATCATAATCATCATCATAATCGTCATCATAATCAGCATCATTGTCATCATCACAATAGTCATCATAATCCTCATCATAATAGTGATCATAACCATCATCATAATCATCATCATAATCGTCATCATAATCGTCATCATAATAGTCATCATAATCATCATCATAATTATCATCATAATCATCATCATAGTCATCATCATAATAGTCGTCATAATCGTCATCATTATCATCACCATAAACATCCTCATAATCATCATCATAACCGTCATCACAATCATCATCATAATCATTATCATAATCATCATCATAACCGTCATCATAATCATCATCATAATAGTCATCACAATCGTCATCGTTATAGTCATCATAATCATCATCATAATCATCATCATAATCATCATCATAATCATCATCATAATCATTATCATAATCATCATCATAACCGTCATCATAATCAGTATCATAGTCATCATCATAATAGTCATCATAATCATCATCATAATCAACATCATAATAGTCATCATGGTCATCATCATAATCGCCAACATAATCATCATAATAGTCATCATAATCGACATCATTATAGTCATCATAATCATCATCATAATCATCATCATAATCATCATCATAATCATCATCATAATCATCATCATAATCATCATCATAATCATCATCATAATCATCATCATAATCATCATCATAATCATCATCATAATCATCATCATAATCATCATCATAATATTCACCATAATCATCATCATAATCATGAGCATAATCATTATCATAATCGTCATCATAGGATTCACCATAATCGTCATCATAATCATCATCATAGTCATCATCATAATCATCATCATAATCATCATCATTATCATCATCATAATATTCACCATAATCATCATCGTAATCATCATCATAATCATCATCATAATCATCATCATAATCATCATCATAATCATCATCACAATCATCATCATAATTATCAACATAATAGTCATCATAATTATCATTATAATTCATCATCATAATCATGAGCATAATCGTCATCATAATCATGAGCATAATCATCATCATAATCATTATCATAATCGTCATCATAATCATCATCATAATCGTCATCACAATCATCATCGTAGTCATCATCATAATCATCATCATAATATTCACCATAATCATCATCGTAATCATCATCATAATCATCATCATAATAGTCGTCATAATCGTCATCATTATCATCACCATAAACATCCTCATAATCATCATCATAACCGTCATCACAATCATCATCATAATCATTATCATAATCATCATCATAACCGTCATCATAATCATCATCATAGTCATCATCATAATAGTCATCACAATCGTCATCGTTATAGTCATCATTATCATCATCATAATCATCATCATAATCATCATCATAATCATTATCATAATCATCATCATAACCGTTATCATAATCAGTATCATAGTCATCATCATAATAGTCATCATAATCATCATCATAGTAATCATCATCATAGTCATCATCATAATCATCACCAAAATCATCATCATAATCATCATCATAATGATCATCATAATCATCATCATAACCGTCATCATAATCCTCATCATAATAGTCATCACAATCGTCATCGTTATAGTCATCATAATCATCATCATAATCATCATCATAATCATTATCATAATCATCATCATAACCGTTATCATAATCAGTATCATAGTCATCATCATAATAGTCATCATAATCATCATCATAGTAATCATCATCATAGTCATCATCATAATCATCACCAAAATCATCATCATAATCATCATCATAATGATCATCATAATCATCATCATAACCGTCATCATAATCCTCATCATAATAGTCATCACAATCGTCATCGTTATAGTCATCATAATCATCATCATAATCATCATCATAATCATCATCATAATCATTATCATAATCATCATCATAACCGTCATCACAATCATCACCATAAACATCCTCATAATCATTATCATAACCGTCATCACAATCATCATCATAATCATTATCATAATCATCATCATAACCGTCATCATAATCATCATCATAGTCATCATCATAATAGTCATCACAATCGTCATCGTTATAGTCATCATGATCATCATCATAATCATCATCATAATCATCACCATAATCATCATCATAATCACCATCATAATATTCACCATAATCATCATCATAATCATGAGCATAATCATTATCATAATCGTCATCATAGGATTCACCATAATCGTCATCATAATCATCATCATAGTCATCATCATAATCATCATCATAATCAGCATCATAGTCATCATCACAATAGTCATCATAATGGTCATCATAGTAGTCATCATAATCATGATCAGAATCACCATCATAATCATGAGCATAATCATCATCATAATCATTATCATTATCGTCATCATAGTCATGCTTATAATCGTCATCATAATCACCATCATAATCATCTTCATAGTCATCATCATAATATCCATCATAATATTCACCATAATCATCATCGTAACCATCATCATAATCATCATCATAATCATCATCATAATCATCATCATAATCATCATCATAATCATCATCATATTCATCATCATAATTATCAACATAATAGTCATCATAATTATCATTATAATTCATCATCATAATCATGAGCATAATCGTCATCATAATCATGAGCATAATCATCATCATAATCATTATCATAATTGTCATCATAATCATCATCATAGTCATCATCATAATCATCATCATAATTATCAACATAATCATCATCATAATCATTATCATACCCGACATCATAATCAGCATCATAGTCATCATCATAATATCCATCATAATCGTCATCATAATCATCATCATAATCATCATCATAATCATCATCATAATCGTCATCATAATAGTCATCATAAGCATCATCATAATCATCATCATAATCATCATCATAATCGTCATCATAATCATCATCATAATCATGAGCATAATCATGAGCATGATCATCATCATCATTATCATAATCGTCAACATAACCGTAATCATAATCAGCATCATAGTCATCATCATAATTGTCATCATAATAGTCATCATAATCGTCATCATAATCATCATGATAATCATTATCATAATCATTATCATAATCATGAGCATGATCATCATAATAATCATCATAATAATCATCACTATAATCGTCACCATAATAGTCATCATAATAGTCATCATAACCATCATCATAATCATCATTATAATCATCATCATAATCATCATCATAATCATCATCATAATCATCATCATAATCATCATCATAATCATCATCATAATCATCATCATAATCATCATCATAATCATCACTATAATCGTCATCATAATAGTCATCATAATAGTCATCATAATAGTCATCATAATCATCATCATAATCATCATCATAACCGTCATTATAATCAGCATCATAGTCATCATCATAATAGTCATCATAATCATCATCATAATCATCATCATAACCATCATCATAATCGTCAACATAATCATCATCATCATCGTCATCATAATCGCCATGATAATCATCATCATAATCGTCATCATAATCATCATCATAATCCTCATCATAATCATCATCATTATGATGAGCATAATCATGAGCATGATCATCATAATCATTATCACAATCGTCAACATAATCATCATCATAATAGTCATCATAATAGTCATCATAATCATCATCATAATCATCATCATAATGATCATCATAATCATCATCATAACCGTAATCATAATCCTCATCATAATAGTCATCACAATCGTCATCGTTATAGTCATCATAATCATCATCATAATCATCATCATAATCATTATCATAATCATCATCATAACCGTCATCATAATCAGTATCATAGTCATCATCATAATAGTCATCATAATCATCATCATAATCAACATCATAATAGTCATCATGGTCATCATCATAATCGCCAACATAATCATCATAATAGTCATCATAATCGACATCATTATAGTCATCATAATCATCATCATAATCATCATCATAATCATCATCATAATCATCATCATAATCATCATCATAATCATCATCATAATCATCATCATAATCATCATCATAATCATCATCATAATATTCACCATAATCATCATCATAATCATGAGCATAATCATTATCATAATCGTCATCATAGGATTCACCATAATCGTCATCATAATCATCATCATAGTCATCATCATAATCATCATCATAATCATCATCATTATCATCATCATAATATTCACCATAATCATCATCGTAATCATCATCATAATCATCATCATAATCATCATCATAATCATCATCATAATCATCATCACAATCATCATCATAATTATCAACATAATAGTCATCATAATTATCATTATAATTCATCATCATAATCATGAGCATAATCGTCATCATAATCATGAGCATAATCATCATCATAATCATTATCATAATCGTCATCATAATCATCATCATAATCGTCATCACAATCATCATCGTAGTCATCATCATAATCATCATCATAATCATCACCATAATCATCATCATAATCATCATCATAATCATCATCATAATCATCATCATTATGATGAGCATAATCATGAGCATGATCATCATAATCATTATCACAATCGTCAACATAATCATCATCATAATAGTCATCATAATAGTCATCATAATCATCATCATAATCATCATCATAATGATCATCATAATCATCATCATAACCGTAATCATAATCCTCATCATAATAGTCATCACAATCGTCATCGTTATAGTCATCATAATCATCATCATAATCATCATCATAATCATCATCATAATCATCATCATAATCATTATCATAATCATCATCATAACCGTCATCATAATCAGTATCATAGTCATCATCATAATAGTCATCATAATCATCATCATAATCAACATCATAATAGTCATCATGGTCATCATCATAATCGCCAACATAATCATCATAATAGTCATCATAATCGACATCATTATAGTCATCATAATCATCATCATAATCATCATCATAATCATCATCATAATCATCATCATAATCATCATCATAATCATCATCATAATCATCATCATAATCATCATCATAATCATCATCATAATCATCATCATAATATTCACCATAATCATCATCATAATCATGAGCATAATCATTATCATAATCGTCATCATAGGATTCACCATAATCGTCATCATAGGATTCACCATAATCGTCATCATAATCATCATCATAGTCATCATCATAATCATCATCATAATCATCATCATTATCACCATCATAATATTCACCATAATCATCATCGTAATCATCATCATAATCATCATCATAATCATCATCATAATCATCATCACAATCATCATCATAATTATCAACATAATAGTCATCATAATTATCATTATAATTCATCATCATAATCATGAGCATAATCGTCATCATAATCATGAGCATAATCATCATCATAATCATTATCATAATCGTCATCATAATCATCATCATAATCGTCATCACAATCATCATCGTAGTCATCATCATAATCATCATCATAATCATCACCATAATCATCATCATAATCATCATCATAATCATCATCATAATCATCATCATTATGATGAGCATAATCATGAGCATGATCATCATAATCATTATCACAATCGTCAACATAATCATCATCATAATAGTCATCATAATAGTCATCATAATCATCATCATAATCATCATCATAATGATCATCATAATCATCATCATAACCGTAATCATAATCCTCATCATAATAGTCATCACAATCGTCATCGTTATAGTCATCATAATCATCATCATAATCATCATCATAATCATCATCATAATCATCATCATAATCATCATCATAATCATCATCATAATCATCATCATAATCATCATCATAATCATCATCATAATATTCACCATAATCATCATCATAATCATGAGCATAATCATTATCATAATCGTCATCATAGGATTCACCATAACCGTCATCATAATCATCATCATAGTCATCATCATAATCATCATCATAATCATCATCATTATCATCATCATAATATTCACCATAATCATCATCGTAGTCATCATCATAATCATCATCATAATCATCACCATAATCATCATCATAATCATCATCATAATCATCATCATAATCATCATCATAATCGTCATCATAATCGTCATCATAATAGTCATCATAATCATCATCATAATTATCATCATAATCATCATCATAGTCATCATCATAATAGTCGTCATAATCGTCATCATTATCATCACCATAAACATCCTCATAATCATCATCATAACCGTCATCACAATCATCATCATAATCATTATCATAATCATCATCATAACCGTCATCATAATCATCATCATAGTCATCATCATAATAGTCATCACAATCGTCATCGTTATAGTCATCATGATCATCATCATAATCATCATCATAATCATCATCATAATCATTATCATAATCATCATCATAACCGTTATCATAATCAGTATCATAGTCATCATCATAATAGTCATCATAATCATCATCATAGTAATCATCATCATAGTCATCATCATAATAGTCGTCATAATCGTCATCATTATAGTCATCATTATAGTCATCATAATCATCATCATAATCATCAACATAATCATCATCATAATCATCATCATTATCATTACCATACACATCATCATAATCATCATCATAACCGTCATCACAATCATCATCGTAGTAATCATCATAATCATCATCATAATCATCACCAAAATCATCATCATAATCATCATCATAACCGTCATCATAATCCTCATCATAATAGTCATCACAATCGTCATCGTTATAGTCATCATAATCATCATCATAATCATCATCATAATCATCATCATAATCATTATCATAATCATCATCATAATCATCATCATAATCATCATCATAATCATTATCATAATCATCATCATAATCATCATCATAATCATCATCATAATCATCATCATAATCATCATCATAATCATCATCATAATCATCATCATAATCATCATCATAACCGTCATCACAATCATCACCCTAAACATCCTCATAATCATCATCATAACCGTCATCACAATCATCATCATAATCATTATCATAATCATCATCATAACCGTCATCATAATCATCATCATAGCCATCATCATAATAGTCATCACAATCGTCATCGTTATAGTCATCATGATCATCATCATAATCATCATCACAATCATCACCAAAATCATCATCATAATCATCATCATAACCGTCATCATAATCCTCATCATAATAGTCATCACAATCGTCATCGTTATAGTCATCATAATCATCATCATAATCATCATCATAATCATCATCATAATCATTATCATAATCATCATCATAATCATCATCATAATCATCATCATAATCATTATCATAATCATCATCATAATCATCATCATAATCATCATCATAATCATCATCATAATCATCATCATAATCATCACCAAAATCATCATCATAATCATCATCATAACCGTCATCATAATCCTCATCATAATAGTCATCACAATCGTCATCGTTATAGTCATCATAATCATCATCATAATCATCATCATAATCATCATCATAATCATTATCATAATCATCATCATAATCATCATCATAATCATCATCATAATCATTATCATAATCATCATCATAATCATCATCATAATCATCATCATAATCATCATCATAATCATCATCATAATCATCATCATAATCATCATCATAATCATCATCATAACCGTCATCACAATCATCACCCTAAACATCCTCATAATCATCATCATAACCGTCATCACAATCATCATCATAATCATTATCATAATCATCATCATAACCGTCATCATAATCATCATCATAGCCATCATCATAATAGTCATCACAATCGTCATCGTTATAGTCATCATGATCATCATCATAATCATCATCACAATCATCACCAAAATCATCATCATAATCATCATCATAACCGTCATCATAATCCTCATCATAATAGTCATCACAATCGTCATCGTTATAGTCATCATAATCATCATCATAATCATCATCATAATCATCATCATAATCATTATCATAATCATCATCATAATCATCATCATAATCATCATCATAATCATCATCATAATCATCATCATAATCATCACCAAAATCATCATCATAATCATCATCATAACCGTCATCATAATCCTCATCATAATAGTCATCACAATCGTCATCGTTATAGTCATCATGATCATCATCATAATCATCATCACAATCATCACCATAATCATCATCATAATCACCATCATAATATTCACCATAATCATCATCATAACCATGAGCATAATCATTATCATAATCGTCATCATAGGATTCACCATAATCGTCATCATAATCATCATCATAGTCATCATCATAATCATCATCATAATCAGCATCATAGTCATCATCACAATAGTCATCATAATGGTCATCATAGTAGTCATCATAATCATGATCAGAATCATCATCATAATCATGAGCATAATCATCATCATAATCATTATCATTATCGTCATCATAGTCATGCTTATAATCGTCATCATAATCACCATCATAATCATCTTCATAGTCATCATCATAATATCCATCATAATATTCACCATAATCATCATCGTAATCATCATCATAATCATCATCATAATCATCATCATAATCATCATCATAATCATCATCATAATCATCATCATAATTATCAACATAATAGTCATCATAATTATCATCATAACCGTCATCATTATAGTCAACATAATCATCATCATAATCATCATCATAATCATCATCATAATCGTCATCATAATCATCATAATCATCATCATAACCGTCATCATAAACGTCATCATAATCATCATCATATTCAGCATCATAATCATCATCATAATCATTACCATAATCGTCATCATAGTCATCATCATAATCATTATCATACCCGACATCATAATCAGCATCATAGTCATCATCATAATATCCATCATAATCGTCATCATAATCATCATCATAATCATCATCATAATCATCATCATAATCATCATCATAATCGTCATCATAATAGTCATCACAAGCATCATCATAATCATCATCATAATCATCATCATAATCGTCATCATAATCATCATCATAATCATGAGCATAATCATGAGCATGATCATCATCATCATTATCATAATCGTCAACATAACCGTAATCATAATCAGCATCATAGTCATCATAATAGTCATCATAATCGTCATCATAATCATCATGATAATCATTATCATAATCATTATCATAATCATGAGCATGATCATCATAATAATCATCATGATAATCATCACTATAATCGTCACCATAATAGTCATCATAATAGTCATCATAATCATCATCATAATCATCATCATAACCGTCATCATAATCGTCAACATAATCATCATCATCATCGTCATCATAATCGCCATGATAATCATCATCATAATCGTCATCATAATCATCATCATAATCCTCATCATAATCATCATCATTATGATGAGCATAATCATGAGCATGATCATCATAATCATTATCACAATCGTCAACATAATCATCATCATAATAGTCATCATAATAGTCATCATAATCATCATCATAATCATCATCATAATGATCATCATAATCATCATCATAACCGTAATCATAATCCTCATCATAATAGTCATCACAATCGTCATCGTTATAGTCATCATAATCATCATCATAATCATCATCATAATCATCATCATAATCGTCATCATAATCGTCATCATAATAGTCATCATAATCATCATCATAATCATCATCATAATTATCATCATTAACATCATCATAGTCATCATCATAATAGTCGTCATAATCGTCATCATTATCATCACCATAAACATCCTCATAATCATCATCATAACCGTCATCACAATCATCATCATAATCATTATCATAATCATCATCATAACCGTCATCATAATCATCATCATAGTCATCATCATAATAGTCATCACAATCGTCATCGTTATAGTCATCATGATCATCATCATAATCATCATCATAATCATCATCATAATCATTATCATAATCATCATCATAACCGTCATCATAATCAGTATCATAGTCATCATCATAATAGTCATCATAATCATCATCATAGTAATCATTATCATAGTCATCATCATAATAGTCGTCATAATCGTCATCATTATAGTCATCATTATAGTCATCATAATCATCATCATAACCATCAACATAATCATCATCATAATCATCATCATAATATTCACCATAATCATCATCATAATCATGAGCATAATCATTATCATAATCGTCATCATAGGATTCACCATAATCGTCATCATAATCATCATCATAGTCATCATCATAATCATCATCATAATCATCATCATTATCATCATCATAATATTCACCATAATCATCATCGTAATCATCATCATAATCATCATCATAATCATCATCATAATCATCATCATAATCATCGTCATAATCATCATCATAATTATCAACATAATAGTCATCATAATTATCATTATAATTCATCATCATAATCATGAGCATAATCGTCATCATAATCATGAGCATAATCATCATCATAATCATTATCATAATCGTCATCATAATCATCATCATAATCGTCATCACAATCATCATCGTAGTCATCATCATAATCATCATCATAATCATCACCATAATCATCATCATAATCATCATCATAATCATCATCATAATCGTCATCATGGTCATCATAATCACCATCATAGTCTTCATCACAATCGTCATCATAATCGTCATCATAATAGTCATCAGAATCATCATCATAATCGTCATCATAATCGTCATCATAATAGTCATCATAATCATCATCATAATCATCATCATAATCGTCATCATAATCAGCATCATAGTCATCATCACAATAGTCATCATAATCCTCATCATAATAGTGATCATAACCATCATCATAATCATCATCATAATCGTCATCATAATCGTCATCATAATAGTCATCATAATCATCATCATAGTCATCATCGCAATAGTCATCATAATCGTCATCGTAATAGTGATCATAACCATCATCATAATCATCATCATAATCGTCATCATAACCGTCATCATAATCAGCATCATAGTCATCATCATAATAGTCATCATAATGGTCATCATAGTAGTCATCATAATCATGATCAGAATCATCATCATAATCATGAGCATAATCATCATCATAATCATTATCATTATCGTCATCATAGTCATGCTTATAATCGTCATCATAATCACCATCATAATCATCTTCATAGTCATCATCATAATATCCATCATAATCGTCATCATAATTGTCATCATAATCATCATCATAGTCATCATCATAATCATCATCATAATTATCAACATAATCATCATCATAATCATTATCATACCCGACATCATAATCAGCATCATAGTCATCATCATAATATCCATCATAATCGTCATCATAATCATCATCATAATCATCATCATAATCATCATCATAATCGCCATCATAATAGTCATCATAAGCATCATCATAATCATCATCATAATCATCATCATAATCGTCATCATAATCATCATCATAATCATGAGCATAATCATGAGCATGATCATCATCATCATTATCATAATCGTCAACATAACCGTAATCATAATCAGCATCATAGTCATCATCATAATAGTCATCATAATAGTCATCATAATCGTCATCATAATCATCATGATAATCATTATCATAATCATTATCATAATCATGAGCATGATCATCATAATAATCATCATGATAATCATCACTATAATCGTCACCATAATAGTCATCATAATAGTCATCATAACCATCATCATAATCATCATTATAATCATCATCATAATCATCATCATAATCATCATCATAATCATCATCATAATCATCATCATAATCATCATCATAATCATCACTATAATCGTCATCATAATAGTCATCATAATAGTCATCATAACAGTCATCATAATCATCATCATAATCATCATCATAACCGTCATTATAATCAGCATCATAGTCATCATCATAATAGTCATCATAATCATCATCATAATCATCATCATAATCGTCATCATAATCGTCATCACAATAGTCATCATAATCGTCATCGTAATAGTGATCATAACCATCATCATAATCATCATAATCGTCATCATAATCACCATCATAATCATTATCATAATCATCATCATAATCATCATCATAATCATCATCATAACCGTCATCATAATCAGCATCATAGTCATCATCAGAATAGTCATCATAATCGTCATCATAATAGTCATCATAATCATCATCATAATCAGCATCATAGTCATCATCACAATAGCCATCATAATAGTCATCATAATCATGAGCATAATCATGAGCATGATCATCATCATCATTATCATAATCGTCAACATAACCGTAATCATAATCAGCATCATAGTCATCATCATAATAGTCATCATAATAGGCATCATAATCGTCATCATAATCATCATGATAATCATCATCATAATCATCATCATAATCATCATCATTATCATTACCATAAACATCCTCATAATCATTATCATAACCGTCATCACCATCATCATCGTAGTAATCATCATAATCATCATCATAATCATCACCAAAATCATCATCATAATCATCATCATAATGATCATCATAATCATCATCATAACCGTCATCATAATCGTCATCATAATAGTCATCATAATCATCATCATAATCATCATTATAATCGTCATCATAATCAGCATCATAGTCATCATCACAATAGTCATCATAATCCTCATCATAATAGTGATCATAACCATCATCATAATCATCATCATAATCATCATCATAATCATCATCATAATCATCATCATAATATTCACCATAATCATCATCATAATCATGAGCATAATCATTATCATAATCGTCATCATAGGATTCACCATAATCGTCATCATAATCATCATCATAGTCATCATCATAATCATCATCATAATCATCATCATTATCATCATCATAATATTCACCATAATCATCATCGTAATCATCATCATAATCATCATCATAATCATCATCATAATCATCATCATAATCATCATCATAATCATCATCACAATAGTCATCATAATCCTCATCATAATAGTGATCATAACCATCATCATAATCATCATCATAATCGTCATCATAATCGTAATCATAATCATCATCATAGTCATCATCATAATCATCATCATAATCATCATCATTATCATCATCATAATATTCACCATAATCATCATCGTAATCATCATCATAATCATCATCATAATCGTCATCATAATCAGCATCATTGTCATCATCACAATAGTCATCATAATCCTCATCATAATAGTGATCATAACCATCATCATAATCATCATCATAATCGTCATCATAATCGTCATCATAATAGTCATCATAATCATCATCATAATTATCATCATAATCATCATCATAGTCATCATCATAATAGTCGTCATAATCGCCATCATTATCATCACCATAAACATCCTCATAATCATCATCATAACCGTCATCACAATCATCATCATAATCATTATCATAATCATCATCATAACCGTCATCATAATCATGATCATAGTCATCATCATAATAGTCATCACAATCGTCATCGTTATAGTCATCATGATCATCATCATAATCATCATCATAATCATCATCATAATCATTATCATAATCATCATCATAACCGTCATCATAATCAGTATCATAGTCATCATCATAATAGTCATCATAATCATCATCATAGTAATCATCATCATAGTCATCATCATAATAGTCGTCATAATCGCCATGATAATCATCATCATAATCGTCATCATTGTCATCATCATAATCAGTATCATAATCATCACTATAATCGTCATCATAATAGTTATCATAATAGTCATCATAATGGTCATCATAATCGTCATCATAACCGTCATCATAATAGTCATCGTAATAGTCAACATAATCATCATCATAATCATCATCATAATCATCATCATAATCATCATCATAATCATCATCATAATCATCATCATAATCATCATCCTAATAATCATCATAATCGTCATCATAATCATCATCATAACCATCATCATAATAGCCATCATAACCATCATCATAATCATCATCATAGTCATCATCATAATCATCATCACAATTATCAACATAACCATCGTCATAATCATCATCATAACCGTCATCATAATCAGCATCATAGTCATCATCACAATAGTCAACATAATCCTCATCATAATAGTGATCATAACCATCATCATAATCATCATCATTATCGTCATCATAATCATAATCATAATCCTCATCATAATCATCATCATAATCATCATCGTAATAATCATCATAATCGTCATCATAATCATCATCATAACCATCATCATAATCGTCATCATAATCATAATCATAATCAGTATCATAATCGTCACTATAATCGTCATCATAATAGTTATCATAATAGTCATCATAATGGTCATCATAATCATCATCATAATCATCATCATAACCGTTATTATAATCAGCATCATAGTCATCATAATCGTCATCATAACCGTCATCATAATAGTCATCATAACCATCATCATAATCATCATCATAATCATCAGCATAATCATCATCATAATCATCATCGTAATAATCATCATAATCGTCATCATAATCATCATCATAACCATCATCATAATAGGCATCATAATCATCATCATAATCAGTATCATAATCATCACTATAATCATCACCATAATCACCTTCCTAACCGTCATCATAATCAGCATCATAGTCATCATCACAATAGTCATCATAATCGTCATCATAATAGTCATCATAATAGTCATCATAATCATCATCATAATCATCATCATAATCATCATCATAACCGTCATTATAACCGTCATTATAATCAGCATCATAGTCATCATTATAATCGTCATCATAATCATCATCATAATCATCATCATAACCGTCATTATAATCAGCATCATAGTCATCATCATAACCGTCATCATAATCAGCATCATAGTCATCATCACAATAGTCATCATAATCGTCACCATAGTAGTCATCATAATAGTCATCATAATCATCATCATAATCATCATAATCATTATCATAATCGTCATCATAATAGTGATCATAACCATCATCATAATCATCATCATAATCGTCATCATAATCGTCATCATAATAGTCATCATAATCAGCATCATAGTCATCATCACAATAGTCATCATAATCCTCATCATAATAGTGATCATAATCGTCATCATAATCAGCATCATAGTCATCATCACAATAGTCATCATAATCCTCATCATAATAGTGATCATAACCATCATCATAATCATCATCATAATCGTCATCATAATCGTCATCATAATAGTCATCATAATCATCATCTTAGTCATCATCACAATAGTCATCATAATCGTCATCGTAATAGTGATCATAAGCATCATCATAATCATCATCATAATCGTCATCATAATCACCATCATAATCATTATCATAATCATCATCATAATCATCATCATAATCATCATCATAACCGTCATTATAATCGTCATCATAATAGTCATCATAATAGTCATCATAATAGTCATCATAATCATCATCATAATCATCATCATAATCGTCATCATAATCGCCATCATAATCATCATCATAATAATCATCATCATCGTCATCATAATCGCCATGATAATCATCATCGTAATCGTCATCATAATCATAATCATAATCATCATCATAATCATAATCATCATCATAATCGTCATCCTAATCATCACCATAATCATCATCATAATCATCATCGTAATAATCATCATAATCGTCATCATAATCATCATCATAACCGTCATCATAATCATGATCATAGTCATCATCATAATAGTCATCACAATCGTCATCGTTATAGTCATCATAATCATCATCATAATCATCATCATAATCATCATCATAATCACTATCATAATCATCATCATAATCATCATCATAATCATCATCATAATCATCATCATAATCATCATCATAATATTCACCATAATCATCATCACAATCATCATCATAATTATCAACATAATAGTCATCATAATTATCATTATAATTCATCATCATAATCATGAGCATAATCGTCATCATAATCATGAGCATAATCATCATCATAATCATTATCATAATCGTCATCATAATCAGCATCATAATCGTCATCACAATCATTATCGTAGTCATCATCATAATCATCATCATAATCATCATCATAATCATCACCATAATCATCATCATAATCATCATCATAATCATCACCATAATCGTCATCATGGTCATCATAACCATCATCATAGTCATCATCACAATCGCCATCATAATCGTCATCATAATAGTCATCATAATCATCATCATAATCGTTATCATAATCGTCATCATAATAGTCATCATAATCATCATCATAATCATCATCATAATCGTCATCATAATCAGCATCATTGTCATCATCACAATAGTCATCATAATCCTCATCATAATAGTGATCATAACCATCATCATAATCATCATCATAATCGTCATCATAATCGTCATCATAATAGTCATCATAATCATCATCATAATTATCATCATAATCATCATCATAGTCATCATCATAATAGTCGTCATAATCGTCATCATTATGATCACCATAAACATCCTCATAATCATCATCATAACCGTCATCACAATCATCATCATAATCATTATCATAATCATCATCATAACCGTCATCATAATCATGATCATAGTCATCATCATAATAGTCATCACAATCGTCATCGTTATAGTCATCATGATCATCATCATAATCATCATCATAATCATCATCATAATCATTATCATAATCATCATCATAACCGTCATCATAATCAGTATCATAGTCATCATCATAACCGTCATCATAATCAGCATCATAGTCATCATCACAATAGTCATCATAATCCTCATCATAATAGTGATCATAATCGTCATCATAATCAGCATCATAGTCATCATCACAATAGTCATCATAATCCTCATCATAATAGTGATCATAACCATCATCATAATCATCATCATAATCGTCATCATAATCGTCATCATAATAGTCATCATAATCATCATCTTAGTCATCATCACAATAGTCATCATAATCGTCATCGTAATAGTGATCATAAGCATCATCATAATCATCATCATAATCGTCATCATAATCACCATCATAATCATTATCATAATCATCATCATAATCATCATCATAACCGTCATTATAATCGTCATCATAACAGTCATCATAATAGTCATCATAATAGTCATCATAATCATCATCATAATCATCATCATAATCGTCATCATAATCGCCATCATAATCATCATCATAATAATCATCATCATCGTCATCATAATCGCCATGATAATCATCATCGTAATCGTCATCATAATCATAATCATAATCATCATCATAATCATAATCGTCATCCTAATCATCACCATAATCATCATCATAATCATCATCGTAATAATCATCATAATCGTCATCATAATCATCATCATAACCATCATCATAATCGTCATCATAATCATCATCATAATCAGTATCATAATCATCACTATAATCATCATGATAATCACCATCCTAACGGTCATCATAATCAGCATCATAGTCATCATCACAATAGTCATCATAATCGTCATCATAATAGTGATCATAACCATCATCATAATCATCATCATAATCGTCATCATAATCGTCATCATAATAGTCATCATAATCGTCATCATAATCACCATCATAATCACTATCATAATCATCATCATAATCATCATCATAACCGTCATTATAATCAGCATCATAGTCATCATCACAATAGTCATCATAATCCTCATCATAATAGTGATCATAACCAACATCATAATCATCATCATAATCGCCATCATAATCGTCATCATAATCATCATCATAATCATTATCATAATCATTATCATAATCGTGAGCATGATCATCATAATAATCATCATGATAATCATCACTATAATCGTCATCATAATAGCCATCATAATAGTCATCATAATCGTCATCATAATCGTCATCATAATCGTCATCATAATCATCATCATAATCATCATCATAATCATTATCATAATAGTGATCATAACCATCATCATAATCATCATCATAATCGTCATCATAATCGTCATCATAATAGTGATCATAACCATCATCATAATCATCATCATAATCGTCATCATAATCACCATCATAATCATTATCAAAATCATCATCATAATCATCATCATAACCGTCATTATAATCATCACCATAATGCATCATCATAATCATCATCATAATCATCATCATAATAGTCATGGTAATCGTCATCATAAAAGTCAACATAATCATTGTAATAATCATCCTCATAATCATCCTCATAATCATCATCATAATCATCATCATAGTCGTCATCATAAAAGTCATCATAGTCATCATCATAATAGTCACCATAAAAGTGATCACAATCATCATCATAGTCATTACCATAATAGCCACCATAATAGGTATCATAATAGTCATCATAATAGGCATCATAATCATCATAATAATCATCATCATAATCATGAGCATAATCATCATAATAATCATTATCATAATCGTCAACATAATTATCATCATAATCGTCATTATAATCATCATCATAATCATCATCATAATCATCATCATAATCGCCATGATAATCATCACTATAACAGCAATCATAATTATCATCATAATCGTCATCACAGTCATCATCATAATCATCATCATAATCATCATAATAATCATCATCATAATCATCATCATAATAATCATCATAATCGTCATCATAATCGCCATGATAATCATCATCATAATCGTCATCATAATCATAATCATAATCATCATCATAATCATAATCATCATCATAATCGTCATCATAATCATCATCATAATCATCATCGTAATAATCATCATAATCATCATCATAATCATCATCATAATCATCACTATAATCGTCATCATAATAGTCATCATGATAGTCATCATAATCATCATCATAATCATCATCATAATCATCATCATAATAATCATCATCATCGTCATCATAATCGCCATGATAATCATCATCGTAATCGTCATCATAATCATAATCATAATCATCATCATAATCATAATCATAATCATAATCATCATCATAATCATCATCATAATCATCATCATAATCATCATCCTAATAATCATCATAATCGTCATCATAATCATCATCATAACCATCATCATAATCGTCATCATAATCATCATCATAATCAGTATCATAATCATCACTATAATCGTCATCATAATAGTTATCATAATAGTCATCATAATGGTCATCATAATCGTCATCATAATCATCATCATAACCGTTATTATAATCAGCATCATAGTCGTCATAATCGTCATCATAACCGTCATCATAATAGTCATCGTAATAGTCAACATAATCATCATCATAATCATCATCATAATCATCATCATAATCATCATCATAATCATCATCATAATCATCATCATAATCATCACTATAATCGTCATCATAATAGTCATCATAATAGTCATCACAATAGTCATCATAATCATCATCATAATCGTCATCAAAACCGTTATTATAATCAGCATCATAGTCATCATTATAATCGCCATCATAATCATCATCATAATCATCATCATAGACGTCATTATAATCAGCATCATAGTCATCATCATAATAGCCATCATAACCATCATCATAATCATCATCATAGTCATCATCATAATCATCATCACAATTATCAACATAACCATCGTCATAATCATCATCATAACCGTCATCATAATTAGCATCATAGTCATCATCACAATAGTCATCATAATCCTCATCATAATAGTGATCATAACCATCATCATAATCATCATCATAATCGTCATCATAATCACCATCATAATCATTATCATAATCATCATCATAATCATCATCATAATCCTCATCACAATGATCATCATAATGATGAGCATAACCATGAGCATGATCATCATAATCATTATCATAATCGTCATCATAATCGTCATCATAATAGTCATCATAATAGTCATCATAATCGTCATCATAATAGTCATCATAATCATCATCATAATCATCATCATAATAGTCATCATAATAGTCATCATAATAGTCATCCTAACCGTCATCATAATCAGCATCATAGTCATCATCACAATAGTCATCATAATCGTCATCATAATAGTCATCATAATAGTCATCATAATCATCATCATAATCATCATCATAATCGTCATCATAATCGTTATCATAATCAGCATCATAGTCATCATCACAATAGTCATCATAATCCTCATCATAATAGTGATCATAACCATCATCATAATCATCATCATAATCGTCATCATAATCGTCATCATAATAATCATCATAATCAGCATCATAGTCATCATCACAATAGTCATCATAATCCTCATCATAATAGTGATCATAACCATCATCATAATCATCATCATAATCGTCATCATAATCGTCATCATAATAGTCATCATAATCATCATCATATCCATCATCATAATAGTCATCATAATAGTCATCATAATAGTCATCCTAACCGTCATCATAATCAGCATCATAGTCATCATCACAATAGTCATCATAATCGTCATCATAATAGTCATCATAATAGTCATCATAATCATCATCATAATCATCATAATCATTATCATAATCGTCATCATAATCATCATCATAATAGTCATCATAATAGTCATCATAATAGTAATCAAAATAGTCATCATAATCATCATCATAACCGTCATCATAATCAGCATCATAGTCATCATCAGAATAGTCATCATAATAGGCATCATAATAGTGATCATAACCATCATCATAATCATCATCATAATCGTCATCATAATCGTCATCATAATAGTCATCATAATCATCATCATAATCATCATCATAATCGTCATCATAATCAGCATCATAGTCACCATCACAATAGTCATAATAATCGTCATCATAATAGTCATCATAACCATCATCATAATCCTCATCAAAATCATCATCATGATCATCATCATAATCGTCATCATAACCGTCATCATAATCAGCATCATAGTCATCATCATAATAGTCATCATAATTATCAACATAATCATCATCATAGTCATCATCATAATCATCATCATAATCGTCATCATAATAGTCATCATAAGCATCATCATAATCATCATCATAATCATCATCATAATCATCATCATAATCATAACTATAATCGTCATCATAATAGTCATCATAATAGTCATCACAATAGTCATCATAATCATCATCATAATCGTCATCAAAACCGTCATTATAATCAGCATCATAGTCATCATTATAATCGCCATCATAATCATCATCATAATCATCATCATAGACGTCATTATAATCAGCATCATAGTCATCATCATAATAGCCATCATAACCATCATCATAATCATCATCATAGTCATCATCATAATCATCATCACAATTATCAACATAACCATCGTCATAATCATCATCATAACCGTCATCATAATCAGCATCATAGTCATCATCACAATAGTCATCATAATCCTCATCATAATAGTGATCATAACCATCATCATAATCATCATCATAATCGTCATCATAATCGTCATCATATTAATCATCATAATCAGCATCATAGTCATCATCACAATAGTCATCATAATCCTCATCATAATAGTGATCATAACCATCATCATAATCATCATCATAATCGTCATCATAATCGTCATCATAATCGTCATCATAATAGTCATCATAATCATCATCATAATCATCATCATAACCGTCATTATAATCAGCATCATAATCATGATCATAATCAACACTATAATCGTCATCGTAATCAGCGTTATAGTCATCATCACTATAGTCATCATAATCGTCATCATAATCGTCATCAAAACCGTCATTATAATCAGCATCATAGTCATCATTATAATCGCCATCATAATCATCATCATAATCATCATCATAGACGTCATTATAATCAGCATCATAGTCATCATCATAATAGCCATCATAACCATCATCATAATCATCATCATAGTCATCATCATAATCATCATCACAATTATCAACATAACCATCGTCATAATCATCATCATAACCGTCATCATAATCAGCATCATAGTCATCATCACAATAGTCATCATAATCCTCATCATAATAGTGATCATAACCATCATCATAATCATCATCATAATCGTCATCATAATCACCATCATAATCATTATCATAATCATCATCATAATCATCATCATAACCGTCATTATAATCGTCATCATAATAGTCATCATAATAGTCATCATCATAATAGTCATCACAATCGTCATCGTTATAGTCATCATGATCATCATCATAATCATCATCATAATCATCATCATAATCATTATCATAATCATCATCATAACCGTCATCATAATCAGTATCATAGTCATCATCATAATAGTCATCATAATCATCATCATAGTAATCATCATCATAGTCATCATCATAATAGTCGTCATAATCGTCATCATTATAGTCATCATTGTAGTCATCATAATCATCATCATAATCATCATCATAATCATCATCATAATCATCATCATAATCATCATCACAATAGTCATCATAATCCTCATCACAATAGTGATCATAACCATCATCATAATCATCATCATAATCGTCATCATAATCGTAATCATAATCATCATCATAGTCATCATCATAATCATCATCATAATCATCATCATTATCATCATCATAATATTCACCATAATCATCATCGTAATCATCATCATAATCATCATCATAATCGTCATCATAATCAGCATCATTGTCATCATCACAATAGTCATCATAATCCTCATCATAATAGTGATCATAACCATCATCATAATCATCATCATAATCGTCATCATAATCGTCATCATAATAGTCATCATAATCATCATCATAATTATCATCATAATCATCATCATAGTCATCATCATAATAGTCGTCATAATCGCCATCATTATCATCACCATAAACATCCTCATAATCATCATCATAACCGTCATCACAATCATCATCATAATCATTATCATAATCATCATCATAACCGTCATCATAATCATGATCATAGTCATCATCATAATAGTCATCACAATCGTCATCGTTATAGTCATCATGATCATCATCATAATCATCATCATAATCATCATCATAATCATTATCATAATCATCATCATAACCGTCATCATAATCAGTATCATAGTCATCATCATAATAGTCATCATAATCATCATCATAGTAATCATCATCATAGTCATCATCATAATAGTCGTCATAATCGCCATGATAATCATCATCATAATCGTCATCATTGTCATCATCATAATCAGTATCATAATCATCACTATAATCGTCATCATAATAGTTATCATAATAGTCATCATAATGGTCATCATAATCGTCATCATAACCGTCATCATAATAGTCATCGTAATAGTCAACATAATCATCATCATAATCATCATCATAATCATCATCATAATCATCATCATAATCATCATCATAATCATCATCATAATCATCATCCTAATAATCATCATAATCGTCATCATAATCATCATCATAACCATCATCATAATAGCCATCATAACCATCATCATAATCATCATCATAGTCATCATCATAATCATCATCACAATTATCAACATAACCATCGTCATAATCATCATCATAACCGTCATCATAATCAGCATCATAGTCATCATCACAATAGTCATCATAATCCTCATCATAATAGTGATCATAACCATCATCATAATCATCATCATAATCGTCATCATAATCGTCATCATAATAGTCATCATAATCATCATCATAGACATCATCACAATAGTCATCATAATCGTCATCGTAATAGTGATCATAACCATCATCATAATCATCATCATAATCGTCATCATAATCACCATCATAATCATAATCATAATCATCATCATAATCATCATCATAACCGTCATTATAATCGTCATCATAATAGTCATCATAATAGTCATCATAATAGTCATCATAATCATCATCATAATCATTATCATAATCATTATCATACTCGTGAGCATGATCATCATAATAATCATCAGGATAATCATCACTATAATCGTCATCATAATAGTCATCATAATAGTCATCATAATCATCATCATAATAATCATCATCATCGGCCATCATAATCGCCATGATAATCATCATCATAATCGTCATCATAATCATAATCATAATCCTCATCATAATCATCATCGTAATAATCATCATAATCGTCATCATAATCATCATCATAACCATCATCATAATCGTCATCATAATCATAATCATAATCAGTATCATAATCGTCACTATAATCGTCATCATAATAGTTATCATAATAGTCATCATAATGGTCATCATAATCATCATCATAATCATCATCATAACCGTTATTATAATCAGCATCATAGTCATCATCATAACCGTCATCATAATCAGCATCATAGTCATCATCACAATAGTCATCATAATCGTCACCATAATAGTCATCATAATAGTCATCATAATCATCATCATAATCATCATAATCATTATCATAATCGTCATCATAATAGTGATCATAACCATCATCATAATCATCATCATAATCGTCATCATAATCGTCATCATAATAGTCATCATAATCCGCATCATAGTCATCATCACAATAGTCATCATAATCCTCATCATAATAGTGATCATAATCGTCATCATAATCAGCATCATAGTCATCATCACAATAGTCATCATAATCCTCATCATAATAGTGATCATAACCATCATCATAATCATCATCATAATCGTCATCATAATCGTCATCATAATAGTCATCATAATCATCATCTTAGTCATCATCACAATAGTCATCATAATCGTCATCGTAATAGTGATCATAAGCATCATCATAATCATCATCATAATCGTCATCATAATCACCATCATAATCATTATCATAATCATCATCATAATCATCATCATAACCGTCATTATAATCGTCATCATAATAGTCATCATAATAGTCATCATAATAGTCATCATAATCATCATCATAATCATCATCATAATCGTCATCATAATCGCCATCATAATCATCATCATAATAATCATCATCATCGTCATCATAATCGCCATGATAATCATCATCGTAATCGTCATCATAATCATAATCATAATCATAATCATCATCATAATCATAATCATCATCATAATCGTCATCCTAATCATCACCATAATCATCATCATAATCATCATCGTAATAATCATCATAATCGTCATCATAATCATCATCATAACCGTCATCATAATCATGATCATAGTCATCATCATAATAGTCATCACAATCGTCATCGTTATAGTCATCATAATCATCATCATAATCATCATCATAATCATCATCATAATCACTATCATAATCATCATCATAATCATCATCATAATCATCATCATAATCATCATCATAATCATCATCATAATATTCACCATAATCATCATCATAAACATGAGCATAATCATTATCATAATCGTCATCATAGGATTCACCATAATCGTAATCATAATCATCATCATAGTCATCATCATAATCATCATCATAATCATCATCATTATCATCATCATAATATTCACCATAATCATCATCGTAATCATCATCATAATCATCATCATAATCATCATCATAATCATCATCATAATCATCATCATAATCATCATCACAATCATCATCATAATTATTAACATAATAGTCATCATAATTATCATTATAATTCATCATCATAATCATGAGCATAATCGTCATCATAATCATGAGCATAATCATCATCATAATCATTATCATAATCGTCATCATAATCAGCATCATAATCGTCATCACAATCATTATCGTAGTCATCATCATAATCATCATCATAATCATCATCATAATCATCACCATAATCATCATCATAATCATCATCATAATCATCACCATAATCGTCATCATGGTCATCATAACCATCATCATAGTCATCATCACAATCGCCATCATAATCGTCATCATAATAGTCATCATAATCATCATCATAATCGTTATCATAATCGTCATCATAATAGTCATCATAATCATCATCATAATCATCATCATAATCGTCATCATAATCAGCATCATTGTCATCATCACAATAGTCATCATAATCCTCATCATAATAGTGATCATAACCATCATCATAATCATCATCATAATCGTCATCATAATCGTCATCATAATAGTCATCATAATCATCATCATAATTATCATCATAATCATCATCATAGTCATCATCATAATAGTCGTCATAATCGTCATCATTATCATCACCATAAACATCCTCATAATCATCATCATAACCGTCATCACAATCATCATCATAATCATTATCATAATCATCATCATAACCGTCATCATAATCATGATCATAGTCGTCATCATAATAGTCATCACAATCGTCATCGTTATAGTCATCATGATCATCATCATAATCATCATCATAATCATCATCATAATCATTATCATAATCATCATCATAACCGTCATCATAATCAGTATCATAGTCATCATCATAACCGTCATCATAATCAGCATCATAGTCATCATCACAATAGTCATCATAATCCTCATCATAATAGTGATCATAATCGTCATCATAATCAGCATCATAGTCATCATCACAATAGTCATCATAATCCTCATCATAATAGTGATCATAACCATCATCATAATCGTCATCATAACCGTCATCATAATCAGCATCATAGTCATCATCATAATAGTCATCATAATTATCAACATAATCATCATCATAGTCATCATCATAATCATCATCATAATCGTCATCATAATAGTCATCATAAGCATCATCATAATCATCATCATAATCATCATCATAATCATCATCATAATCATCACTATAATCGTCATCATAATAGTCATCATAATAGTCATCACAATAGTCATCATAATCATCATCATAATCGTCATCAAAACCGTCATTATAATCAGCATCATAGTCATCATTATAATCGCCATCATAATCATCATCATAATCATCATCATAGACGTCATTATAATCAGCATCATAGTCATCATCATAATAGCCATCATAACCATCATCATAATCATCATCATAGTCATCATCATAATCATCATCACAATTATCAACATAACCATCGTCATAATCATCATCATAACCGTCATCATAATCAGCATCATAGTCATCATCACAATAGTCATCATAATCCTCATCATAATAGTGATCATAACCATCATCATAATCATCATCATAATCGTCATCATAATCGTCATCATATTAATCATCATAATCAGCATCATAGTCATCATCACAATAGTCATCATAATCCTCATCATAATAGTGATCATAACCATCATCATAATCATCATCATAATCGTCATCATAATCGTCATCATAATCGTCATCATAATAGTCATCATAATCATCATCATAATCATCATCATAACCGTCATTATAATCAGCATCATAATCATGATCATAATCAACACTATAATCGTCATCGTAATCAGCGTTATAGTCATCATCACAATAGTCATCATAATCGTCATCATAATCGTCATCAAAACCGTCATTATAATCAGCATCATAGTCATCATTATAATCGCCATCATAATCATCATCATAATCATCATCATAGACGTCATTATAATCATCATCACAATTATCAACATAACCATCGTCATAATCATCATCATAACCGTCATCATAATCAGCATCATAGTCATCATCACAATAGTCATCATAATCCTCATCATAATAGTGATCATAACCATCATCATAATCATCATCATAATCGTCATCATAATCACCATCATAATCATTATCATAATCATCATCATAATCATCATCATAACCGTCATTATAATCGTCATCATAATAGTCATCATAATAGTCATCATCATAATAGTCATCACAATCGTCATCGTTATAGTCATCATGATCATCATCATAATCATCATCATAATCATCATCATAATCATTATCATAATCATCATCATAACCGTCATCATAATCAGTATCATAGTCATCATCATAATAGTCATCATAATCATCATCATAGTAATCATCATCATAGTCATCATCATAATAGTCGTCATAATCGTCATCATTATAGTCATCATTGTAGTCATCATAATCATCATCATAATCATCAACATAATCATCATCATAATCATCATCATTATCATTACCATAAACATCCTCATAATCATTATCATAACCGTCATCACCATCATCATCGTAGTAATCATCATAATCATCATCATAATCATCACCAAAATCATCATCATAATCATCATCATAATGATCATCATAATCATCATCATAACCGTCATCATAATCGTCATCATAATAGTCATCATAATCATCATCATAATCATCATCATAATCGTCATCATAATCAGCATCATAGTCATCATCACAATAGTCATCATAATCCTCATCATAATAGTGATCATAACCATCATCATAATCATCATCATAATCATCATCATAATCATCATCATAATCATCATCATAATCACTATCATAATCATCATCATAATCATCATCATAATCATCATCATAATCATCATCATAATCATCATCATAATATTCACCATAATCATCATCATAAACATGAGCATAATCATTATCATAATCGTCATCATAGGATTCACCATAATCGTAATCATAATCATCATCATAGTCATCATCATAATCATCATCATAATCATCATCATTATCATCATCATAATATTCACCATAATCATCATCGTAATCATCATCATAATCATCATCATAATCATCATCATAATCATCATCATAATCATCATCATAATCATCATCACAATCATCATCATAATTATTAACATAATAGTCATCATAATTATCATTATAATTCATCATCATAATCATGAGCATAATCGTCATCATAATCATGAGCATAATCATCATCATAATCATTATCATAATCGTCATCATAATCAGCATCATAATCGTCATCACAATCATTATCGTAGTCATCATCATAATCATCATCATAATCATCATCATAATCATCACCATAATCATCATCATAATCATCATCATAATCATCACCATAATCGTCATCATGGTCATCATAACCATCATCATAGTCATCATCACAATCGCCATCATAATCGTCATCATAATAGTCATCATAATCATCATCATAATCGTTATCATAATCGTCATCATAATAGTCATCATAATCATCATCATAATCATCATCATAATCGTCATCATAATCAGCATCATTGTCATCATCACAATAGTCATCATAATCCTCATCATAATAGTGATCATAACCATCATCATAATCATCATCATAATCGTCATCATAATCGTCATCATAATAGTCATCATAATCATCATCATAATTATCATCATAATCATCATCATAGTCATCATCATAATAGTCGTCATAATCGTCATCATTATCATCACCATAAACATCCTCATAATCATCATCATAACCGTCATCACAATCATCATCATAATCATTATCATAATCATCATCATAACCGTCATCATAATCATGATCATAGTCATCATCATAATAGTCATCACAATCGTCATCGTTATAGTCATCATGATCATCATCATAATCATCATCATAATCATCATCATAATCATTATCATAATCATCATCATAACCGTCATCATAATCAGTATCATAGTCATCATCATAACCGTCATCATAATCAGCATCATAGTCATCATCACAATAGTCATCATAATCCTCATCATAATAGTGATCATAATCGTCATCATAATCAGCATCATAGTCATCATCACAATAGTCATCATAATCGTCATCATAATAGTGATCATAACCATCATCATAATCATCATCATAATCGTCATCATAATCGTCATCATAATAGTCATCATAATCGTCATCATAATCACCATCATAATCACTATCATAATCATCATCATAATCATCATCATAACCGTCATTATAATCAGCATCATAGTCATCATCACAATAGTCATCATAATCCTCATCATAATAGTGATCATAACCAACATCATAATCATCATCATAATCGTCATCATAATCGTCATCATAATCATCATCATAATCATTATCATAATCATTATCATAATCGTGAGCATGATCATCATAATAATCATCATGATAATCATCACTATAATCGTCATCATAATAGCCATCATAATAGTCATCATAATCGTCATCATAATCGTCATCATAATCGTCATCATAATCATCATCATAATCATCATCATAATCATTATCATAATAGTGATCATAACCTTCATCATAATCATCATCATAATCGTCATCATAATCGTCATCATAATAGTGATCATAACCATCATCATAATCATCATCATAATCGTCATCATAATCACCATCATAATCATTATCAAAATCATCATCATAATCATCATCATAACCGTCATTATAATCATCATCATAATGCATCATCATAATCATCATCATAATCATCATCATAATAGTCATGGTAATCGTCATCATAATCGTCATCATAATAATCATCATAATCAGCATCATAGTCATCATCACAATAGTCATCATAATCCTCATCATAATAGTGATCATAACCATCATCATAATCATCATCATAATCGTCATCATAATCGTCATCATAATAGTCATCATAATCATCATCATAACCATCATCATAATAGTCATCATAATAGTCATCATAATAGTCATCCTAACCGTCATCATAATCAGCATCATAGTCATCATCACAATAGTCATCATAATCGTCATCATAATAGTCATCATAACCATCATCATAATCCTCATCAAAATCATCATCATGATCATCATCATAATCGTCATCATAACCGTCATCATAATCAGCATCATAGTCATCATCATAATAGTCATCATATAGGTCATCATAGTAGTCATCATAATCATGATCAGAATCATCATCATAATCATGAGCATAATCATCATCATAATCATTATCATTATCGTCATCATAGTCATGCTTATAATCGTCATCATAATCACCATCATAATCATCTTCATAGTCATCATCATAATATCCATCATAATCGTCATCATAATTGTCATCATAATCATCATCATAGTCATCATCATAATCATCATCATAATTATCAACATAATCATCATCATAATCATCATCATAATCACCATCATAATCATCTTCATAGTCATCATCATAATATCCATCATAATCGTCATCATAATTGTCATCATAATCATCATCATAGTCATCATCATAATCATCATCATAATTATCAACATAATCATCATCATAATCATCATCATACCAGACATCATAATCAGCATCATAGTCATCATCATAATATCCATCATAATCGTCATCATAATCATCATCATAATCATCATCATAACCGTCATTATAATCAGCATCATAGTCATCATTATAATAGCCATCATAACCATCATCATAATCATCATCATAGTCATCATCATAATCATCATCATAATCGTCATCATAATAGTCATCATAAGCATCATCATAATCATCATCATAATCATCATCATAATCGTCATCATAATCATCATCATAATCATGAGCATAATCATGAGCATGATCATCATCATCATTATCATAATCGTCAACATAACCGTAATCATAATCAGCATCATAGTCATCATCATAATAGTCATCATAATAGTCATCATAATCGTCATCATAATCATCATGATAATCATTATCATAATCATTATCATAATCATGAGCATGATCATCATAATAATCATCATGATAATCATCACTATAATCGTCACCATAATAGTCATCATAATAGTCATCATAACCATCATCATAATCATCATCATAATCATCATCATAATCATCATCATAATCATCACCATAATCATCATCATAATCATTATCACAATCGTCAACATAATCATCATCATAATAGTCATCATAATAGTCATCATAATCATCATCATAATCATCATCATAATCATCATCATAATCGTCATCATAATCATCATCATAATCAGTATCATAATCATCACTATAATCGTCATCATAACCGTCATCATAATAGTCATCGTAATAGTCAACATAATCATCATCATAATCATCATCATAATCATCATCATAATCATCATCATAATCATCACTATAATCGTCATCATAATAGTCATCATAATAGTCATCACAATAGTCATCATAATCATCATCATAGTCATCATTATAATCGCCATCATAATCATCATCATAATCATCATCATAGACGTCATTATAATCAGCATCATAGTCATCATCATAATAGCCATCATAACCATCATCATAATCATCATCATAGTCATCATCATAATCATCATCACAATTATCAACATAACCATCGTCATAATCATCATCATAACCGTCATCATAATCAGCATCATAGTCATCATCACAATAGTCATCATAATCCTCATCATAATAGTGATCATAACCATCATCATAATCATCATCATAATCGTCATCATAATCGTCATCATATTAATCATCATAATCAGCATCATAGTCATCATCACAATAGTCATCATAATCCTCATCATAATAGTGATCATAACCATCATCATAATCATCATCATAATCGTCATCATAATCGTCATCATAATCGTCATCATAATAGTCATCATAATCATCATCATAATCATCATCATAATCGTCATCATAATCAGCATCATAGTCATCATCACAATAGTCATCATAATCCTCATCATAATAGTCATTATAATCATCATCATAATCATCATCATAACCGTCATTATAATCAGCATCATAATCATGATCATAATCAACACTATAATCGTCATCGTAATCAGCGTTATAGTCATCATCACAATAGTCATCATAATCGTCATCATAACCATCATCATAATCATCATCATAATCCTCATCATAATCATCATCATAATCATCATCATAATCGACATCATAATCACCATAATAATCATTATCATAATCATCATCATAATCATCATCATAACCGTCATTATAATCATCATCATAATGCATCATCATAATCATCATCATAATCATCTTCATCATCATCATCATAGACATCATCATAATCATCATCATAATCCTCATCATAATCACCATCATAATCATTATCATAATCATCATCATAATCATCATCATAATCCTCATCACAATGATCATCATAATGATGAGCATAACCATGAGCATGATCATCATAATCATTATCATAATCGTCATCATAATCGTCATCATAATAGTCATCATAATCATCATCATAATCATCATCATAATAGTCATCATAATCGTCATCATAATAGTCATCATAATCATCATCATAATCATCATCATAATAGTCATCATAATAGTCATCATAATAGTCATCCTAACCGTCATCATAATCAGCATCATAGTCATCATCACAATAGTCATCATAATCGTCATCATAATAGTCATCATAATAGTCATCATAATCATCATCATAATCATCATCATAATCATCATCATAATCGTCATCATAATCGTCATCATAATCAGCATCATAGTCATCATCACAATAGTCATCATAATCCTCATCATAATAGTGATCATAACCATCATCATAATCATCATCATAATCGTCACCATAATCGTCATCATAATAATCATCATAATCAGCATCATAGTCATCATCACAATAGTCATCATAATCCTCATTATAATAGTGATCATAACCATCATCATAATCATCATCATAATCGTCATCATAATCGTCATCATAATAGTCATCATAATCATCATCATAATCATCATCATAATAGTCATCATAATAGTCATCATAATAGTCATCCTAACCGTCATCATAATCAGCATCATAGTCATCATCACAATAGTCATCATAATCGTCATCATAATAGTCATCATAATAGTCATCATAATCATCATCATAATCATCATAATCATTATCGTAATCGTCATCATAATCATCATCATAATAGTCATCATAATAGTCATCATAATAGTCATCATAATAGTAATCAAAATAGTCATCATAATCATCATCATAATCATCATCATAATCGTCATCATAATCACCATCATAATCAGTATCATAATCATCATCATAATCATCATCATAACCGTCATCATAATCATCATCATAATCGTCATCATAATCACCATAATAATCATTATCATAATCATCATCATAATCATCATCATAACCGTCATTATAATCATCATCATAATGCATCATCATAATCATCATCATAATCATCTTCATCATCATCATCATAGACATCATCATAATCATCATCATAATCGTCATCATAATCACCATCATAATCATTATCATAATCGTCATCATAATCGTCATCATAATAGTCATCATAATCATCATCATAATCATCATCATAATAGTCATCATAATAGTCATCATAATAGTCATCCTAACCGTCATCATAATCAGCATCATAGTCATCATCACAATAGTCATCATAATCGTCATCATAATAGTCATCATAATAGTCATCATAATCATCTTCATAGTCATCATCATAATATCCATCATAATCGTCATCATAATTGTCATCATAATCATCATCATAGTCATCATCATAATCATCATCATAATTATCAAATAATCATCATCATAATCATCATCATACCCGACATCATAATCAGCATCATAGTCATCATCATAATATCCATCATAATCGTCATCATAATCATCATCATAATCATCATCATAACCGTCATTATAATCAGCATCATAGTCATCATTATAATAGCCATCATAACCATCATCATAATCATCATCATAGTCATCATCATAATCATCATCATAATCGTCATCATAATAGTCATCATAAGCATTATCATAATCATCATCATAATCATCATCATAATCGTCATCATAATCATCATCATAATCATGAGCATAATCATGAGCATGATCATCATCATCATTATCATAATCGTCAACATAACCGTAATCATAATCAGCATCATAGTCATCATCATAATAGTCATCATAATCGTCATCATAATCATCATCATAATCATTATCATAATCATTATCATAATCGTGAGCATGATCATCATAATAATCATCATGATAATCATCACTATAATCATCATCATAATAGTCATCATAATCGTCATCATAATCATCATCATAATAATCATCATCATCGTCATCATAATCGCCATGATAATCATCATCATAATCGTCATCATAATCATCATCATAATCCTCATCATAATCATCATCATAATGATGAGCATAATCATGAGCATGATCATCATAATCATTATCATAATCGTCAACATAATCATCATCATAATAGTCATCATAATAGTCATCATAATAGTCATCATAATAGTCATCATAATCATCATCATAATCGTCATCATAATCGTCATCATAATAGTCATCATAATCATCATCATAATCATCATCATAATCGTCATCATAATCAGCATCATAGTCATCATCACAATAGTCATCATAATCCTCATCATAATAGTGATCATAACCATCATCATAATCATCATCATAATCGTCATCATAATCGTCATCATAATAGTCATCATAATCATCATCATAGTCATCATCACAATAGTCATCATAATCGTCGTCGTAATAGTGATCATAACCATCATCATAATCATCATCATAATCGTCATCATAATCATCATCATAATCATCACTATAATCATCATCATAATCACCATCCTAACCGTCATCATAATCAGCATCATAGTCATCATCACAATAGTCATCATAATCGTCATCATAATAGTCATCATAATCGTCATCATAATCACCATCATAATCAGTATCATAATCATCATCATAATCATCATCATAACCGTCATCATAATCAGCATCATAGTCATCATCAGAATAGTCATCATAATAGGCATCATAATAGTGATCATAACCATCATCATAATCCTCATCATAATCACCATCATAATCATTATCATAATCATCATCATAATCATCATCATAATCATCATCATAATCCTCATCACAATGATCATCATAATGATGAGCATAACCATGAGCATGATCATCATAATCATTATCATAATCGTCATCATAATCGTCATCATAATAGTCATCATAATCACCATCATAATCATCATCATAATAGTCATCATAATCGTCATCATAATAGTCATCATAATCATCATCATAATCATCATCATAATAGTCATCATAATAGTCATCATAATAGTCATCCTAACCGTCATCATAATCAGCATCATAGTCATCATCACAATAGTCATCATAATCGTCATCATAATAGTCATCATAATAGTCATCATAATCATCATCATAATCATCATCATAATCATCATCATAATCGTCATCATAATCGTCATCATAATCAGCATCATAGTCATCATCACAATAGTCATCATAATCCTCATCATAATAGTGATCATAACCATCATCATAATCATCATCATAATCGTCATCATAATCGTCATCATAATAATCATCATAATCAGCATCATAGTCATCATCACAATAGTCATCATAATCCTCATTATAATAGTGATCATAACCATCATCATAATCATCATCATAATCGTCATCATAATCGTCATCATAATAGTCATCATAATCATCATCATAATCATCATCATAATAGTCATCATAATAGTCATCATAATAGTCATCCTAACCGTCATCATAATCAGCATCATAGTCATCATCACAATAGTCATCATAATCGTCATCATAATAGTCATCATAATAGTCATCATAATCATCATCATAATCATCATAATCATTATCGTAATCGTCATCATAATCATCATCATAATAGTCATCATAATAGTCATCATAATAGTCATCATAATAGTAATCAAAATAGTCATCATAATCATCATCATAATCATCATCATAATCGTCATCATAATCACCATCATAATCAGTATCATAATCATCATCATAATCATCATCATAACCGTCATCATAATCATCATCATAATCGTCATCATAATCACCATAATAATCATTATCATAATCATCATCATAATCATCATCATAACCGTCATTATAATCATCATCATAATGCATCATCATAATCATCATCATAATCATCTTCATCATCATCATCATAGACATCATCATAATCATCATCATAATCGTCATCATAATCACCATCATAATCATTATCATAATCGTCATCATAATCGTCATCATAATAGTCATCATAATCATCATCATAATCATCATCATAATAGTCATCATAATAGTCATCATAATAGTCATCCTAACCGTCATCATAATCAGCATCATAGTCATCATCACAATAGTCATCATAATCGTCATCATAATAGTCATCATAATAGTCATCATAATCATCTTCATAGTCATCATCATAATATCCATCATAATCGTCATCATAATTGTCATCATAATCATCATCATAGTCATCATCATAATCATCATCATAATTATCAAATAATCATCATCATAATCATCATCATACCCGACATCATAATCAGCATCATAGTCATCATCATAATATCCATCATAATCGTCATCATAATCATCATCATAATCATCATCATAACCGTCATTATAATCAGCATCATAGTCATCATTATAATAGCCATCATAACCATCATCATAATCATCATCATAGTCATCATCATAATCATCATCATAATCGTCATCATAATAGTCATCATAAGCATCATCATAATCATCATCATAATCATCATCATAATCGTCATCATAATCATCATCATAATCATGAGCATAATCATGAGCATGATCATCATCATCATTATCATAATCGTCAACATAACCGTAATCATAATCAGCATCATAGTCATCATCATAATAGTCATCATAATCGTCATCATAATCATCATCATAATCATTATCATAATCATTATCATAATCGTGAGCATGATCATCATAATAATCATCATGATAATCATCACTATAATCATCATCATAATAGTCATCATAATCGTCATCATAATCATCATCATAATAATCATCATCATCGTCATCATAATCGCCATGATAATCATCATCATAATCGTCATCATAATCATCATCATAATCCTCATCATAATCATCATCATAATGATGAGCATAATCATGAGCATGATCATCATAATCATTATCATAATCGTCAACATAATCATCATCATAATAGTCATCATAATAGTCATCATAATAGTCATCATAATAGTCATCATAATCATCATCATAATCGTCATCATAATCGTCATCATAATAGTCATCATAATCATCATCATAATCATCATCATAATCGTCATCATAATCAGCATCATAGTCATCATCACAATAGTCATCATAATCCTCATCATAATAGTGATCATAACCATCATCATAATCATCATCATAATCGTCATCATAATCGTCATCATAATAGTCATCATAATCATCATCATAGTCATCATCACAATAGTCATCATAATCGTCATCGTAATAGTGATCATAACCATCATCATAATCATCATCATAATCGTCATCATAATCATCATCATAATCATCACTATAATCATCATCATAATCACCATCCTAACCGTCATCATAATCAGCATCATAGTCATCATCACAATAGTCATCATAATCGTCATCATAATAGTCATCATAATCGTCATCATAATCACCATCATAATCAGTATCATAATCATCATCATAATCATCATCATAACCGTCATCATAATCAGCATCATAGTCATCATCAGAATAGTCATCATAATAGGCATCATAATAGTGATCATAACCATCATCATAATCCTCATCATAATCACCATCATAATCATTATCATAATCATCATCATAATCATCATCATAATCATCATCATAATCCTCATCACAATGATCATCATAATGATGAGCATAACCATGAGCATGATCATCATAATCATTATCATAATCGTCATCATAATCGTCATCATAATAGTCATCATAATCATCATCATAATCATCATCATAATAGTCATCATAATCATCATCATAATCATCATCATAATAGTCATCATAATAGTCATCATAATAGTCATCCTAACCGTCATCATAATCAGCATCATAGTCATCATCACAATAGTCATCATAATCGTCATCATAATAGTCATCATAATAGTCATCATAATCATCATCATAATCATCATCATAATCATCATCATAATCGTCATCATAATCGTCATCATAATCAGCATCATAGTCATCATCACAATAGTCATCATAATCCTCATCATAATAGTGATCATAACCATCATCATAATCATCATCATAATCGTCATCATAATCGTCATCATAATAATCATCATAATCAGCATCATAGTCATCATCACAATAGTCATCATAATCCTCATTATAATAGTGATCATAACCATCATCATAATCATCATCATAATCGTCATCATAATCGTCATCATAATAGTCATCATAATCATCATCATAATCATCATCATAATAGTCATCATAATAGTCATCATAATAGTCATCCTAACCGTCATCATAATCAGCATCATAGTCATCATCACAATAGTCATCATAATCGTCATCATAATAGTCATCATAATAGTCATCATAATCATCATCATAATCATCATAATCATTATCGTAATCGTCATCATAATCATCATCATAATAGTCATCATAATAGTCATCATAATAGTCATCATAATAGTAATCAAAATAGTCATCATAATCATCATCATAATCATCATCATAATCGTCATCATAATCACCATCATAATCAGTATCATAATCATCATCATAATCATCATCATAACCGTCATCATAATCATCATCATAATCGTCATCATAATCACCATAATAATCATTATCATAATCATCATCATAATCATCATCATAACCGTCATTATAATCATCATCATAATGCATCATCATAATCATCATCATAATCATCTTCATCATCATCATCATAGACATCATCATAATCATCATCATAATCGTCATCATAATCACCATCATAATCATTATCATAATCGTCATCATAATCGTCATCATAATAGTCATCATAATCATCATCATAATCATCATCATAATAGTCATCATAATCGTCATCATAATAGTCATCATAATCATCATCATAATCATCATCATAATAGTCATCATAATAGTCATCATAATAGTCATCCTAACCGTCATCATAATCAGCATCATAGTCATCATCACAATAGTCATCATAATCGTCATCATAATAGTCATCATAATAGTCATCATAATCATCTTCATAGTCATCATCATAATATCCATCATAATCGTCATCATAATTGTCATCATAATCATCATCATAGTCATCATCATAATCATCATCATAATTATCAAATAATCATCATCATAATCATCATCATACCCGACATCATAATCAGCATCATAGTCATCATCATAATATCCATCATAATCGTCATCATAATCATCATCATAATCATCATCATAACCGTCATTATAATCAGCATCATAGTCATCATTATAATAGCCATCATAACCATCATCATAATCATCATCATAGTCATCATCATAATCATCATCATAATCGTCATCATAATAGTCATCGTAAGCATCATCATAATCATCATCATAATCATCATCATAATCGTCATCATAATCATCATCATAATCATGAGCATAATCATGAGCATGATCATCATCATCATTATCATAATCGTCAACATAACCGTAATCATAATCAGCATCATAGTCATCATCATAATAGTCATCATAATCGTCATCATAATCATCATGATAATCATTATCATAATCATTATCATAATCATGAGCATGATCATCATAATAATCATCATGATAATCATCACTATAATCGTCACCATAATAGTCATCATAATAGTCATCATAATAGTCATCATAACCATCATCATAATCATCATCATAATCATCATCATAATCATCATCATAATCATCATCATAATCATCATCATAATCATAATCATAATCATCATCATAATCGTCATCATAATCATCATCATAATCATTATCATAATCATTATCATAATCGTGAGCATGATCATCATAATAATCATCATGATAATCATCACTATAATCATCATCATAATAGTCATCATAATCGTCATCATAATCATCATCATAATAATCATCATCATCGTCATCATAATCGCCATGATAATCATCATCATAATCGTCATCATAATCATCATCATAATCCTCATCATAATCATCATCATAATGATGAGCATAATCATGAGCATGATCATCATAATCATTATCATAATCGTCAACATAATCATCATCATAATAGTCATCATAATAGTCATCATAATAGTCATCATAATAGTCATCATAATCATCATCATAATCGTCATCATAATCGTCATCATAATAGTCATCATAATCATCATCATAATCATCATCATAATCGTCATCATAATCAGCATCATAGTCATCATCACAATAGTCATCATAATCCTCATCATAATAGTGATCATAACCATCATCATAATCATCATCATAATCGTCATCATAATCGTCATCATAATAGTCATCATAATCATCATCATAGTCATCATCACAATAGTCATCATAATCGTCATCGTAATAGTGATCATAACCATCATCATAATCATCATCATAATCGTCATCATAATCATCATCATAATCATCACCATAATCATCATCATAATCACCATCCTAACCGTTATCATAATCAGCATCATAGTCATCATCACAATAGTCATCATAATCGTCATCATAATAGTCATCATAATCGTCATCATAATCACCATCATAATCAGTATCATAATCATCATCATAATCATCATCATAACCGTCATCATAATCAGCATCATAGTCATCATCAGAATAGTCATCATAATAGGCATCATAATAGTGATCATAACCATCATCATAATCATCATCATAATCGTCATCATAATCGTCATCATAATAGTCATCATAATCATCATCATAATCATCATCATAATCGTCATCATAATCAGCATCATAGTCACCATCACAATAGTCATAATAATCGTCATCATAATAGTCATCATAACCATCATCATAATCCTCATCAAAATCATCATCATGATCATCATCATAATCGTCATCATCACCGTCATCATAATCAGCATCATAGTCATCATCATAATATCCATCATAATCGTCATCATAATTGTCATCATAATCATCATCATAGTCATCATCATAATCATCATCATAATTATCAACATAATCATCATCATAATCATCATCATAATCACCATCATAATCATCTTCATAGTCATCATCATAATATCCATCATAATCGTCATCATCATTGTCATCATAATCATCATCATAGTCATCATCATAATCATCATCATAATTATCAACATAATCATCATCATAATCATCATCATACCCGACATCATAATCAGCATCATAGTCATCATCATAATATCCATCATAATCGTCATCATAATCATCATCATAATCATCATCATAACCGTCATTATAATCAGCATCATAGTCATCATTATAATAGCCATCATAACCATCATCATAATCATCATCATAGTCATCATCATAATCATCATCATAATCGTCATCATAATAGTCATCATAAGCATCATCATAATCATCATCATAATCATCATCATAATCGTCATCATAATCATCATCATAATCATGAGCATAATCATGAGCATGATCATCATCATCATTATCATAATCGTCAACATAACCGTAATCATAATCAGCATCATAGTCATCATCATAATAGTCATCATAATAGTCATCATAATCGTCATCATAATCATCATGATAATCATTATCATAATCATTATCATAATCATGAGCATGATCATCATAATAATCATCATGATAATCATCACTATAATCGTCACCATAATAGTCATCATAATAGTCATCATAACCATCATCATAATCATCATCATAATCATCATCATAATCATCATCATAATCATCACCATAATCATCATCATAATCATTATCACAATCGTCAACATAATCATCATCATAATAGTCATCATAATAGTCATCATAATCATCATCATAATCATCATCATAATCATCATCATAATCGTCATCATAATCATCATCATAATCAGTATCATAATCATCACTATAATCGTCATCATAACCGTCATCATAATAGTCATCGTAATAGTCAACATAATCATCATCATAATCATCATCATAATCATTATCATAATCATCATCATAATCATCACTATAATCGTCATCATAATAGTCATCATAATAGTCATCAAAATAGTCATCATAATCATCATCATAATCGTCATCAAAACCGTCATTATAATCAGCATCATAGTCATCATTATAATCGCCATCATAATCATCATCATAATCATCATCATAGACGTCATTATAATCAGCATCATAGTCATCATCATAATAGCCATCATAACCATCATCATAATCATCATCATAGTCATCATCATAATCATCATCACAATTATCAACATAACCATCGTCATAATCATCATCATAACCGTCATCATAATCAGCATCATAGTCATCATCACAATAGTCATCATAATCCTCATCATAATAGTGATCATAACCATCATCATAATCATCATCATAATCGTCATCATAATCGTCATCATAATAGTCATCATAATCATCATCATAGTCATCATCATAATCATCATCATAATTATCAACATAATCATCATCATAATCATCATCATACCCGACATCATAATCAGCATCATAGTCATCATCATAATATCCATCATAATCGTCATCATAATCATCATCATAATCATCATCATAACCGTCATTATAATCAGCATCATAGTCATCATTATAATAGCCATCATAACCATCATCATAATCATCATCATAGTCATCATCATAATCATCATCATAATCGTCATCATAATAGTCATCATAAGCATCATCATAATCATCATCATAATCATCATCATAATCGTCATCATAATCATCATCATAATCATGAGCATAATCATGAGCATGATCATCATCATCATTATCATAATCGTCAACATAACCGTAATCATAATCAGCATCATAGTCATCATCATAATAGTCATCATAATAGTCATCATAATCGTCATCATAATCATCATGATAATCATTATCATAATCATTATCATAATCATGAGCATGATCATCATAATAATCATCATGATAATCATCACTATAATCGTCACCATAATAGTCATCATAATAGTCATCATAACCATCATCATAATCATCATCATAATCATCATCATAATCATCATCATAATCATCATCATAATCATCACCATAATCATCATCATAATCATTATCACAATCGTCAACATAATCATCATCATAATAGTCATCATAATAGTCATCATAATCATCATCATAATCATCATCATAATCATCATCATAATCGTCATCATAATCATCATCATAATCAGTATCATAATCATCACTATAATCGTCATCATAACCGTCATCATAATAGTCATCGTAATAGTCAACATAATCATCATCATAATCATCATCATAATCATCATCATAATCATCATCATAATCATCACTATAATCGTCATCATAATAGTCATCATAATAGTCATCACAATAGTCATCATAATCATCATCATAATCGTCATCAAAACCGTCATTATAATCAGCATCATAGTCATCATTATAATCGCCATCATAATCATCATCATAGACGTCATTATAATCAGCATCATAGTCATCATCATAATAGCCATCATAACCATCATCATAATCATCATCATAGTCATCATCATAATCATCATCACAATTATCAACATAACCATCGTCATAATCATCATCATAACCGTCATCATAATCAGCATCATAGTCATCATCACAATAGTCATCATAATCCTCGTCATAATAGTGATCATAACCATCATCATAATCATCATCATAATCGTCATCATAATCGTCATCATATTAATCATCATAATCAGCATCATAGTCATCATCACAATAGTCATCATAATCCTCATCATAATAGTGATCATAACCATCATCATAATCATCATCATAATCGTCATCATAATCGTCATCATAATCGTCATCATAATAGTCATCATAATCATCATCATAATCATCATCATAATCGTCATCATAATCAGCATCATAGTCATCATCACAATAGTCATCATAATCCTCATCATAATAGTCATTATAATCATCATCATAATCATCATCATAACCGTCATTATAATCAGCATCATAATCATGATCATAATCAACACTATAATCGTCATCGTAATCAGCGTTATAGTCATCATCACAATAGTCATCATAATCGTCATCATAACCATCATCATAATCATCATCATAATCCTCATCATAATCATCATCATAATCATCATCATAATCGACATCATAATCACCATAATAATCATTATCATAATCATCATCATAATCATCATCATAACCGTCATTATAATCATCATCATAATGCATCATCATAATCATCATCATAATCATCTTCATCATCATCATCATAGACATCATCATAATCATCATCATAATCGTCATCATAATCACCATCATAATCATTATCATAATCATCATCATAATCATCATCATAATCCTCATCACAATGATCATCATAATGATGAGCATAACCATGAGCACGATCATCATAATCATTATCATAATCGTCATCATAATCGTCATCATAATAGTCATCATAATCATCATCATAATCATCATCATAATAGTCATCATAATCGTCATCATAATAGTCATCATAATCATCATCATAATCATCATCATAATCGTCATCATAATCGTCATCATAATCAGCATCATAGTCATCATCACAATAGTCATCATAATCCTCATCATAATAGTGATCATAACCATCATCATAATCATCATCATAATCGTCATCATAATCGTCATCATAATAATCATCATAATCAGCATCATAGTCATCATCACAATAGTCATCATAATCCTCATCATAATAGTGATCATAACCATCATCATAATCATCATCATAATCGTCATCATAATCGTCATCATAATAGTCATCATAATCATCATCATAATCATCATCATAATAGTCATCATAATAGTCATCATAATAGTCATCCTAACCGTCATCATAATCAGCATCATAGTCATCATCACAATAGTCATCATAATCGTCATCATAATAGTCATCATAATAGTCATCATAATCATCATCATAATCATCATAATCATTATCGTAATCGTCATCATAATCATCATCATAATAGTCATCATAATAGTCATCATAATAGTCATCATAATAGTAATCAAAATAGTCATCATAATCATCATCATAATCATCATCATAATCGTCATCATAATCACCATCATAATCAGTAACATAATCATCATCATAATCATCATCATAACCGTCATCATAATCATCATCATAATCGTCATCATAGTCACCATAATAATCATTATCATAATCATCATCATAATCATCATCATAACCGTCATTATAATCATCATCATAATGCATCATCATAATCATCATCATAATCATCTTCATCATCATCATCATAGACATCATCATAATCATCATCATAATCGTCATCATAATCACCATCATAATCATTATCATAATCATCATCATAATCATCATCATAATCCTCATCACAATGATCATCATAATGATGAGCATAACCATGAGCATGATCATCATAATCATTATCATAATCGTCATCATAATCGTCATCATAATAGTCATCATAATCATCATCATAATCATCATCATAATAGTCATCATAATCGTCATCATAATAGTCATCATAATCATCATCATAATCATCATCATAATAGTCATCATAATAGTCATCATAATAGTCATCCTAACCGTCATCATAATCAGCATCATAGTCATCATCACAATAGTCATCATAATCGTCATCATAATAGTCATCATAATAGTCATCATAATCATCATCATAATCATCATCATAATCATCATCATAATCGTCATCATAATCGTCATCATAATCAGCATCATAGTCATCATCACAATAGTCATCATAATCCTCATCATAATAGTGATCATAACCATCATCATAATCATCATCATAATCGTCATCTTAATCGTCACCATAATAATAATCATAATCAGCATCATAGTCATCATCACAATAGTCATCATAATCCTCATCATAATAGTGATCATAACCATCATCATAATCATCATCATAATCGTCATCATAATCGTCATCATAATAGTCATCATAATCATCATCATAATCATCATCATAATAGTCATCATAATAGTCATCATAATAGTCATCCTAACCGTCATCATAATCAGCATCATAGTCATCATCACAATAGTCATCATAATCGTCATCATAATAGTCATCATAATCACCATCATAATCAGTATCATAATCATCATCATAATCATCATCATAACCGTCATCATAATCATCATCATAATCGTCATCATAATCACCATCATAATCAGTATCATAATCATCATCATAATCATCATCATAACCGTCATCATAATCATCATCATAATCGTCATCATAATCACCATAATAATCATTATCATAATCATCATCATAATCATCATCATAACCGTCATTATCATCATCATCATAATGCATCATCATAATCATCATCATAATCGTCATCATAATCGTCATCATAATAGTCATCATAATCATCATCATAATCATCATCATAATAGTCATCATAATAGTCATCATAATAGTCATCCTAACCGTCATCATAATCAGCATCATAGTCATCATCACAATAGTCATCATAATAGTCATCATAATAGTCATCATAATCATCATCATAATCATCATAATCATTATCATAATCGTCATCATAATCATCATCATAATAGTCATCATAATAGTCATCATAATAGTCATCATAATAGTAATCAAAATAGTCATCATAATCAGTATCATAATCATCATCATAATCATCATCATAACCGTCATCATAATCAGCATCATAGTCATCATCAGAATAGTCATCATAATAGGCATCATAATAGTCATCATAATCATCATCATAATCATCATCATAATCGTCATCATAATCACCATCATAATCAGTATCATAATCATCATCATAATCATCATCATAACCGTCATCATAATCAGCATCATAGTCATCATCAGAATAGTCATCACAATAGTCATAATAATCGTCATCATAATAGTCATCATAACCATCATCATAATCCTCATCATAACCATCATCATGATAATCATCATAATCGTCATCATAACCGACATCATAATCAGCATCATAGTCATCATCATAATATCCATCATAATCGTCCTCATAATCATCATCATAATCATCATCATAACCGTCATTATAATCAGCATCATAGTCATCATCATAATAGCCATCATAACCATCATCATAATCATCATCATAGTCATCATCATAATCATCATCACAATTATCAACATAACCATCATCATAATCATCATCATAACCGTCATCATAATCAGCTTCAAAGTCATCATCATAATATCCATCATAATCGTCCTCATAATCATCATCATAATCATCATCATAACCGTCATTATAATCAGCATCATAGTCATCATCATAATAGCCATCATAACCATCATCATAATCATCATCATAGTCATCATCATAATCATCATCACAATTATCAACATAACCATCATCATAATCATCATCATAACCGTCATCATAATCAGCATCATAGTCATCATCACAATAGCCATCATAATCCTCATCATAATAGTGATCATAACCATCATCATAATCATCATCATAATCGTCATCATAATCGTCATCATAATAGTCATCATAATCATCATCATAATCATCATCATAATCGTCATCATAATCAGCATCATAATCATCTTCATAGTCATCATCATAATATCCATCATAATCGTCATCATAATTGTCATCATAATCATCATCATAGGCATCACCATAATCATCATCATAATTATGAACATAATCATCATCATAATCATCATGATAATCACCATCATAATCATCTTCATAGTCATCATCATAATATCCATCATAATCGTCATCATAATTGTCATCATAATCATCATCATAGTCATCATCATAATCATCATCATAATTATCAAATAATCATCATCATAATCATCATCATACCCGACATCATAATCAGCATCATAGTCATCATCATAATATCCATCATAATCGTCATCATAATCATCATCATAATCATCATCATAACCGTCATTATAATCAGCATCATAGTCATCATTATAATAGCCATCATAACCATCATCATAATCATCATCATAGTCATCATCATAATCATCATCATAATCGTCATCATAATAGTCATCATAAGCATCATCATAATCATCATCATAATCATCATCATAATCGTCATCATAATCATCATCATAATCATGAGCATAATCATGAGCATGATCATCATCATCATTATCATAATCGTCAACATAACCGTAATCATAATCAGCATCATAGTCATCATCATAATAGTCATCATAATCGTCATCATAATCATCATGATAATCATTATCATAATCATTATCATAATCATGAGCATGATCATCATAATAATCATCATGATAATCATCACTATAATCGTCACCATAATAGTCATCATAATAGTCATCATAATCATCATCATAATCCTCATCATAATCATCATCATAATGATGAGCATAATCATGAGCATGATCATCATAATCATTATCATAATCGTCAACATAATCATCATCATAATAGTCATCATAATAGTCATCATAATCATCATCATAATCGTCATCATAATCGCCATCATAATAGTCATCATAATCATCATCATACTCATCATCATAATCGTCATCATAATCGGCATCATAGTCATCATCACAATAGTCATCATAATCCTCATCATAATAGTGATCATAACCATCATCATAATCATCATCATAATCGTCATCATAATCGTCATCATAATAGTCATCACAATCATCATCATAGTCATCATCACAATAGTCATCATAATCGTCATCGTAATAGTGATCATAACCATCATCATAATCCTCATCATAATCATCATCATAATGATGAGCATAATCATGAGCATGATCATCATAATCATTATCATAATCGTCAACATAATCATCATCATAATAGTCATCATAATAGTCATCATAATAGTCATCATAATAGTCATCATAATCATCATCATAATCGTCATCATAATCGTCATCATAATAGTCATCATAATCGTCATCATAATAGTCATCATAATCGTCATCATAATAGTCATCATAATCATCATCATAGTCATCATCACAATAGTCATCATAATCGTCATCGTAATAGTGATCATAACCATCATCATAATCGTCATCATAATCGTCATCATAATCACCATCATAATCATTATCATAATAATCATCATAATCATCATCATAACCGTCATTATAATCGTCATCATAATAGTCATCATAATAGTCATCATAATAGTCATCATAATAGTCATCATAATCATCATCATAATCATTATCATAATCATTATCATACTCGTGAGCATGATCATCATAATAATCATCAGGATAATCATCACTATAATCGTCATCATAACCATCATCATAATCGTCATCATAATCATCAACATAATCAGTATCATAATCATCACTATAATCGTCGTCATAATAGTTATCATAATAGTCATCATAATGGTCATCATAATCATCATCATAATCGTCATCATAACCGTTATTATAATCAGCATCATAGTCATCATAATCGTCATCATAACCGTCATCATAATAGTCATCATAACCATCATCATAATCATCATCATAATCATCATCATAATCGTCATCATAATCATCATCATAATCATCATCGTAATAATCATCATAATCGTCATCATAATCATCATCATAACCATCATCATAATAGTCATCATAATCATCATCATAATCATCATCATAATCATCATCATAATCATCATCATAATCATCACTATAGTCGTCATCATAATAGTCATCATAATAGTCATCATAATAGTCATCATAATAGTCATCATAATCATCATCATAATCATCATCATAACCGTCATTATAATCAGCATCATAGTCATCATTATAATCGTCACTATAATCATCATCATAATCATCATCATAACCGTCATTATAATCAGCATCATAGTCATCATCATAATGATGAGCATAATCATGAGCATGATCATCATAATCATTATCATAATCGTCAACATAATCATCATCATAATAGTCATCATAATAGTCATCATAATAGTCATCATAATAGTCATCATAATCATCATCATAATCGTCATCATAATCGTCATCATAATAGTCATCATAATCATCATCATAATCATCATCATAATCGTCATCATAATAGTCATCATAATCATCATCATAGTCATCATCACAATAGTCATCATAATCGTCATCGTAATAGTGATCATAACCATCATCATAATCATCATCATAATCGTCATCATAATCACCATCATAATCATTATCATAATAATCATCATAATCATCATCATAACCGTCATCATAATAGTCATCATAGTAGTCATCATAATCATCATCATAATCGTCATCATAATCATCATCATAATCATTATCATAATCATTATCATAATCGTGAGCATAATCATGAGCATGATCATAATCATCATTATCATAATCGTCAACATAATCATCATCATAATAGTCATCATAATAGTCATCATAATAGTCATCATAATAGTCATCATAATAGTCATCATAATCATCATCATAATCGTCATCATAATCGTCATCATAATAGTCATCATAATCATCATCATAATCATCATCATAATCGTCATCATAATCAGCATCATAGTCATCATCACAATAGTCATCATAATCCTCATCATAATAGTGATCATAACCATCATCATAATCATCATCATAATCGTCATCATAATCGTCATCATAATAGTCATCATAATCATCATCATAGTCATCATCACAATAGTCATCATAATCGTCATCGTAATAGTGATCATAACCATCATCATAATCCTCATCATAATCATCATCATAATGGTGAGCATAATCATGAGCATGATCATCATAATCATCATCATAACCGTCATTATAATCAGCATCATAGTCATCATCATAATGATGAGCATAATCATGAGCATGATCATCATAATCATTATCATAATCGTCAACATAATCATCATCATAATAGTCATCATAATAGTCATCATAATAGTCATCATAATAGTCATCATAATCATCATCATAATCGTCATCATAATCGTCACCATAATAGTCATCATAATAGTCATCATAACCATCATCATAATCATCATCATAATCATCATCATAATCATCATCATAATCATCATCATAATCATCACCATAATCATCATCATAATCATTATCACAATCGTCAACATAATCATCATCATAATAGTCATCATAATAGTCATCATAATCATCATCATAATCATCATCATAATCATCATCATAATCGTCATCATAATCATCATCATAATCAGTATCATAATCATCACTATAATCGTCATCATAACCGTCATCATAATAGTCATCGTAATAGTCAACATAATCATCATCATAATCATCATCATAATCATCATCATAATCATCATCATAATCATCACTATAATCGTCATCATAATAGTCATCATAATAGTCATCACAATAGTCATCATAATCATCATCATAATCGTCATCAAAACCGTCATTATAATCAGCATCATAGTCATCATTATAATCGCCATCATAATCATCATCATAGACGTCATTATAATCAGCATCATAGTCATCATCATAATAGCCATCATAACCATCATCATAATCATCATCATAGTCATCATCATAATCATCATCACAATTATCAACATAACCATCGTCATAATCATCATCATAACCGTCATCATAATCAGCATCATAGTCATCATCACAATAGTCATCATAATCGTCATCATAATAGTCATCATAATAGTGATCATAACCATCATCATAATCATCATCATAATCGTCATCATAATCGTCATCATATTAATCATCATAATCAGCATCATAGTCATCATCACAATAGTCATCATAATCCTCATCATAATAGTGATCATAACCATCATCATAATCATCATCATAATCGTCATCATAATCGTCATCATAATCGTCATCATAATAGTCATCATAATCATCATCATAATCATCATCATAATCGTCATCATAATCAGCATCATAGTCATCATCACAATAGTCATCATAATCCTCATCATAATAGTCATTATAATCATCATCATAATCATCATCATAACCGTCATTATAATCAGCATCATAATCATGATCATAATCAACACTATAATCGTCATCGTAATCAGCGTTATAGTCATCATCACAATAGTCATCATAATCGTCATCATAACCATCATCATAATCATCATCATAATCCTCATCATAATCATCATCATAATCATCATCATAATCGACATCATAATCACCATAATAATCATTATCATAATCATCATCATAATCATCATCATAACCGTCATTATAATCATCATCATAATGCATCATCATAATCATCATCATAATCATCTTCATCATCATCATCATAGACATCATCATAATCATCATCATAATCGTCATCATAATCACCATCATAATCATTATCATAATCATCATCATAATCATCATCATAATCCTCATCACAATGATCATCATAATGATGAGCATAACCATGAGCATGATCATCATAATCATTATCATAATCGTCATCATAATCGTCATCATAATAGTCATCATAATCATCATCATAATCATCATCATAATAGTCATCATAATCGTCATCATAATAGTCATCATAATCATCATCATAATCATCATCATAATCGTCATCATAATCGTCATCATAATCAGCATCATAGTCATCATCACAATAGTCATCATAATCCTCATCATAATAGTGATCATAACCATCATCATAATCATCATCATAATCGTCATCATAATCGTCATCATAATAATCATCATAATCAGCATCATAGTCATCATCACAATAGTCATCATAATCCTCATCATAATAGTGATCATAACCATCATCATAATCATCATCATAATCGTCATCATAATCGTCATCATAATAGTCATCATAATCATCATCATAATCATCATCATAATAGTCATCATAATAGTCATCATAATAGTCATCCTAACCGTCATCATAATCAGCATCATAGTCATCATCACAATAGTCATCATAATCGTCATCATAATAGTCATCATAATAGTCATCATAATCATCATCATAATCATCATAATCATTATCGTAATCGTCATCATAATCATCATCATAATAGTCATCATAATAGTCATCATAATAGTCATCATAATAGTAATCAAAATAGTCATCATAATCATCATCATAATCATCATCATAATCGTCATCATAATCACCATCATAATCAGTAACATAATCATCATCATAATCATCATCATAACCGTCATCATAATCATCATCATAATCGTCATCATAGTCACCATAATAATCATTATCATAATCATCATCATAATCATCATCATAACCGTCATTATAATCATCATCATAATGCATCATCATAATCATCATCATAATCATCTTCATCATCATCATCATAGACATCATCATAATCATCATCATAATCGTCATCATAATCACCATCATAATCATTATCATAATCATCATCATAATCATCATCATAATCCTCATCACAATGATCATCATAATGATGAGCATAACCATGAGCATGATCATCATAATCATTATCATAATCGTCATCATAATCGTCATCATAATAGTCATCATAATCATCATCATAATCATCATCATAATAGTCATCATAATCGTCATCATAATAGTCATCATAATCATCATCATAATCATCATCATAATAGTCATCATAATAGTCATCATAATAGTCATCCTAACCGTCATCATAATCAGCATCATAGTCATCATCACAATAGTCATCATAATCGTCATCATAATAGTCATCATAATAGTCATCATAATCATCATCATAATCATCATCATAATCATCATCATAATCGTCATCATAATCGTCATCATAATCAGCATCATAGTCATCATCACAATAGTCATCATAATCCTCATCATAATAGTGATCATAACCATCATCATAATCATCATCATAATCGTCATCTTAATCGTCACCATAATAATAATCATAATCAGCATCATAGTCATCATCACAATAGTCATCATAATCCTCATCATAATAGTGATCATAACCATCATCATAATCATCATCATAATCGTCATCATAATCGTCATCATAATAGTCATCATAATCATCATCATAATCATCATCATAATAGTCATCATAATAGTCATCATAATAGTCATCCTAACCGTCATCATAATCAGCATCATAGTCATCATCACAATAGTCATCATAATCGTCATCATAATAGTCATCATAATCACCATCATAATCAGTATCATAATCATCATCATAATCATCATCATAACCGTCATCATAATCATCATCATAATCGTCATCATAATCACCATCATAATCAGTATCATAATCATCATCATAATCATCATCATAACCGTCATCATAATCATCATCATAATCGTCATCATAATCACCATAATAATCATTATCATAATCATCATCATAATCATCATCATAACCGTCATTATCATCATCATCATAATGCATCATCATAATCATCATCATAATCGTCATCATAATCGTCATCATAATAGTCATCATAATCATCATCATAATCATCATCATAATAGTCATCATAATAGTCATCATAATAGTCATCCTAACCGTCATCATAATCAGCATCATAGTCATCATCACAATAGTCATCATAATAGTCATCATAATAGTCATCATAATCATCATCATAATCATCATAATCATTATCATAATCGTCATCATAATCATCATCATAATAGTCATCATAATAGTCATCATAATAGTCATCATAATAGTAATCAAAATAGTCATCATAATCAGTATCATAATCATCATCATAATCATCATCATAACCGTCATCATAATCAGCATCATAGTCATCATCAGAATAGTCATCATAATAGGCATCATAATAGTCATCATAATCATCATCATAATCATCATCATAATCGTCATCATAATCACCATCATAATCAGTATCATAATCATCATCATAATCATCATCATAACCGTCATCATAATCAGCATCATAGTCATCATCAGAATAGTCATCACAATAGTCATAATAATCGTCATCATAATAGTCATCATAACCATCATCATAATCCTCATCATAACCATCATCATGATAATCATCATAATCGTCATCATAACCGACATCATAATCAGCATCATAGTCATCATCATAATATCCATCATAATCGTCCTCATAATCATCATCATAATCATCATCATAACCGTCATTATAATCAGCATCATAGTCATCATCATAATAGCCATCATAACCATCATCATAATCATCATCATAGTCATCATCATAATCATCATCACAATTATCAACATAACCATCATCATAATCATCATCATAACCGTCATCATAATCAGCTTCAAAGTCATCATCATAATATCCATCATAATCGTCCTCATAATCATCATCATAATCATCATCATAACCGTCATTATAATCAGCATCATAGTCATCATCATAATAGCCATCATAACCATCATCATAATCATCATCATAGTCATCATCATAATCATCATCACAATTATCAACATAACCATCATCATAATCATCATCATAACCGTCATCATAATCAGCATCATAGTCATCATCACAATAGCCATCATAATCCTCATCATAATAGTGATCATAACCATCATCATAATCATCATCATAATCGTCATCATAATCGTCATCATAATAGTCATCATAATCATCATCATAATCATCATCATAATCGTCATCATAATCAGCATCATAATCATCTTCATAGTCATCATCATAATATCCATCATAATCGTCATCATAATTGTCATCATAATCATCATCATAGGCATCACCATAATCATCATCATAATTATGAACATAATCATCATCATAATCATCATGATAATCACCATCATAATCATCTTCATAGTCATCATCATAATATCCATCATAATCGTCATCATAATTGTCATCATAATCATCATCATAGTCATCATCATAATCATCATCATAATTATCAAATAATCATCATCATAATCATCATCATACCCGACATCATAATCAGCATCATAGTCATCATCATAATATCCATCATAATCGTCATCATAATCATCATCATAATCATCATCATAACCGTCATTATAATCAGCATCATAGTCATCATTATAATAGCCATCATAACCATCATCATAATCATCATCATAGTCATCATCATAATCATCATCATAATCGTCATCATAATAGTCATCATAAGCATCATCATAATCATCATCATAATCATCATCATAATCGTCATCATAATCATCATCATAATCATGAGCATAATCATGAGCATGATCATCATCATCATTATCATAATCGTCAACATAACCGTAATCATAATCAGCATCATAGTCATCATCATAATAGTCATCATAATCGTCATCATAATCATCATGATAATCATTATCATAATCATTATCATAATCATGAGCATGATCATCATAATAATCATCATGATAATCATCACTATAATCGTCACCATAATAGTCATCATAATAGTCATCATAATCATCATCATAATCCTCATCATAATCATCATCATAATGATGAGCATAATCATGAGCATGATCATCATAATCATTATCATAATCGTCAACATAATCATCATCATAATAGTCATCATAATAGTCATCATAATCATCATCATAATCGTCATCATAATCGCCATCATAATAGTCATCATAATCATCATCATACTCATCATCATAATCGTCATCATAATCGGCATCATAGTCATCATCACAATAGTCATCATAATCCTCATCATAATAGTGATCATAACCATCATCATAATCATCATCATAATCGTCATCATAATCGTCATCATAATAGTCATCACAATCATCATCATAGTCATCATCACAATAGTCATCATAATCGTCATCGTAATAGTGATCATAACCATCATCATAATCCTCATCATAATCATCATCATAATGATGAGCATAATCATGAGCATGATCATCATAATCATTATCATAATCGTCAACATAATCATCATCATAATAGTCATCATAATAGTCATCATAATAGTCATCATAATAGTCATCATAATCATCATCATAATCGTCATCATAATAGTCATCATAATCATCATCATAGTCATCATCACAATAGTCATCATAATCGTCATCGTAATAGTGATCATAACCATCATCATAATCGTCATCATAATCGTCATCATAATCACCATCATAATCATTATCATAATAATCATCATAATCATCATCATAACCGTCATTATAATCGTCATCATAATAGTCATCATAATAGTCATCATAATAGTCATCATAATAGTCATCATAATCATCATCATAATCATTATCATAATCATTATCATACTCGTGAGCATGATCATCATAATAATCATCAGGATAATCATCACTATAATCGTCATCATAACCATCATCATAATCGTCATCATAATCATCAACATAATCAGTATCATAATCATCACTATAATCGTCGTCATAATAGTTATCATAATAGTCATCATAATGGTCATCATAATCATCATCATAATCGTCATCATAACCGTTATTATAATCAGCATCATAGTCATCATAATCGTCATCATAACCGTCATCATAATAGTCATCATAACCATCATCATAATCATCATCATAATCATCATCATAATCGTCATCATAATCATCATCATAATCATCATCGTAATAATCATCATAATCGTCATCATAATCATCATCATAACCATCATCATAATAGTCATCATAATCATCATCATAATCATCATCATAATCATCATCATAATCATCATCATAATCATCACTATAGTCGTCATCATAATAGTCATCATAATAGTCATCATAATAGTCATCATAATAGTCATCATAATCATCATCATAATCATCATCATAACCGTCATTATAATCAGCATCATAGTCATCATTATAATCGTCACTATAATCATCATCATAATCATCATCATAACCGTCATTATAATCAGCATCATAGTCATCATCATAATGATGAGCATAATCATGAGCATGATCATCATAATCATTATCATAATCGTCAACATAATCATCATCATAATAGTCATCATAATAGTCATCATAATAGTCATCATAATAGTCATCATAATCATCATCATAATCGTCATCATAATCGTCATCATAATAGTCATCATAATCATCATCATAATCATCATCATAATCGTCATCATAATAGTCATCATAATCATCATCATAGTCATCATCACAATAGTCATCATAATCGTCATCGTAATAGTGATCATAACCATCATCATAATCATCATCATAATCGTCATCATAATCACCATCATAATCATTATCATAATAATCATCATAATCATCATCATAACCGTCATCATAATAGTCATCATAGTAGTCATCATAATCATCATCATAATCGTCATCATAATCATCATCATAATCATTATCATAATCATTATCATAATCGTGAGCATAATCATGAGCATGATCATAATCATCATTATCATAATCGTCAACATAATCATCATCATAATAGTCATCATAATAGTCATCATAATAGTCATCATAATAGTCATCATAATAGTCATCATAATCATCATCATAATCGTCATCATAATCGTCATCATAATAGTCATCATAATCATCATCATAATCATCATCATAATCGTCATCATAATCAGCATCATAGTCATCATCACAATAGTCATCATAATCCTCATCATAATAGTGATCATAACCATCATCATAATCATCATCATAATCGTCATCATAATCGTCATCATAATAGTCATCATAATCATCATCATAGTCATCATCACAATAGTCATCATAATCGTCATCGTAATAGTGATCATAACCATCATCATAATCCTCATCATAATCATCATCATAATGGTGAGCATAATCATGAGCATGATCATCATAATCATTATCATAATCGTCAACATAATCATCATCATAATAGTCATCATAATAGTCATCATAATAGTCATCATAATAGTCATCATAATCATCATCATAATCGTCATCATAATCGTCATCATAATCGTCATCATAATCAGCATCATAGTCATCATCACAATAGTCATCATAATCCTCATCATAATAGTGATCATAACCATCATCATAATCATCATCATAATCGTCATCATAATCGTCATCATAATAGTCATCATAATCATCATCATAGTCATCATCGTAATAATCATCATAATCGTCATCATAATCATCATCATAACCATCATCATAATAGTCATCATAATCATCATCATAATCATCATCATAATCATCATCATAATCATCATCATAATCATCACTATAGTCGTCATCATAATAGTCATCATAATAGTCATCATAATAGTCATCATAATAGTCATCATAATCATCATCATAATCATCATCATAACCGTCATTATAATCAGCATCATAGTCATCATTATAATCGTCACTATAATCATCATCATAATCATCATCATAACCGTCATTATAATCAGCATCATAGTCATCATCATAATGATGAGCATAATCATGAGCATGATCATCATAATCATTATCATAATCGTCAACATAATCATCATCATAATAGTCATCATAATAGTCATCATAATAGTCATCATAATAGTCATCATAATCATCATCATAATCGTCATCATAATCGTCATCATAATAGTCATCATAATCATCATCATAATCATCATCATAATCGTCATCATAATAGTCATCATAATCATCATCATAGTCATCATCACAATAGTCATCATAATCGTCATCGTAATAGTGATCATAACCATCATCATAATCATCATCATAATCGTCATCATAATCACCATCATAATCATTATCATAATAATCATCATAATCATCATCATAACCGTCATCATAATAGTCATCATAATCATCATCATAATCAGTATCATAATCATCACTATAATCATCATCATAATCACCATCCTAACCGTCATCATAATCAGCATCATAGTCATCATCACAATAGTCATCATAATCGTCATCATAATAGTCATCATAGTAGTCATCATAATCATCATCATAATCGTCATCATAATCATCATCATAATCATTATCATAATCATTATCATAATCGTGAGCATAATCATGAGCATGATCATAATCATCATTATCATAATCGTCAACATAATCATCATCATAATAGTCATCATAATAGTCATCATAATAGTCATCATAATCATCATCATAGTCATCATCATAATCGTCATCATAATCATCATCATAATCATCATCGTAATAATCATCATAATCGTCATCATAATCATCATCATAACCATCATCATAATAGTCATCATAATCATCATCATAATCAGTATCATAATCATCACTATAATCATCATCATAATCACCATCATAATCGTCATCATAATCAGCATCATAGTCATCATCACAATAGTCATCATAATCCTCATCATAATAGTGATCATAACCATCATCATAATCATCATCATAGTCGTCATCATAATCGTCATCATAATAGTCATCATAATCATCATCATAGTCATCATCACAATAGTCATCATAATCGTCATCGTAATAGTGATCATAACCATCATCATAATCCTCATCATAATCATCATCATAATGGTGAGCATAATCATGAGCATGATCATCATAATCATTATCATAATCGTCAACATAATCATCATCATAATAGTCATCATAATAGTCATCATAATAGTCATCATAATAGTCATCATAATCATCATCATAATCGTCATCATAATCGTCATCATAATAGTCATCATAATCATCATCATAATCATCATCACAATCGTCATCATAATCAGCATCATAGTCATCATCACAATAGTCATCATAATCCTCATCATAATAGTGATCATAATCATCATCATAATCATCATCATAATCGTCATCATAATCGTCATCATAATCGTCATCATAATAGTCATCATAATCATCATCATAGTCATCATCATAATCGTCATCATAATCATCATCATAATCATCATCGTAATAATCATCATAATCGTCATCATAATCATCATCATAACCATCATCATAATAGTCATCATAATCATCATCATAATCAGTATCATAATCATCACTATAATCATCATCATAATCACCATCATAATCGTCATCATAATCAGCATCATAGTCATCATCACAATAGTCATCATAATCCTCATCATAATAGTGATCATAACCATCATCATAATCATCATCATAGTCGTCATCATAATCGTCATCATAATAGTCATCATAATCATCATCATAGTCATCATCACAATAGTCATCATAATCGTCATCGTAATAGTGATCATAACCATCATCATAATCCTCATCATAATCATCATCATAATGGTGAGCATAATCATGAGCATGATCATCATAATCATTATCATAATCGTCAACATAATCATCATCATAATAGTCATCATAATAGTCATCATAATAGTCATCATAATAGTCATCATAATCATCATCATAATCGTCATCATAATCGTCATCATAATAGTCATCATAATCATCATCATAATCATCATCATAATCGTCATCCTAACCGTCATCATAATCAGCATCATAGTCATCATCACAATAGTCATCATAATCGTCATCATAATAGTCATCATAATAGTCATCATAATCATCATCATAATCATCATCATAATCGTCATCATAATCATCATCATAATCATCACTATAGTCGTCATCATAATAGTCATCATAATAGTCATCATAATAGTCATCATAATCATCATCATAATCATCATCATAATCGTCATCATAATCATCATCATAATCATCACTATAGTCGTCATCATAATAGTCATCATAATAGTCATCATAATCATCATCATAATCATCATCATAACCGTCATTATAATCAGCATCATAGTCATCATCATAATAGCCATCACAACCATCATCATGATCATCATCATAGTCATCATCATAATCATCATCACAATTATCAACATAACCATCATCATAATCATCATCATAACCGTCATCATAATCAGCATCATAGTCATCATAATCCTCATCATAATAGTGATCATAACCTTCATCATAATCATCATCATAATCGTCATCATAATCGTCATCATAATAGTCATCATAATCATCATCATATTCATCATCATAATCGTCATCATAATCACCATCATAATCAGTATCATAATCATCATCATAATCATTATCATACCCGTCTTAATAATCAGCATCATAGTCATCATCATAGCCGTCATCATAATCATCATCACAATTATCAACATAACCATCGTCATGATCATCATCATAACCGTCACCATAATCAGCATCATAGTCATCATCACAATAGTCATCATAATCCTCATCATAATAGTGATCATAACCATCATCATAATCATCATCATAATCATCATCATAATCGTCATCATAATCATCATCATAATCATCATCGTAATAATCATCATAATCGTCATCATAATCATCATCATAACCATCATCATAATAGTCATCATAATCATCATCATAATCAGTATCATAATCAACACTATAATCATCATCATAATCACCATCCTAACCGTCATCATAATCAGCATCATAGTCATCATCACAATAGTCATCATAATCGTCAGCATAATAGTCATCATAATAGTCATCATAATCATCATCATAATCATCATCATAATCATCATCATAATCATCATCATAATCATCACTATAGTCGTCATCATAATAGTCATCATAATAGTCATCATAATAGTCATCATAATCATCATCATAATCATCATCATAACCGTCATTATAATCAGCATCATAGTCATCATTATAATCGTCACTATAATCATCATCATAATCATCATCATAACCGTCATTATAATCAGCATCATAGTCATCATCATAATGATGAGCATAATCATGAGCATGATCATCATAATCATTATCATAATCGTCAACATAATCATCATCATAATAGTCATCATAATAGTCATCATAATAGTCATCATAATAGTCATCATAATCATCATCATAATCGTCATCATAATCGTCATCATAATAGTCATCATAATCATCATCATAATCATCATCATAATCGTCATCATAATAGTCATCATAATCATCATCATAGTCATCATCACAATAGTCATCATAATCGTCATCGTAATAGTGATCATAACCATCATCATAATCATCATCATAATCGTCATCATAATCACCATCATAATCATTATCATAATAATCATCATAATCATCATCATAACCGTCATTATAATCGTCATCATAATAGTCATCATAATAGTCATCATAATAGTCATCATAATCATCATCATAATCATTATCATAATCATTATCATACTCGTGAGCATGATCATCATAATAATCATCAGGATAATCATCACTATAATCGTCATCATAATAGTCATCATAATAGTCATCATAATCATCATCATCGTCATCATAATCGCCATGATAATCATCATCATAATCGTCATCATAATCATAATCATAGTCATCATCATAATCATAATCATCATCATAATCATCATCATAATCATCATCGTAATCGTCATCATAATCATCATCATAATCATCATCGTAATAATCATCATAATCGTCATCATAATCATCATCATAACCATCATCATAACCGTCATCATAATTGTCATCATAATCATCATCATAGGCATCACCATAATCATCATCATAATTATGAACATAATCATCATCATAATCATCATGATAATCACCATCATAATCATCTTCATAGTCATCATCATAATATCCATCATAATCGTCATCATAATTGTCATCATAATCATCATCATAGTCATCATCATAATCATCATCATAATTATCAAATAATCATCATCATAATCATCATCATACCCGACATCATAATCAGCATCATAGTCATCATCATAATATCCATCATAATCGTCATCATAATCATCATCATAATCATCATCATAACCGTCATTATAATCAGCATCATAGTCATCATTATAATAGCCATCATAACCATCATCATAATCATCATCATAGTCATCATCATAATCATCATCATAATCGTCATCATAATAGTCATCATAAGCATCATCATAATCATCATCATAATCATCATCATAATCGTCATCATAATCATCATCATAATCATGAGCATAATCATGAGCATGATCATCATCATCATTATCATAATCGTCAACATAACCGTAATCATAATCAGCATCATAGTCATCATCATAATAGTCATCATAATCGTCATCATAATCATCATGATAATCATTATCATAATCATTATCATAATCATGAGCATGATCATCATAATAATCATCATGATAATCATCACTATAATCGTCACCATAATAGTCATCATAATAGTCATCATAATCATCATCATAATCCTCATCATAATCATCATCATAATGATGAGCATAATCATGAGCATGATCATCATAATCATTATCATAATCGTCAACATAATCATCATCATAATAGTCATCATAATAGTCATCATAATCATCATCATAATCGTCATCATAATCGCCATCATAATAGTCATCATAATCATCATCATACTCATCATCATAATCGTCATCATAATCGGCATCATAGTCATCATCACAATAGTCATCATAATCCTCATCATAATAGTGATCATAACCATCATCATAATCATCATCATAATCGTCATCATAATCGTCATCATAATAGTCATCATAATCATCATCATAGTCATCATCACAATAGTCATCATAATCGTCATCGTAATAGTGATCATAACCATCATCATAATCCTCATCATAATCATCATCATAATGATGAGCATAATCATGAGCATGATCATCATAATCATTATCATAATCGTCAACATAATCATCATCATAATAGTCATCATAATAGTCATCATAATAGTCATCATAATAGTCATCATAATCATCATCATAATCGTCATCATAATAGTCATCATAATCATCATCATAGTCATCATCACAATAGTCATCATAATCGTCATCGTAATAGTGATCATAACCATCATCATAATCGTCATCATAATCGTCATCATAATCACCATCATAATCATTATCATAATAATCATCATAATCATCATCATAACCGTCATTATAATCGTCATCATAATAGTCATCATAATAGTCATCATAATAGTCATCATAATAGTCATCATAATCATCATCATAATCATTATCATAATCATTATCATACTCGTGAGCATGATCATCATAATAATCATCAGGATAATCATCACTATAATCGTCATCATAACCATCATCATAATCGTCATCATAATCATCAACATAATCAGTATCATAATCATCACTATAATCGTCGTCATAATAGTTATCATAATAGTCATCATAATGGTCATCATAATCATCATCATAATCGTCATCATAACCGTTATTATAATCAGCATCATAGTCATCATAATCGTCATCATAACCGTCATCATAATAGTCATCATAACCATCATCATAATCATCATCATAATCATCATCATAATCGTCATCATAATCATCATCATAATCATCATCGTAATAATCATCATAATCGTCATCATAATCATCATCATAACCATCATCATAATAGTCATCATAATCATCATCATAATCATCATCATAATCATCATCATAATCATCATCATAATCATCACTATAGTCGTCATCATAATAGTCATCATAATAGTCATCATAATAGTCATCATAATAGTCATCATAATCATCATCATAATCATCATCATAACCGTCATTATAATCAGCATCATAGTCATCATTATAATCGTCACTATAATCATCATCATAATCATCATCATAACCGTCATTATAATCAGCATCATAGTCATCATCATAATGATGAGCATAATCATGAGCATGATCATCATAATCATTATCATAATCGTCAACATAATCATCATCATAATAGTCATCATAATAGTCATCATAATAGTCATCATAATAGTCATCATAATCATCATCATAATCGTCATCATAATCGTCATCATAATAGTCATCATAATCATCATCATAATCATCATCATAATCGTCATCATAATAGTCATCATAATCATCATCATAGTCATCATCACAATAGTCATCATAATCGTCATCGTAATAGTGATCATAACCATCATCATAATCATCATCATAATCGTCATCATAATCACCATCATAATCATTATCATAATAATCATCATAATCATCATCATAACCGTCATCATAATAGTCATCATAGTAGTCATCATAATCATCATCATAATCGTCATCATAATCATCATCATAATCATTATCATAATCATTATCATAATCGTGAGCATAATCATGAGCATGATCATAATCATCATTATCATAATCGTCAACATAATCATCATCATAATAGTCATCATAATAGTCATCATAATAGTCATCATAATAGTCATCATAATAGTCATCATAATCATCATCATAATCGTCATCATAATCGTCATCATAATAGTCATCATAATCATCATCATAATCATCATCATAATCGTCATCATAATCAGCATCATAGTCATCATCACAATAGTCATCATAATCCTCATCATAATAGTGATCATAACCATCATCATAATCATCATCATAATCGTCATCATAATCGTCATCATAATAGTCATCATAATCATCATCATAGTCATCATCACAATAGTCATCATAATCGTCATCGTAATAGTGATCATAACCATCATCATAATCCTCATCATAATCATCATCATAATGGTGAGCATAATCATGAGCATGATCATCATAATCATTATCATAATCGTCAACATAATCATCATCATAATAGTCATCATAATAGTCATCATAATAGTCATCATAATAGTCATCATAATCATCATCATAATCGTCATCATAATCGTCATCATAATCGTCATCATAATCAGCATCATAGTCATCATCACAATAGTCATCATAATCCTCATCATAATAGTGATCATAACCATCATCATAATCATCATCATAATCGTCATCATAATCGTCATCATAATAGTCATCATAATCATCATCATAGTCATCATCGTAATAATCATCATAATCGTCATCATAATCATCATCATAACCATCATCATAATAGTCATCATAATCATCATCATAATCATCATCATAATCATCATCATAATCATCATCATAATCATCACTATAGTCGTCATCATAATAGTCATCATAATAGTCATCATAATAGTCATCATAATAGTCATCATAATCATCATCATAATCATCATCATAACCGTCATTATAATCAGCATCATAGTCATCATTATAATCGTCACTATAATCATCATCATAATCATCATCATAACCGTCATTATAATCAGCATCATAGTCATCATCATAATGATGAGCATAATCATGAGCATGATCATCATAATCATTATCATAATCGTCAACATAATCATCATCATAATAGTCATCATAATAGTCATCATAATAGTCATCATAATAGTCATCATAATCATCATCATAATCGTCATCATAATCGTCATCATAATAGTCATCATAATCATCATCATAATCATCATCATAATCGTCATCATAATAGTCATCATAATCATCATCATAGTCATCATCACAATAGTCATCATAATCGTCATCGTAATAGTGATCATAACCATCATCATAATCATCATCATAATCGTCATCATAATCACCATCATAATCATTATCATAATAATCATCATAATCATCATCATAACCGTCATCATAATAGTCATCATAATCATCATCATAATCAGTATCATAATCATCACTATAATCATCATCATAATCACCATCCTAACCGTCATCATAATCAGCATCATAGTCATCATCACAATAGTCATCATAATCGTCATCATAATAGTCATCATAGTAGTCATCATAATCATCATCATAATCGTCATCATAATCATCATCATAATCATTATCATAATCATTATCATAATCGTGAGCATAATCATGAGCATGATCATAATCATCATTATCATAATCGTCAACATAATCATCATCATAATAGTCATCATAATAGTCATCATAATAGTCATCATAATCATCATCATAGTCATCATCATAATCGTCATCATAATCATCATCATAATCATCATCGTAATAATCATCATAATCGTCATCATAATCATCATCATAACCATCATCATAATAGTCATCATAATCATCATCATAATCAGTATCATAATCATCACTATAATCATCATCATAATCACCATCATAATCGTCATCATAATCAGCATCATAGTCATCATCACAATAGTCATCATAATCCTCATCATAATAGTGATCATAACCATCATCATAATCATCATCATAGTCGTCATCATAATCGTCATCATAATAGTCATCATAATCATCATCATAGTCATCATCACAATAGTCATCATAATCGTCATCGTAATAGTGATCATAACCATCATCATAATCCTCATCATAATCATCATCATAATGGTGAGCATAATCATGAGCATGATCATCATAATCATTATCATAATCGTCAACATAATCATCATCATAATAGTCATCATAATAGTCATCATAATAGTCATCATAATAGTCATCATAATCATCATCATAATCGTCATCATAATCGTCATCATAATAGTCATCATAATCATCATCATAATCATCATCACAATCGTCATCATAATCAGCATCATAGTCATCATCACAATAGTCATCATAATCCTCATCATAATAGTGATCATAATCATCATCATAATCATCATCATAATCGTCATCATAATCGTCATCATAATCGTCATCATAATAGTCATCATAATCATCATCATAGTCATCATCATAATCGTCATCATAATCATCATCATAATCATCATCGTAATAATCATCATAATCGTCATCATAATCATCATCATAACCATCATCATAATAGTCATCATAATCATCATCATAATCAGTATCATAATCATCACTATAATCATCATCATAATCACCATCATAATCGTCATCATAATCAGCATCATAGTCATCATCACAATAGTCATCATAATCCTCATCATAATAGTGATCATAACCATCATCATAATCATCATCATAGTCGTCATCATAATCGTCATCATAATAGTCATCATAATCATCATCATAGTCATCATCACAATAGTCATCATAATCGTCATCGTAATAGTGATCATAACCATCATCATAATCCTCATCATAATCATCATCATAATGGTGAGCATAATCATGAGCATGATCATCATAATCATTATCATAATCGTCAACATAATCATCATCATAATAGTCATCATAATAGTCATCATAATAGTCATCATAATAGTCATCATAATCATCATCATAATCGTCATCATAATCGTCATCATAATAGTCATCATAATCATCATCATAATCATCATCATAATCGTCATCCTAACCGTCATCATAATCAGCATCATAGTCATCATCACAATAGTCATCATAATCGTCATCATAATAGTCATCATAATAGTCATCATAATCATCATCATAATCATCATCATAATCGTCATCATAATCATCATCATAATCATCACTATAGTCGTCATCATAATAGTCATCATAATAGTCATCATAATAGTCATCATAATCATCATCATAATCATCATCATAATCGTCATCATAATCATCATCATAATCATCACTATAGTCGTCATCATAATAGTCATCATAATAGTCATCATAATCATCATCATAATCATCATCATAACCGTCATTATAATCAGCATCATAGTCATCATCATAATAGCCATCACAACCATCATCATGATCATCATCATAGTCATCATCATAATCATCATCACAATTATCAACATAACCATCATCATAATCATCATCATAACCGTCATCATAATCAGCATCATAGTCATCATAATCCTCATCATAATAGTGATCATAACCTTCATCATAATCATCATCATAATCGTCATCATAATCGTCATCATAATAGTCATCATAATCATCATCATATTCATCATCATAATCGTCATCATAATCACCATCATAATCAGTATCATAATCATCATCATAATCATTATCATACCCGTCTTAATAATCAGCATCATAGTCATCATCATAGCCGTCATCATAATCATCATCACAATTATCAACATAACCATCGTCATGATCATCATCATAACCGTCACCATAATCAGCATCATAGTCATCATCACAATAGTCATCATAATCCTCATCATAATAGTGATCATAACCATCATCATAATCATCATCATAATCATCATCATAATCATCATCATAATCATCACTATAGTCGTCATCATAATAGTCATCATAATAGTCATCATAATAGTCATCATAATCATCATCATAATCATCATCATAACCGTCATTATAATCAGCATCATAGTCATCATTATAATCGTCACTATAATCATCATCATAATCATCATCATAACCGTCATTATAATCAGCATCATAGTCATCATCATAATGATGAGCATAATCATGAGCATGATCATCATAATCATTATCATAATCGTCAACATAATCATCATCATAATAGTCATCATAATAGTCATCATAATAGTCATCATAATAGTCATCATAATCATCATCATAATCGTCATCATAATCGTCATCATAATAGTCATCATAATCATCATCATAATCATCATCATAATCGTCATCATAATAGTCATCATAATCATCATCATAGTCATCATCACAATAGTCATCATAATCGTCATCGTAATAGTGATCATAACCATCATCATAATCATCATCATAATCGTCATCATAATCACCATCATAATCATTATCATAATAATCATCATAATCATCATCATAACCGTCATTATAATCGTCATCATAATAGTCATCATAATAGTCATCATAATAGTCATCATAATCATCATCATAATCATTATCATAATCATTATCATACTCGTGAGCATGATCATCATAATAATCATCAGGATAATCATCACTATAATCGTCATCATAATAGTCATCATAATAGTCATCATAATCATCATCATCGTCATCATAATCGCCATGATAATCATCATCATAATCGTCATCATAATCATAATCATAGTCATCATCATAATCATAATCATCATCATAATCATCATCATAATCATCATCGTAATCGTCATCATAATCATCATCATAATCATCATCGTAATAATCATCATAATCGTCATCATAATCATCATCATAACCATCATCATAACCGTCATCATAATCATCATCATAATCGTCATCATAATCACCATCATAATCAGTATCATAATCATCATCATAATCATCATCATAACCGTCATCATAATCATCATCATAATCGTCATCATAATCACCATAATAATCATTATCATAATCATCATCATAATCATCATCATAACCGTCATTATCATCATCATCATAATGCATCATCATAATCATCATCATAATCGTCATCATAATCGTCATCATAATAGTCATCATAATCATCATCATAATCATCATCATAATAGTCATCATAATAGTCATCATAATAGTCATCCTAACCGTCATCATAATCAGCATCATAGTCATCATCACAATAGTCATCATAATCGTCATCATAATAGTCATCATAATAGTCATCATAATCATCATCATAATCATCATCATAATAGTCATCATAATCGTCATCATAATAGTCATCATAATCATCATCATAATCATCATCATAATAGTCATCATAATAGTCATCATAATAGTCATCCTAACCGTCATCATAATCAGCATCATAGTCATCATCACAATAGTCATCATAATCGTCATCATAATAGTCATCATAATAGTCATCATAATCATCATCATAATCATCATAATCATTATCATAATCGTCATCATAATCATCATCATAATAGTCATCATAATAGTCATCATAATAGTCATCATAATAGTAATCAAAATAGTCATCATAATCAGTATCATAATCATCATCATAATCATCATCATAATCGACATCATAATCAGCATCATAGTCATCATCACAATAGTCATCATAATCCTCATCATAATAGTGATCATAATCATCATCATAATCATCATCATAATCGTCATCATAATCGTCATCATAATCGTCATCATAATAGTCATCATAATCATCATCATAGTCATCATCATAATCGTCATCATAATCATCATCATAATCATCATCGTAATAATCATCATAATCGTCATCATAATCATCATCATAACCATCATCATAATAGTCATCACAATCATCATCATAATCAGTATCATAATCATCACTATAATCATCATCATAATCACCATCATAATCGTCATCATAATCAGCATCATAGTCATCATCACAATAGTCATCATAATCCTCATCATAATAGTGATCATAACCATCATCATAATCATTATCATAATCGTCATCATAATCGTCATCATAATAGTCATCATAATCATCATCATAATCATCATCATAATAGTCATCATAATCGTCATCATAATAGTCATCATAATCATCATCATAATCATCATCATAATAGTCATCATAATAGTCATCATAATAGTCATCCTAACCGTCATCATAATCAGCATCATAGTCATCATCACAATAGTCATCATAATCGTCATCATAATAGTCATCATAATAGTCATCATAATCATCATCATAATCATCATCATAATCATCATCATAATCGTCATCATAATCGTCATCATAATCAGCATCATAGTCATCATCACAATAGTCATCATAATCCTCATCATAATAGTGATCATAACCATCATCATAATCATCATCATAATCGTCATCATAATCGTCATCATAATAATCATCATAATCAGCATCATAGTCATCATCACAATAGTCATCATAATCCTCATTATAATAGTGATCATAACCATCATCATAATCATCATCATAATCGTCATCATAATCGTCATCATAATAGTCATCATAATCATCATCATAATCATCATCATAATAGTCATCATAATAGTCATCATAATAGTCATCCTAACCGTCATCATAATCAGCATCATAGTCATCATCACAATAGTCATCATAATCGTCATCATAATAGTCATCATAATAGTCATCATAATCATCATCATAATCATCATAATCATTATCGTAATCGTCATCATAATCATCATCATAGCCGTCATCATAATCATCATCACAATTATCAACATAACCATCATCATAATCATCATCATAACCGTCATCATAATCAGCATCATAGTCATCATCACAATAGCCATCATAATCCTCATCATAATAGTGATCATAACCATCATCATAATCATCATCATAATCGTCATCATAATCGTCATCATAATAGTCATCATAATCATCATCATAATCATCATCATAATCGTCATCATAATCAGCATCATAATCATCTTCATAGTCATCATCATAATATCCATCATAATCGTCATCATAATTGTCATCATAATCATCATCATAGGCATCACCATAATCATCATCATAATTATGAACATAATCATCATCATAATCATCATGATAATCACCATCATAATCATCTTCATAGTCATCATCATAATATCCATCATAATCGTCATCATAATTGTCATCATAATCATCATCATAGTCATCATCATAATCATCATCATAATTATCAAATAATCATCATCATAATCATCATCATACCCGACATCATAATCAGCATCATAGTCATCATCATAATATCCATCATAATCGTCATCATAATCATCATCATAATCATCATCATAACCGTCATTATAATCAGCATCATAGTCATCATTATAATAGCCATCATAACCATCATCATAATCATCATCATAGTCATCATCATAATCATCATCATAATCGTCATCATAATAGTCATCATAATCGTCATCATAATCATCATCATAATCATGAGCATAATCATGAGCATGATCATCATCATCATTATCATAATCGTCAACATAACCGTAATCATAATCAGCATCATAGTCATCATCATAATAGTCATCATAATCGTCATCATAATCATCATGATAATCATTATCATAATCATTATCATAATCATCATCATAATGATGAGCATAATCATGAGCATGATCATCATAATCATTATCATAATCGTCAACATAATCATCATCATAATCCTCATCATAATCATCATCATAATGATGAGCATAATCATGAGCATGATCATCATAATCATTATCATAATCGTCAACATAATCATCATCATAATAGTCATCATAATAGTCATCATAATAGTCATCATAATAGTCATCATAATCATCATCATAATCGTCATCATAATCGTCATCATAATAGTCATCATAATCATCATCATAATCATCATCATAATCGTCATCATAATCAGCATCATAGTCATCATCACAATAGTCATCATAATCCTCATCATAATAGTGATCATAACCATCATCATAATCATCATCATAATCGTCATCATAATCGTCATCATAATAGTCATCATAATCATCATCATAGTCATCATCACAATAGTCATCATAATCGTCATCGTAATAGTGATCATAACCATCATCATAATCATCATCATAATCGTCATCATAATCATCATCATAATCATCACTATAATCATCATCATAATCACCATCCTAACCGTCATCATAATCAGCATCATAGTCATCATCACAATAGTCATCATAATCGTCATCATAATAGTCATCATAATAGTCATCATAATCATCATCATCGTAATCATCATAAAAATCATCATCATAATCGTCATCATAACCGTCATCATAATCAGCATCATAGTCATCATCAGAATAGTCATCATAATCGTCATCATAATAGTCATCATAATCATCATCATAATCAGCATCATAGTCATCATCACAATAGCCATCATAATAGTCATCATAATCATGAGCATAATCGTGAGCATGATCATCATCATCATTATCATAATCGTCAACATAACCGCAATCATAATCAGCTTCATACTCATCATCATAATAGTTATCATAATCGTCATCATAATCGTCATCATAATCATCATCATAATCATTATCATAATCATTATTATAATCGTGAGCATGATCATCATAATAATCATCATGATAATCATCACTATAATCATCATCATAATAGTCATCATAATCGTCATCATAATCATCATCATAATAATCATCATCATCGTCATCATAATCGCCATGATAATCATCATCATAATCGTCATCATAATCATCATCATAATCCTCATCATAATCATCATCATAATGATGAGCATAATCATGAGCATGATCATCATAATCATTATCATAATCGTCAACATAATCATCATCATAATAGTCATCATAATAGTCATCATAATCATCATCATAATCGTCATCATAATCGCCACCATAATAGTCATCATAATCATCATCATACTCATCATCATAATCGTCATCATAATCAGCATCATAGTCATCATCACAATAGTCATCATAATCCTCATCATAATAGTGATCATAACCATCATCATAATCATCATCATAATCGTCATCATAATCGTCATCATAATAGTCATCACAATCATCATCATAGTCATCATCACAATAGTCATCACAATCGTCATCGTAATAGTGATCATAACCATCATCATAATCCTCATCATAATCATCATCATAATGATGAGCATAATCATGAGCATGATCATCATAATCATTATCATAATCGTCAACATAATCATCATCATAATAGTCATCATAATAGTCATCATAATAGTCATCATAATAGTCATCATAATCATCATCATAATCGTCATCATAATCGTCATCATAATAGTCATCATAATCGTCATCATAATAGTCATCATAATCGTCATCATAATAGTCATCATAATCATCATCATAGTCATCATCACAATAGTCATCATAATCGTCATCGTAATAGTGATCATAACCATCATCATAATCGTCATCATAATCGTCATCATAATCACCATCATAATCATTATCATAATAATCATCATAATCATCATCATAACCGTCATTATAATCGTCATCATAATAGTCATCATAATAGTCATCATAATAGTCATCATAATAGTCATCATAATCATCATCATAATCATTATCATAATCATTATCATACTCGTGAGCATGATCATCATAATAATCATCAGGATAATCATCACTATAATCGTCATCATAACCATCATCATAATCGTCATCATAATCATCAACATAATCAGTATCATAATCATCACTATAATCGTCGTCATAATAGTTATCATAATAGTCATCATAATGGTCATCATAATCATCATCATAATCGTCATCATAACCGTTATTATAATCAGCATCATAGTCATCATAATCGTCATCATAACCGTCATCATAATAGTCATCATAACCATCATCATAATCATCATCATAATCATCATCACAATCGTCATCATAATCATCATCATAATCATCATCGTAATAATCATCATAATCGTCATCATAATCATCATCATAACCATCATCATAATAGTCATCATAATCATCATCATAATCATCATCATAATCATCATCATAATCATCATCATAATCATCACTATAGTCGTCATCATAATAGTCATCATAATAGTCATCATAATAGTCATCATAATAGTCATCATAATCATCATCATAATCATCATCATAACCGTCATTATAATCAGCATCATAGTCATCATTATAATCGTCACTATAATCATCATCATAATCATCATCATAACCGTCATTATAATCAGCATCATAGTCATCATCATAATGATGAGCATAATCATGAGCATGATCATCATAATCATTATCATAATCGTCAACATAATCATCATCATAATAGTCATCATAATAGTCATCATAATAGTCATCATAATAGTCATCATAATCATCATCATAATCGTCATCATAATCGTCATCATAATAGTCATCATAATCATCATCATAATCATCATCATAATCGTCATCATAATAGTCATCATAATCATCATCATAGTCATCATCACAATAGTCATCATAATCGTCATCGTAATAGTGATCATAACCATCATCATAATCATCATCATAATCGTCATCATAATCACCATCATAATCATTATCATAATAATCATCATAATCATCATCATAACCGTCATCATAATAGTCATCATAATCATCATCATAATCAGTATCATAATCATCACTATAATCATCATCATAATCACCATCCTAACCGTCATCATAATGAGCATCATAGTCATCATCACAATAGTCATCATAATCGTCATCATAATAGTCATCATAGTAGTCATCATAATCATCATCATAATCGTCATCATAATCATCATCATAATCATTATCATAATCATTATCATAATCGTGAGCATAATCATGAGCATGATCATAATCATCATTATCATAATCGTCAACATAATCATCATCATAATAGTCATCATAATAGTCATCATAATAGTCATCATAATAGTCATCATAATAGTCATCATAATCATCATCATAATCGTCATCATAATCGTCATCATAATAGTCATCATAATCATCATCATAATCATCATCATAATCGTCATCATAATCAGCATCATAGTCATCATCACAATAGTCATCATAATCCTCATCATAATAGTGATCATAACCATCATCATAATCATCATCATAATCGTCATCATAATCGTCATCATAATAGTCATCATAATCATCATCATAGTCATCATCACAATAGTCATCATAATCGTCATCGTAATAGTGATCATAACCATCATCATAATCCTCATCATAATCATCATCATAATGGTGAGCATAATCATGAGCATGATCATCATAATCATTATCATAATCGTCAACATAATCATCATCATAATAGTCATCATAATAGTCATCATAATAGTCATCATAATAGTCATCATAATCATCATCATAATCGTCATCATAATCGTCATCATAATAGTCATCATAATCATCATCATAATCATCATCATAATCGTCATCATAATCAGCATCATAGTCATCATCACAATAGTCATCATAATCCTCATCATAATAGTGATCATAATCATCATCATAATCATCATCATAATCGTCATCATAATCGTCATCATAATCGTCATCATAATAGTCATCATAATCATCATCATAGTCATCATCATAATCGTCATCATAATCATCATCATAATCATCATCGTAATAATCATCATAATCGTCATCATAATCATCATCATAACCATCATCATAATAGTCATCATAATCATCATCATAATCAGTATCATAATCATCACTATAATCATCATCATAATCACCATCATAATCGTCATCATAATCAGCATCATAGTCATCATCACAATAGTCATCATAATCCTCATCATAATAGTGATCATAACCATCATCATAATCATCATCATAGTCGTCATCATAATCGTCATCATAATAGTCATCATAATCATCATCATAGTCATCATCACAATAGTCATCATAATCGTCATCGTAATAGTGATCATAACCATCATCATAATCCTCATCATAATCATCATCATAATGGTGAGCATAATCATGAGCATGATCATCATAATCATTATCATAATCGTCAACATAATCATCATCATAATAGTCATCATAATAGTCATCATAATAGTCATCATAATAGTCATCATAATCATCATCATAATCGTCATCATAATCGTCATCATAATAGTCATCATAATCATCATCATAATCATCATCATAATCGTCATCCTAACCGTCATCATAATCAGCATCATAGTCATCATCACAATAGTCATCATAATCGTCATCATAATAGTCATCATAATAGTCATCATAATCATCATCATAATCATCATCATAATCATCATCATAATCATCATCATAATCATCACTATAGTCGTCATCATAATAGTCATCATAATAGTCATCATAATAGTCATCATAATCATCATCATAATCATCATCATAATCGTCATCATAATCATCATCATAATCATCACTATAGTCGTCATCATAATAGTCATCATAATAGTCATCATAATAGTCATCATAATCATCATCATAATCATCATCATAACCGTCATTATAATCAGCATCATAGTCATCATCATAATAGCCATCACAACCATCATCATGATCATCATCATAGTCATCATCATAATCATCATCACAATTATCAACATAACCATCATCATAATCATCATCATAACCGTCATCATAATCAGCATCATAGTCATCATAATCCTCATCATAATAGTGATCATAACCTTCATCATAATCATCATCATAATCGTCATCATAATCGTCATCATAATAGTCATCATAATCAGCATCATAGTCATCATCACAATAGTCATCATAATCCTCATCATAATAGTGATCATAACCATCATCATAATCATCATCATAATCGTCATCATAATCGTCATCATAATAGTCATCATAATCATCATCATATTCATCATCATAATCGTCATCATAATCACCATCATAATCAGTATCATAATCATCATCATAATCATTATCATACCCGTCTTAATAATCAGCATCATAGTCATCATCATAGCCGTCATCATAATCATCATCACAATTATCAACATAACCATCGTCATAATCATCATCATAACCGTCACCATAATCAGCATCATAGTCATCATCACAATAGTCATCATAATCCTCATCATAATAGTGATCATAACCATCATCATAATCATCATCATAATCATCATCATAATCGTCATCATAATCATCATCATAATCATCATCGTAATAATCATCATAATCGTCATCATAATCATCATCATAACCATCATCATAATAGTCATCATAATCATCATCATAATCAGTATCATAATCGTCACTATAATCATCATCATAATCACCATCCTAACCGTCATCATAATCAGCATCATAGTCATCATCACAATAGTCATCATAATCGTCATCATAATAGTCATCATAATAGTCATCATAATCATCATCATAATCATCACTATAGTCGTCATCATAATAGTCATCATAATAGTCATCATAATAGTCATCATAATCATCATCATAGGCATCACCATAATCATCATCATAATTATGAACATAATCATCATCATAATCATCATGATAATCACCATCATAATCATCTTCATAGTCATCATCATAATATCCATCATAATCGTCATCATAATTGTCATCATAATCATCATCATAGTCATCATCATAATCATCATCATAATTATCAAATAATCATCATCATAATCATCATCATACCCGACATCATAATCAGCATCATAGTCATCATCATAATATCCATCATAATCGTCATCATAATCATCATCATAATCATCATCATAACCGTCATTATAATCAGCATCATAGTCATCATTATAATAGCCATCATAACCATCATCATAATCATCATCATAGTCATCATCATAATCATCATCATAATCGTCATCATAATAGTCATCATAAGCATCATCATAATCATCATCATAATCATCATCATAATCGTCATCATAATCATCATCATAATCATGAGCATAATCATGAGCATGATCATCATCATCATTATCATAATCGTCAACATAACCGTAATCATAATCAGCATCATAGTCATCATCATAATAGTCATCATAATCGTCATCATAATCATCATGATAATCATTATCATAATCATTATCATAATCATCATCATAATGATGAGCATAATCATGAGCATGATCATCATAATCATTATCATAATCGTCAACATAATCATCATCATAATCCTCATCATAATCATCATCATAATGATGAGCATAATCATGAGCATGATCATCATAATCATTATCATAATCGTCAACATAATCATCATCATAATAGTCATCATAATAGTCATCATAATAGTCATCATAATAGTCATCATAATCATCATCATAATCGTCATCATAATCGTCATCATAATAGTCATCATAATCATCATCATAATCATCATCATAATCGTCATCATAATCAGCATCATAGTCATCATCACAATAGTCATCATAATCCTCATCATAATAGTGATCATAACCATCATCATAATCATCATCATAATCGTCATCATAATCGTCATCATAATAGTCATCATAATCATCATCATAGTCATCATCACAATAGTCATCATAATCGTCATCGTAATAGTGATCATAACCATCATCATAATCATCATCATAATCGTCATCATAATCATCATCATAATCATCACTATAATCATCATCATAATCACCATCCTAACCGTCATCATAATCAGCATCATAGTCATCATCACAATAGTCATCATAATCGTCATCATAATAGTCATCATAATAGTCATCATAATCATCATCATCGTAATCATCATAAAAATCATCATCATAATCGTCATCATAACCGTCATCATAATCAGCATCATAGTCATCATCAGAATAGTCATCATAATCGTCATCATAATAGTCATCATAATCATCATCATAATCAGCATCATAGTCATCATCACAATAGCCATCATAATAGTCATCATAATCATGAGCATAATCGTGAGCATGATCATCATCATCATTATCATAATCGTCAACATAACCGCAATCATAATCAGCTTCATACTCATCATCATAATAGTTATCATAATCGTCATCATAATCGTCATCATAATCATCATCATAATCATTATCATAATCATTATTATAATCGTGAGCATGATCATCATAATAATCATCATGATAATCATCACTATAATCATCATCATAATAGTCATCATAATCGTCATCATAATCATCATCATAATAATCATCATCATCGTCATCATAATCGCCATGATAATCATCATCATAATCGTCATCATAATCATCATCATAATCCTCATCATAATCATCATCATAATGATGAGCATAATCATGAGCATGATCATCATAATCATTATCATAATCGTCAACATAATCATCATCATAATAGTCATCATAATAGTCATCATAATCATCATCATAATCGTCATCATAATCGCCATCATAATAGTCATCATAATCATCATCATACTCATCATCATAATCGTCATCATAATCAGCATCATAGTCATCATCACAATAGTCATCATAATCCTCATCATAATAGTGATCATAACCATCATCATAATCATCATCATAATCGTCATCATAATCGTCATCATAATAGTCATCACAATCATCATCATAGTCATCATCACAATAGTCATCATAATCGTCATCGTAATAGTGATCATAACCATCATCATAATCCTCATCATAATCATCATCATAATGATGAGCATAATCATGAGCATGATCATCATAATCATTATCATAATCGTCAACATAATCATCATCATAATAGTCATCATAATAGTCATCATAATAGTCATCATAATAGTCATCATAATCATCATCATAATCGTCATCATAATCGTCATCATAATAGTCATCATAATCGTCATCATAATAGTCATCATAATCGTCATCATAATAGTCATCATAATCATCATCATAGTCATCATCACAATAGTCATCATAATCGTCATCGTAATAGTGATCATAACCATCATCATAATCGTCATCATAATCGTCATCATAATCACCATCATAATCATTATCATAATAATCATCATAATCATCATCATAACCGTCATTATAATCGTCATCATAATAGTCATCATAATAGTCATCATAATAGTCATCATAATAGTCATCATAATCATCATCATAATCATTATCATAATCATTATCATACTCGTGAGCATGATCATCATAATAATCATCAGGATAATCATCACTATAATCGTCATCATAACCATCATCATAATCGTCATCATAATCATCAACATAATCAGTATCATAATCATCACTATAATCGTCGTCATAATAGTTATCATAATAGTCATCATAATGGTCATCATAATCATCATCATAATCGTCATCATAACCGTTATTATAATCAGCATCATAGTCATCATAATCGTCATCATAACCGGCATCATAATAGTCATCATAACCATCATCATAATCATCATCATAATCATCATCATAATCGTCATCATAATCATCATCATAATCATCATCGTAATAATCATCATAATCGTCATCATAATCATCATCATAACCATCATCATAATAGTCATCATAATCATCATCATAATCATCATCATAATCATCATCATAATCATCATCATAATCATCACTATAGTCGTCATCATAATAGTCATCATAATAGTCATCATAATAGTCATCATAATAGTCATCATAATCATCATCATAATCATCATCATAACCGTCATTATAATCAGCATCATAGTCATCATTATAATCGTCACTATAATCATCATCATAATCATCATCATAACCGTCATTATAATCAGCATCATAGTCATCATCATAATGATGAGCATAATCATGAGCATGATCATCATAATCATTATCATAATCGTCAACATAATCATCATCATAATAGTCATCATAATAGTCATCATAATAGTCATCATAATAGTCATCATAATCATCATCATAATCGTCATCATAATCGTCATCATAATAGTCATCATAATCATCATCATAATCATCATCATAATCGTCATCATAATAGTCATCATAATCATCATCATAGTCATCATCACAATAGTCATCATAATCGTCATCGTAATAGTGATCATAACCATCATCATAATCATCATCATAATCGTCATCATAATCACCATCATAATCATTATCATAATAATCATCATAATCATCATCATAACCGTCATCATAATAGTCATCATAATCATCATCATAATCAGTATCATAATCATCACTATAATCATCATCATAATCACCATCCTAACCGTCATCATAATCAGCATCATAGTCATCATCACAATAGTCATCATAATCGTCATCATAATAGTCATCATAGTAGTCATCATAATCATCATCATAATCGTCATCATAATCATCATCATAATCATTATCATAATCATTATCATAATCGTGAGCATAATCATGAGCATGATCATAATCATCATTATCATAATCGTCAACATAATCATCATCATAATAGTCATCATAATAGTCATCATAATAGTCATCATAATAGTCATCATAATAGTCATCATAATCATCATCATAATCGTCATCATAATCGTCATCATAATAGTCATCATAATCATCATCATAATCATCATCATAATCGTCATCATAATCAGCATCATAGTCATCATCACAATAGTCATCATAATCCTCATCATAATAGTGATCATAACCATCATCATAATCATCATCATAATCGTCATCATAATCGTCATCATAATAGTCATCATAATCATCATCATAGTCATCATCACAATAGTCATCATAATCGTCATCGTAATAGTGATCATAACCATCATCATAATCCTCATCATAATCATCATCATAATGGTGAGCATAATCATGAGCATGATCATCATAATCATTATCATAATCGTCAACATAATCATCATCATAATAGTCATCATAATAGTCATCATAATAGTCATCATAATAGTCATCATAATCATCATCATAATCGTCATCATAATCGTCATCATAATAGTCATCATAATCATCATCATAATCATCATCATAATCGTCATCATAATCAGCATCATAGTCATCATCACAATAGTCATCATAATCCTCATCATAATAGTGATCATAATCATCATCATAATCATCATCATAATCGTCATCATAATCGTCATCATAATCGTCATCATAATAGTCATCATAATCATCATCATAGTCATCATCATAATCGTCATCATAATCATCATCATAATCATCATCGTAATAATCATCATAATCGTCATCATAATCATCATCATAACCATCATCATAATAGTCATCATAATCATCATCATAATCAGTATCATAATCATCACTATAATCATCATCATAATCACCATCATAATCGTCATCATAATCAGCATCATAGTCATCATCACAATAGTCATCATAATCCTCATCATAATAGTGATCATAACCATCATCATAATCATCATCATAGTCGTCATCATAATCGTCATCATAATAGTCATCATAATCATCATCATAGTCATCATCACAATAGTCATCATAATCGTCATCGTAATAGTGATCATAACCATCATCATAATCCTCATCATAATCATCATCATAATGGTGAGCATAATCATGAGCATGATCATCATAATCATTATCATAATCGTCAACATAATCATCATCATAATAGTCATCATAATAGTCATCATAATAGTCATCATAATAGTCATCATAATCATCATCATAATCGTCATCATAATCGTCATCATAATAGTCATCATAATCATCATCATAATCATCATCATAATCGTCATCCTAACCGTCATCATAATCAGCATCATAGTCATCATCACAATAGTCATCATAATCGTCATCATAATAGTCATCATAATAGTCATCATAATCATCATCATAATCATCATCATAATCGTCATCATAATCATCATCATAATCATCACTATAGTCGTCATCATAATAGTCATCATAATAGTCATCATAATAGTCATCATAATCATCATCATAATCATCATCATAATCGTCATCATAATCATCATCATAATCATCACTATAGTCGTCATCATAATAGTCATCATAATAGTCATCATAATAGTCATCATAATCATCATCATAATCATCATCATAACCGTCATTATAATCAGCATCATAGTCATCATCATAATAGCCATCACAACCATCATCATGATCATCATCATAGTCATCATCATAATCATCATCACAATTATCAACATAACCATCATCATAATCATCATCATAACCGTCATCATAATCAGCATCATAGTCATCATAATCCTCATCATAATAGTGATCATAACCTTCATCATAATCATCATCATAATCGTCATCATAATCGTCATCATAATAGTCATCATAATCAGCATCATAGTCATCATCACAATAGTCATCATAATCCTCATCATAATAGTGATCATAACCATCATCATAATCATCATCATAATCGTCATCATAATCGTCATCATAATAGTCATCATAATCATCATCATATTCATCATCATAATCGTCATCATAATCACCATCATAATCAGTATCATAATCATCATCATAATCATTATCATACCCGTCTTAATAATCAGCATCATAGTCATCATCATAGCCGTCATCATAATCATCATCACAATTATCAACATAACCATCGTCATAATCATCATCATAACCGTCACCATAATCAGCATCATAGTCATCATCACAATAGTCATCATAATCCTCATCATAATAGTGATCATAACCATCATCATAATCATCATCATAATCATCATCATAATCGTCATCATAATCATCATCATAATCATCATCGTAATAATCATCATAATCGTCATCATAATCATCATCATAACCATCATCATAATAGTCATCATAATCATCATCATAATCAGTATCATAATCAACACTATAATCATCATCATAATCACCATCCTAACCGTCATCATAATCAGCATCATAGTCATCATCACAATAGTCATCATAATCATCATCATAATCATCATCATAATCATCATCATAATCATCACTATAGTCGTCATCATAATAGTCATCATAATAGTCATCATAATAGTCATCATAATCATCATCATAATCATCATCATAACCGTCATTATAATCAGCATCATAGTCATCATTATAATCGTCACTATAATCATCATCATAATCATCATCATAACCGTCATTATAATCAGCATCATAGTCATCATCATAATGATGAGCATAATCATGAGCATGATCATCATAATCATTATCATAATCGTCAACATAATCATCATCATAATAGTCATCATAATAGTCATCATAATAGTCATCATAATAGTCATCATAATCATCATCATAATCGTCATCATAATCGTCATCATAATAGTCATCATAATCATCATCATAATCATCATCATAATCGTCATCATAATAGTCATCATAATCATCATCATAGTCATCATCACAATAGTCATCATAATCGTCATCGTAATAGTGATCATAACCATCATCATAATCATCATCATAATCGTCATCATAATCACCATCATAATCATTATCATAATAATCATCATAATCATCATCATAACCGTCATTATAATCGTCATCATAATAGTCATCATAATAGTCATCATAATAGTCATCATAATCATCATCATAATCATTATCATAATCATTATCATACTCGTGAGCATGATCATCATAATAATCATCAGGATAATCATCACTATAATCGTCATCATAATAGTCATCATAATAGTCATCATAATCATCATCATAATAATCATCATCATCGTCATCATAATCGCCATGATAATCATCATCATAATCGTCATCATAATCATAATCATAGTCATCATCATAATCATAATCATCATCATAATCATCATCATAATCATCATCGTAATAATCATCATAATCATCATCATAATCGTCATCATAACCGTTATTATAATCAGCACCATAGTCATCATAATCGTCATCATAACCCTCATCATAATAGTCATCATAACCATCATCATAATCATCATCATAATCATCATCATAATCGTCATCATAATCATCATCATAATCATCATCGTAATAATCATCATAATCGTCATCATAATCGTCATCATAATAGTCATCATAATCATCATCATAATAGTCATCATAATCATCATCATAATCAGTATCATAATCATCACTATAATCATCATCATAATCACCATCCTAACCGTCATCATAATCAGCATCATAGTCATCATCACAATAGTCATCATAATCGTCATCATAATAGTCATCATAATAGTCATCATAATAGTCATCCTAACCGTCATCATAATCAGCATCATAGTCATCATCACAATAGTCATCATAATCGTCATCATAATAGTCATCATAATCACCATCATAATCAGTATCATAATCATCATCATAATCATCATCATAACCGTCATCATAATCATCATCATAATCGTCATCATAATCACCATCATAATCAGTATCATAATCATCATCATAATCATCATCATAACCGTCATCATAATCATCATCATAATCGTCATCATAATCACCATAATAATCATTATCATAATCATCATCATAATCATCATCATAACCGTCATTATCATCATCATCATAATGCATCATCATAATCATCATCATAATCGTCATCATAATCGTCATCATAATAGTCATCATAATCATCATCATAATCATCATCATAATAGTCATCATAATAGTCATCATAATAGTCATCCTAACCGTCATCATAATCAGCATCATAGTCATCATCACAATAGTCATCATAATCGTCATCATAATAGCCATCATAATAGTCATCATAATCATCATCATAATCATCATCATAATAGTCATCATAATCGTCATCATAATAGTCATCATAATCATCATCATAATCAACATCATAATAGTCATCATAATAGTCATCATAATAGTCATCCTAACCGTCATCATAATCAGCATCATAGTCATCATCACAATAGTCATCATAATCGTCATCATAATAGTCATCATAATAGTCATCATAATCATCATCATAATCATCATAATCATTATCATAATCGTCATCATAATCATCATCATAATAGTCATCATAATAGTCATCATAATAGTCATCATAATAGTAATCAAAATAGTCATCATAATCAGTATCATAATCATCATCATAATCATCATCATAACCGTCATCATAATCAGCATCATAGTCATCATCAGAATAGTCATCATAATAGGCATCATAATAGTCATCATAATCATCATCATAATCATCATCATAATCGTCATCATAATCACCATCATAATCAGTATCATAATCATCATCATAATCATCATCATAACCGTCATCATAATCAGCATCATAGTCATCATCAGAATAGTCATCACAATAGTCATAATAATCGTCATCATAATAGTCATCATAACCATCATCATAATCCTCATCATAATCATCATCATGATAATCATCATAATCGTCATCATAACCGACATCATAATCAGCATCATAGTCATCATCATAATATCCATCATAATCGTCCTCATAATCATCATCATAATCATCATCATAACCGTCATTATAATCAGCATCATAGTCATCATCATAATAGCCATCATAACCATCATCATAATCATCATCATAGTCATCATCATAATCATCATCACAATTATCAACATAACCATCATCATAATCATCATCATAACCGTCATCATAATCAGCTTCAAAGTCATCATCATAATATCCATCATAATCGTCCTCATAATCATCATCATAATCATCATCATAACCGTCATTATAATCAGCATCATAGTCATCATCATAATAGCCATCATAACCATCATCATAATCATCATCATAATCGTCATCATAATCATCATCATAATCATCACTATAGTCGTCATCATAATAGTCATCATAATAGTCATCATAATAGTCATCATAATCATCATCATAATCATCATCATAACCGTCATTATAATCAGCATCATAGTCATCATCATAATAGCCATCACAACCATCATCATGATCATCATCATAGTCATCATCATAATCATCATCACAATTATCAACATAACCATCATCATAATCATCATCATAACCGTCATCATAATCAGCATCATAGTCATCATAATCCTCATCATAATAGTGATCATAACCTTCATCATAATCATCATCATAATCGTCATCATAATCGTCATCATAATAGTCATCATAATCAGCATCATAGTCATCATCACAATAGTCATCATAATCCTCATCATAATAGTGATCATAACCATCATCATAATCATCATCATAATCGTCATCATAATCGTCATCATAATAGTCATCATAATCATCATCATATTCATCATCATAATCGTCATCATAATCACCATCATAATCAGTATCATAATCATCATCATAATCATTATCATACCCGTCTTAATAATCAGCATCATAGTCATCATCATAGCCGTCATCATAATAATCATCACAATTATCAACATAACCATCGTCATAATCATCATCATAACCGTCACCATAATCAGCATCATAGTCATCATCACAATAGTCATCATAATCCTCATCATAATAGTGATCATAACCATCATCATAATCATCATCATAATCATCATCATAATCGTCATCATAATCATCATCATAATCGTCATCATAATCATCATCATAACCATCATCATAATAGTCATCATAATCATCATCATAATCAGTATCATAATCAACACTATAATCATCATCATAATCACCATCCTAACCGTCATCATAATCAGCATCATAGTCATCATCACAATAGTCATCATAATCGTCAGCATAATAGTCATCATAATAGTCATCATAATCATCATCATAATCATCATCATAATCATCATCATAATCATCATCATAATCATCACTATAGTCGTCATCATAATAGTCATCATAATAGTCATCATAATAGTCATCATAATCATCATCATAATCATCATCATAACCGTCATTATAATCAGCATCATAGTCATCATTATAATCGTCACTATAATCATCATCATAATCATCATCATAACCGTCATTATAATCAGCATCATAGTCATCATCATAATGATGAGCATAATCATGAGCATGATCATCATAATCATTATCATAATCGTCAACATAATCATCATCATAATAGTCATCATAATAGTCATCATAATAGTCATCATAATAGTCATCATAATCATCATCATAATCGTCATCATAATCGTCATCATAATAGTCATCATAATCATCATCATAAGCATCATCATAATCGTCATCATAATAGTCATCATAATCATCATCATAGTCATCATCACAATAGTCATCATAATCGTCATCGTAATAGTGATCATAACCATCATCATAATCATCATCATAATCGTCATCATAATCACCATCATAATCATTATCATAATAATCATCATAATCATCATCATAACCGTCATTATAATCGTCATCATAATAGTCATCATAATAGTCATCATAATAGTCATCATAATCATCATCATAATCATTATCATAATCATTATCATACTCGTGAGCATGATCATCATAATAATCATCAGGATAATCATCACTATAATCGTCATCATAATAGTCATCATAATAGTCATCATAATCATCATCATAATAATCATCATCATCGTCATCATAATCGCCATGATAATCATCATCATAATCGTCATCATAATCATAATCATAGTCATCATCATAATCATAATCATCATCATAATCATCATCATAATCATCATCGTAATAATCATCATAATCATCATCATAATCGTCATCATAACCGTTATTATAATCAGCACCATAGTCATCATAATCGTCATCATAACCCTCATCATAATAGTCATCATAACCATCATCATAATCATCATCATAATCATCATCATAATCGTCATCATAATCATCATCATAATCATCATCGTAATAATCATCATAATCGTCATCATAATCATCATCATAACCATCATCATAATAGTCATCATAATCATCATCATAATCAGTATCATAATCATCACTATAATCATCATCATAATCACCATCCTAACCGTCATCATAATCAGCATCATAGTCATCATCACAATAGTCATCATAATCGTCATCATAATAGTCATCATAATAGTCATCATAATAGTCATCCTAACCGTCATCATAATCAGCATCATAGTCATCATCACAATAGTCATCATAATCGTCATCATAATAGTCATCATAATCACCATCATAATCAGTATCATAATCATCATCATAATCATCATCATAACCGTCATCATAATCATCATCATAATCGTCATCATAATCACCATCATAATCAGTATCATAATCATCATCATAATCATCATCATAACCGTCATCATAATCATCATCATAATCGTCATCATAATCACCATAATAATCATTATCATAATCATCATCATAATCATCATCATAACCGTCATTATCATCATCATCATAATGCATCATCATAATCATCATCATAATCGTCATCATAATCGTCATCATAATAGTCATCATAATCATCATCATAATCATCATCATAATAGTCATCATAATAGTCATCATAATAGTCATCCTAACCGTCATCATAATCAGCATCATAGTCATCATCACAATAGTCATCATAATCGTCATCATAATAGTCATCATAATAGTCATCATAATCATCATCATAATCATCATCATAATAGTCATCATAATAGTCATCATAATAGTCATCATAATAGTAATCAAAATAGTCATCATAATCAGTATCATAATCATCATCATAATCATCATCATAACCGTCATCATAATCAGCATCATAGTCATCATCAGAATAGTCATCATAATAGGCATCATAATAGTCATCATAATCATCATCATAATCATCATCATAATCGTCATCATAATCACCATCATAATCAGTATCATAATCATCATCATAATCATCATCATAACCGTCATCATAATCAGCATCATAGTCATCATCAGAATAGTCATCACAATAGTCATAATAATCGTCATCATAATAGTCATCATAACCATCATCATAATCCTCATCATAATCATCATCATGATAATCATCATAATCGTCATCATAACCGACATCATAATCAGCATCATAGTCATCATCATAATATCCATCATAATCGTCCTCATAATCATCATCATAATCATCATCATAACCGTCATTATAATCAGCATCATAGTCATCATCATAATAGCCATCATAACCATCATCATAATCATCATCATAGTCATCAGCATAATCATCATCACAATTATCAACATAACCATCATCATAATCATCATCATAACCGTCATCATAATCAGCTTCAAAGTCATCATCATAATATCCATCATAATCGTCCTCATAATCATCATCATAATCATCATCATAACCGTCATTATAATCAGCATCATAGTCATCATCATAATAGCCATCATAACCATCATCATAATCATCATCATAGTCATCATCATAATCATCATCACAATTATCAACATAACCATCATCATAATCATCATCATAACCGTCATCATAATCAGCATCATAGTCATCATCACAATAGCCATCATAATCCTCATCATAATAGTGATCATAACCATCATCATAATCATCATCATAATCGTCATCATAATCGTCATCATAATAGTCATCATAATCATCATCATAATCATCATCATAATCGTCATCATAATCAGCATCATAATCATCTTCATAGTCATCATCATAATATCCATCATAATCGTCATCATAATTGTCATCATAATATCCATCATAATCGTCATCATAATTGTCATCATAATCATCATCATAGTCATCATCACAATCATCATCATAATTATCAACATAATCATCATCATAATCATCATCATACCCGACATCATAATCAGCATCATAGTCATCATCTTAATATCCATCATAATCGTCATCATAATCATCATCATAATCATCATCATAACCGTCATTATAATCAGCATCATAGTCATCATTATAATAGCCATCATAACCATCATCATAATCATCATCATAGTCATCATCATAATCATCATCATAATCGTCATCATAATAGTCATCATAAGCATCATCATAATCATCATCATAATCATCATCATAATCGTCATCATAATCATCATGATAATCATTATCATAATCATTATCATAATCATGAGCATGATCATCATAATAATCATCATGATAATCATCACTATAATCGTCACCATAATAGTCATCATAATAGTCATCATAATAGTCATCATAACCATCATCATAATCATCATCATAATCATCATCATAATCATCATCATAATCATCATCATAATCATCATCATAATCATAATCATAATCATCATCATAATCGTCATCATAATCATCATCATAATCATTATCATAATCATTATCATAATCGTGAGCATGATCATCATAATAATCATCATGATAATCATCACTATAATCATCATCATAATAGTCATCATAATCGTCATCATAATCATCATCATAATAATCATCATCATCGTCATCATAATCGCCATGATAATCATCATCATAATCGTCATCATAATCATCATCATAATCCTCATCATAATCATCATCATAATGATGAGCATAATCATGAGCATGATCATCATAATCATTATCATAATCGTCAACATAATCATCATCATAATAGTCATCATAATAGTCATCATAATCCTCATCATAATCATCATCATAATGATGAGCATAATCATGAGCATGATCATCATAATCATTATCATAATCGTCAACATAATCATCATCATAATAGTCATCATTATAGTCATCATAATAGTCATCATAATAGTCATCATAATCATCATCATAATCGTCATCATAATCGTCATCATAATAGTCATCATAATCATCATCATACTCATCATCATAATCGTCATCACAATCATCATCATAGTCATCATCACAATAGTCATCATAATCGTCATCGTAATAGTGATCATAACCATCATCATAATCCTCATCATAATCATCATCATAATGATGAGCATAATCATGAGCATGATCATCATAATCATTATCATAATCGTCAACATAATCATCATCATAATAGTCATCATAATAGTCATCATAATAGTGATCATAATCATCATCATAATCGTCATCATAATCGTCATCATAATAGTCATCATAATCGTCATCATAATAGTCATCATAATCGTCATCATAATAGTCATCATAATCATCATCATAGTCATCATCACAATAGTCATCATAATCGTCATCATAATCACCATCATAATCATTATCATAATAATCATCATAATCATCATCATAACCGTCATTATAATCGTCATCATAATAGTCATCATAATAGTCATCATAATAGTCATCATAATAGTCATCATAATCATCATCATAATCATTATCATAATCATTATCATACTCGTGAGCATGATCATCATAATAATCATCAGGATAATCATCACTATAATCGTCATCATAACCATCATCATAATCGTCATCATAATCATCAACATAATCAGTATCATAATCATCACTATAATCGTCGTCATAATAGTTATCATAATAGTCATCATAATGGTCATCATAATCATCATCATAATCGTCATCATAACCGTTATTATAATCAGCATCATAGTCATCATAATCGTCATCATAACCGTCATCATAATAGTCATCATAACCATCATCATAATCATCATCATAATCATCATCATAATCGTCATCATAATCATCATCATAATCATCATCGTAATAATCATCATAATCGTCATCATAATCATCATCATAACCATCATCATAATAGTCATCATAATCATCATCATAATCATCATCATAATCATCATCATAATCATCATCATCATCATCACTATAGTCGTCATCATAATAGTCATCATAATAGTCATCATAATCATCATCATAATCATCATCATAACCGTCATTATAATCAGCATCATAGTCATCATTATAATCGTCACTATAATCATCATCATAATCATCATCATAACCGTCATTATAATCAGCATCATAGTCATCATCATAATGATGAGCATAATCATGAGCATGATCATCATAATCATTATCATAATCGTCAACATAATCATCATCATAATAGTCATCATAATAGTCATCATAATAGTCATCATAATAGTCATCATAATCATCATCATAATCGTCATCATAATCGTCATCATAATAGTCATCATAATCATCATCATAATCATCATCATAATCGTCATCATAATAGTCATCATAATCATCATCATAGTCATCATCACAATAGTCATCATAATCGTCATCGTAATAGTGATCATAACCATCATCATAATCATCATCATAATCGTCATCATAATCACCATCATAATCATTATCATAATAATCATCATAATCATCATCATAACCGTCATCATAATAGTCATCATAATCATCATCATAATCAGTATCATAATCATCACTATAATCATCATCATAATCACCATCCTAACCGTCATCATAATCAGCATCATAGTCATCATCACAATAGTCATCATAATCGTCATCATAATAGTCATCATAATAGTCATCATAATCATCATCATAATCGTCATCATAATCATCATCATAATCATTATCATAATCATTATCATAATCGTGAGCATAATCATGAGCATGATCATAATCATCATTATCATAATCGTCAACATAATCATCATCATAATAGTCATCATAATAGTCATCATAATAGTCATCATAATAGTCATCATAATAGTCATCATAATCATCATCATAATCGTCATCATAATCGTCATCATAATAGTCATCATAATCATCATCATAATCATCATCATAATCGTCATCATAATCAGCATCATAGTCATCATCACAATAGTCATCATAATCCTCATCATAATAGTGATCATAATCATCATCATAATCATCATCATAATCGTCATCATAATCGTCATCATAATAGTCATCATAATCATCATCATAGTCATCATCATAATCGTCATCATAATCATCATCATAATCATCATCGTAATAATCATCATAATCGTCATCATAATCATCATCATAACCATCATCATAATAGTCATCATAATCATCATCATAATCAGTATCATAATCATCACTATAATCATCATCATAATCACCATCATAATCGTCATCATAATCAGCATCATAGTCATCATCACAATAGTCATCATAATCCTCATCATAATAGTGATCATAACCATCATCATAATCATCATCATAATCGTCATCATAATCGTCATCATAATAGTCATCATAATCATCATCATAGTCATCATCACAATAGTCATCATAATCGTCATCGTAATAGTGATCATAACCATCATCATAATCCTCATCATAATCATCATCATAATGGTGAGCATAATCATGAGTATGATCATCATAATCATTATCATAATCGTCAACTTAATCATCATCATAATAGTCATCATAATAGTCATCATAATAGTCATCATAATAGTCATCATAATCATCATCATAATCGTCATCATAATCGTCATCATAATAGTCATCATAATCATCATCATAATCATCATCATAATCGTCATCATAATCAGCATCATAGTCATCATCACAATAGTCATCATAATCCTCATCATAATAGTGATCATAACCATCATCATAATCATCATCATAATCGTCATCATAATCGTCATCATAATAGTCATCATAATCATCATCATAGTCATCATCATAATCGTCATCATAATCATCATCATAATCATCATCGTAATAATCATCATAATCGTCATCATAATCATCATCATAACCATCATCATAATAGTCATCATAATCATCATCATAATCAGTATCATAATCATCACTATAATCATCATCACAATCACCATCCTAACCGTCATCATAATCAGCATCATAGTCATCATCACAATAGTCATCATAATCGTCGTCATAATAGTCATCATAATAGTCATCATAATCATCATCATAATCATCATCATAATCGTCATCATAATCATCATCATAATCATCACTATAGTCGTCATCATAATAGTCATCATAATAGTCATCATAATAGTCATCATAATCATCATCATAATCATCATCATAACCGTCATTATAATCAGCATCATAGTCATCATCATAATAGCCATCACAACCATCATCATGATCATCATCATAGTCATCATCATAATCATCATCACAATTATCAACATAACCATCATCATAATCATCATCATAACCGTCATCATAATCAGCATCATAGTCATCATAATCCTCATCATAATAGTGATCATAACCTTCATCATAATCATCATCATAATCGTCATCATAATCGTCATCATAATAGTCATCATAATCAGCATCATAGTCATCATCACAATAGTCATCATAATCCTCATCATAATAGTGATCATAACCATCATCATAATCATCATCATAATCATCATCATAATGATGAGCATAATCATGAGCATGATCATCATAATCATTATCATAATCGTCAACATAATCATCATCATAATAGTCATCATAATAGTCATCATAATAGTGATCATAATCATCATCATAATCGTCATCATAATCGTCATCATAATAGTCATCATAATCGTCATCATAATAGTCATCATAATCGTCATCATAATAGTCATCATAATCATCATCATAGTCATCATCACAATAGTCATCATAATCGTCATCATAATCACCATCATAATCATTATCATAATAATCATCATAATCATCATCATAGCCGTCATTATAATAGTCATCATAATAGTCATCATAATAGTCATCATAATCATCATCATAATCATTATCATAATCATTATCATACTCGTGAGCATGATCATCATAATAATCATCAGGATAATCATCACTATAATCGTCATCATAACCATCATCATAATCGTCATCATAATCATCAACATAATCAGTATCATAATCATCACTATAATCGTCGTCATAATAGTTATCATAATAGTCATCATAATGGTCATCATAATCATCATCATAATCGTCATCATAACCGTTATTATAATCAGCATCATAGTCATCATAATCGTCATCATAACCGTCATCATAATAGTCATCATAACCATCATCATAATCATCATCATAATCATCATCATAATCGTCATCATAATCATCATCATAATCATCATCGTAATAATCATCATAATCGTCATCATAATCATCATCATAACCATCATCATAATAGTCATCATAATCATCATCATAATCATCATCATAATCATCATCATAATCATCATCATCATCATCACTATAGTCGTCATCATAATAGTCATCATAATAGTCATCATAATCATCATCATAATCATCATCATAACCGTCATTATAATCAGCATCATAGTCATCATTATAATCGTCACTATAATCATCATCATAATCATCATCATAACCGTCATTATAATCAGCATCATAGTCATCATCATAATGATGAGCATAATCATGAGCATGATCATCATAATCATTATCATAATCGTCAACATAATCATCATCATAATAGTCATCATAATAGTCATCATAATAGTCATCATAATAGTCATCATAATCATCATCATAATCGTCATCATAATCGTCATCATAATAGTCATCATAATCATCATCATAATCATCATCATAATCGTCATCATAATAGTCATCATAATCATCATCATAGTCATCATCACAATAGTCATCATAATCGTCATCGTAATAGTGATCATAACCATCATCATAATCATCATCATAATCGTCATCATAATCACCATCATAATCATTATCATAATAATCATCATAATCATCATCATAACCGTCATCATAATAGTCATCATAATCATCATCATAATCAGTATCATAATCATCACTATAATCATCATCATAATCACCATCCTAACCGTCATCATAATCAGCATCATAGTCATCATCACAATAGTCATCATAATCGTCATCATAATAGTCATCATAATAGTCATCATAATCATCATCATAATCGTCATCATAATCATCATCATAATCATTATCATAATCATTATCATAATCGTGAGCATAATCATGAGCATGATCATAATCATCATTATCATAATCGTCAACATAATCATCATCATAATAGTCATCATAATAGTCATCATAATAGTCATCATAATAGTCATCATAATAGTCATCATAATCATCATCATAATCGTCATCATAATCGTCATCATAATAGTCATCATAATCATCATCATAATCATCATCATAATCGTCATCATAATCAGCATCATAGTCATCATCACAATAGTCATCATAATCCTCATCATAATAGTGATCATAATCATCATCATAATCATCATCATAATCGTCATCATAATCGTCATCATAATAGTCATCATAATCATCATCATAGTCATCATCATAATCGTCATCATAATCATCATCATAATCATCATCGTAATAATCATCATAATCGTCATCATAATCATCATCATAACCATCATCATAATAGTCATCATAATCATCATCATAATCAGTATCATAATCATCACTATAATCATCATCATAATCACCATCATAATCGTCATCATAATCAGCATCATAGTCATCATCACAATAGTCATCATAATCCTCATCATAATAGTGATCATAACCATCATCATAATCATCATCATAATCGTCATCATAATCGTCATCATAATAGTCATCATAATCATCATCATAGTCATCATCACAATAGTCATCATAATCGTCATCGTAATAGTGATCATAACCATCATCATAATCCTCATCATAATCATCATCATAATGGTGAGCATAATCATGAGTATGATCATCATAATCATTATCATAATCGTCAACATAATCATCATCATAATAGTCATCATAATAGTCATCATAATAGTCATCATAATAGTCATCATAATCATCATCATAATCGTCATCATAATCGTCATCATAATAGTCATCATAATCATCATCATAATCATCATCATAATCGTCATCATAATCAGCATCATAGTCATCATCACAATAGTCATCATAATCCTCATCATAATAGTGATCATAACCATCATCATAATCATCATCATAATCGTCATCATAATCGTCATCATAATAGTCATCATAATCATCATCATAGTCATCATCATAATCGTCATCATAATCATCATCATAATCATCATCGTAATAATCATCATAATCGTCATCATAATCATCATCATAACCATCATCATAATAGTCATCATAATCATCATCATAATCAGTATCATAATCATCACTATAATCATCATCACAATCACCATCCTAACCGTCATCATAATCAGCATCATAGTCATCATCACAATAGTCATCATAATCGTCGTCATAATAGTCATCATAATAGTCATCATAATCATCATCATAATCATCATCATAATCGTCATCATAATCATCATCATAATCATCACTATAGTCGTCATCATAATAGTCATCATAATAGTCATCATAATAGTCATCATAATCATCATCATAATCATCATCATAACCGTCATTATAATAAGCATCATAGTCATCATCATAATAGCCATCACAACCATCATCATGATCATCATCATAGTCATCATCATAATCATCATCACAATTATCAACATAACCATCATCATAATCATCATCATAACCGTCATCATAATCAGCATCATAGTCATCATAATCCTCATCATAATAGTGATCATAACCTTCATCATAATCATCATCATAATCGTCATCATAATCGTCATCATAATAGTCATCATAATCAGCATCATAGTCATCATCACAATAGTCATCATAATCCTCATCATAATAGTGATCATAACCATCATCATAATCATCATCATAATCGTCATCATAATCGTCATCATAATAGTCATCATAATCATCATCATATTCATCATCATAATCGTCATCATAATCACCATCATAATCAGTATCATAATCATCATCATAATCATTATCATACCCGTCTTAATAATCAGCATCATAGTCATCATCATAGCCGTCATCATAATCATCATCACAATTATCAACATAACCATCGTCATAATCATCATCATAACCGTCACCATAATCAGCATCATAGTCATCATCACAATAGTCATCATAATCGTCATCATAATAGTGATCATAACCATCATCATAATCATCATCATAGTCATCATCATAATCGTCATCATAATCATCATCATAATCATCATCGTAATAATCATCATAATCGTCATCATAATCATCATCATAACCATCATCATAATAGTCATCATAATCATCATCATAATCAGTATCATAATCATCACTATAATCATCATCACAATCACCATCCTAACCGTCATCATAATCAGCATCATAGTCATCATCACAATAGTCATCATAATCCTCATCATAATAGTGATCATAATCATCATCATAATCATCATCATAATCGTCATCATAATCGTCATCATAATAGTCATCATAATCATCATCATAGTCATCATCATAATCGTCATCATAATCATCATCATAATCATCATCGTAATAATCATCATAATCGTCATCATAATCATCATCATAACCATCATCATAATAGTCATCATAATCATCATCATAATCAGTATCATAATCATCACTATAATCATCATCATAATCACCATCATAATCGTCATCATAATCAGCATCATAGTCATCATCACAATAGTCATCATAATCCTCATCATAATAGTGATCATAACCATCATCATAATCATCATCATAATCGTCATCATAATCGTCATCATAATAGTCATCATAATCATCATCATAGTCATCATCACAATAGTCATCATAATCGTCATCGTAATAGTGATCATATCCATCATCATAATCCTCATCATAATCATCATCATAATGGTGAGCATAATCATGAGTATGATCATCATAATCATTATCATAATCGTCAACATAATCATCATCATAATAGTCATCATAATAGTCATCATAATAGTCATCATAATAGTCATCATAATCATCATCATAATCGTCATCATAATCGTCATCATAATAGTCATCATAATCATCATCATAATCATCATCATAATCGTCATCATAATCAGCATCATAGTCATCATCACAATAGTCATCATAATCCTCATCATAATAGTGATCATAACCATCATCATAATCATCATCATAATCGTCATCATAATCGTCATCATAATAGTCATCATAATCATCATCATAGTCATCATCATAATCGTCATCATAATCATCATCATAATCATCATCGTAATAATCATCATAATCGTCATCATAATCATCATCATAACCATCATCATAATAGTCATCATAATCATCATCATAATCAGTATCATAATCATCACTATAATCATCATCACAATCACCATCCTAACCGTCATCATAATCAGCATCATAGTCATCATCACAATAGTCATCATAATCGTCGTCATAATAGTCATCATAATAGTCATCATAATCATCATCATAATCATCATCATAATCGTCATCATAATCATCATCATAATCATCACTATAGTCGTCATCATAATAGTCATCATAATAGTCATCATAATAGTCATCATAATCATCATCATAATCATCATCATAACCGTCATTATAATCAGCATCATAGTCATCATCATAATAGCCATCACAACCATCATCATGATCATCATCATAGTCATCATCATAATCATCATCACAATTATCAACATAACCATCATCATAATCATCATCATAACCGTCATCATAATCAGCATCATAGTCATCATAATCCTCATCATAATAGTGATCATAACCTTCATCATAATCATCATCATAATCGTCATCATAATCGTCATCATAATAGTCATCATAATCAGCATCATAGTCATCATCACAATAGTCATCATAATCCTCATCATAATAGTGATCATAACCATCATCATAATCATCATCATAATCGTCATCATAATCGTCATCATAATAGTCATCATAATCATCATCATATTCATCATCATAATCGTCATCATAATCACCATCATAATCAGTATCATAATCATCATCATAATCATTATCATACCCGTCTTAATAATCAGCATCATAGTCATCATCATAGCCGTCATCATAATCATCATCACAATTATCAACATAACCATCGTCATAATCATCATCATAACCGTCACCATAATCAGCATCATAGTCATCATCACAATAGTCATCATAATCGTCATCATAATAGTGATCATAACCATCATCATAATCATCATCATAGTCATCATCATAATCGTCATCATAATCATCATCATAATCATCATCGTAATAATCATCATAATCGTCATCATAATCATCATCATAACCATCATCATAATAGTCATCATAATCATCATCATAATCAGTATCATAATCATCACTATAATCATCATCACAATCACCATCCTAACCGTCATCATAATCAGCATCATAGTCATCATCACAATAGTCATCATAATCATCATCATAACCATCATCATAATAGTCATCATAATCATCATCATAATCATCATCATAATCGTCATCATAATCATCATCATAATCATCACTATAGTCGTCATCATAATAGTCATCATAATAGTCATCATAATAGTCATCATAATCATCATCATAATCATCATCATAACCGTCATTATAATCAGCATCATAGTCATCATCATAATAGCCATCACAACCATCATCATGATCATCATCATAGTCATCATCATAATCATCATCACAATTATCAACATAACCATCATCATAATCATCATCATAACCGTCATCATAATCAGCATCATAGTCATCATAATCCTCATCATAATAGTGATCATAACCTTCATCATAATCATCATCATAATCGTCATCATAATCGTCATCATAATAGTCATCATAATCAGCATCATAGTCATCATCACAATAGTCATCATAATCCTCATCATAATAGTGATCATAACCATCATCATAATCATCATCATAATCGTCATCATAATCGTCATCATAATAGTCATCATAATCATCATCATATTCATCATCATAATCATCATCATAATCACCATCATAATCAGTATCATAATCATCATCATAATCATTATCATACCCGTCTTAATAATCAGCATCATAGTCATCATCATAGCCGTCATCATAATCATCATCACAATTATCAACATAACCATCGTCATAATCATCATCATAACCGTCACCATAATCAGCATCATAGTCATCATCACAATAGTCATCATAATCGTCATCATAATAGTGATCATAACCATCATCATAATCATCATCATAATCGTCATCATAATCGTCATCATAATAGTCATCATAATCATCATCATAGTCATCATCACAATAGTCATCATAATCGTCATCGTAATAGTGATCATAACCATCATCATAATCCTCATCATAATCATCATCATAATGGTGAGCATAATCATGAGTATGATCATCATAATCATTATCATAATCGTCAACATAATCATCATCATAATAGTCATCATAATAGTCATCATAATAGTCATCATAATAGTCATCATAATAGTCATCATAATCATCATCATAATCGTCATCATAATCGTCATCATAATAGTCATCATAATCATCATCATAATCATCATCATAATCGTCATCATAATCAGCATCATAGTCATCATCACAATAGTCATCATAATCCTCATCATAATAGTGATCATAACCATCATCATAATCATCATCATAATCGTCATCATAATCGTCATCATAATAGTCATCATAATCATCATCATAGTCATCATCATAATCGTCATCATAATCATCATCATAATCATCATCGTAATAATCATCATAATCGTCATCATAATCATCATCATAACCATCATCATAATAGTCATCATAATCATCATCATAATCAGTATCATAATCATCACTATAATCATCATCACAATCACCATCCTAACCGTCATCATAATCAGCATCATAGTCATCATCACAATAGTCATCATAATCGTCGTCATAATAGTCATCATAATAGTCATCATAATCATCATCATAATCATCATCATAATCGTCATCATAATCATCATCATAATCATCACTATAGTCGTCATCATAATAGTCATCATAATAGTCATCATAATAGTCATCATAATCATCATCATAATCATCATCATAACCGTCATTATAATCAGCATCATAGTCATCATCATAATAGCCATCACAACCATCATCATGATCATCATCATAGTCATCATCATAATCATCATCACAATTATCAACATAACCATCATCATAATCATCATCATAACCGTCATCATAATCAGCATCATAGTCATCATAATCCTCATCATAATAGTGATCATAACCTTCATCATAATCATCATCATAATCGTCATCATAATCGTCATCATAATAGTCATCATAATCAGCATCATAGTCATCATCACAATAGTCATCATAATCCTCATCATAATAGTGATCATAACCATCATCATAATCATCATCATAATCGTCATCATAATCGTCATCATAATCATCATCGTATTCATCATCATAATCATCATCATAATCACCATCATAATCAGTATCATAATCATCATCATAATCATTATCATACCCGTCTTAATAATCAGCATCATAGTCATCATCATAGCCGTCATCATAATCATCATCACAATTATCAACATAACCATCGTCATAATCATCATCATAACCGTCACCATAATCAGCATCATAGTCATCATCACAATAGTCATCATAATCCTCATCATAATAGTGATCATAACCATCATCATAATCATCATCATAATCATCATCATAATCGTCATCATAATCATCATCATAATCATCATCGTAATAATCATCATAATCGTCATCATAATCATCATCATAACCATCATCATAATAGTCATCATAATCATCATCATAATCAGTATCATAATCATCACTATAATCATCATCATAATCACCATCCTAACCGTCATCATAATCAGCATCATAGTCATCATCACAATAGTCATCATAATCGTCAGCATAATAGTCATCATAATAGTCATCATAATCATCATCATAATCATCATCATAATCATCATCATAATCATCATCATAATCATCATCATAATCATCACTATAGTCGTCATCATAATAGTCATCATAATAGTCATCATAATAGTCATCATAATCATCATCATAATCATCATCATAACCGTCATTATAATCAGCATCATAGTCATCATTATAATCGTCACTATAATCATCATCATAATCATCATCATAACCGTCATTATAATCAGCATCATAGTCATCATCATAATGATGAGCATAATCATGAGCATGATCATCATAATCATTATCATAATCGTCAACATAATCATCATCATAATAGTCATCATAATAGTCATCATAATAGTCATCATAATAGTCATCATAATCATCATCATAATCGTCATCATAATCGTCATCATAATAGTCATCATAATCATCATCATAATCATCATCATAATCGTCATCATAATAGTCATCATAATCATCATCATAGTCATCATCACAATAGTCATCATAATCGTCATCGTAATAGTGATCATAACCATCATCATAATCATCATCATAATCGTCATCATAATCACCATCATAATCATTATCATAATAATCATCATAATCATCATCATAACCGTCATTATAATCGTCATCATAATAGTCATCATAATATTCATCATAATAGTCATCATAATCATCATCATAATCATTATCATAATCGTCATCATAATCGTCATCATAATAGTCATCATAATCATCATCATAATCATCATCATAATCGTCATCATAATAGTCATCATAATCATCATCATAGTCATCATCACAATAGTCATCATAATCGTCATCGTAATAGTGATCATAACCATCACCATAATCGTCATCATAATAGTCATCATAATCATCATCATAATCATCATCGTAATAATCATCATAATCATCATCATAATCGTCATCATAACCGTTATTATAATCAGCACCATAGTCATCATAATCGTCATCATAACCCTCATCATAATAGTCATCATAACCATCATCATAATCATCATCATAATCATCATCATAATCGTCATCATAATCATCATCATAATCATCATCGTAATAATCATCATAATCGTCATCATAATCATCATCATAACCATCATCATAATAGTCATCATAATCATCATCATAATCAGTATCATAATCATCACTATAATCATCATCATAATCACCATCCTAACCGTCATCATAATCAGCATCATAGTCATCATCACAATAGTCATCATAATCGTCATCATAATAGTGATCATAACCATCATCATAATCATCATCATAACCATCATCATAATAGTCATCATAATCATCATCATAATCATCATCATAATCGTCATCATAATCATCATCATAATCATCATCGTAATAATCATCATAATCGTCATCATAATCATCATCATAACCATCATCATAATAGTCATCATAATCATCATCATAATCAGTATCATAATCATCACTATAATCATCATCATAATCACCATCCTAACCGTCATCATAATCAGCATCATAGTCATCATCACAATAGTCATCCTAATCGTCATCATAATAGTCATCATAATAGTCATCATAATCATCATCATAATCGTCATCATAATCATCATCATAATCATTATCATAATCATTATCATAATCGTGAGCATAATCATGAGCATGATCATAATCATCATTATCATAATCGTCAACATAATCATCATCATAATAGTCATCATAATAGTCATCATAATAGTCATCATAATAGTCATCATAATAGTCATCATAATCATCATCATAATCGTCATCATAATCGTCATCATAATAGTCATCATAATCATCATCATAATCATCATCATAATCGTCATCATAATCAGCATCATAGTCATCATCACAATAGTCATCATAATCCTCATCATAATAGTGATCATAACCATCATCATAATCATCATCATAATCGTCATCATAATCGTCATCATAATAGTCATCATAATCATCATCATAGTCATCATCACAATAGTCATCATAATCGTCATCGTAATAGTGATCATAACCATCATCATAATCCTCATCATAATCATCATCATAATGGTGAGCATAATCATGAGCATGATCATCATAATCATTATCATAATCGTCAACATAATCATCATCATAATAGTCATCATAATAGTCATCATAATAGTCATCATAATAGTCATCATAATCATCATCATAATCGTCATCATAATCGTCATCATAATAGTCATCATAATCATCATCATAATCATCATCATAATCGTCATCATAATCAGCATCATAGTCATCATCACAATAGTCATCATAATCCTCATCATAATAGTGATCATAACCATCATCATAATCATCATCATAATCGTCATCATAATCGTCATCATAATAGTCATCATAATCATCATCATAGTCATCATCATAATCGTCATCATAATCATCATCATAATCATCATCGTAATAATCATCATAATCGTCATCATAATCATCATCATAACCATCATCATAATAGTCATCATAATCATCATCATAATCAGTATCATAATCATCACTATAATCATCATCACAATCACCATCCTAACCGTCATCATAATCAGCATCATAGTCATCATCACAATAGTCATCATAATCGTCGTCATAATAGTCATCATAATAGTCATCATAATCATCATCATAATCATCATCATAACCGTCATTATAATCAGCATCATAGTCATCATCATAATAGCCATCACAACCATCATCATGATCATCATCATAGTCATCATCATAATCATCATCACAATTATCAACATAACCATCATCATAATCATCATCATAACCGTCATCATAATCAGCATCATAGTCATCATAATCCTCATCATAATAGTGATCATAACCTTCATCATAATCATCATCATAATCGTCATCATAATCGTCATCATAATAGTCATCATAATCAGCATCATAGTCATCATCACAATAGTCATCATAATCCTCATCATAATAGTGATCATAACCATCATCATAATCATCATCATAATCGTCATCATAATCGTCATCATAATAGTCATCATAATCATCATCATATTCATCATCATAATCGTCATCATAATCACCATCATAATCAGTATCATAATCATCATCATAATCATTATCATACCCGTCTTAATAATCAGCATCATAGTCATCATCATAGCCGTCATCATAATAATCATCACAATTATCAACATAACCATCGTCATAATCATCATCATAACCGTCACCATAATCAGCATCATAGTCATCATCACAATAGTCATCATAATCCTCATCATAATAGTGATCATAACCATCATCATAATCATCATCATAATCATCATCATAATCGTCATCATAATCATCATCATAATCGTCATCATAATCATCATCATAACCATCATCATAATAGTCATCATAATCATCATCATAATCAGTATCATAATCAACACTATAATCATCATCATAATCACCATCCTAACCGTCATCATAATCAGCATCATAGTCATCATCACAATAGTCATCATAATCGTCAGCATAATAGTCATCATAATAGTCATCATAATCATCATCATAATCATCATCATAATCATCATCATAATCATCATCATAATCATCACTATAGTCGTCATCATAATAGTCATCATAATAGTCATCATAATAGTCATCATAATCATCATCATAATCATCATCATAACCGTCATTATAATCAGCATCATAGTCATCATTATAATCGTCACTATAATCATCATCATAATCATCATCATAACCGTCATTATAATCAGCATCATAGTCATCATCATAATGATGAGCATAATCATGAGCATGATCATCATAATCATTATCATAATCGTCAACATAATCATCATCATAATAGTCATCATAATAGTCATCATAATAGTCATCATAATAGTCATCATAATCATCATCATAATCGTCATCATAATCGTCATCATAATAGTCATCATAATCATCATCATAAGCATCATCATAATCGTCATCATAATAGTCATCATAATCATCATCATAGTCATCATCACAATAGTCATCATAATCGTCATCGTAATAGTGATCATAACCATCATCATAATCATCATCATAATCGTCATCATAATCACCATCATAATCATTATCATAATAATCATCATAATCATCATCATAACCGTCATTATAATCGTCATCATAATAGTCATCATAATAGTCATCATAATAGTCATCATAATCATCATCATAATCATTATCATAATCATTATCATACTCGTGAGCATGATCATCATAATAATCATCAGGATAATCATCACTATAATCGTCATCATAATAGTCATCATAATAGTCATCATAATCATCATCATAATAATCATCATCATCGTCATCATAATCGCCATGATAATCATCATCATAATCGTCATCATAATCATAATCATAGTCATCATCATAATCATAATCATCATCATAATCATCATCATAATCATCATCGTAATAATCATCATAATCATCATCATAATCGTCATCATAACCGTTATTATAATCAGCACCATAGTCATCATAATCGTCATCATAACCCTCATCATAATAGTCATCATAACCATCATCATAATCATCATCATAATCATCATCATAATCGTCATCATAATCATCATCATAATCATCATCGTAATAATCATCATAATCGTCATCATAATCATCATCATAACCATCATCATAATAGTCATCATAATCATCATCATAATCAGTATCATAATCATCACTATAATCATCATCATAATCACCATCCTAACCGTCATCATAATCAGCATCATAGTCATCATCACAATAGTCATCATAATCGTCATCATAATAGTCATCATAATAGTCATCATAATAGTCATCCTAACCGTCATCATAATCAGCATCATAGTCATCATCACAATAGTCATCATAATCGTCATCATAATAGTCATCATAATCACCATCATAATCAGTATCATAATCATCATCATAATCATCATCATAACCGTCATCATAATCATCATCATAATCGTCATCATAATCACCATCATAATCAGTATCATAATCATCATCATAATCATCATCATAACCGTCATCATAATCATCATCATAATCGTCATCATAATCACCATAATAATCATTATCATAATCATCATCATAATCATCATCATAACCGTCATTATCATCATCATCATAATGCATCATCATAATCATCATCATAATCGTCATCATAATCGTCATCATAATAGTCATCATAATCATCATCATAATCATCATCATAATAGTCATCATAATAGTCATCATAATAGTCATCCTAACCGTCATCATAATCAGCATCATAGTCATCATCACAATAGTCATCATAATCGTCATCATAATAGTCATCATAATAGTCATCATAATCATCATCATAATCATCATCATAATAGTCATCATAATAGTCATCATAATAGTCATCATAATAGTAATCAAAATAGTCATCATAATCAGTATCATAATCATCATCATAATCATCATCATAACCGTCATCATAATCAGCATCATAGTCATCATCAGAATAGTCATCATAATAGGCATCATAATAGTCATCATAATCATCATCATAATCATCATCATAATCGTCATCATAATCACCATCATAATCAGTATCATAATCATCATCATAATCATCATCATAACCGTCATCATAATCAGCATCATAGTCATCATCAGAATAGTCATCACAATAGTCATAATAATCGTCATCATAATAGTCATCATAACCATCATCATAATCCTCATCATAATCATCATCATGATAATCATCATAATCGTCATCATAACCGACATCATAATCAGCATCATAGTCATCATCATAATATCCATCATAATCGTCCTCATAATCATCATCATAATCATCATCATAACCGTCATTATAATCAGCATCATAGTCATCATCATAATAGCCATCATAACCATCATCATAATCATCATCATAGTCATCAGCATAATCATCATCACAATTATCAACATAACCATCATCATAATCATCATCATAACCGTCATCATAATCAGCTTCAAAGTCATCATCATAATATCCATCATAATCGTCCTCATAATCATCATCATAATCATCATCATAACCGTCATTATAATCAGCATCATAGTCATCATCATAATAGCCATCATAACCATCATCATAATCATCATCATAGTCATCATCATAATCATCATCACAATTATCAACATAACCATCATCATAATCATCATCATAACCGTCATCATAATCAGCATCATAGTCATCATCACAATAGCCATCATAATCCTCATCATAATAGTGATCATAACCATCATCATAATCATCATCATAATCGTCATCATAATCGTCATCATAATAGTCATCATAATCATCATCATAATCATCATCATAATCGTCATCATAATCAGCATCATAATCATCTTCATAGTCATCATCATAATATCCATCATAATCGTCATCATAATTGTCATCATAATATCCATCATAATCGTCATCATAATTGTCATCATAATCATCATCATAGTCATCATCACAATCATCATCATAATTATCAACATAATCATCATCATAATCATCATCATACCCGACATCATAATCAGCATCATAGTCATCATCTTAATATCCATCATAATCGTCATCATAATCATCATCATAATCATCATCATAACCGTCATTATAATCAGCATCATAGTCATCATTATAATAGCCATCATAACCATCATCATAATCATCATCATAGTCATCATCATAATCATCATCATAATCGTCATCATAATAGTCATCATAAGCATCATCATAATCATCATCATAATCATCATCATAATCGTCATCATAATCATCATGATAATCATTATCATAATCATTATCATAATCATGAGCATGATCATCATAATAATCATCATGATAATCATCACTATAATCGTCACCATAATAGTCATCATAATAGTCATCATAATAGTCATCATAACCATCATCATAATCATCATCATAATCATCATCATAATCATCATCATAATCATCATCATAATCATCATCATAATCATAATCATAATCATCATCATAATCGTCATCATAATCATCATCATAATCATTATCATAATCGTGAGCATGATCATCATAATAATCATCATGATAATCATCACTATAATCATCATCATAATAGTCATCATAATCGTCATCATAATCATCATCATAATAATCATCATCATCGTCATCATAATCGCCATGATAATCATCATCATAATCGTCATCATAATCATCATCATAATCCTCATCATAATCATCATCATAATGATGAGCATAATCATGAGCATGATCATCATAATCATTATCATAATCGTCAACATAATCATCATCATAATAGTCATCATAATAGTCATCATAATCCTCATCATAATCATCATCATAATGATGAGCATAATCATGAGCATGATCATCATAATCATTATCATAATCGTCAACATAATCATCATCATAATAGTCATCATTATAGTCATCATAATAGTCATCATAATAGTCATCATAATCATCATCATAATCGTCATCATAATCGTCATCATAATAGTCATCATAATCATCATCATACTCATCATCATAATCGTCATCACAATCATCATCATAGTCATCATCACAATAGTCATCATAATCGTCATCGTAATAGTGATCATAACCATCATCATAATCCTCATCATAATCATCATCATAATGATGAGCATAATCATGAGCATGATCATCATAATCATTATCATAATCGTCAACATAATCATCATCATAATAGTCATCATAATAGTCATCATAATAGTGATCATAATCATCATCATAATCGTCATCATAATCGTCATCATAATAGTCATCATAATCGTCATCATAATAGTCATCATAATCGTCATCATAATAGTCATCATAATCATCATCATAGTCATCATCACAATAGTCATCATAATCGTCATCATAATCACCATCATAATCATTATCATAATAATCATCATAATCATCATCATAACCGTCATTATAATCGTCATCATAATAGTCATCATAATAGTCATCATAATAGTCATCATAATAGTCATCATAATCATCATCATAATCATTATCATAATCATTATCATACTCGTGAGCATGATCATCATAATAATCATCAGGATAATCATCACTATAATCGTCATCATAACCATCATCATAATCGTCATCATAATCATCAACATAATCAGTATCATAATCATCACTATAATCGTCGTCATAATAGTTATCATAATAGTCATCATAATGGTCATCATAATCATCATCATAATCGTCATCATAACCGTTATTATAATCAGCATCATAGTCATCATAATCGTCATCATAACCGTCATCATAATAGTCATCATAACCATCATCATAATCATCATCATAATCATCATCATAATCGTCATCATAATCATCATCATAATCATCATCGTAATAATCATCATAATCGTCATCATAATCATCATCATAACCATCATCATAATAGTCATCATAATCATCATCATAATCATCATCATAATCATCATCATAATCATCATCATCATCATCACTATAGTCGTCATCATAATAGTCATCATAATAGTCATCATAATCATCATCATAATCATCATCATAACCGTCATTATAATCAGCATCATAGTCATCATTATAATCGTCACTATAATCATCATCATAATCATCATCATAACCGTCATTATAATCAGCATCATAGTCATCATCATAATGATGAGCATAATCATGAGCATGATCATCATAATCATTATCATAATCGTCAACATAATCATCATCATAATAGTCATCATAATAGTCATCATAATAGTCATCATAATAGTCATCATAATCATCATCATAATCGTCATCATAATCGTCATCATAATAGTCATCATAATCATCATCATAATCATCATCATAATCGTCATCATAATAGTCATCATAATCATCATCATAGTCATCATCACAATAGTCATCATAATCGTCATCGTAATAGTGATCATAACCATCATCATAATCATCATCATAATCGTCATCATAATCACCATCATAATCATTATCATAATAATCATCATAATCATCATCATAACCGTCATCATAATAGTCATCATAATCATCATCATAATCAGTATCATAATCATCACTATAATCATCATCATAATCACCATCCTAACCGTCATCATAATCAGCATCATAGTCATCATCACAATAGTCATCATAATCGTCATCATAATAGTCATCATAATAGTCATCATAATCATCATCATAATCGTCATCATAATCATCATCATAATCATTATCATAATCATTATCATAATCGTGAGCATAATCATGAGCATGATCATAATCATCATTATCATAATCGTCAACATAATCATCATCATAATAGTCATCATAATAGTCATCATAATAGTCATCATAATAGTCATCATAATAGTCATCATAATCATCATCATAATCGTCATCATAATCGTCATCATAATAGTCATCATAATCATCATCATAATCATCATCATAATCGTCATCATAATCAGCATCATAGTCATCATCACAATAGTCATCATAATCCTCATCATAATAGTGATCATAATCATCATCATAATCATCATCATAATCGTCATCATAATCGTCATCATAATAGTCATCATAATCATCATCATAGTCATCATCATAATCGTCATCATAATCATCATCATAATCATCATCGTAATAATCATCATAATCGTCATCATAATCATCATCATAACCATCATCATAATAGTCATCATAATCATCATCATAATCAGTATCATAATCATCACTATAATCATCATCATAATCACCATCATAATCGTCATCATAATCAGCATCATAGTCATCATCACAATAGTCATCATAATCCTCATCATAATAGTGATCATAACCATCATCATAATCATCATCATAATCGTCATCATAATCGTCATCATAATAGTCATCATAATCATCATCATAGTCATCATCACAATAGTCATCATAATCGTCATCGTAATAGTGATCATAACCATCATCATAATCCTCATCATAATCATCATCATAATGGTGAGCATAATCATGAGTATGATCATCATAATCATTATCATAATCGTCAACTTAATCATCATCATAATAGTCATCATAATAGTCATCATAATAGTCATCATAATAGTCATCATAATCATCATCATAATCGTCATCATAATCGTCATCATAATAGTCATCATAATCATCATCATAATCATCATCATAATCGTCATCATAATCAGCATCATAGTCATCATCACAATAGTCATCATAATCCTCATCATAATAGTGATCATAACCATCATCATAATCATCATCATAATCGTCATCATAATCGTCATCATAATAGTCATCATAATCATCATCATAGTCATCATCATAATCGTCATCATAATCATCATCATAATCATCATCGTAATAATCATCATAATCGTCATCATAATCATCATCATAACCATCATCATAATAGTCATCATAATCATCATCATAATCAGTATCATAATCATCACTATAATCATCATCACAATCACCATCCTAACCGTCATCATAATCAGCATCATAGTCATCATCACAATAGTCATCATAATCGTCGTCATAATAGTCATCATAATAGTCATCATAATCATCATCATAATCATCATCATAATCGTCATCATAATCATCATCATAATCATCACTATAGTCGTCATCATAATAGTCATCATAATAGTCATCATAATAGTCATCATAATCATCATCATAATCATCATCATAACCGTCATTATAATCAGCATCATAGTCATCATCATAATAGCCATCACAACCATCATCATGATCATCATCATAGTCATCATCATAATCATCATCACAATTATCAACATAACCATCATCATAATCATCATCATAACCGTCATCATAATCAGCATCATAGTCATCATAATCCTCATCATAATAGTGATCATAACCTTCATCATAATCATCATCATAATCGTCATCATAATCGTCATCATAATAGTCATCATAATCAGCATCATAGTCATCATCACAATAGTCATCATAATCCTCATCATAATAGTGATCATAACCATCATCATAATCATCATCATAATCATCATCATAATGATGAGCATAATCATGAGCATGATCATCATAATCATTATCATAATCGTCAACATAATCATCATCATAATAGTCATCATAATAGTCATCATAATAGTGATCATAATCATCATCATAATCGTCATCATAATCGTCATCATAATAGTCATCATAATCGTCATCATAATAGTCATCATAATCGTCATCATAATAGTCATCATAATCATCATCATAGTCATCATCACAATAGTCATCATAATCGTCATCATAATCACCATCATAATCATTATCATAATAATCATCATAATCATCATCATAGCCGTCATTATAATAGTCATCATAATAGTCATCATAATAGTCATCATAATCATCATCATAATCATTATCATAATCATTATCATACTCGTGAGCATGATCATCATAATAATCATCAGGATAATCATCACTATAATCGTCATCATAACCATCATCATAATCGTCATCATAATCATCAACATAATCAGTATCATAATCATCACTATAATCGTCGTCATAATAGTTATCATAATAGTCATCATAATGGTCATCATAATCATCATCATAATCGTCATCATAACCGTTATTATAATCAGCATCATAGTCATCATAATCGTCATCATAACCGTCATCATAATAGTCATCATAACCATCATCATAATCATCATCATAATCATCATCATAATCGTCATCATAATCATCATCATAATCATCATCGTAATAATCATCATAATCGTCATCATAATCATCATCATAACCATCATCATAATAGTCATCATAATCATCATCATAATCATCATCATAATCATCATCATAATCATCATCATCATCATCACTATAGTCGTCATCATAATAGTCATCATAATAGTCATCATAATCATCATCATAATCATCATCATAACCGTCATTATAATCAGCATCATAGTCATCATTATAATCGTCACTATAATCATCATCATAATCATCATCATAACCGTCATTATAATCAGCATCATAGTCATCATCATAATGATGAGCATAATCATGAGCATGATCATCATAATCATTATCATAATCGTCAACATAATCATCATCATAATAGTCATCATAATAGTCATCATAATAGTCATCATAATAGTCATCATAATCATCATCATAATCGTCATCATAATCGTCATCATAATAGTCATCATAATCATCATCATAATCATCATCATAATCGTCATCATAATAGTCATCATAATCATCATCATAGTCATCATCACAATAGTCATCATAATCGTCATCGTAATAGTGATCATAACCATCATCATAATCATCATCATAATCGTCATCATAATCACCATCATAATCATTATCATAATAATCATCATAATCATCATCATAACCGTCATCATAATAGTCATCATAATCATCATCATAATCAGTATCATAATCATCACTATAATCATCATCATAATCACCATCCTAACCGTCATCATAATCAGCATCATAGTCATCATCACAATAGTCATCATAATCGTCATCATAATAGTCATCATAATAGTCATCATAATCATCATCATAATCGTCATCATAATCATCATCATAATCATTATCATAATCATTATCATAATCGTGAGCATAATCATGAGCATGATCATAATCATCATTATCATAATCGTCAACATAATCATCATCATAATAGTCATCATAATAGTCATCATAATAGTCATCATAATAGTCATCATAATAGTCATCATAATCATCATCATAATCGTCATCATAATCGTCATCATAATAGTCATCATAATCATCATCATAATCATCATCATAATCGTCATCATAATCAGCATCATAGTCATCATCACAATAGTCATCATAATCCTCATCATAATAGTGATCATAATCATCATCATAATCATCATCATAATCGTCATCATAATCGTCATCATAATAGTCATCATAATCATCATCATAGTCATCATCATAATCGTCATCATAATCATCATCATAATCATCATCGTAATAATCATCATAATCGTCATCATAATCATCATCATAACCATCATCATAATAGTCATCATAATCATCATCATAATCAGTATCATAATCATCACTATAATCATCATCATAATCACCATCATAATCGTCATCATAATCAGCATCATAGTCATCATCACAATAGTCATCATAATCCTCATCATAATAGTGATCATAACCATCATCATAATCATCATCATAATCGTCATCATAATCGTCATCATAATAGTCATCATAATCATCATCATAGTCATCATCACAATAGTCATCATAATCGTCATCGTAATAGTGATCATAACCATCATCATAATCCTCATCATAATCATCATCATAATGGTGAGCATAATCATGAGTATGATCATCATAATCATTATCATAATCGTCAACATAATCATCATCATAATAGTCATCATAATAGTCATCATAATAGTCATCATAATAGTCATCATAATCATCATCATAATCGTCATCATAATCGTCATCATAATAGTCATCATAATCATCATCATAATCATCATCATAATCGTCATCATAATCAGCATCATAGTCATCATCACAATAGTCATCATAATCCTCATCATAATAGTGATCATAACCATCATCATAATCATCATCATAATCGTCATCATAATCGTCATCATAATAGTCATCATAATCATCATCATAGTCATCATCATAATCGTCATCATAATCATCATCATAATCATCATCGTAATAATCATCATAATCGTCATCATAATCATCATCATAACCATCATCATAATAGTCATCATAATCATCATCATAATCAGTATCATAATCATCACTATAATCATCATCACAATCACCATCCTAACCGTCATCATAATCAGCATCATAGTCATCATCACAATAGTCATCATAATCGTCGTCATAATAGTCATCATAATAGTCATCATAATCATCATCATAATCATCATCATAATCGTCATCATAATCATCATCATAATCATCACTATAGTCGTCATCATAATAGTCATCATAATAGTCATCATAATAGTCATCATAATCATCATCATAATCATCATCATAACCGTCATTATAATAAGCATCATAGTCATCATCATAATAGCCATCACAACCATCATCATGATCATCATCATAGTCATCATCATAATCATCATCACAATTATCAACATAACCATCATCATAATCATCATCATAACCGTCATCATAATCAGCATCATAGTCATCATAATCCTCATCATAATAGTGATCATAACCTTCATCATAATCATCATCATAATCGTCATCATAATCGTCATCATAATAGTCATCATAATCAGCATCATAGTCATCATCACAATAGTCATCATAATCCTCATCATAATAGTGATCATAACCATCATCATAATCATCATCATAATCGTCATCATAATCGTCATCATAATAGTCATCATAATCATCATCATATTCATCATCATAATCGTCATCATAATCACCATCATAATCAGTATCATAATCATCATCATAATCATTATCATACCCGTCTTAATAATCAGCATCATAGTCATCATCATAGCCGTCATCATAATCATCATCACAATTATCAACATAACCATCGTCATAATCATCATCATAACCGTCACCATAATCAGCATCATAGTCATCATCACAATAGTCATCATAATCGTCATCATAATAGTGATCATAACCATCATCATAATCATCATCATAGTCATCATCATAATCGTCATCATAATCATCATCATAATCATCATCGTAATAATCATCATAATCGTCATCATAATCATCATCATAACCATCATCATAATAGTCATCATAATCATCATCATAATCAGTATCATAATCATCACTATAATCATCATCACAATCACCATCCTAACCGTCATCATAATCAGCATCATAGTCATCATCACAATAGTCATCATAATCATCATCATAACCATCATCATAATAGTCATCATAATCATCATCATAATCATCATCATAATCGTCATCATAATCATCATCATAATCATCACTATAGTGGTCATCATAATAGTCATCATAATAGTCATCATAATAGTCATCATAATCATCATCATAATCATCATCATAACCGTCATTATAATCAGCATCATAGTCATCATCATAATAGCCATCACAACCATCATCATGATCATCATCATAGTCATCATCATAATCATCATCACAATTATCAACATAACCATCATCATAATCATCATCATAACCGTCATCATAATCAGCATCATAGTCATCATAATCCTCATCATAATAGTGATCATAACCTTCATCATAATCATCATCATAATCGTCATCATAATCGTCATCATAATAGTCATCATAATCAGCATCATAGTCATCATCACAATAGTCATCATAATCCTCATCATAATAGTGATCATAACCATCATCATAATCATCATCATAATCGTCATCATAATCGTCATCATAATAGTCATCATAATCATCATCATATTCATCATCATAATCATCATCATAATCACCATCATAATCAGTATCATAATCATCATCATAATCATTATCATACCCGTCTTAATAATCAGCATCATAGTCATCATCATAGCCGTCATCATAATCATCATCACAATTATCAACATAACCATCGTCATAATCATCATCATAACCGTCACCATAATCAGCATCATAGTCATCATCACAATAGTCATCATAATCGTCATCATAATAGTGATCATAACCATCATCATAATCATCATCATAATCGTCATCATAATCGTCATCATAATAGTCATCATAATCATCATCATAGTCATCATCACAATAGTCATCATAATCGTCATCGTAATAGTGATCATATCCATCATCATAATCCTCATCATAATCATCATCATAATGGTGAGCATAATCATGAGTATGATCATCATAATCATTATCATAATCGTCAACATAATCATCATCATAATAGTCATCATAATAGTCATCATAATAGTCATCATAATAGTCATCATAATCATCATCATAATCGTCATCATAATCGTCATCATAATAGTCATCATAATCATCATCATAATCATCATCATAATCGTCATCATAATCAGCATCATAGTCATCATCACAATAGTCATCATAATCCTCATCATAATAGTGATCATAACCATCATCATAATCATCATCATAATCGTCATCATAATCGTCATCATAATAGTCATCATAATCATCATCATAGTCATCATCATAATCGTCATCATAATCATCATCATAATCATCATCGTAATAATCATCATAATCGTCATCATAATCATCATCATAACCATCATCATAATAGTCATCATAATCATCATCATAATCAGTATCATAATCATCACTATAATCATCATCACAATCACCATCCTAACCGTCATCATAATCAGCATCATAGTCATCATCACAATAGTCATCATAATCGTCGTCATAATAGTCATCATAATAGTCATCATAATCATCATCATAATCATCATCATAATCGTCATCATAATCATCATCATAATCATCACTATAGTCGTCATCATAATAGTCATCATAATAGTCATCATAATAGTCATCATAATCATCATCATAATCATCATCATAACCGTCATTATAATCAGCATCATAGTCATCATCATAATAGCCATCACAACCATCATCATGATCATCATCATAGTCATCATCATAATCATCATCACAATTATCAACATAACCATCATCATAATCATCATCATAACCGTCATCATAATCAGCATCATAGTCATCATAATCCTCATCATAATAGTGATCATAACCTTCATCATAATCATCATCATAATCGTCATCATAATCGTCATCATAATAGTCATCATAATCAGCATCATAGTCATCATCACAATAGTCATCATAATCCTCATCATAATAGTGATCATAACCATCATCATAATCATCATCATAATCGTCATCATAATCGTCATCATAATAGTCATCATAATCATCATCATATTCATCATCATAATCGTCATCATAATCACCATCATAATCAGTATCATAATCATCATCATAATCATTATCATACCCGTCTTAATAATCAGCATCATAGTCATCATCATAGCCGTCATCATAATCATCATCACAATTATCAACATAACCATCGTCATAATCATCATCATAACCGTCACCATAATCAGCATCATAGTCATCATCACAATAGTCATCATAATCGTCATCATAATAGTGATCATAACCATCATCATAATCATCATCATAGTCATCATCATAATCGTCATCATAATCATCATCATAATCATCATCGTAATAATCATCATAATCGTCATCATAATCATCATCATAACCATCATCATAATAGTCATCATAATCATCATCATAATCAGTATCATAATCATCACTATAATCATCATCACAATCACCATCCTAACCGTCATCATAATCAGCATCATAGTCATCATCACAATAGTCATCATAATCATCATCATAACCATCATCATAATAGTCATCATAATCATCATCATAATCATCATCATAATCGTCATCATAATCATCATCATAATCATCACTATAGTCGTCATCATAATAGTCATCATAATAGTCATCATAATAGTCATCATAATCATCATCATAATCATCATCATAACCGTCATTATAATCAGCATCATAGTCATCATCATAATAGCCATCACAACCATCATCATGATCATCATCATAGTCATCATCATAATCATCATCACAATTATCAACATAACCATCATCATAATCATCATCATAACCGTCATCATAATCAGCATCATAGTCATCATAATCCTCATCATAATAGTGATCATAACCTTCATCATAATCATCATCATAATCGTCATCATAATCGTCATCATAATAGTCATCATAATCAGCATCATAGTCATCATCACAATAGTCATCATAATCCTCATCATAATAGTGATCATAACCATCATCATAATCATCATCATAATCGTCATCATAATCGTCATCATAATAGTCATCATAATCATCATCATATTCATCATCATAATCATCATCATAATCACCATCATAATCAGTATCATAATCATCATCATAATCATTATCATACCCGTCTTAATAATCAGCATCATAGTCATCATCATAGCCGTCATCATAATCATCATCACAATTATCAACATAACCATCGTCATAATCATCATCATAACCGTCACCATAATCAGCATCATAGTCATCATCACAATAGTCATCATAATCGTCATCATAATAGTGATCATAACCATCATCATAATCATCATCATAATCGTCATCATAATCGTCATCATAATAGTCATCATAATCATCATCATAGTCATCATCACAATAGTCATCATAATCGTCATCGTAATAGTGATCATAACCATCATCATAATCCTCATCATAATCATCATCATAATGGTGAGCATAATCATGAGTATGATCATCATAATCATTATCATAATCGTCAACATAATCATCATCATAATAGTCATCATAATAGTCATCATAATAGTCATCATAATAGTCATCATAATAGTCATCATAATCATCATCATAATCGTCATCATAATCGTCATCATAATAGTCATCATAATCATCATCATAATCATCATCATAATCGTCATCATAATCAGCATCATAGTCATCATCACAATAGTCATCATAATCCTCATCATAATAGTGATCATAACCATCATCATAATCATCATCATAATCGTCATCATAATCGTCATCATAATAGTCATCATAATCATCATCATAGTCATCATCATAATCGTCATCATAATCATCATCATAATCATCATCGTAATAATCATCATAATCGTCATCATAATCATCATCATAACCATCATCATAATAGTCATCATAATCATCATCATAATCAGTATCATAATCATCACTATAATCATCATCACAATCACCATCCTAACCGTCATCATAATCAGCATCATAGTCATCATCACAATAGTCATCATAATCGTCGTCATAATAGTCATCATAATAGTCATCATAATCATCATCATAATCATCATCATAATCGTCATCATAATCATCATCATAATCATCACTATAGTCGTCATCATAATAGTCATCATAATAGTCATCATAATAGTCATCATAATCATCATCATAATCATCATCATAACCGTCATTATAATCAGCATCATAGTCATCATCATAATAGCCATCACAACCATCATCATGATCATCATCATAGTCATCATCATAATCATCATCACAATTATCAACATAACCATCATCATAATCATCATCATAACCGTCATCATAATCAGCATCATAGTCATCATAATCCTCATCATAATAGTGATCATAACCTTCATCATAATCATCATCATAATCGTCATCATAATCGTCATCATAATAGTCATCATAATCAGCATCATAGTCATCATCACAATAGTCATCATAATCCTCATCATAATAGTGATCATAACCATCATCATAATCATCATCATAATCGTCATCATAATCGTCATCATAATCATCATCGTATTCATCATCATAATCATCATCATAATCACCATCATAATCAGTATCATAATCATCATCATAATCATTATCATACCCGTCTTAATAATCAGCATCATAGTCATCATCATAGCCGTCATCATAATCATCATCACAATTATCAACATAACCATCGTCATAATCATCATCATAACCGTCACCATAATCAGCATCATAGTCATCATCACAATAGTCATCATAATCCTCATCATAATAGTGATCATAACCATCATCATAATCATCATCATAATCATCATCATAATCGTCATCATAATCATCATCATAATCATCATCGTAATAATCATCATAATCGTCATCATAATCATCATCATAACCATCATCATAATAGTCATCATAATCATCATCATAATCAGTATCATAATCATCACTATAATCATCATCATAATCACCATCCTAACCGTCATCATAATCAGCATCATAGTCATCATCACAATAGTCATCATAATCGTCAGCATAATAGTCATCATAATAGTCATCATAATCATCATCATAATCATCATCATAATCATCATCATAATCATCATCATAATCATCATCATAATCATCACTATAGTCGTCATCATAATAGTCATCATAATAGTCATCATAATAGTCATCATAATCATCATCATAATCATCATCATAACCGTCATTATAATCAGCATCATAGTCATCATTATAATCGTCACTATAATCATCATCATAATCATCATCATAACCGTCATTATAATCAGCATCATAGTCATCATCATAATGATGAGCATAATCATGAGCATGATCATCATAATCATTATCATAATCGTCAACATAATCATCATCATAATAGTCATCATAATAGTCATCATAATAGTCATCATAATAGTCATCATAATCATCATCATAATCGTCATCATAATCGTCATCATAATAGTCATCATAATCATCATCATAATCATCATCATAATCGTCATCATAATAGTCATCATAATCATCATCATAGTCATCATCACAATAGTCATCATAATCGTCATCGTAATAGTGATCATAACCATCATCATAATCATCATCATAATCGTCATCATAATCACCATCATAATCATTATCATAATAATCATCATAATCATCATCATAACCGTCATTATAATCGTCATCATAATAGTCATCATAATATTCATCATAATAGTCATCATAATCATCATCATAATCATTATCATAATCGTCATCATAATCGTCATCATAATAGTCATCATAATCATCATCATAATCATCATCATAATCGTCATCATAATAGTCATCATAATCATCATCATAGTCATCATCACAATAGTCATCATAATCGTCATCGTAATAGTGATCATAACCATCACCATAATCGTCATCATAATAGTCATCATAATCATCATCATAATCATCATCGTAATAATCATCATAATCATCATCATAATCGTCATCATAACCGTTATTATAATCAGCACCATAGTCATCATAATCGTCATCATAACCCTCATCATAATAGTCATCATAACCATCATCATAATCATCATCATAATCATCATCATAATCGTCATCATAATCATCATCATAATCATCATCGTAATAATCATCATAATCGTCATCATAATCATCATCATAACCATCATCATAATAGTCATCATAATCATCATCATAATCAGTATCATAATCATCACTATAATCATCATCATAATCACCATCCTAACCGTCATCATAATCAGCATCATAGTCATCATCACAATAGTCATCATAATCGTCATCATAATAGTGATCATAACCATCATCATAATCATCATCATAACCATCATCATAATAGTCATCATAATCATCATCATAATCATCATCATAATCGTCATCATAATCATCATCATAATCATCATCGTAATAATCATCATAATCGTCATCATAATCATCATCATAACCATCATCATAATAGTCATCATAATCATCATCATAATCAGTATCATAATCATCACTATAATCATCATCATAATCACCATCCTAACCGTCATCATAATCAGCATCATAGTCATCATCACAATAGTCATCCTAATCGTCATCATAATAGTCATCATAATAGTCATCATAATCATCATCATAATCGTCATCATAATCATCATCATAATCATTATCATAATCATTATCATAATCGTGAGCATAATCATGAGCATGATCATAATCATCATTATCATAATCGTCAACATAATCATCATCATAATAGTCATCATAATAGTCATCATAATAGTCATCATAATAGTCATCATAATAGTCATCATAATCATCATCATAATCGTCATCATAATCGTCATCATAATAGTCATCATAATCATCATCATAATCATCATCATAATCGTCATCATAATCAGCATCATAGTCATCATCACAATAGTCATCATAATCCTCATCATAATAGTGATCATAACCATCATCATAATCATCATCATAATCGTCATCATAATCGTCATCATAATAGTCATCATAATCATCATCATAGTCATCATCACAATAGTCATCATAATCGTCATCGTAATAGTGATCATAACCATCATCATAATCCTCATCATAATCATCATCATAATGGTGAGCATAATCATGAGCATGATCATCATAATCATTATCATAATCGTCAACATAATCATCATCATAATAGTCATCATAATAGTCATCATAATAGTCATCATAATAGTCATCATAATCATCATCATAATCGTCATCATAATCGTCATCATAATAGTCATCATAATCATCATCATAATCATCATCATAATCGTCATCATAATCAGCATCATAGTCATCATCACAATAGTCATCATAATCCTCATCATAATAGTGATCATAACCATCATCATAATCATCATCATAATCGTCATCATAATCGTCATCATAATAGTCATCATAATCATCATCATAGTCATCATCATAATCGTCATCATAATCATCATCATAATCATCATCGTAATAATCATCATAATCGTCATCATAATCATCAATATAACCATCATCATAATAGTCATCATAATCATCATCATAATCAGTATCATAATCATCACTATAATCATCATCATAATCACCATCATAATCGTCATCATAATAGTCATCATAATCATCATCATAATCATCATCATAATCGTCATCATAATAGTCATCATAATCATCATCATAGTCATCATCACAATAGTCATCATAATCGTCATCGTAATAGTGATCATAACCATCACCATAATCGTCATCATAATAGTCATCATAATCATCATCATAATCATCATCGTAATAATCATCATAATCATCATCATAATCGTCATCATAACCGTTATTATAATCAGCACCATAGTCATCATAATCGTCATCATAACCCTCATCATAATAGTCATCATAACCATCATCATAATCATCATCATAATCATCATCATAATCGTCATCATAATCATCATCATAATCATCATCGTAATAATCATCATAATCGTCATCATAATCATCATCATAACCATCATCATAATAGTCATCATAATCATCATCATAATCAGTATCATAATCATCACTATAATCATCATCATAATCACCATCCTAACCGTCATCATAATCAGCATCATAGTCATCATCACAATAGTCATCATAATCGTCATCATAATAGTGATTATAACCATCATCATAATCATCATCATAACCATCATCATAATAGTCATCATAATCATCATCATAATCATCATCATAATCGTCATCATAATCATCATCATAATCATCATCGTAATAATCATCATAATCGTCATCATAATCATCATCATAACCATCATCATAATAGTCATCATAATCATCATCATAATCAGTATCATAATCATCACTATAATCATCATCATAATCACCATCCTAACCGTCATCATAATCAGCATCATAGTCATCATCACAATAGTCATCATAATCGTCATCGTAATAGTCATCATAATAGTCATCATAATCATCATCATAATCGTCATCATAATCATCATCATAATCATTATCATAATCATTATCATAATCGTGAGCATAATCATGAGCATGATCATAATCATCATTATCATAATCGTCAACATAATCATCATCATAATAGTCATCATAATAGTCATCATAATAGTCATCATAATAGTCATCATAATAGTCATCATAATCATCATCATAATCGTCATCATAATCGTCATCATAATAGTCATCATAATCATCATCATAATCATCATCATAATCGTCATCATAATCAGCATCATAGTCATCATCACAATAGTCATCATAATCCTCATCATAATAGTGATCATAACCATCATCATAATCATCATCATAATCGTCATCATAATCGTCATCATAATAGTCATCATAATCATCATCATAGTCATCATCACAATAGTCATCATAATCGTCATCGTAATAGTGATCATAACCATCATCATAATCCTCATCATAATCATCATCATAATGGTGAGCATAATCATGAGCATGATCATCATAATCATTATCATAATCGTCAACATAATCATCATCATAATAGTCATCATAATAGTCATCATAATAGTCATCATAATAGTCATCATAATCATCATCATAATCGTCATCATAATCGTCATCATAATAGTCATCATAATCATCATCATAATCATCATCATAATCGTCATCATAATCAGCATCATAGTCATCATCACAATAGTCATCATAATCCTCATCATAATAGTGATCATAACCATCATCATAATCATCATCATAATCGTCATCATAATCGTCATCATAATAGTCATCATAATCATCATCATAACCGTCATTATAATCAGCATCATAGTCATCATTATAATCGTCACTATAATCATCATCATAATCATCATCATAACCGTCATTATAATCAGCATCATAGTCATCATCATAATGATGAGCATAATCATGAGCATGATCATCATAATCATTATCATAATCGTCAACATAATCATCATCATAATAGTCATCATAATAGTCATCATAATAGTCATCATAATAGTCATCATAATCATCATCATAATCGTCATCATAATCGTCATCATAATAGTCATCATAATCATCATCATAATCATCATCATAATCGTCATCATAATAGTCATCATAATCATCATCATAGTCATCATCACAATAGTCATCATAATCGTCATCGTAATAGTGATCATAACCATCATCATAATCATCATCATAATCGTCATCATAATCACCATCATAATCATTATCATAATAATCATCATAATCATCATCATAACCGTCATTATAATCGTCATCATAATAGTCATCATAATATTCATCATAATAGTCATCATAATCATCATCATAATCATTATCATAATCGTCATCATAATCGTCATCATAATAGTCATCATAATCATCATCATAATCATCATCATAATCGTCATCATAATAGTCATCATAATCATCATCATAGTCATCATCACAATAGTCATCATAATCGTCATCGTAATAGTGATCATAACCATCACCATAATCGTCATCATAATAGTCATCATAATCATCATCATAATCATCATCGTAATAATCATCATAATCATCATCATAATCGTCATCATAACCGTTATTATAATCAGCACCATAGTCATCATAATCGTCATCATAACCCTCATCATAATAGTCATCATAACCATCATCATAATCATCATCATAATCATCATCATAATCGTCATCATAATCATCATCATAATCATCATCGTAATAATCATCATAATCGTCATCATAATCATCATCATAACCATCATCATAATAGTCATCATAATCATCATCATAATCAGTATCATAATCATCACTATAATCATCATCATAATCACCATCCTAACCGTCATCATAATCAGCATCATAGTCATCATCACAATAGTCATCATAATCGTCATCATAATAGTGATCATAACCATCATCATAATCATCATCATAACCATCATCATAATAGTCATCATAATCATCATCATAATCATCATCATAATCGTCATCATAATCATCATCATAATCATCATCGTAATAATCATCATAATCGTCATCATAATCATCATCATAACCATCATCATAATAGTCATCATAATCATCATCATAATCAGTATCATAATCATCACTATAATCATCATCATAATCACCATCCTAACCGTCATCATAATCAGCATCATAGTCATCATCACAATAGTCATCCTAATCGTCATCATAATAGTCATCATAATAGTCATCATAATCATCATCATAATCGTCATCATAATCATCATCATAATCATTATCATAATCATTATCATAATCGTGAGCATAATCATGAGCATGATCATAATCATCATTATCATAATCGTCAACATAATCATCATCATAATAGTCATCATAATAGTCATCATAATAGTCATCATAATAGTCATCATAATAGTCATCATAATCATCATCATAATCGTCATCATAATCGTCATCATAATAGTCATCATAATCATCATCATAATCATCATCATAATCGTCATCATAATCAGCATCATAGTCATCATCACAATAGTCATCATAATCCTCATCATAATAGTGATCATAACCATCATCATAATCATCATCATAATCGTCATCATAATCGTCATCATAATAGTCATCATAATCATCATCATAGTCATCATCACAATAGTCATCATAATCGTCATCGTAATAGTGATCATAACCATCATCATAATCCTCATCATAATCATCATCATAATGGTGAGCATAATCATGAGCATGATCATCATAATCATTATCATAATCGTCAACATAATCATCATCATAATAGTCATCATAATAGTCATCATAATAGTCATCATAATAGTCATCATAATCATCATCATAATCGTCATCATAATCGTCATCATAATAGTCATCATAATCATCATCATAATCATCATCATAATCGTCATCATAATCAGCATCATAGTCATCATCACAATAGTCATCATAATCCTCATCATAATAGTGATCATAACCATCATCATAATCATCATCATAATCGTCATCATAATCGTCATCATAATAGTCATCATAATCATCATCATAGTCATCATCATAATCGTCATCATAATCATCATCATAATCATCATCGTAATAATCATCATAATCGTCATCATAATCATCAATATAACCATCATCATAATAGTCATCATAATCATCATCATAATCAGTATCATAATCATCACTATAATCATCATCATAATCACCATCATAATCGTCATCATAATAGTCATCATAATCATCATCATAATCATCATCATAATCGTCATCATAATAGTCATCATAATCATCATCATAGTCATCATCACAATAGTCATCATAATCGTCATCGTAATAGTGATCATAACCATCACCATAATCGTCATCATAATAGTCATCATAATCATCATCATAATCATCATCGTAATAATCATCATAATCATCATCATAATCGTCATCATAACCGTTATTATAATCAGCACCATAGTCATCATAATCGTCATCATAACCCTCATCATAATAGTCATCATAACCATCATCATAATCATCATCATAATCATCATCATAATCGTCATCATAATCATCATCATAATCATCATCGTAATAATCATCATAATCGTCATCATAATCATCATCATAACCATCATCATAATAGTCATCATAATCATCATCATAATCAGTATCATAATCATCACTATAATCATCATCATAATCACCATCCTAACCGTCATCATAATCAGCATCATAGTCATCATCACAATAGTCATCATAATCGTCATCATAATAGTGATTATAACCATCATCATAATCATCATCATAACCATCATCATAATAGTCATCATAATCATCATCATAATCATCATCATAATCGTCATCATAATCATCATCATAATCATCATCGTAATAATCATCATAATCGTCATCATAATCATCATCATAACCATCATCATAATAGTCATCATAATCATCATCATAATCAGTATCATAATCATCACTATAATCATCATCATAATCACCATCCTAACCGTCATCATAATCAGCATCATAGTCATCATCACAATAGTCATCATAATCGTCATCGTAATAGTCATCATAATAGTCATCATAATCATCATCATAATCGTCATCATAATCATCATCATAATCATTATCATAATCATTATCATAATCGTGAGCATAATCATGAGCATGATCATAATCATCATTATCATAATCGTCAACATAATCATCATCATAATAGTCATCATAATAGTCATCATAATAGTCATCATAATAGTCATCATAATAGTCATCATAATCATCATCATAATCGTCATCATAATCGTCATCATAATAGTCATCATAATCATCATCATAATCATCATCATAATCGTCATCATAATCAGCATCATAGTCATCATCACAATAGTCATCATAATCCTCATCATAATAGTGATCATAACCATCATCATAATCATCATCATAATCGTCATCATAATCGTCATCATAATAGTCATCATAATCATCATCATAGTCATCATCACAATAGTCATCATAATCGTCATCGTAATAGTGATCATAACCATCATCATAATCCTCATCATAATCATCATCATAATGGTGAGCATAATCATGAGCATGATCATCATAATCATTATCATAATCGTCAACATAATCATCATCATAATAGTCATCATAATAGTCATCATAATAGTCATCATAATAGTCATCATAATCATCATCATAATCGTCATCATAATCGTCATCATAATAGTCATCATAATCATCATCATAATCATCATCATAATCGTCATCATAATCAGCATCATAGTCATCATCACAATAGTCATCATAATCCTCATCATAATAGTGATCATAACCATCATCATAATCATCATCATAATCGTCATCATAATCGTCATCATAATAGTCATCATAATCATCATCATAGTCATCATCATAATCGTCATCATAATCATCATCATAATCATCATCGTAATAATCATCATAATCGTCATCATAATCATCATCATAACCATCATCATAATAGTCATCATAATCATCATCATAATCAGTATCATAATCATCACTATAATCATCATCATAATCACCATCATAATCGTCATCATAATCAGCATCATAGTCATCATCACAATAGTCATCATAATCCTCATCATAATAGTGATCATAACCATCATCATAATCATCATCATAATCGTCATCATAATCGTCATCATAATAGTCATCATAATCATCATCATAGTCATCATCACAATAGTCATCATAATCGTCATCGTAATAGTGATCATAACCATCATCATAATCCTCATCATAATCATCATCATAATGGTGAGCATAATCATGAGCATGATCATCATAATCATTATCATAATCGTCAACATAATCATCATCATAATAGTCATCATAATAGTCATCATAATAGTCATCATAATAGTCATCATAATCATCATCATAATCGTCATCATAATCGTCATCATAATAGTCATCATAATCATCATCATAATCATCATCATAATCGTCATCATAATCAGCATCATAGTCATCATCACAATAGTCATCATAATCCTCATCATAATAGTGATCATAACCATCATCATAATCATCATCATAATCGTCATCATAATCGTCATCATAATAGTCATCATAATCATCATCATAGTCATCATCATAATCGTCATCATAATCATCATCATAATCATCATCGTAATAATCATCATAATCGTCATCATAATCATCATCATAACCATCATCATAATAGTCATCATAATCATCATCATAATCAGTATCATAATCATCACTATAATCATCATCATAATCACCATCCTAACCGTCATCATAATCAGCATCATAGTCATCATCACAATAGTCATCATAATCGTCATCATAATAGTCATCATAATAGTCATCATAATCATCATCATAATCATCATCATAATCGTCATCATAATCATCATCATAATCATCACTATAGTCGTCATCATAATAGTCATCATAATAGTCATCATAATAGTCATCATAATCATCATCATAATCATCATCATAACCGTCATTATAATCAGCATCATAGTCATCATTATAATCGTCATCATAATCATCATCATAATCATCATCATAACCGTCATTATAATCAGCATCAAGTCATCATCATAATAGCCATCACAACCATCATCATGATCATCATCATAGTCATCATCATAATCATCATCACAATTATCAACATAACCATCATCATAATCATCATCATAACCGTCATCATAATCAGCATCATAGTCATCATAATCCTCATCATAATAGTGATCATAACCTTCATCATAATCATCATCATAATCGTCATCATAATCGTCATCATAATAGTCATCATAATCAGCATCATAGTCATCATCACAATAGTCATCATAATCCTCATCATAATAGTGATCATAACCATCATCATAATCATCATCATAATCGTCATCATAATCGTCATCATAATAGTCATCATAATCATCATCATATTCATCATCATAATCGTCATCATAATCACCATCATAATCAGTATCATAATCATCATCATAATCATTATCATACCCGTCTTAATAATCAGCATCATAGTCATCATCATAGCCGTCATCATAATCATCATCACAATTATCAACATAACCATCGTCATAATCATCATCATAACCGTCACCATAATCAGCATCATAGTCATCATCACAATAGTCATCATAATCCTCATCATAATAGTGATCATAACCATCATCATAATCATCATCATAATCGTCATCATAATCGTCATCATAATAATCATCATAATCAGCATCATAGTCATCATCACAATAGTCATCATAATCCTCATCATAATAGTGATCATAACCATCATCATAATCATCATCATAATCGTCATCATAATCGTCATCATAATAGTCATCATAATCATCATCATAATCATCATCATAATCGTCATCATAATCAGCATCATAGTCATCATCACAATAGTCATCATAATCCTCATCATAATAGTCATTATAATCATCATCATAATCATCATCATAACCGTCATTACAATCAGCATCATAATCATGATCATAATCAACACTATAATCGTCATCGTAATCAGCGTTATAGTCATCATCACAATAATCATCATAATCGTCATCATAACCATCATCATAATCATCATCATAATCCTCATCATAATCATCATCATAATCATCATCATAATCGTCATCATAATCACCATAATAATCATTATCATAATCATCTTCATCATCATCATTATAGACATCATCATAATCATCATCATAATCGTCATCATAATCACCATCATAATCATTATCATAATCATCATCATAATCATCATCATAATCCTCATCACAATCATCATCATAATGATGAGCATAATCATGAGCATGATCATCATAATCATTATCATAATCGTCAACATAATCATCATCATAATAGTCATCATAATAGTCATCATAATAGTCATCATAATAGTCATCATAATCATCCTCATAATCATCATCATAATCGTCATCATAATCACCATCATAATCAGTATCATAATCATCATCATAATCATCATCATAACCGTCATTATAGTCAGCATCATAATCATCATCATAATCATCGTCAGAATCATCATCATAATCATCATTATAATTCATCATCATAATCATGAGCATAATCATCATCATAATCATCATCATAATCATCATCATAATCATCATAATCATCATCATAGTCATCATCATAATCATCATCATAATCATCATCATAATCATCATCATAATCGTCATCATAATCGTCATCATAATCGTCATCATTATAGTCATCATAATCATCATCATAATCATCATCATAATTATCAACATAATAGTCATCATAATCATCATCATAACCGTCATCATAATCAGCATCATAATCAACATCATAATAGTCATCATGGTCATCATCATAATAGTCATCATAATCAGCATCATAGTCATCATCATAATCGTCATCATAATCACCATCATAATCAGTATCATAATCATCATCATAATCATCATCATAACCGTCATCATAATCAGCATCATAGTCATCATCAGAATAGTCATCACAATAGTCATAATAATCGTCATCATAATAGTCATCATAACCATCATCATAATCCTCATCATAATCATCATCATGATAATCATCATAATCGTCATCATAACCGACATCATAATCAGCATCATAGTCATCATCATAATATCCATCATAATCGTCCTCATAATCATCATCATATTCATCATCATAATCGTCATCATAATCACCATCATAATCAGTATCATAATCATCATCATAATCATTATCATACCCGTCTTAATAATCAGCATCATAGTCATCATCATAGCCGTCATCATAATCATCATCACAATTATCAACATAACCATCGTCATAATCATCATCATAACCGTCACCATAATCAGCATCATAGTCATCATCACAATAGTCATCATAATCCTCATCATAATAGTGATCATAACCATCATCATAATCATCATCATAATCGTCATCATAATCGTCATCATAATAATCATCATAATCAGCATCATAGTCATCATCACAATAGTCATCATAATCCTCATCATAATAGTGATCATAACCATCATCATAATCATCATCATAATCGTCATCATAATCGTCATCATAATAGTCATCATAATCATCATCATAATCATCATCATAATCGTCATCATAATCAGCATCATAGTCATCATCACAATAGTCATCATAATCCTCATCATAATAGTCATTATAATCATCATCATAATCATCATCATAACCGTCATTACAATCAGCATCATAATCATGATCATAATCAACACTATAATCGTCATCGTAATCAGCGTTATAGTCATCATCACAATAATCATCATAATCGTCATCATAACCATCATCATAATCATCATCATAATCCTCATCATAATCATCATCATAATCATCATCATAATCGTCATCATAATCACCATAATAATCATTATCATAATCATCATCATAATCATCATCATAACCGTCATTATAATCATCATCATAATGCATCATCATAATCATCATCATAATCATCTTCATCATCATCATTATAGACATCATCATAATCATCATCATAATCGTCATCATAATCACCATCATAATCATTATCATAATCATCATCATAATCATCATCATAATCCTCATCACAATCATCATCATAATGATGAGCATAATCATGAGCATGATCATCATAATCATTATCATAATCGTCAACATAATCATCATCATAATAGTCATCATAATAGTCATCATAATAGTCATCATAATAGTCATCATAATCATCCTCATAATCATCATCATAATCGTCATCATAATCACCATCATAATCAGTATCATAATCATCATCATAATCATCATCATAACCGTCATTATAGTCAGCATCATAATCATCATCATAATCATCGTCAGAATCATCATCATAATCATCATTATAATTCATCATCATAATCATGAGCATAATCATCATCATAATCATCATCATAATCATCATCATAATCATCATAATCATCATCATAGTCATCATCATAATCATCATCATAATCATCATCATAATCGTCATCATAATCGTCATCATAATCGTCATCATTATAGTCATCATAATCATCATCATAATCATCATCATAATTATCAACATAATAGTCATCATAATCATCATCATAACCGTCATCATAATCAGCATCATAATCAACATCATAATAGTCATCATGGTCATCATCATAATAGTCATCATAATCAGCATCATAGTCATCATCACAATAGTCATCATAATCGTCATCATAATAGTGATCATAACCATCATCATAATCATCATCATAACCATCATCATAATAGTCATCATAATCATCATCATAATCAGTATCATAATCATCACTATAATCATCATCATAATCACCATCCTAACCGTCATCATAATCAGCATCATAGTCATCATCACAATAGTCATCATAATCGTCATCATAATAGTCATCATAATAGTCATCATAATCATCATCATAATCATCATCATAATCATCATCATAATCATCATCATAATCATCACTATAGTCGTCATCATAATAGTCATCATAATAGTCATCATAATAGTCATCATAATCATCATCATAATCATCATCATAATCATCATCATAACCGTCATTATAATCAGCATCATAGTCATCATTATAATCGTCATCATAATCATCATCATAATCATCATCATAACCGTCATTATAATCAGCATCATAGTCATCATCATAATAGCCATCACAACCATCATCATGATCATCATCATAGTCATCATCATAATCATCATCACAATTATCAACATAACCATCATCATAATCATCATCATAACCGTTATCATAATCAGCATCATAGTCATCATCACAATAGTCATCATAATCCTCATCATAATAGTGATCATAACCTTCATCATAATCATCATCATAATCGTCATCATTATCATCATCATAACCGTCATCATAATCAGCATCATAATCATCATCATAATATCCATGATAATCGTCATCATAATAGTGTGACGTCGGACGTACCTCCTCCGTATTGAATTAGCCGTTAATTTTAGTTATTAATCATTTACTCCTTTCTTTTTTTTTTTTTTTAACGTGGGGGAAATCTTCGAAAGATACCCCGCCACCCTGGGGGAGGGGGCGGGGTTATGCCGGATTCTTACCGGTTAAAACCCCCACGGTGGCCCTCTCTGGCGTGCTGGGGAGGCCCTGGGGACTCTATAAGAACGCCACCAGGACCTCCCCACGCCAACTGCCCCGGGTGTGGGGCACCATCACGGGGTGGAGTGTTGACATACTCCACCCCACACCCAAAACTAACTCCACCGACAGCGTCCGGGCCACCGAGACGCTGTCGGCCCTCCTGGGGGACCGTTTCTCGGGACACTCTGGGCCCCCACCCAGGGTGTCACGGTCCCCCCGCGGCGGCCAAGATAGAACGGGTGCGAGGCTGTCGCACCCGGGCCGCCGCCATCACTCCGGCTGTTGCCGGAAGACCGGCGGGAAGGTGGGTAAGCACACCCTCCCGCCGGCCGACGTCCTCTAAGTTGGGGTGGCGCCGCCGCGGTTTCGGCGTCCGCGGCGGCCACCCCTCGCTGAAGGCGGGCGGGATGCCTCCCTAGCCCGCTCCGCGTCCTCCTTCTGCAGCATGACTTGCTCGCAGAAGGAGGCCACGGCCACCCAATTCCTGTCGCTGCTCAGCAGAGCCCCAAACACTGCTGGCAGCGACAGGTCCCAGCCAATTTGGCTTTGAAGGACACGGCGCGGCGCTGAAAAGGCGGGGCATTCCTCCAGCGTGTGCCGCGCCGTGTCCACCTCCGCGGGGCCGCAGTGGTGACAGGCCACCGTCGTCTCCTTCCCTATTCGACACAGGTACTCACCGAAGCAACCATGCCCGGTGAGCACCTGTGTCATCCGGTAGGTGAGCCTACCGTGCCGCCGCTCCTGCCACTGATGGAATAAAGGCAGGAGGGCCCCGACAACTGGCTTGGCGGAGGAACGCTGTAGCTCGTTCCCCCATCTGGAAACAGCCAGTTGCCGGGCCTGGCGCTTATAACCTTCGACCACCTCAGGTCCTGGCGGCTGCCCGTCGAGCCGCCGCCGCGCACGGACGCGAGTGTAAACAATGTAATTCGCGGCTATGATACTTACAGCGACACTTAGTATGGCATATAACTAGGTTTATAGAGCTCTGTTCACAGCAACAACGAACATCGGAATAGCTCCAACGGTAACCGAGATACTAACATGGGTAGTCTGTATAAGCGCGGCTATGATACTTACAGCGACACTTAGTATGGCATATAACTAGGTTCAGAGAGCTCTGTTCACAGCTACAACGAACATCGGAATAGCTCCAACAGTAACCGAGATACTAACATGGGTAGTCTGTATAAGCGCGGCTACGATACTTACAGTGACACTTAGTATGGCATATAGCTAGGTTCAGAGAGCTCTGTTCACAGCAACAACGAACATCGGAATGGCTCCAACGGTAACCGAGATACTAACATGGGTAGTCTGTATAAGCGCGGCTATGATACTTACAGCGACACTTAGTATGGCATATAACTAGGTTTATAGAGCTCTGTTCACAGCAACAACGAACATCGGAATAGCTCCAACAGTAACCGAGATACAAACATGGGTAGTCTGTATAAGCGCGGCTATGATACTTACAGCGACACTTAGTATGGCATATAGCTATGTTCAGAGAGCTCTGTTCACAGCAACAACGAACATCGAAATAGCTCCAACAGTAACCGAGATACTAACATGGGTAGTCTGTATAAGCGCGGCTATGATACTTACAGCGACACTTAGTATGGCATATAGCTAGGTTCAGAGAGCTCTGTTCACAGCAACAACGAACATCGGAATAGCTCCAACAGTAACCGAGATAGTAACATGGGTGGTCTGTATAAGCGCGGCTATGATACTTACAGCGACACTTAGTATGGCATATAACTAGGTTCAGAGAGCTCTGTTCACAGCAACAACGAACACCGGAATAGCTACAACAGTAACCGAGATACTAACATGGGTAGTCTGTACAAGCGCGGCTATGATACTTACAGCGACACTTAGTATGGCATATAACTAGGTTCAGAGAGCTCTGTTTACAGCAACAACGAACATCGGAATAGCTCCAACGCTAACCGAGATACTAACATGGGTAGTCTGTATAAGCGCGGCTATGATACATACAGCGACACTTAGTATGGCATATAACTAGGTTCAGAGAGCTCTGTTTACAGCAACAACGAACATCGGAATAGCTCCAACAGTAACCGAGATACTAACATGGGTGGTCTGTATAAGCGCGGCTATGATACTTACAGCGACACTTAGTATGGCATATAACTAGGTTCAGAGAGCTCTGTTCACAGCAACAACGAACACCGGAATAGCTACAACAGTAACCGAGATACTAACATGGGTAGTCTGTATAAGCGCGGCTATGATACTTACAGCGACACTTAGTATGGCATATAACTAGGTTTATAGAGCTCTGTTCACAGCAACAACGAACATCGGAATAGCTCCAACAGTAACCGAGATACAAACATGGGTAGTCTGTATAAGCGCGGCTATGATACTTACAGCGACACTTAGTATGGCATATAGCTATGTTCAGAGAGCTCTGTTCACAGCAACAACGAACATCGAAATAGCTCCAACAGTAACCGAGATACTAACATGGGTAGTCTGTATAAGCGCGGCTATGATACTTACAGCGACACTTAGTATGGCATATAGCTAGGTTCAGAGAGCTCTGTTCACAGCAACAACGAACATCGGAACAGCTCCAACAGTAACCGAGATACTAACATGGGTGGTCTGTATAAGCGCGGCTATGATACTTACAGCGACACTTAGTATGGCATATAACTAGGTTCAGAGAGCTCTGTTCACAGCAACAACGAACACCGGAATAGCTACAACAGTAACCGAGATACTAACATGGGTAGTCTGTACAAGCGCGGCTATGATACTTACAGCGACACTTAGTATGGCATATATCTAGGTTCAGAGAGCTCTGTTCACAGCAACAACGAACATCGGAATAGCTCCAACGCTAACCGAGATACTAACATGGGTAGTCTGTATAAGCGCGGCTATGATACATACAGCGACATTTAGTATGGCATATAACTAGGTTCAGAGAGCTCTGTTTACAGCAACAACGAACATCGGAATAGCTCCAACAGTAACCGAGATACTAACATGGGTGGTCTGTATAAGCGCGGCTATGATACTTACAGCGACACTTAGTATGGCATATAACTAGGTTCAGAGAGCTCTGTTCACAGCAACAACGAACACCGGAATAGCTACAACAGTAACCGAGATACTAACATGGGTAGTCTGCACAAGCGCGGCTCTGATACTTACAGCGACACTTAGTATGGCATATATCTAGGTTCAGAGAGCTCTGTTCACAGCAACAACGAACATCGGAATAGCTCCAACGCTAACCGAGATACTAACATGGGTAGTCTGTATAAGCGCGGCTATGATACTTACAGCGACACTTAGTATGGCATATAACTAGGTTCAGAGAGCTCTGTTCACAGCAACAACGAACATCGGAATAGCTACAACAGTAACCGAGATACTAACATGGGTAGTCTGTACAAGCGCGGCTATGATACTTACAGCGACACTTAGTATGGCATATATCTAGGTTCAGAGAGCTCTGTTCACAGCAACAACGAACATCGGAATAGCTCCAACGCTAACCGAGATACTAACATGGGTAGTCTGTATAAGCGCGGCTATGATACTTACAGCGACACTTAGTATGGCATATAACTAGATTCAGAGAGCTCTGTTCACAGCAACAACGAACATCGGAATAGCTCCAACAGTAACCGAGATACTAACATGGGTAGTCTGTACAAGCGCGGCTATGATACTTACAGCGACACTTAGTATGGCATATAACTAGGTTCAGAGAGCTCTGTCCACAGCAACAACGAACATCGGAATAGCTCCAACGGTAACCGAGATACTAACATGGGTGGTCTGTACAAGCGCGGCTATGATACTTACAGCGACACTTAGTATGGCATATAGCTAGGTTCAGAGAGCTCTGTTCACAGCAACAACGAACATGGGAATAGCTCGAACAGTAACCGAGATACTAACATGGGTGGTCTGTATAAGCGCGGCTATGATACTTACAGCGACACTTAGTATGGCATATAACTAGGTTCAGAGAGCTCTGTTCACAGCAACAACGAACATCGGAATAGCTCCAACAGTAACCGAGATACTAACATGGGTAGTCTGTATAAGCGCGGCTATGATACTTACAGCGACACTTAGTATGGCATATAACTAGGTTCAGAGAGCTCTGTCCACAGCAACAACGAACATCGGAATAGCTACAACAGTAACCGAGATACTAACATGGGTAGTCTGTACAAGCGCGGCTATGATACTTACAGCAACACTTAGTATGGCATATAACTAGGTTCAGTGAGCTCTGTCCACAGCAACAACGAACATCGGAATAGCTCCAACGGTAACCGAGATACTAACATGGGTAGTCTGTATAAGCGCGGCTATGATACTTACAGCGACACTTAGTATGGCATATAACTAGGTTCAGAGAGCTCTGTTCACAGCAACAACGAACATCGGAATAGCTCCAACAGTAACCGAGATACTAACATGGGTAGTCTGTACAAGCGCGGCTATGATACTTACAGCGACACTTAGTATGGCATATAGCTAGGTTCAGAGAGCTCTGTTCACAGCAACAACGAACATGGGAATAGCTCGAACAGTAACCGAGATACTAACATGGGTGGTCTGTATAAGCGCGGCTATGATACTTACAGCGACACTTAGTATGGCATATAACTAGGTTCAGAGAGCTCTGTTCACAGCAACAACGAACATCGGAATAGCTCCAACAGTAACCGAGATACTAACATGGGTAGTCTGTATAAGCGCGGCTATGATACTTACAGCGACACTTAGTATGGCATATAACTAGGTTCAGAGAGCTCTGTCCACAGCAACAACGAACATCGGAATAGCTCCAACGGTAACCGAGATACTAACATGGGTAGTCTGTATAAGCGCGGCTATGATACTTACAGCGACACTTAGTATGGCATATAACTAGGTTCAGAGAGCTCTGTTCACAGCAACAACGAACATCGGAATAGCTCCAACAGTTCGGCTACTACCCACGGTTCGGGATCTGGCCATCCCGAGGTTTCCCGAGCCCTAGCATACCGGAAGCCTGTGGTCATGCTTCGCAGGAACGGGGGTCTTGCCTTAATCGGCCGGACCGCGAGGAGAAAACCTCTATAAAAAAATCCGCCCTGTGGCCGGGGGGCAGAATATGGCCACGGTATCCCCTGCCTGTCGTACGAGGCGACTAAAAGGGGTGCTCCGGCCGCGGGCAAAGTAGGTCCGATGAGGTGCGAGGCGATGCCGGCGGGGCCTTCGGGCCCTGGCAGGGTCTCCCTAGCCGGTAAGGCTCGCACTGAGGACTGAAACGTCTGCGGTACGGGGCGGGGGGAAGACCAAACCCAAGGTGTGAAGGATAACCGTGCCGATGGGTGCATGGCTGCCTGGTCTATAAATAGGGCAGTCTCAAACGGTCCCTCGGGGGTACCTGCCAACCCCCCCGAGTATTTAGGCTTACCCAGGTATGGCGGCTCTGCCTGGGCGGACCTTCTTTCCGACCTTACTCGTGGGACCAATCATGGAATCCGATTTAAAAACTTTGGAGATGATAAGGAGAATGCGCGTAGCACGCCTCGGCGTGCTCGCGCTGCTAGCATTTCTAGCGTGTCGGCGGTGGAGGCCCCCTCGCGGGCGGCCACTCCGTCGGCAAGGAGGGGGCGCAGCCGCGACCGTATTTCGCGGCTACAATCAAGCGGCTCGCCTGCGCACGATAGCGCAGCGGCCGCGGTTGAGGTTCGTCGGAGGGAACCTACACCGACATCGCGGGACGGCGGTGGCGAAGGGGAACTCTTCGCCCGCCCACTAAGTCCCGACCGCGCTGGTCCCAGTCGCTCGGTCTCGCGGCCCGATACGTCCTGCGCTTCATCGCGGGCGTCCTCGGCCGCGGGCCGGAGCGCCATGGAGACCGCCGACGAGGCGGGGGGCGCTGAATCTGACGCGTCCACGTCCTCCTCGGTATTTTCGGGCGTGTCCAGTAAGAGAGGGCGACCCCCCACTACGGGGGAGTACGTGCGCCTCGCCGCTGCCAAGAGGCAGCTTTTGGAGGTGGAGGAGAAGGCGTTGATGGTCGAGGCCGCCAAGGCGGTCTTGGACCCTACGATCGCGCCGCCTCCACCCTCCAAAAGCTCCCTGCCACTCCCCGATGAGGGCGCCCTGGCAAGGGAATTTAGGAACCTCCCCACCGCAGACCTTGTGCCCAAACTCGACGGCCACATGGATATTGTGGAGAAAGTTGCGGCTAGTAGCCGTAACCATCAAGGCCGCTTCGTGCGGGCCCTCAGGGTGGCCGCGCACGAGGGGCGGGTCATCGAAGCCGAGCTGGCCACCCGGTCTGCTACCGCGGCCTCCTCCGCCTTGGAGGAGGAGAACCGCGTGTTAAAGCAACGGGTGGACCAGCTCGAGCAGGATGTTCGCCTCCTTCGGGAGGAGCTGGCCCGCCACCGCCAGGGGCCTTCCCCCACGGTGGTGGTGCCGCCCTCGCCTCCGCGGCGGTCTCCCGCTCCCTCGCCTAGGGCCGGCCTTTCCCCGCAAGGGGGTGTTGCCGCAGGGAGTGGGGGCCCCGCCGCCCCCGTGGCGTCGCCTGCCACGGAGGAAGTCCTGGTGGACCGCATCTCCCGACTCATGGAGAGTCGCTTCCGGGAGATGCGGTCCGAGCTGGCCGGCCTGTGGTCAGCCGGGGGCCCCGTAAAGGTCCCTCAACGGCTGCCACCGGGCCAAGTCCTCGAGCAGGTGCGCAACCCTGCCCCGCACAGACGCGGGGGAAAAAGGGTAAGGTCGCCCCTGCCGCTCCAAGATCCGGGGCCGCACCTGCGGCCGCACCTTCGAGTGCGACGCAGTCTCGCCCCCCGGCGAAGGCGGCGAGGATCTCGACCACGGAAACGTGGTCGAAGGTTGTAGGCCGCAAGGCGAAAAGCCAGGCAGGGCGGGCCGCCAAGACCTCGGCGGCACCAGCCAAACAGGCTGGCCCGAGCTCTGCCCGCGCGGCGAACGCGGGGCAGGGAAAAGCGGGCGGACAGGCCGGGCGAAAGCCCAAGCCAATCCCACCGCGCCCCCCCCCCCCCGTACGGCGGCGGTGTCTGTGACCGTACCGGAGGTTTGCGCCTTGTCTTACGCCGAGGCAATGTCCCGAGCCCGGCAGAATATTAATCTTGCCGAGCTCGGCGTGCCTCCGCTATGCCCGCGGCAGGGGGCCACGGGGTCACTGATCCTCGAAGTCCCCGGGCCCGAGAGATCGGCCAAGGCCGACCTCCTGGCCATCAAAATGGCGGAGGTATTGGAGGGGACGGGCGTTAAAATAGCCCGTCCCTGCAAATCCGCGGACTTAAGGGTCCGCGGACTCATGTCCGGAGTAACCCGGGAGGCGGTCATGGCCGCCATTAGTTCCAGCGGGGGGTGCCGAGCCGTGGAGGTGAGGGCGGGTGATATCCGCCCGAGCCCCTCCGGACTCGGCACGTGCTGGGTCCGCTGCCCTGCGGCGGCGGCCCGGAAGGTGGCCTTGGCGGGTAAACTGGTCGTCGACGGGTGGACCGAGGTCCCCGTCGACGCCCTTGACGCCCGGCCTCTGCAGTGTTTCCGCTGCCTTGACTTCGGTCACGTTAGGCAGCGGTGCACTGCAGACGAAGATCGGTCGGGGAGGTGCTTCCTCTGCGGAGAAGCGGGACATAAGTCCTTGCGATGCACCTCCCCGCCGCACTGTGCCGTTTGCGCCAGTGCAGGCCGGGCGGCCACCATAGGCTAGGCACCAAGGAGTGCCCAGCGGCCAAGACCGCCAAGCATAGGGGTGGCCGCCGCCGCAAAAAGGGCGGCGCGGCCGAGGGTGCTGCTGCTGTGCCGCAGCAGCAAACCCCGGCAGAGGCCCGCAAAGCTGCTGGGTCCAGCGCCGTGAAGGCGCCAGCCGCCCTGGGCGCCTCTCAAGCGTCTGGAGCGGCAAAGGGGGCCTCCACGGAGGTCCCCATGGAGGCGGAGGCTGAGCCGGCGGCGACGACGCCGGCAACGCCCCGCCTCACTCAGGAGGAGATGGCCGCGGAGGGCCGGATGGACACGGCATAATCTTCATGCCGCCATCCGGCCCCCTGCTGCAGGCCAACCTGAACCGCTCGGCTAGGGCACAAGATCTGCTCTCGCAGGCCCTAGCCGAGCGGAGGGTGAGTCTGGCAGTTGTGGCGGAGCCCTACCGCGTCCCGGTCCACCCTTCATGGATCGGTGACGTGGGGGGCTCCGCCACAATAATCTGGGGCGGCCGCGGGCCCCCGTCGTGCTCGCTCCTTGAGCGCGACAGGGGATTCGTGGTCGCCGATTGGGGTGGCACCGCGGTGGTGGGAGTATACGCTCCCCCCAGCTGGCCCCTCGCGTCGTTCGAGGAGTTCTTGGACGGGGTCCGTTTGGCGATTGATCGCTGCCGACCCCGTCCCGTTATTGTCCTGGGGGACTTCAACGCCAAGGCTACGGCCTGGGGGTCCCCCAGGACGGACGCGAGGGGTTCAGCGCTGCTCGATTGGGCGGCGGGCTTGGGCCTGTGCATTCTGAACACAGGCTCCGCCCATACGTGCGGCGCGGCAGCAGGGAGGCTCGATCGTCGACATTTCCCTAGCCTCTCCTGTTGCTGCACGACGTATCTCGGGGTGGAGGGTGGAGGTGGGGGTCGGGACATTATCAGACCATAGATATATCTCAATGACCCTCTCCTCGGCCCCTCCGGACGAGCCCCGAGGCCGCCCTGAGGGGGAGCGTCCACCGCCGCGGTGGAACTTGAAGCGGCTGGACAAGGACGTCCTGGTGGCCGCTGCCCACGCCGTGGCCTGGGGCATTGCATGCTCCGGGCCTGCCGACGGGCGCGAGTGGGCCCGATGGTTTCGCCGCAACATGTCACACATTTGTGACGCGGCGATGCCAAGATCGGGCCCTCCCGGTAGGGATTCGGTGTACTGGTGGTCGCCCGCTATTGCGGATTTACGGACTGCGTGCGTGCGAGCGCGCCGCCAGTACACCCGCGCCCGTCGGCGCAGTGACCCGGATCCGGCGTGGGTAGCCGAGCTGTACGCTCTCTACAGGCAACGTGTAGTAGCGCTACAGCAGGCCATCAAGGAGGCCAAAGCCCAGGCATGGCAAGAGCTCCTCGTAGCTCTGGATAGGGATCCTTGGGGGCGCGCCTACAGGCTTGTTCTAAGCCGATTTAGGCCGTGGGCGCCCCCTATTACGGAAACCCTTGACCCCCCGTTCCTCCGTCGCGTGGTCGACACCCTTTTCCCCCGTTCAGGGGTGGGTGGACCAGCGGCGGAGGCGTCGGACCCACCACCGTGGTCCGACGAGTGGGGGGTCACGTACGAGGAGCTGGCCAGGGCTCTGCACCGGCCCGGGGCACGCAACACGGCCCCGGGTCCGGATGGCATCCCTGGCAAAGCCTGGGTCTTGGCCTCGGACGTCCTTGGTCCAGCCATGGTGGAGGCATTTAATCAATGCCTGCGGCGGGGAATTTTCCCCGCCGAATGGAAGGAGGGGCGGATGGTCCTCCTGAAAAAAGAGGGAAGACCCGCAGACTCCCCGTCTGCGTACCGGCCGTTGTGTCTGTTGGATGAGGCGGGCAAGCTCTTTGAGCGTATCATAGCTTCCCGCCTCTCCAGACACCTGTCCGAGGTAGGTCCCGATTTGTCGGATAGCCAATACGGCTTCCGCGAGGGACGCTCCACGATTGACGCGATCAATCGCGTCAAGTACCTCGCGGAGAATGCCGTATCCCGGGGCGGGGTGTGCGTTGCTGTTTCGTTAGACATCAGCAACGCATTTAACACCCTGTCCTGGGCCGCCATTAGGGAGGCCCTGGATTATCACCAGGTGCCTCCCTATCTCAAGGCGGTGGTAGGGGCCTACCTGGAGGACAGGTGGATAACCTACAACGGCCGGGACGGTAAAGAGAGACGGGGAGTTGACGCCGGCGTACCCCAGGGTTCGGCTGTTGGCCCAACCCTGTGGAATATGGGGTACGACCGGGTCCTGCGGGTCCGGTTGCCCGACGGTTCGTATGTCGTCTGCTACGCAGACGACACTTTCATACTGGCCGTCGGGCTAACCCTCAGGAGGGCCATCCGCCTTGCGGAGGCCGCGGTGGCCGCCGTCGTCGCGCGGATCCACGACTTGGGGCTGCGTATTGACGCGAAAAAGACCTCGGCGATGGCCTTTCATGGCCTCCCGAGGTCCCAGCGTCTGCCCCAGTCGTGGGTCCGGGTAGATGATGCCTGGGTCGAGGTCGGGACCTCGATGAAATATCTGGGTCTCGTCCTCGACAGCTCCTGGCGCTTTGAAGTCCACTTCGACCGCCTGGTCCCCCGTGTAGATCGGGCTGCGGCTAGACTTAGCCGCATAATGCCCAATACCGGGGGACCTGATGCGAGGGTTCGCCACCTCTATGTGGGGGTGGTACGGTCCATGACCCTTTACGGGTCAGCAGTATTTGCTAGAGCCCTGATGGCCAGCCGGAGCAGCATTACTGCACTCCACAGGCTGCAGAGAAGGCTGGCCATCAGGGTAATTAGGGGTTACCGTACCATCTCCTATGAGGTGGCGATGGCTCTGGCGGGGCTCATCCCCTTCGAGCTGCTCGCTGCGGCGGACGCGCTCGTTTATACACGCGTCCGCGCGCGGCGGCAGCTGGACGGGCGCCCGCCAGAGCCGATGGCGGTCGAAGCATATAAGCGTCAGGCCCGGCAGCTGGCTTTGTCTCGTTGGTGGAACGTTTTGCAGCGTTCCACCTACAAGCCAGTTGTCGGGGCCCTCCTGCCCATTCTCCAACAGTGGCAGGAGCGGCGGCACGGCAGGATCACCTACCGTATGACACAGGTACTCACCGGGCATGGTTGCTTCGGTGAGTACCTGTGTCGAATAGGGAAAGAAGCGACGGCGGCATGTTGCCACTGCGGCTCCGGGGAGGTGGACACGGCGCGGCATACGCTGGAGGTTTGCCCCGCCTTTTCAGCGCCGCGTCGTGTCCTAATAGGCCAAATTGGCCACGACCTGTCGCTGCCGGCAGTCTTTGGGGCACTGCTGAGCAGCGACAGGAATTGGAGGGCGGTGGCCTCCTTCTGTGAGCAGGTTATGCTCCAGAAGGAGGCCGCCGAGCGCGAGAGGGAGATTTCCCGTCAGCGCACCGTGAGGGGCGGCCGCCGCGGGTCACGAACACGTGGCGGTGCCGCCCCATCTTTGAGGAATCCGGCCGACGGGGGTGGTGTGTAGTTCACCCACCACACCCCGTCGGCCTTCCGGCTTGACCGGGTGATGGCGGCGACCTTCATCATGACCATGATGGTCGCCGCGGGGGGACTGTGACACTCCGGGTGGGGGCCCGGAGTGTCCCGAGAAACGGTCCCCCAGGAGGGCCGACAGCGCTTCGGTGGTCCGGGCGCTGTCGGTGGAGTTAGTTTTGGGTGTGGGGTGGAGTATGTCAACACTCCACCCCGTGAAGGTGCCCCACACCCGGGGCAGTTGGCGTGGGGAGGTCCTGGTGGCGTTCTTTTCAGAGTTCCCAGGGCCTCCCCGCAACGCCAGAGAGGGCCACCGTGGGGGTTTTAGCCGGTAAGAATCCGGCATAACCCCGCCCCCTCCCCCAGGGGGGCGGGGTATCTTTGGAAGATTTCCCCCACGTTAAAAAAAAAAAAAAAAAAAAAAAAAAAAAAGGAGTGCGGGCTTCCCTCCTGCCTGTTTACCATCAATGGCAGGAGCGGCGGCATGGTAGGCTCACCTACCGGATGACACAGGTGCTCACCGGGCACGGTTGCTTCGGTGAGTACCTGTGTCAAATAGGGAGGGAGGCGACGGCGGCGTGCCACCATTGTGACTCAGGGCAGGTGGACACGGCGCGGCATACGCTGGAGGAATGCCCCGCCTTTTCAGCGCCGCGCCGTGTCCTTATTGGCCAGATTGGCCACGACCTGTCGCTGCCAGCAGTCTTTGGGGCACTGCTGGACAGCGACAGGAATTGGAGGGCTGTGGCCTCCTTCTGCGAGCAGGTTATGCTGCAGAAGGAGGCCGCGGAGCGGGCGAGAGAATTATCTCGCCCGCGAAACATCAGGGGTGGGCGCCGCGGCCGACATAACCGCGGCGGCGCCACCCGTTCTTAGAGGACGTCGGCCGGCGGGAAGGTGGGTAGACACACCTTCCCGCCAGTCACCCGGCATCGGCGGGAGTGATGGCGGCGGCCCGGGTGCGACATCTTCGCACCCGTTCCATCTTGGCCGCCGCGGGGGGACCGTGACACCCTGGGTGGGGGCCCAGGGTGTCCCGAGAAACGGTCCCCCAGGGGGGCCAACAGCGTCTCGGTGGCCCGGGCGCTGTCGGTGGAGTTAGTTTTGGGTGTGGGGTGGAGTATGTCAACACTCCACCCCGTGAAGGTGCCCCACACCCGGGGCAGTTGGCGTGGGGAGGTCCTGGTGGCGTTCTTTTCAGAGTTCCCAGGGCCTCCCCGCAACGCCAGAGAGGGCCACCGTGGGGGTTTTAGCCGGTAAGAATCCGGCATAACCCCGCCCCCTCCCCCAGGGTGGCGGGGTATCTTTCGAAGATTTCCCCCACGTTAAAAAAAAAAAAAAAAAAAAAAAAGGAGTAAGCTAGGTTGGCGAGGGGCCCTCTATTTCGGCGGCACAGCCGGTCAGTGGGGGCGACCTTTTCGACCGGATCTCCAGGCTGATAGACAGCCGATTTATGGAGATCCGGTCGGAGCTGTCGGCTGCATTGCCGTCCGGGAACGCTGCGAAGCGTCCTCCGGCCGCCGCTCCGGGCCCTAGCCCGCGTGCGGTGTCCTCGGTCCCCGCTCCCAAGAAGGCGGAAAAGAAGGTTCCGGCTCCTGCGGCGCACGTCGTCCCTGCGACTCCTGCTTCTCCGCGCGCTCATCCCTCTAAGAGCGGGGGCAAGCCGACCGGTCCTCCCTCCGGGGGTCCGGCTCCGGCGCAGAAGGTTCAGACCACGGAGGCCCCATGGTCCAAGGTCGTCGGCCGCAAGCCCAAACAACAGGCGACGAAGGCCGCAAAGAAGACGGCTGGCACGGCGACCAAAACGCCGACCCCATCCACTGCCCGCGCGAAGTCCGCGGGGCAGGCTAAGGCCGGCGCAGCGGCGGCTGAGAGGCCGAAGTTGGTACCACCTCGACCTCCGCGTACGGCAGCCATATCGGTGAGCATACCCGATGGCTGCAAAGTCACGTACGCGGAGGCGATGTGCAAGGCGAGGGCGAGCATCAACCTTGCCGAGTTAGGGGTGCCGCCGCTGCGGCCACGGCGAGGGGCCACTGGGTCCATCATTCTCGAAGTCCCAGGACCAGAAAGGGCCGCCAAGGCGGATCTTCTTGCCGGGAAAATGGCGGCGGTGCTTGAGGGGACCGGGGTTAGGATCACCCGGCCATGTAAGACCGCAGATCTCCGCGTGAGAGGGCTCATGGCCTCTTTCACGCGTGAGATGGTGATCGCCGCATTGGCGAAGGAGGGCGGGTGCCGACCCGAGGAGGTGAAGGCGGGCGACATTCGCCCGCACACCTCGGGACTCGGCACCTGCTGGGTTCGCTGCCCGGTGGCGGCGGCCCGAAAGGTGGCTCTGGACGGCAAGTTAGTGATCGACGGGTGGACGGAGGTCCCCGTCGATGCACTGAACGCCCGGCCTATGCAGTGCTACCGCTGCCTTGACTTCGGTCACACGAGGCAGCGGTGCACTGCGGATGAGGACAAGTCGGGGCGGTGTTTCATATGCGGGGTCGCAGGACACCGATCTTCGCAATGCACCGCCCCGCCGAATTGCACCGTCTGTGCAGATGCGGGCCGGGCGGCTAATCACCGTCTGGGCACAAAAGAGTGCCCAGCGGCCAGGGCCACCAGGCACCGAGGGGGGCGCCGCCGACATAAGGGTGGAGCGGCAAAGGGGCCTGCTGCTGCATCGCAGCAGCGTTCTTCGACAGTGGCAGTCAAGGCCACTTCTTCCGGCGCGCAAGGCGCGTCTTCTGCCCGGATTGCCGCTTCGGCACCCGTAGCAGCAAGGGGAGCTTCAAACGAGGCTCCCATGGAGGTTGATGTTGAGCCGGGTACGACGACCCCGGCGACGCGCAGCCAAACAAAGAAGAGCTCGGCTTCGGAGGGCCGGACGGATAAGGCCCAATAATGCCTCCGTCCGGTCCCCTCCTGCAAGCGAATCTGAACCGCTCGGCCAGGGCACAGGATCTGCTTTCGCAGGCCCTGGCCGAGCGGTCAGCCGGGCTTGCAATCGTGGCGGAGCCCTACGCCGTCCCGGTCCACACGTCGTGGATCGGTGACGAGCGGGGCTCCGTCGCGATAGTTTGGGGCGGGCGACATAATTCCCCGGCCTGCACGCTGTTAGAGCGCGGCCGGGGTTATGTCGCCGCCGACTGGGGAGGTACCGCGGTGGTGGGAGTTTACGCTCCCCCCAGCTGGCCCCTCGTGTCGTTCGAGGAGTTCCTGGACGGGGTCCGGTGTTCCATTGTTCGTTGCCGGCCCCGTCCTGTTATCGTCCTGGGGGACTTTAACTCCAAGGCCACGGCCTGGGGTTGCCCCAGGACGGACGCGAGGGGTTCAGCGTTGCTCGATTGGGCGGCGGGATTGGACCTGTGTCTGTTAAACACAGGTACCACCCATACGTGCGTGCGGCAGCAGGGGGGATCCATCGTCGATCTTTCCTTTGCCTCGCCTGCTGTTGCGCGCCGTATCTCGGGGTGGAGGGTGGAGGAGGGGGTCGAAACTCTTTCCGATCATCGTTATATCACGATGACCCTCTCCTCTGCCCCTCTGGAAGAGCCCCGAGGCCGCCCAGAAGGGGAGCGTCCACCACCGCGGTGGAACCTCAAGAGGCTGGACAGGGACGTCCTGGTGGCTGCTGCTCACGCCGTGGCCTGGAGTATAGCCAGCTCCGGGCCAGCCGATGGGCGCGCGTGGGCCCGCTGGCTTCGCCGCGTCATGACGCAGATTTGCGACGCGGCGATGCCTAGAGCGGGTCCACGCACTAAGTCATCGGTGTATTGGTGGTCGCCCGCAATTGCGGACCTTCGTGCCGATTGCGTGCCGGCGCGCCGCCGATACACCCGCGCCCGTCGGCGCAGCGACCCGGACCCGGCGTGGGTAGCTTCGCTGTATGCGCTCTACCGTGAGAGGGTAGTAGCGCTGCAGCGGGCCATCAAGGAGGCCAAAGCTCAGGCGTGGCAAGAGCTCCTCGATGCTCTAGGGAAGGACCCGTGGGGGCGCGCCTATAAGCTGGTGTTAGGCCGGCTTCGGCCATGGGCGCCCCCCGTTACGGAGTCCTTAGACCCCCCATTCCTCCGTCGTGTGGTGGATACTCTCTTCCCCAGAACTTCAGATGGGGAAGTTGAGCCCACGGCGGAGGCGTCGGACAATTCCACCTGGTCCGACGATCGGGGGTTCACCTCCGAGGAGCTCGCCAGGGCTCTGCGTCGGCTCGGTGCACGCAACACTGCACCGGGTCCCGACGGCATCCCTGGCAGGGCCTGGGTTTTGGCCTCGGACGTCCTTGGTCCAGCCATTAGGGAGCCATTCAATGAGTGCCTACGGCGGGGAGAATTCCCCGCCGAGTGGAAAGAAGGACGGATGGTCCTCCTGAAGAAGGATGGAAGACCCGCAGACTCCCCGTCTGCGTACCGGCCGTTGTGTCTTCTGGATGAGGCGGGTAAGCTCTTTGAGCGAATCATCGCTTCCCGCCTCACCAGACACCTGTCCGGGGTAGGTCCCGACCTGTCGGACAACCAGTACGGTTTCCGCGAGGGCCGTTCCACTGTGGACGCGATTAAGCGCGTCCGGTCCCTCGCGGAAAATGCCGTATCCCGGGGTGGGGTGTGTGTTGCTGTGTCGTTGGACATTACCAACGCCTTTAACACCCTGCCCTGGGCCGCCATCAGGGAGGCCCTGGATTACCACCAGGTGCCTCCCTACCTTAAGGCGGTGGTAGGGGCCTACCTGCAGGACAGGTGGGTCACCTATAACGGCCGGGACGGGAAAGTTCGACGGGGAGTAGACCTCGGCGTACCCCAGGGTTCGGCCGTTGGCCCAACCTTGTGGAACATGGGGTACGACCGGGTCCTGCGGGTCCGGTTGCCCGACGGCACATATGTCGTCTGTTACGCAGACGACACTTATATATTGGCCGTCGGGTTAACCCTCAGGAGGGCCATCCGTCTAGCGGAGGCCGCAGTGGCCGCCGTCGTCGCGGAGATCCACGGCTTGGGGCTTCGCATCGACGCGAAAAAGACCTCGGCGATGGCCTTTCATGGCCTCCCGAGGTCTCAGCGTCTGCCCAAGTCGTGGATCAAGGTAGGTGATGCCTGGGTCGAGGTCGGGACCAGTATGAAATACTTGGGTCTCGTCCTCGACTGCTCCTGGCGCTTCGAGGTCCATTTCGACCACCTGGTCCCCCGGGTTGAGCGGGCAGCTGCGGCCCTTGGCCGCATAATGCCCAACCTCGGGGGACCAGATTCGAGGGTTCGCCACCTCTATGTGGGGGTGGTGCGGTCTATGACCTTATATGGCGCGGCAGTATTTGCCGACGCCTTGATGGCCAGCCGGCGAAGCGTTGCGCTTCTTCACCGATTGCAACGCAGGCTGGCCATCAGGTCAATTCGAGGGTACCGCACCATCTCCTACGAGGTGGCGATGGTCCTGGCGGGGCTCATTCCCTTCGAGCTGCTCGCCGCGGCGGACGCACTTGTTTACACTCGCGTCCGCGCGCGGCGGCAGCTCGACGGGCAGCCGCCAGGACCTGAGGTGGTCGAAGGTTATAAGCGCCAGGCCCGGCAACTGGCTGTTTCCAGATGGGGGAACGAGCTACAGCGTTCCTCCGCCAAGCCAGTTGTCGGGGCCCTCCTGCCTTTATTCCATCAGTGGCAGGAGCGGCGGCACGGTAGGCTCACCTACCGGATGACACAGGTGCTCACCGGGCATGGTTGCTTCGGTGAGTACCTGTGTCGAATAGGGAAGGAGACGACGGTGGCCTGTCACCACTGCGGCCCCGCGGAGGTGGACACGGCGCGGCACACGCTGGAGGAATGCCCCGCCTTTTCAGCGCCGCGCCGTGTCCTTCAAAGCCAAATTGGCTGGGACCTGTCGCTGCCAGCAGTGTTTGGGGCTCTGCTGAGCAGCGACAGGAATTGGGTGGCCGTGGCCTCCTTCTGCGAGCAAGTCATGCTGCAGAAGGAGGACGCGGAGCGGGCTAGGGAGGCATCCCGCCCGCCTTCAGCGAGGGGTGGCCGCCGCGGACGCCGAAACCGCGGCGGCGCCACCCCAACTTAGAGGACGTCGGCCGGCGGGAGGGTGTGCTTACCCACCTTCCCGCCGGTCTTCCGGCAACAGCCGGAGTGATGGCGGCGGCCCGGGTGCGACAGCCTCGCACCCGTTCTATCTTGGCCGCCGCGGGGGGACCGTGACACCCTGGGTGGGGGCCCAGAGTGTCCCGAGAAACGGTCCCCCAGGAGGGCCGACAGCGTCTCGGTGGCCCGGACGCTGTCGGTGGAGTTAGTTTTGGGTGTGGGGTGGAGTATGTCAACACTCCACCCCGTGAAGGTGCCCCACACCCGGGGCAGTTGGCGTGGGGAGGTCCTGGTGGCGTTCTTTTCAGAGTTCCCAGGGCCTCCCCGCAACGCCAGAGAGGGCCACCGTGGGGGTTTTAGCCGGTAAGAATCCGGCATAACCCCGCCCCCTCCCCCAGGGGGGTGGGGTATCTTTCGAAGATTTCCCCCACGCTAAAAAAAAAAAAAAGGAGTAAGCTAGGTTTCCCTCAGGGGCTGTGGGCTCATTACCCACAGTACGGGATTTGGCGATCCCGAGGTACCCGAGCCAACCATACCGTAAGCCTGTGGTCATGTTTCGCAGGAACGGGGGTCTTGCCTTAACCGGCTGGACCGCGAGGAGTAAACCTCTATAATAAATCCGCTCTGTGGCCGGGGGGCAGAATACGGCCACGGTATTCCCTGCCTGTCGTACGAGGCGACTAAAAGGGGTGCTCCGGCCGCGGGCAAAGTAGGTCCGATGAGGTGCGAGGCGATGCCGGCGGGGCCTTCGGGCCCTGGCAGGGTCTCCCTAGCCGGTAAGGCTCGCACTGAGGACTGAAACATCTGCGGTACGGGGCAGGGGGAAGACCAAACCCAAGGTGTGAAGGATAACCGTGCCGATGGGTGCATGGCTGCCTGGTCTATAAATAGGGCAGTCTCAAACGGTCCCTCGGGGGCACCTGCCGACCCCCGCGAGTATTTAGGCTTACCCAGGTATGGCGGCTCTGCCTGGGCGGACCTTCTTTCCGACCTTACTCGTGGGATATCTATGGATTCTCGAACAAATTTAAACCTTGGAGACGGTAAGGAGAATGCGCGTAGCACGCCTCGGCGTGCTCGCGCTGCTAGCATTTCTAGCGTGTCGGCGGAGGAGGCCCCCTCGCGGGCGGCCACTCCGTCGGCAAGGAGGGGGCGCAGCCGCGACCGTAGTTCGCGGCTACTATCAAGCGGCTCGCCTGCGCACGATAGCGCAGCGGCCGCGGTTGAGGTTCGTCGGAGGGAACCTACACCGACATCGCGGGACGGCGGTGGCGAAGGGGAACTCTTCGCCCGCCCATTAAGTCCCGACCGCGCTGGGCCCAGTCGCTCGGTCTCGCGGCCCGATACGTCCTGCGCTTCATCGCGGGCGTCCTCGGCCGCGGGCCGGAGCGCCATGGAGACCGCCGACGAGGCGGGGGGCGCCGAATCTGACGCGTCCACGTCCTCCTCGGTATTTTCGGGCGTGTCCAGGAAGAGAGGGCGACCCCCCACTACGGGGGAGTACGTGCGCCTCGCCGCTGCCAAGAGGCAGCTTTTGGAGGTGGAGGAGAAGGCGTTGATGGTCGAGGCCGCCAAGGCGGTCTTGGACCCTACGATCGCGCCGCCTCCACCCTCCAAAAGCTCCCTGCCAATCCCCGATGAGGGCGCCCTGGCAAGGGAATTTAGGAACCTCCCCACCGCAGACCTTGTGGCCAAACTCGACGGCCACATGGATATTGTGGAGAAGGTTGCGGCTAGTAGCCGTAACCTTCAAGGCCGCTTCGTGCGGGCCCTCAGGGTGGCCGCGCACGAGGGGCGGGTCATCGAAGCCGAGCTGGCCACCCGGTCTGCTACCGCGGCATCCTCCGCCTTGGAGGAGGAGAACCGCGTGTTAAAGCAACGGGTGGACCAGCTCGAGCAGGATGTTCGCCTCCTTCGGGAGGAGCTGGCCTGCCACCGCCAGGGGCCTTCCCCCACGGTGGTGGTGCCGCCCTCGCCTCCGCGGCGGTCTCCCGCTCCCTCGCCTAGGGCCGGCCTTTCCCCGCAAGGGGGTGTTGCCGCAGGGAGTGGGAGCCCCGCCGCCCCCGTGGCGTCACCCGCCACGGAGGAAGTCCTGGTGGACCGCATCTCCCGACTCATGGAGAGTCGCTTCCGGGAGATGCGGTCCGAGCTGGCCGGCCTGTGGTCAGCCGGGGCGCCCAGTAAAGGTCCCTCATCGGCTGCCACCGGGCCAAGTCCTCGAGCAGGGGCGCAACCCTCCCCCGCACAGACGCGGGGGAAAAAGGGTAAGGTCGCCCCTGCCGCTCCAAGATCCGGGGCCGCACCTGCGGCCGCACCTTCGAGTGCGACGCAGTCTCGCCCCCCGGCGAAGGCGGCGAGGATCTCGACCACGGAAACGTGGTCGAAGGTTGTAGGCCGCAAGGCCAAAAGCCAGGCAGGGCGGGCCGCCAAGACCTCGGCGGCACCAGCCAAACAGGCTGGCCCGAGCTCTGCCCGCGCGGCGAACGCGGGGCAGGGAAAAGCGGGCGGACAGGCCGGGCGAAAGCCCAAGCCAATCCCACCGCGCCCCCCCCCACCGTACGGCGGCGGTGTCCGTGACCGTACCGGAGGGGTGCGCCTTGTCCTACGCGGAGGCAATGTCCCGAGCCCGGCAGAATATTAATCTTGCCGAGCTCGGCGTGCCTCCGCTACGCCCGCGGCAGGGGGCCACGGGGTCACTGATCCTCGAAGTCCCCGGACCCGAGATATCGGCCAAGGCCGACCTCCTGGCCATCAAAATGGCGGAGGTATTGGAGTGGACCGGCGTTAAAATAGCCCGTCCCTGCAAATCCGCGGACTTAAGGGTCCGCGGACTCATGTCCGGAGTAACCCGGGAGGCGGTCATGGCCGCCATTAGTTCCAGCGGGGGGTGCCGAGCCGAGGAGGTGAGGGCGGGTGATATCCGCCCGAGCCCCTCCGGACTCGGCACGTGCTGGGTCCGCTGCCCTGCGGCGGCGGCCCGGAAGGTGGCCTTGGCGGGCAAACTGGTCGTCGACGGGTGGACCGAGGTCCCCGTCGACGCCCTTGACGCCCGGCCTCTGCAGTGTTTCCGCTGCCTTGACTTCGGTCACGTTAGGCAGCGGTGCACTGCAGACGAAGATCGGTCGGGGAGGTGCTTCCTCTGCGGAGAAGCGGGACATAAGTCCTCGCAATGCACCTCCCCGCCGCACTGTGCCGTTTGCGCCAGTCTGCTGTGCCGCAGCAGCAAACCCCGGCAGAGGCCCGCAAAGCTGCTGGGTCCAGCGCCGTGAAGGCGCCAGCCGCCCTGGGCGCCTCTCAAGCGTCTGGAGCGGCAAAGGGGGCCTCCACGGAGGTCCCTATGGAGGCGGAGGCTGAGCCGGCGGCGACGACGCCGGCAACGCCCCGCCTCACTCAGGAGGAGATGGCCGCGGAGGGCCGGATGGACACGGCATAATCTTCATGCCGCCATCCGGCCCCCTGCTGCAGGCCAACCTGAACCGCTCGGCTAGGGCACAAGATCTGCTCTCGCAGGCCCTAGCCGAGCGGAGGGTGACTCTGGCAGTTGTGGCGGAGCCCTACCGCGTCCCGGTCCACCCTTCATGGATCGGTGACGTGGGGCGCTCCGTCACAATAATCTGGGGCGGCCGAGGGCCCCCGTCGTGCTCGCTCCTTGAGCGCGACAGGGGATTCGTGGTCGCCGATTGGGGTGGCACCGCGGTGGTGGGAGTTTACGCTCCCCCCAGCTGGCCCCTCGCGTCGTTCGAGGAGTTCTTGGACGGGGTCCGTTTGGCGATCGATCGCTGCCGACCCCGTCCCGTCATTGTCCTGGGGGACTTCAACGCCAAGGCTACGGCCTGTGGGTCCCCCAGGACGGACGCGAGGGGTTCAGCGCTGCTCGATTGGGCGGCGGGTTTGGACCTGTGTCTGTTAAACACAGGTACCACCCATACGTGCGTGCGGCAGCGGGGGGGATCCATCGTCGATCTTTCCTTTGCCTCGCCTGCTGTTGCGCGCCGTATCTCGCGGTGGAGGGTGGAGGAGGAGGTCGAGACGTTGTCAGATCATCGTTACATAACGATGACCCTCTCCTCTGCCCCTCCGGACGAGCCCCGAGGCCACCCTGATGGGGAGCGTCCACCACCGCGGTGGAACCTCAAGAGGCTGGACAGGGACGCCCTGGTGGCTGCTGCTCACGCCGTGGCCTGGAGCATAGCCTGCTCCGGGCCAGCCGACGGGCGCGCGTGGGCCCGCTGGCTTCGCCGCGTAATGACGCAGATTTGCGACGCGGCGATGCCCAGAGCGGGTCCGCGCACTAAGTCATCGGTGTATTGGTGGTCGCCCGCAATTGCGGACCTTCGTGCCGATTGCGTGCGGGCGCGCCGCCGATACACCCGCGCCCGTCGGCGCAGCGATCCGGACCCGGCGTGGGTAGTTTCGCTGTATGCGCTCTACCGTGAGAGGGTAGTAGCGCTGCAGCCGGCCATCAAGGAGGCCAAAGCTCAGGCGTGGCAAGAGCTCCTCGATTCGCTCGATGGAGATCCGTGGGGGCGCGCCTATAAGTTGGTCTTAAGCCGACTTAGGCCATGGGCGCCCCCCGTGACGGAGAGTCTCGACCCCCCATTCCTCTGCCGTGTGGTGGACACCCTCTTCCCGCACACTTCAAGCGGGGAGAGTGAACCCACGACGGAGGCGTCGGACATTTCCATCTGGTCCGACGATTGGGGGGTCACTTACGAGGAGCTCGCCAGGGCTCTGCACCGGCTCGGGGCACGTAACACAGCCCCGGGTCCGGATGGCATCCCTGGCAGGGCCTGGGTCTTGGCCTCTGGCGTCCTTGGGCCAGCCATTAAGGAGGCATTTGATACGTGCCTACGGCGGGGAGAATTCCCCGCCGAGTGGAAGGAAGGACGGATGGTTCTCCTGAAGAAGGATGGAAGACCCGCAGACTCCCCGTCTGCGTACCGGCCGTTGTGTCTTCTGGATGAGGCGGGTAAGCTCTTTGAGCGAATCATCGCTTCCCGCCTCACCAGACACCTGTCCGGGGTAGGTCCCGACCTGTCGGACAACCAGTACGGTTTCCGCGAGGGCCGTTCCACTGTGGACGCGATTAAGCGCGTCCGGTCCCTCGCGGAAAATGCCGTATCCCGGGGTGGGGTGTGTGTTGCTGTGTCGTTGGATATTACCAACGCCTTTAACACCCTTCCCTGGGCCGCCATCAGGGAGGCCCTGGATTACCACCACGTGCCTCCCTACCTTAAGGCGGTGGTAGGGGCCTACCTGCAGGACAGGTGGGTCACCTATAACGGCCGGGACGGGAAAGTTCGACGGGGAGTAGATCTCGGCGTACCCCAGGGTTCGGCCGTTGGCCCAACCCTCTGGAACATGGGGTACGACCGGGTCCTGCGGGTCCGCAGTGGCCGCCGTCGTCGCGGAGATCCACGACTTGGGGCTACGCATTGACGCGAAAAAGACCTCGGCGATGGCCTTTCATGGCCTCCCGAGGTCTCAGCGTCTGCCCCAGTCGTGGATCAAGGTAGGTGATGCCTGGGTCGAGGTCGGGACCAGTATGAAGTACTTGGGTCTCGTCCTCGACTGCTCCTGGCGCTTCGAGGTCCATTTCGACCACCTCGTCCCCCGGGTTGAGCGGGCAGCTGCGGCCCTTGGCCGCATAATGCCCAACCTCGGGGGACCAGATTCGAGGGTTCGCCACCTCTACGTGGGGGTGGTGCGGTCTATGACTCTTTACGGTGCGGCAGTGTTTGCCGATTCATTGATGGCCAGCCGGCGCAGTATAGCGCTGCTGCACAGATTGCAACGCAGGCTGGCCATCAGGTCAATTCGAGGATACCGCACCATCTCCTACGAGGTGGCGATGGTCCTGGCGGGGCTCATTCCTTTCGAGCTGCTCGCCGCGGCGGACGCACTTGTTTACACTCGCGTCCGTGCGCGGCGGCAGCTCGACGGGCAGCCGCCAGGACCAGAGGTGGTCGAAGGTTATAAGCGCCAGGCCCGGCGGCTGGCTGTTTCCAGATGGAGGAGTGAGTTACAGCGCTCCTCCGCCAAGCCAGTTGTCGGGGCCCTCCTGCCTTTCTTCCATCAGTGACAGGAGCGGCGTCACGGTAGGCTCACCTACCGGATGACACAGGTGCTCACCGGACATGGCTGTTTCGGTGAGTACCTGTGTCGAATTGGGAAGGAGACGACGGCGGCCTGCCATCACTGCGGCCCCGAGGAGGTGGACACGGCGCGGCATACGCTGGAGGAATGCCCCGCCTTTTCAGCGCCACGCCGTGTCCTAATTGGCCAAATTGGCTACGACCTGTCGCTGCCAGCAGTCTTTGGGGCCCTGCTGGACAGCGACAGGAATTGGAGGGCCGTGGCCTCCTTCTGTGAGCAAGTCATGCTGCAGAAGGAGGCCGCGGAGCGGGCGAGGGAGCAGTCTCGCCCGCAAAGTTCAAGGGGTGGCCGCCGCGGACGTCAAATCCGCGGCGGTGCCGCCCCTCATTAGAGGACGTCGGCCGGCGGGAAGGTGTGTTTACCCACCTTCCCGCCGGTGTTATGGCGGCGGCCCGGGTGCGATAATTTCGCACCCGTTTCCATCTTGGCCGCCGCGGGGGGACCGTGACACTCTGGGTGGGGGCCCAGGGTGTCCCGAGAAACGGTCCCCCAGGAGGGCCGACAGCGTCTCGGTGGCCCGGGCGCTGTCGGAGGAGTTCGTTTTGGGTGTGGGGTGGAGTAGTTTAAAGCTCCACCCCGTGATGGTGCCCCACACCCGGGGCAAGTGGCGTGGGGAGGTCCTGGTGGCGTTCTTTTCAGAGTTCCCAGGGCTTCCCTGTAACGCCAGAGAGGGCCACCGTGGGGGTTTTAGCCGGTAAGAATCCGGCATAACCCCGCCCCCTCCCCCAGGGGGGCGGGGTATCTTTGGAATATTTCCCCCACGTTAAAAAAAAAAAAAAAAAAAAAAAAAAAAGGTTAAGCTAGGAGTAGGTTTTTAAGCGTAGCGATTAAATGATTAAGAACTAAAATTAACGGCTAATTCAATACGGCGGAGGTCCGTCCGACGTCACACCTCCCCCCTGGGATAACAAATTTACGACGAGAAACGGAGTAAATTTGTTCGCGGGGTTCGTGTGATGACGCAATGTCCTTAAATGTCTTTAACTTGGATGGGGTTTGAGTGTCTATTCACTGTCAAGGGATCGGCGGTCGTCGTGGAAGAGTTCACGACGCACAGGCGAGTAATGTGCGGTATTTGCACGGTGTCTGTTATCACTCACGTGGGGTGGTAGTAGCACCGGATTTTCTGGCAAGGGAATGCACTCTTTCACTTCGGGGGTCTTGGTCTTCAGGTACATGCAGAAATGTGCCAGGGAACTCCATATGGCTGCAGCGAGGCGATGCCGTTGAGGATCGTGTTGATCGTGGCCTTGAGTATCCGCAGTACGATGTAGATGCCAATGACGCCAGCGGTTGCCGATCCGAAAGTCATGAACCCGTTCCAGATTCGTTTGGTGGCCGACTCTACGATGCGGCCCAAAGACGCTTCATCCAGGAGGTTGTCCAGTCGCAAGGTACCTTGATGGAAATCACGGCCGGTCGCTCCTTGAGCTATGGAATTGACTATCGCAACCTTCTCAACTGGAAACATTATATGATCTTTTAATTTTGTCAGGTCATCGGAGGAATAGATACCACCGTTTACGAGATGCTGAGGATCGATATAATTCCATTTAGGAGAAGTGAGAGGTTGGAGTTTCTGTGGGGCTATGGTTTCGATTAGTTTTGGCGAGATATGATACCAACTTCCGTGGATTTTGTACATTGTTGGCATAATCGGGGAACATGTCCGACGTGTTCCGATGGTGGTAAGTATGCGGGTTTTCGGTGTGAGGAAGTATGACGCGTTATTATATGTTACAGGTAACTCATTGTAACATTCTTTGGTTTGACGGACGCGGCAAGTGACAGGAATACATTTGATAATGTGGATTGCTTCGCCCGCTGGGACGGCCATGTATCCTTCTTGTTTAGTTATTGACAGGGCGACCTCTTCTGGACAGAGGTGAATCAGATTCAGTGCGTTCTGTATCGCCTGTTTCTCGATGATACACTTCTGCGTCATTATGTCGCGGTAAAGTTGCGTCATCTGTGTCCGTAAATGTTTTTCTACGTAAATAAATTTTGAATTTATATAAGTAAAGATGTCCAAGTTGCTTATTGGTGTACTTCCTTCGTTCTTAAACCGACCGCTATTCGTTTCCAGGATTAATAATTTGGGATGTTCCGTTTTAATCAGGGAGTAACCACAGACAGTTATGGTTGTGGTTGTGGTAAGTGCAAATGTAATGTCTTCTGACGTGACGGTGTATATCGTCGGCCCGTGCGCTCCGTGTGGGTATATCTTCGTGGCCCTTCCGTCGTAGAGAACGTCATATTGATTGAAGTGACAATAATCCTTTGGAACTCCGTTCCAAAAGGTGTATCCTCCCTCGGGGTCGAGGCAGTTTTCGTCTTGCAACGGGCAGTGGTGACCAGATTGTAAAAGAATCTGCCCGGTAGATAATTTTATGTTTGCAGCATATGTGCGCAAAGTGATTTTAACGACGGCTTGGACAATGACGTTTGTCCATGAACCGAAAAGATCCGCATATGTGGTTCCCGAGCATGTTCCGTCCATACTCAGTGTTCCGGCTAGGGTAGTACTGTATACGGTGGTGGCGTTTTTCCTGACGCCTGTGATTTGCACGGATGGTGAGATATAAATGACTCCCGTAGTTTGTACCTTTTGGCAGGTTTCGCGTGAGATGGGGAACAGGTACTGCTGTCTCCCATTTTGTACAATCGAGGTGTGTGAGTGCATACCGCAATAGTATATCGTGCGGTCTATTTCGATTTTGCATTGTGTAACAGTGGCCTCATTGTACTCACTCAGCTGTAGTAGCTGAACGTCCTTGACTTCGCTGGCTGGTTCGATGTCGGTCGCATCGCAGTCGGTGACGTCAACGGTTGATAACGTGGTTACGTTGACGGATTGGCTTCCGCAATCGTACCCGATAAGGGCCGCTGCCGGCGTCAGGCAGAGCGCGACGATTGCTGCGTATATGGGACCCATGCTGTTTCGATGTCTTTCCTTGGTATACAGGGTGTTCCGGAATTTGGTGCTTCCACGATGGTTTCTGCTGCTATTCTGGTTCTTTTGAAGATCGCTCGCATTTATATACAATGGGTCTATACGGAGTGGGGGTGATACAATTCTTATCGCATGAACATGCGATGTGGGGGTTTTCGCTCGCTTTAATTTATTTGTGTGGACCACCCGTGGTCGTCCCTTGAATAAAATTTTTGCGTTCTGGTTCGGAAGTACCTCGATAACCTTGTACGGGCCCGTGTATTCGTTGTCGAATTTGCCCTTGCGAGGTTCCTTCAAGAGAAATACCATATCGTTGACGGAGAAGACTTGTGTGTTTAGTTTCCTGTCGTAATAGCTTTTGGATTTCGCTTTAGCCTGGTTCAAATTGTCTCGTGCTTTTGCCACGGTGGACGTAATCTTTGTTTGGAGATTTCGGAGGTATAGGTTGTATGTGTCATCGGGAGTGTCTAGGATATAGGAGTCGGCGGAGGGAACACGTGCGAGGCGTCCGAATACGAGTTCGTGAGGGGTATGTAAAGTGCCTTCGTGTACACTTGTATTATAGGAGAACATTGCCATGTTGAGCCATTCATCCCAATTATTACGGGTGACAAACTGTTTTAAATATTCCGTGAGTACGTGGTGTGACCGTTCTATCGAGCCGTTGCTTTGCGGATAGAACGCGGTTGTTTTAAGCTGTGTAATCTTGAAGCGACGCGCAACGCTCTTCATCAAGTAGCTAGTGAAATTTGACCCCTGGTCGGTCAAAATGGCCTTAGGCGCGCCGAATTTACAGATTAAGTGATTAATCATAGCGTCAGCCGTTTCGGCTGCATTCGCGTTTTTGATCGGTACGGCTATCGAATATTTAGTGAGCAGATCCTGCATGGTTAGGATGTATGAATAACCGGAGATGGTAGTAGGGAGGGGACCTACGACGTCCATGGAAACCTTGTCAAAAGCCTGTCCGGGTGTGTCCGTTAATGTCATCGGTTGTCGTGTTTTTACGCGAGTCAATTTCCGAAGTTGGCAACTTTCACAAGAGTTTACGTAATTTGTCACGTCCTGCTTTATCGTCGTCCAATAGTATCGTTCACGGATTCGTCGGTAAGTCTTTGATATGCCCTTGTGTCCGGCGTAGGTTGAAACGTGGTTTTCGCGAAGTATGTCCGTTTTCTCTTCGTCACGGGGTATACGGACCCCGTGCGAGCACGCAAAGATCTGTGTATTTGTTGAAGCGAATAAGTCTAGTAGTGTACGTTGCGTATAGTGCCAGGGGATTTCGTCAATGTCACCTTTCGTCAAACTTACCGTGCCGAGTTCTAGCTCGGTGCAGACGTCGTAGAGGGATCTGAGGCATTCCAGGAGGTCGGAGGGAGTAGCGGATACGGAGGGAGTGGTTTTAACTGGGAGTAGTATCAGGCGGAAGGAACCGAGGGTTCGAACCTTGGCTCGTCCCACTATCATGTCGTTCGTTGTTTTTAGTTTTCCTTGTAGGGCTAAGTCGATGCCGCCCTGGTCGAGTGGTTGGCCGTCGAGAGTAATAAAGCATGCTATGTTGTCCTTCCTCATCACGATTCGGTCTCGTGTGTGAACTATCGTTTTCCGTGCAATATTAATTGGAGGGTTGGTTGTGGCTGGTCGATCGTCGACGTCAATGTCGCTGTCATTATTGTCGTTGTCGTCATTGTCGTCGGAGTCATCGTTGTTATCGTTGTCGCTGTCATCCCTATCGTCTTGTGGTGGGGGAACGTAGTCTCCAGTGGGTGTTTCGGTGTCGACTTGTTGCGGTAGGTCGATGTTTTCGTCGGTAGTGGGGTCCGCTTCGGTGAACTCCTCGGGTACCGGTTGTGGTGACGATGTGGACGTGGATGGGGTAGGTTGGGAGGTTGTAGGCGGGTCGTATAACGTTTCGTAATAAGAGGAGTCGGAACTGATGGGGAAGGCTGCGGGGTTGCGAGATAGGGCGTCCGCGTTTACGTTGGATTTTCCTGCTTTGTAGATAATTTTGTATTCATATTCCGCGAGCTTTAATCTCCAGCGTAATAATCGCGAGGTGGGGTCTCGGACCGAATGCATCCAGACCAGGGGCTTATGGTCTGTGATTAGGTTAAATGAACGGCCATAGACATAAGGTCTGAAATGTTGTACTGCGTAAAGGATAGCTAAGCATTCCTTTTCTATGGTTGAGTAGTTTAACTCGGCACCCTGCAATAACCGGGATGCGTATGCAATAGGCTTATCTTTACCGATTTCTCCCTGGCTCAAGATTGCTCCGACCGCGTATCCGGACGCGTCGGTGGTTATATGGAAAGGTTTGGTAAAATCATGATATTGTAGGATGGGACGGGTGCACAGGGCGTCACGGAGCGTGACAAAGGCGCGTTCTTGCCCTGGTCCCCAAACAAACTTAGTGTCCTTTTTTAGTAGTATCGTAAGTGGTTTGGAAATTTGTGAAAATTTCGCGATGAACCGGCGATAATACCCGGTAAGGCCGAGAAATTCCCTGACGTTCTTTACCGTTTTAGGGGTTGGGAAATTCTTGACCGAGTTCGTTAAGTGCGCGGAGGGCTTTACTCCATCTTGCCCAATGTTGTGGCCCAGATATGCCACTTCTTTGTGTAGGAACCCGCATTTTGTGGGCTCGAGTTTCAAGTTGGCTTGACGTAACCGTTTGGCCAGTTTATTAAATTTGTCTCTATGTTCCGCGAGGGATCTCGCGTAGATTACAATGTCATCTAGATATACGAAAAGCTCATGGCCCTGCAGGCCTAAAAGTACGGCGTCCATAAGCCGCTGGAACGTTGCCGGTGCGTTTTTTAGGCCAAACGGCATACGTTTGTATTCGTAATGCCCATAGGGTGTCGAGAAGGCGGTCTTTTCGGCATCTTCCTTACTCATGCCGATTTGGTGAAAACCACTCTTTAGATCAAATACGCTGAAATATTTCGCGCTGCCCAGCTGGTCCAATATTTCGATGATACTCGGGAGGGGGTAAGCGTCGGGGACAGTTATCTCATTTAGCGCTCTAAAATCGATAACCATCCTCCAGCGCTTGTTCCCATGTTCATCCGGTTTCTTAGGCACGATCCACAAGGGGCTGTTGTAGGGTGACGTAGAAGGGCGGACGATGTCGTTATCGAGCAACTCCTTCATCTGTTTGTTTATCTCCTCCTTGTGGATCGGCGGGTATCTGTATTGCTTTACGTTAATTGGGACTGAGCTCGTCGTTGGAATTCTATATTCGATGACGGTGGTTTTTGAGAGTTTGTTACCGTCGAGGTGGAAGAGGTCGTGGTTGGCTTCCACAAATTCGCGTACGTGGGCTATTTCTTCTTCATTTAAATGGTCAATTTTTATATTCTTCGTAATTTCTTCCATGCGTTGCCCGGGTGTTTTTGTCTCAACAAAATTTTGCACGGCGTCGGCGTAGGATAAGTTAATTAGGGAGGATTTGTTATCGCTCTCGGCAATGGAATTTGGTTCGTGGGGGTCCTCTCGAGGATCGGAGTTGGTTATGGGTAGATTTGTTTGTTGTATGATGCTCTCAGCATCGGATTTGGAATTGGATTCATGGACACGCTCAGTGTCGAAATTAAAAGGATCGGTATCGCAAGTAGCTATCCTTTCGACCTCCTCCAGCTCAATGATCGGCATGGGGAAGGTGATATCGGAGCCGGATGCATTTATGCATCTTATTCTCGTTTCGCCTCCGTAGCTCCGTACAAGGCCATCTAACACTGTCACGCCCGGCGCGATCTGCTGGCGGGGCACGTAACCTACACGTGGCCCTGTGGTTTTGACGTTAATCGTCGTTATGGTTCGGCCTGAGACGGTGATTAGTGCGCGGTTCGTAAACGGCATCACGTGCCCTCTCCATGTGATATGGCTATCCTTATATGAAATGTTTGCTCCTTCTCGAAGGAACGTGTTTCCAAGTATCCCATCCATCGATATGGGAAAGTCATTGTCGACCACATAGAAATCGGAGGTTACTCCAAACAATGTTAATTCGGTCGCGCCGATGGTGGGGACTCTATCTTTACCTATTCCTGATATACGTTTTGTATCATTTATGTTAATTTGCGTGTCCGGTTTTAACGCGCCTATTATAATAAGGTTGGGCTCGGCCCCTGTATCGATCATAAACGTGCCCTCGCGCACTAATTCTGGTGCGTTAATTTTGATTCGCGGAATTATATCGTCGTCGAGCCTGCTGACGGCGATTCGGGGGTTGCTGTGGTTATTGTGCGGACCGGCTTTGCTTCCTGCTCCCGTCCGCGATCCTGGGTCGGCGGGAGACTCTGGCCGTTTCCCGACGGTTGGGAGTTGTTGAAGGCCCGTTTCCGACATTGGTGAATGTCGTGTCCTGGTTTCCCGCAATAATTACAAGTTATTAGAGGTGGGTTAGAACGTTGTTGGTAACGCGGGGGTTCGCTACGCGGCGGTGCATAGCGAGGGTTTTCGTTTCCCTGTGGGTAACGCGGAGTTTCGTTTCGCGGCGGGTAACGCGGAGCTTCTAGTCGCTGTGGCGGCGTGTAACGTGGGGTTTCAGCTCGTGGCTGGTAACGCGATTCCTCTCGGCGATAATCGGGCTGATATTTGCGCTCCTCCGTGTAGCGCGTGGAGTCTGGCCGTGGGGAATATCTTTCCTCGCGTGTGAAGGGCCGCGGGGAGGGGGAGCGCCACGAGTCGTACGGAGATATCGGTCGGCGTTCCGGAGCCTTATCTCTATCGGCGAATTGCACGCGACGGGTGTCAGCGGCATTCTTCTCGTATCTGCGCTTATCTACTTCGAGCTGCTTGTAGGCGCGTATTGCCTCGTCGAATACTCTAGATAAGGAATGCTCTCGGAAAGGCCGGATGTCGGATCGTATACGCGGTATCAATCCGTCAATGAAGCTGTTGATGGTTAAGTCGTCCACATTCCCGACCGGTGCGGGACTTCTGGAGCAATCGAGGATTGCGTCACGCAAGTCTTTTATTCGACTTATATAATCGAGGATATGTTCATTTATCCCCATGTAGATATTGGCCATCTCGCCGCGATAGTGATCCACGGTACGATTAGGCCCGAAAACATCTTTCAAACGATTACAGAGGGACGTAACGGTATCTATAGGCTCGTCTTCGACGGCCGTCGCTGCGCGTCCGCGTAATCGCGTTATTATTAATCGCGTTAGAGTTCGTTCCGCGGAGGGGGGAACGATATCTCGTGCTCGTCGGCATGCACGTGTGAACTGGAGCACGGCGAGATTATTCCCGTCAAACGTGGGAACGGTATTCACGGCTTCCTTAAGGGTACATTCCCACGGTTCGTTATTCGATGGTGGAGGTGATGATGTACGCGCGGCGGAAGGGGAGGGGGTTGCGATTGAGGATAGATTTCTTTCGAGTTCGCGGCGCGTGATTTCTAGCTCGCGGCGGAGTTCATCCTTTTCGCGGCGTTCTAGTTCGATCTGTCGGCGTTCGTTTTCTAGAGCCCGTTGCTCTTCGCGGGTTCGGCGTTCGCGGTCTTGTAATTGTTTTTGTAATGCTCGTAATTCATGTTCGGAGAGGTCGGATTGCGCGGTTTTCGCAGCGGATCGGAGTTCAGGACCGGTAGACATGTTTAATAAAATAATAAAATACTGTATATATATATATTTTATTACAAATTGCAATTCTCGAATTGGAACTCGCACCAATTATATACAATAGGTGGAATTGTGTCGGGGTCGTTGCGTCTAATGTGTGCTACGAGCACCTCAGGGGGTATATTTTCGTGGTCGTAGACTTTTACTGCGTGATCGGTATTTATTTCTTCAACGGGTTCTCGATACGGTATGGTATCCGAATCCGAATTCGTATCGCTGTCGCAAAGGTCTATAATTTCTGGTGTATCATGGAAAAAGTAGTCGTTAGCTGCTTCTACGTTGTTCAGGATTAACTCGGACACGGTTTCCTGAAGCGTTGCGGCTGGATTATGTCCTGCGCTGTCTGTTTGTTTTTGCGCGAAATTACGCTCTAGATTTTCCTCCAACAGTTTCGCTAGCCTTGCTCGTAGTCTGGCGATTTGTACTCGTCGCCCTGCGCGACATCCGCGCTTACGGGTCTTATTCTTAGGCTTGAATAGAAATAGTAATTATTGAAATGACGTCTTGCGGCATCGACACAGTTGCGACTTCTCGAAGCGCAAGGGTGTTGCTAGCGCAATTAGTCTGATTTTAAATGGTTTCTCTTACCTGCATTATGCAACGGTATTCCGCGCAAGTCACAGGGTTGTTCCAGCAGATAGGATGATCTCCTCAATAATCTGATAATAAAATTTATTAAATTAATAAGACCAGAGTTTTTTAGACCTTAGCACCTTTCACGTACTGAGGGACCGTACCGACAGTTCACTCGTTATTTCCTAACACTTTTTATTACTGCACTTGAGATACTTTCGCGGAGTACGACTTGTCGTGTTCACGGTTTGTCGGAGACTGAGGTCCGGACACGGCCTAGCACGCGGTACGTAAGAACGAGTAGTGGGGACGCGGTATGGAAGGGTTACGCGACGCATGTAGTGGGGACACGGTGTGTCGACGAGTATGGTTCGCGAGAGGGGGTATCCCAGATAACGGTTCCTTCGAGATTCCCTTAATACCGGGTGAGCAATATTCGAGAGTAAGCACGGTGATTGCAGTATATCCCACCGCTGCCACCAATTTTGTTACGTCCCAGGCTGACCTTCGCTTGTCTCGCGAGTTTATGGCTATGTTACCCGGTTCGCGGTTGTTATGCAATCTTTTAGGCCACGCGGTACGTACGCCCGTCGTATGCCAGGGATCCGTGCGTGACTCGAGTTTGGTACTCACCAGCAGAGGTTCCAACTTTATTTCTCTTTGACAGCGGCTCGTCTAGGATCTGCAGGTAGTAGGTCGTCCACAGGTGGTGGTCGTTCAGGTACGTCTATCGGTATTAGCTTCCACTCGCAGTTGGAGCGATGCACCGATGCGCGGTTGGTGAAGACGGATGAATACAACTCGCGGTATATTTTACGGAGATGATATCGTCGCCCGCCGTGACGTTTGCGTCCCATGAGCCGAATATATTATCAAGAAAATGTACAAGTCCTCCGTGCGGCGGATTCACGCACCTCTGAGTATTGTACAATAAATATAATTGCCTAGTACGTATTATAACCCGTGCGGCGGATTCTCGCACCTCTGATTACTACGTAGGCGTTGATGAGCTCGTTGTAAGTTATATTGATCCCGTGCGGCGGATTCTCGCACCTCTGAATCACTTATAACGAGGGTATTTTACCTTAGATATATGTTGGCTCGTACAGGATAAAATGATGTAAGTATAAGTAAGACTTTATAAATGGTTAACACTGGTTTATTGTATGAATAAAATATAAGACTGAATAATACAAGTTCCTATCCTAATGCTCGCTATGAGACTTGGTACTTAGACTCTACAGGAATACTAACTAAGTGTATAGGGGCTCTAACCCTTGGCTATGTGTCGCGTCGATGAACAGCTCCGTAGCGTAAGAGCTCGGAGTGAAGACTGGCGTGAAGCTGCTTGTTCGCAGGGTCTTTTATATGGTTAAAATATCGAGTGGGGGTTGATCTTATCGGTAGTTAGAGATTTTCGGTCGCACGGATGTTCGTTACAATATTTGGGTTACGTGTTGGCCGGAGGTCCCGGTCAGCGGATGTTTATAAAGATTAGATAGTGAGGTTCGCTCGCAGGGTGTTTACAACGTCGAGATAAAGAATTTCGGTCGGAGGATGTTTATAAGATTAAGATATCGAAGTTCGGTCGGAGGATGTTTAGAGTACCGAGATAACAGAGTTCGGTCGAAGGATGTTTATAAGATTCAGATAACGAATTTCGGTTGGCGGATGTTTATAAGATAAGAAAGAATTTGGCTCGGCGACATAGATAATCGGGGTTCGGCGGATGTTTATAAGATAAGAAAGAATTTGGCTCGGTGACTTAGATAACTAGGCTCGGCGGATGTATTATGAGATAAGGTGATCGCTGATGAGAATAAGAGGTGAGTAATACGTTCGAAGTTCGAAGAGTACAAGTTACGTAATCGCGGTTCGCTTGCGGTATAACGGGTGAGTAATTAGTTCATTATTATGTTGTCTATAGGTTGTCGGTGCGGTACGAGGTCTTAGATGTACGGTAAGTATAACGGGTGAGTATATAATAAGGTAAGTATAATGTAGTGGTATGTTCGGAGAAAGTGTAAAATATGAAGGGTAGAGAAAATTATTAGAAGAGTGATAGTATGTTAGGTTGGTGGAGGGAGGTTAGGGCTAGGTTAGGGTAGGCGTAGCCAGGTTAGGTCGTGTTAGGGTTAGATAGAATAAAATGATTAAGATATGTGGTGAATATACTCGAAGAAAGTGTATGTTATATAGTGGAAAGAAAATTAGTAGAAAAGTTATAATATGTTAGGTGGGTTTAGGCGGAGTAGGGCTATGCTCGGTTAGGCTTAGTTAGGCGGTGGTTGGGGCCTACCTGCAGGACAGGTGGATCCACTACACCGGCCGGGACGGCAAGGTTCGACGGGGAGTTGATCTCGGCGTACCCCAGGGTTCGGCTGTTGGCCCAACCCTTTGGAACATGGGGTACGACCGAGTACTGCGGGTCAGGTTGCCCGACGGCACGTATGTCGTCTGCTACGCAGACGACACATGCATACTTGCCGTCGGGTTAACCCTCAGGAGGGCCATCCGTCTGGCGGAGGTCGCGGTGGCCGCCGTCGTCGCGAGGATCCACGAACTGGGGCTTCGTATTGACGCGAAAAAGACCTCGGCGATGGCCTTTCATGGCCTCCCGAGGTCCCAGCGTCTGCCCCAGTCGTGGATCCGGGTAGGTGACGCCTGGGTCGAGGTCGGGACTTCAATGAAATACTTGGGTCTCGTCCTCGACTGCCACTGGTGCTTTGAGGTTCATTTCGACCACCTCGTCCCCCGGGTTGGGCGTGCCGCGGCAGCCTTAGGCCGCATTATGTCCAACCTTGGGGGACCGGATGCGAGGGTTCGCCACCTCTACGTGGGGGTGGTGCGGTCCATGACGTTGTACGGATCGGCAGTCTTTGCCGATGTCCTGGTGGCCAGCCGGCGCAGTATTGCGATTTTGCATAGTCTGCAGCGACGGCTGGCCATCAGGGTCATTCGTGGATACCGCACCATCTCCTACGTGGTGGCGATGGTCCTGGCGGGGCTCGTTCCTTTCGAGCTGCTGGCCGCGGCGGATGCGATCGTTTACACCCGCATCCGCGCGCGGCGGCGGCTCGACGGGCAGCCGCCGGGACCTGAGGTGGTCGATGTTTATAAGCGCCAGGCCCGGCAGCTGGCTGCTTCCCGGTGGCGAAGCGATCTTCAACGCTTCGCCGGGAGGCCAGTTGTCGGGGCCCTCCTGCCTGTTTACCATCAATGGCAGGAGCGGCGGCATGGTAGGCTCACCTACCGGATGACACAGGTGCTCACCGGGCATGGTTGCTTCGGTGAGTACCTGTGTCGAATCGGGAAGGAGACGACGGCGGCGTGTCATCACTGCGGCCCCGAGGAGGTGGACACGGCGCGGCATACGCTGGAGGAATGCCCCGCCTTTTCAGCGCCGCGCCGTGTCCTTATTGGCCAGATTGGCCACGACCTGTCGCTGCCAGCAGTGTTTGGGGCCCTGCTGGACAGCGACAGGAATTGGAGGGCCGTGGCCTCCTTCTGCGAGCAAGTCATGCTGCAGAAGGAGGCCGCGGAGCGGGAACGGGAGCGATCCCGACCGCCAAGTTCCAGGGGTGGCCGTCGCGGTCGTCAAAACCGCGGCGGTGCCGCCCCACATTAGATGACGTCGGCCGGCGGGGAGGTGTGTTCACCCACCTTCCCGCCGGTCTTCCGACATTTGTCGGATTGATGGCGGCGGCCCGGGCGTGCTACGGCACGACCCATTCCATCTTGGCCGCCGCGGGGGGACCGTGACAGTCTGGGTGGGGGCCCAGAGTGTCCCGAGAAACGGTCCCCCAGGAGGGCCGACAGCGTCTCGGTGGCCCGGACGCTGTCGGAGGAGTTCGTTTTGGGTGTGGGGTGGAGTAGTCTGAAACTCCACCCCGTGATGGTGCCCCACACCCGGGGCAATTGGCGTGGGGAAGTCCTGGTGGCGTTCTTTTCAGAGTTCCCAGGGCCTCCCCAGCACGCCAGAGAGGGCCACCGTGGGGGTTTTAGCCGGTAAGAATCCGGCATAACCCTGCCCCCTCCCCCAGGGGGGCGGGGTATCTTTGGAAGATTTCCCCCACGTTAAAAAAAAAAAAAAAAAAAAAAAAAAAAAGGAGTAAGCTAGGGTGGTGGCCGAATGGTGCTTCGTCACAAGTCGGATCTCCCACCTCCTCGTGGTGGTCGCTGGGATGGAGGACTCTATGCCCTCTGGCATCTGCTTACCAACAGGTGCCCGAGGGTGGGTCCTCCATGCTAACGGGAGAACGGCGCCTCAGGGACCGTGGACTACTACCCACGGTTCGGGATTAGGCCATCCCGAGGTTTCCCGAGCCCTAGCATACCGGAAGCCTGTGGTCATGTTTCGCAGGAACGGGGGTCTTGCCTTAATCGGCCGGACTGCGAGGAGTAAACCTCTATAAAAAATCCGCCCTGTGGCCGGGGGGCAGAATATGGCCACGGTATCCCCTGCCTGTCGTACGAGGCGACTAAAAGGGGTGCTCCGGCCGCGGGCAAAGTAGGTCCGATGAGGTGCGAGGCGATGCCGGCGGGGCCTTCGGGCCCTGGCAGGGTCTACCTAGCCGGTAAGGCTCGCACTGAGGACTGAAACGTCTGCGGTACGGGGCGGGGGGAAGACCAAACCCAAGGTGTGAAGGATAACCGTGCCGATGGGTGCATGGCTGCCTGGTCTATAAATAGGGCAGTCTCAAACGGTCCCTCGGGGGTACCTGCCGACCCCCCCGAGTATTTAGGCTTACCCAGGTATGGCGGCTCTGCCTGGGCGGACCTTCTTTCCGACCTTACTCGTGGGATATCTATGGATTCTCGATCAAATATAAACTCTGGAGACGGTAAGGAGAATGCGCGTAGCACGCCTCGGCGTGCTCGCGCTGCTAGCATTTCTAGCGTGTCGGCGGAGGAGGCCCCCTCGCGGGCGGCCACTCCGTCGGCAAGGAGGGGGCGCAGCCGCGACCGTAGTTCGCGGCTACAACCAAGCGGCTCGCCTGCGCACGATAGCGCAGCGGCCGCGGTTGAGGTTCGTCGGAGGGAACCTACACCGACATCGCGGGACGGCGGTGGCGAAGGGGAACTCTTCGCCCGCCCATTAAGTCCCGACCGCGCTGGGCCCAGTCGCTCGGTCTCGCGGCCCGATACGTCCTGCGCTTCATCGCGGGCGTCCTCGGCCGCGGGCCGGAGCGCCATGGAGACCGCCGACGAGGCGGGGGGCGCTGAATCTGACTCGTCCACGTCCTCCTCGGTATTTTCGTGCGTGTCCAGGAAGAGAGGGCGACCCCCCACTACGGGGGAGTACGTGCGCCTCGCCGCTGCCAAGAGGCAGCTTTTGGAGGTGGAGGAGAAGGCGTTGATGGTCGAGGCCGCCAAGGCGGTCTTGGACCCTATGATCGCGCCGCCTCCACCCTCCAAAAGCTCCCTGCCACTCCCCGATGAGGGCGCCCTGGCAAGGGAGTTTAAGAACCTCCCCACCGCAGACCTTGTGGCCAAACTTGACGGCCACATGGATATGGTGGAGAAGGTTGCGGCTAGTAGCCGTAACCTTCAAGGCCGCTTCGTGCGGGCCCTCAGGGTGGCCGCGCACGAAGGGCGGGTCATTGAAGCCGAGCTGGCCACCCGGTCTGCTACCGCGGCATCCTCCGCCTTGGAGGAGGAGAACCGCGTGTTAAAGCAACGGGTGGACCAGCTCGAGCAGGATGTTCGCCTCCTTCGGGAGGAGCTGGCCCGCCACCGCCAGGGGCCTTCCCCCACGGTGGTGGTGCCGCCCTCGCCTCCGCGGCGGTCTCCCGCTCCCTCGCCTAGGGCCGGCCTTTCCCCGCAAGGGGGTGTTGCCGCAGGGAGTGGGAGCCCCGCCGCCCCCGTGGCGTCACCTGCCACGGAGGAAGTCCTGGTGGACCGCATCTCCCGACTCATGGAGAGTCGCTTCCGGGAGATGGGGTCCGAGCTGGCCGGCCTGTGGTCAGCCGGGGGGCCCAGTAAAGGTCCCTCATCGGCTGCCACCGGGCCAAGTCCTCGAGCAGGGGCGCAACCCTCCCCCGCACAGACGCGGGGGAAAAAGGGTAAGGTCGCCCCTGCCGCTCCAAGATCCGGGGCCGCACCTGCGGTCGCACCTTCGAGTGCGACGCAGTCTCGCCCCCCGGCGAAGGCGGCGACGATTTCGACCACGGAAACGTGGTCGAAGGTTGTAGGCCGCAAGGCCAAAAGCCAGGCAGGGCGGGCCGCCAAGACCTCGGCGGCACCAGCCAAACAGGCTGGCCCGAGCTCTGCCCGCGCGGCGAACGCGGGGCAGGGAAAAGCGGGCGGACAGGCCGGGCGAAAGCCCAAGCCAATCCCACCGCGCCCCCCCCCCCCCCCGTACGGCGGCGGTGTCCGTGACCGTACCGGAGGGGTGCGCCTTGACTTACGCGGAGGCAATGTCCCGAGCCCGGCAGAATATTAATCTTGCCGAGCTCGGCGTGCCTCCGCTACGCCCGCGGCAAGGGGCCACGGGGTCACTGATCCTCGAAGTCCCCGGGCCCGAGAGATCGGCCAAGGCCGACCTCCTGGCCACCAAAATGGCGGAGGTATTGGAGGGGACGGGCGTTAAAATAGCCCGTCCCTGCAAATCCGCGGACTTAAGGGTCCGCGGACTCATGTCCGGAGTAACCCGGGCGGCGGTCATGGCCGCCATTAGTTCCAGCGGGGGGTGCCGAGCCGAGGAGGTGAGGGCGGGTGATATCCGCCCGAGCCCCTCCGGACTCGGCACGTGCTGGGTCCGCTGCCCTGCGGCGGCGGCCCGAAAAGTGGCCTTGGCGGGCAAACTGGTCGTCGACGGGTGGACCGAGGTCCCCGTCGACGCCCTTGACGCCCGGCCTCTGCAGTGTTTCCGCTGCCTTGACTTCGGTCACGTTAGGCAGCGGTGCACTGCAGACGAAGATCGGTCGGGGAGGTGCTTCCTCTGCGGAGAAGCGGGACATAAGTCCTCGCAATGCACCTCCCCGCCGCACTGTGCCGTTTGCGCCAGTGCAGGCCGGGCGGCTAACCATAGGCTAGGCACCAAGGAGTGCCCAGCGGCCAAGGCCGCCAAGCATAGGGGTGGCCGCCGCCGCAAAAAGGGCGGCGCGGCCCAGGGTGCTGCTGCTGTGCCGCAGCAGCAAACCCCGGCAGCGGCGCGCAAAGCTGCTGGGTCCAGCGCCGTGAAGGCGCCAGCCGCCCTGGGCGCCTCTCAAGCGTCTGGAGCGGCAAAGGGGGCCTCCACGGAGGTCCCCATGGAGGCGGAGGCTGGGCCGGCGGCGACGACGCCGGGAACGCCCCGCCTCACTCAGGAGGAGATGGCCGCGGAGGGCCGGATGGACACGGCATAATCTTCATGCCGCCATCCGGCCCCCTGCTGCAGGCCAACCTGAACCGCTCGGCTAGGGCACAAGATCTGCTCTCGCAGGCCCTAGCCGAGCGGAGGGTGAGTCTGGCAGTTGTGGCGGAGCCCTACCGCGTCCCGGTCCACCCTTCATGGATCGGTGACGTGGGGGGCTCCGTCACAATAATCTGGGGCGGCCGCGGGCCCCCGTCGTGCTCGCTCCTTGAGCGCGACAGGGGATTCGTGGTCGCCGATTGGGGTGGCACCGCGGTGGTGGGAGTATACGCTCCCCCCAGCTGGCCCCTCGCGTCGTTCGAGGAGTTCTTGGACGGGGTCCGTTTGGCGATCGATCGCTGCCGACCCCGTCCCGTCATTGTCCTAGGGGACTTCAACGCCAAGGCTACGGCCTGGGGGTCCCCCAGGACGGACGCGAGGGGTTCAGCGCTGCTCGATTGGGCGGCGGGCTTGGGCCTGTGCATTCTGAACACAGGCTCCGCCCATACGTGCGTGCGGCAGCAGGGAGGCTCGATCGTCGACATTTCCCTAGCCTCTCCTGCTGCTGCGCGACGTATCTCGGGGTGGAGGGTGGAGGTGGGGGTCGAGACATTATCAGACCATAGATATATCTCAATGACCCTCTCCTCCGCCCCTCCGGACGAGCCCCGAGGCCGCCCTGAGGGGGAGCGTCCACCGCCGCGGTGGAACTTGAAGCGGCTGGACAAGGACGTCCTCGTGGCCGCTGCCCACGCCGTGGCCTGGGGCATTGCATGCTCCGGGCCTGCCGACGGGCGCGAGTGGGCCCGATGGTTTCGCCGCAACATGTCACACATTTGTGACGCGGCGATGCCAAGATCGGGCCCTCCCGTTAGGGATTCGGTGTACTGGTGGTCGCCCGCTATTGCGGACTTACGCACTACGTGCGTGCGAGCGCGCCGCCAGTACACCCGCGCCCGTCGGCGCAGTGACCCGGATCCGGCGTGGGTAGCCGAGCTGTACGCGCTCTACAGGCAACGTGTAGTAGCGCTACAGCAGGCCATCAAGGAGGCCAAAGCCCAGGCATGGCAAGAGCTCCTCGTAGCTCTGGATAGGGATCCTTGGGGGCGCGCCTACAGGCTTGTTCTAAGCCGATTTAGGCCGTGGGCGCCCCCTATTACGGAAACCCTTGACCCCCCGTTCCTCCGTCGCGTGGTCGACACCCTTTTCCCCCGTTCAGGGGTGGGTGGACCAGCGGCGGAGGCGTCGGACCCACCACCGTGGTCCGACGAGTGGGGGGTCACGTACGAGGAGCTGGCCAGGGCTCTGCACCGGCTCGGGGCACGCAACACGGCGCCGGGTCCGGATGGCATCCCTGGCAAAGCCTGGGTCTTGGCCTCGGACGTCCTTGGTCCAGCCATGGTGGAGGCATTTAACCAATGCCTGCGGCGGGGAACTTTCCCCGCCGAATGGAAGGAGGGGCGGATGGTCCTCCTGAAAAAAGAGGGAAGACCCGCAGACTCCCCGTCTGCGTACCGGCCGTTGTGTCTGTTGGATGAGGCGGGCAAGCTCTTTGAGCGTATCATAGCTTCCCGCCTCTCCAGACACCTGTCCGAGGTAGGTCCCGATTTGTCGGATAGCCAATACGGCTTCCGCGAGGGACGCTCCACGATTGACGCGATCAATCGCGTCAAGTACCTCGCGGAGAATGCCGTATCCCGGGGCGGGGTGTGCGTTGCTGTTTCGTTAGACATCAGCAACGCATTTAACACCCTGTCCTGGGCCGCCATTAGGGAGGCCCTGGATTATCACCAGGTGCCTCCCTATCTCAAGGCGGTGGTAGGGGCCTACCTGGAGGACAGGTGGATAACCTACAACGGCCGGGACGGTAAAGAGAGACGGGGAGTTGACGCCGGCGTACCCCAGGGTTCGGCTGTTGGCCCAACCCTGTGGAATATGGGGTACGACCGGGTCCTGCGGGTCCGGTTGCCCGACGGTTCGTATGTCGTCTGCTACGCAGACGACACTTTCATACTGGCCGTCGGGCTAACCCTCAGGAGGGCCATCCGCCTTGCGGAGGCCGCGGTGGCCGCCGTCGTCGCGCGGATCCACGACTTGGGGCTGCGTATTGACGCGAAAAAGACCTCGGCGATGGCCTTTCATGGCCTCCCGAGGTCCCAGCGTCTGCCCCAGTCGTGGGTCCGGGTAGGTGATGCCTGGGTCGAGGTCGGGACCTCGATGAAATATCTGGGTCTCGTCCTCGACAGCTCCTGGCGCTTTGAAGTCCACTTCGACCGCCTGGTCCCCCGTGTAGATCGGGCTGCGGCTAGACTTAGCCGCATAATGCCCAATACCGGGGGACCTGATGCGAGGGTTCGCCACCTCTATGTGGGGGTGGTACGGTCCATGACCCTTTACGGGTCAGCAGTTTTTGCTAGAGCCCTGATGGCCAGTCGGAGCAGCATTTCTGCACTCCACAGGCTGCAGAGAAGGCTGGCCATCAGGGTAATTAGGGGTTACCGCACCATCTCCTATGAGGTGGCGATGGCTCTGGCGGGGCTCATCCCCTTCGAGCTGCTCGCTGCGGCGGACGCGCTCGTTTATACACGCGTCCGCGCGCGGCGGCAGCTGGACGGGCGCCCGCCAGAGCCGATGGCGGTCGAAGCATATAAGCGTCAGGCCCGGCAGCTGGCTTTGTCTCGTTGGTGGAACGTTTTGCAGCGTTCCGCCTACAAGCCAGTTGTCGGGGCCCTCCTGCCCATTCTCCAACAGTGGCAGGAGCGGCGGCACGGCACGATCACCTACCGTATGACACAGGTACTCACCGGGCATGGTTGCTTCGGTGAGTACCTGTGTCGAATAGGGAAAGAAGCGACGGCGGCATGTTGCCACTGCGGCTCCGGGGAGGTGGACACGGCGCGGCATACGCTGGAGGTTTGCCCCGCCTTTTCAGCGCCGCGTCGTGTCCTAATAGGCCAAATTGGCCAGGACCTGTCGCTGTCGGCAGTCTTTGGGGCACTGCTGAGCAGCGACAGGAGTTGGAGGGCGGTGGCCTCCTTCTGTGAGCAGGTTATGCTCCAGAAGGAGGCCGCCGAGCGCGAGAGGGAGATTTCCCGACCGCGCACCGTGAGGGGCAGCCGCCGCGGGTCAGGAACCCGTGGCGGTGCCGCCCCATCTTCGAGGAATCCGGCCGACGGGGGTGGTGTGTAGTTCACCCACCACACCCCGTCGGCCCTCCGGCCTGACCGGGTGATGGCGGCGACCATCATCATGACCATGATGGTCGCCGCGGGGGGACCGTGACACTCCGGGTGGGGGCCCGGGGTGTCCCGAGAAACGGTCCCCCAGGAGGGCCGACAGCGCTTCGGTGGTCCGAGCGCTGTCGGAGGTGTTTCGGATGCGGGGGGAGTATTCTCCCCCCGAAGTAGGTGCCCCGCATCGGGGGCAAGGGCGCGGGGAGGTCCCGGACGAGTTCTTATAGAGTACCCGGGGCCTCCCCTCAACGCCAGGAAGGACCACCGTGGGGGTTTTAGTCGGTAAGAATTCGACATACCCCCGCCCCCTCCCCCAGGGGGGCGGGGAATCTTTCGAAGATTTCCCCCACGTTAAAAAAAAAAAAAAAAAAAAAAAAAAAAAAAAAAAAAAAAGGAGTAAGCTAGGTCGCCACCTCTATGTGGGGGTGGTGCGGTCTATGACCCTTTATGGCTCGGCAGTCTTTGCCGATGCCCTGATGGCCAGCCGGCGAAGCGTTGCACTTCTCCATCGTTTGCAGCGCCGGCTGGCCATCCGGGTCATTCGTGGGTACCGCACCATCTCCTATGAGGTGGCGATGGTTCTGGCGGGGCTCGTCCCTTTCGAGCTGTTGGCCGCGGCGGATGCGCTCGTTTATACGCGTATCCGTGCGCGGCGGCAGCTGGATGGGCAGCCGCCAGAACCGCAGGTGGTCGAAGTTTATAAGCGCCAGGCCCGGCAGCTGGCTGTTTCCAGATGGAGGAGCGAGTTACAGCGCTCCTCCGCCAAGCCAGTTGTCGGGGCCCTCCTGCCTTTCTTCCATCAGTGGCAGGAGCGGCGGCATGGTAGGCTCACCTACCGGATGACACAGGTGCTCACCGGGCATGGTTGCTTCGGTGAGTACCTGTGTCGAATCGGGAAGGAGACAACGGCGGCCTGCGATCACTGCGGCCCCGCGGAGGTGGACACGGCGCGGCATACGCTGGAGGAATGCCCCGCCTTTTCAGCGCCGCGCCGTGTCCTTCACAGCCAAATTGGCTGGGACCTGTCGCTGCCAGCAGTCTTTGGGGCACTGCTGAGCAGCGACAGGAATTGGAGGGCCGTGGCCTCCTTCTGCGAGCAGGTTATGCTGCAGAAGGAGGCCGCGGAGCGGGCGAGAGAAAATTCTCGCCCGCTTTCAGCGAGGGGTGGCCGCCGCGGACGCCGAAACCGCGGCGGAGCCACCCCACATTAGAGGATGTCGGCCGGCGGGTTGGTGTGATCTACCCACCAACCCGCCGGTCTTCCGACATCGATCGGAGTGATGGCGGCGCCCCGGGCGTGATTGTCACGCCCGTTTCCATCTAGGCCGCCGCGGGGGGACCGTGACACCCTGGGTGGGGGCCCAGGGTGTCCCGAGAAACGGTCCCCCAGGAGGGCCGACAGCGTCTCGGTGGCCCGGACGCTGTCCGAGGTGTTAGGTTCGGGTGTGGGGTGGAGTAATTTCAAACTCCACCCCGTGATGGTGCCCCACACCCGGGGCAGTTGGCGTGGGGAGGTCCTGGTGGCGTTCTTTTCAGAGTTCCCAGGGCCTCCCCAGCACGCCAGAGAGGGCCACCGTGGGGTTTTAGCCGGTAGGAATCCGGCATAACCCCGCTCCCTCCCCCAGGGGGGCGGGGTATCTTTCGAAGATTTCCCCCACGTAAAAAAAAAAAAAAAAGAAAAAAAAAGGAGTAGCTTTTTAAGTGTAGCGATTAAATGATTAAGAACTAAAATTAACGGCTAATTCAATACGGAGGAGGTCCGTCCGACGTCACATGCCATACTAAGTGTCGCTGTAAGTATCATAGCCGCGCTTATACAGACTACCCATGTTAGTATCTCGGTTACGGTTGGAGCTATTCCGATGTGCGTTGTTGCTGTGAGCAGAGCTCTCTGAACCTAGTTATATGCCATACTAAGTGTCGCTGTAAGTATCATAGCCGCGCTTATACAGACTACCCATGTTAGTATCTCGGTTACCGTTGGAGCTATTCCGATGTTCGTTGTTGCTGTGAACAGAGCTCTCTGAACCTAGTTATATGCCATACTAAGTGTCGCTGTAAGTATCATTGCCGCGCTTATACAGACCACCCATGTTAGTATCTCGGTTACTGTTGGAGCTATTCCGATGTTCGTTGTTGCTGTGAGCAGAGCTCTCTGAACCTAGTTATATGCCATACTAAGTGTCGCTATAAGTATCATAGCCGCGCTTGTACAGACTACCCATGTTAGTATCTCGGTTACGGTTGGAGCTATTCCGATGTTCGTTGTTGCTGTGAACAGAGCTCTCTGAACCTAGTTATATGCCATACTAAGTGTCGCTGTAAGTATCATAGCCGCGCTTGTACAGACTACCCATGTTAGTATCTCGGTTACTGTTGGAGCTATTCCGATGTTCGTTGTTGATGTGAACAGAGCTCTCTGAACCTAGTTGTATGCCATACTAAGTGTCGCTGTAAGTATCATAGCCGCGCTTGTACAGACTACCCATGTAAGTATCTCGGTTACTGTTGGAGCTATTCCGATGTACGTTGTTGCTGTGAACAGAGCTCTCTGAACCTAGTTATATGCCATACTAAGTGTCGCTGTAAGTATCATAGCCGCGCTTGTACAGACTACCCATGTTAGTATCTCGGTTACTGTTGGAGCTATTCCGATGTTCGTTGTTGCTGTGAACAGAGCTCTCTGAACCTAGTTATATGCCATACTAAGTGTCGCTGTAAGTATCATAGCCGCGCTTATACAGACTACCCATGTTAGTATCTCGGTTACGGTTGGAGCTATTCCGATGTTCGTTGTTGCTGTGAACAGAGCTCTCTGAACCTAGTTATATGCCATACTAAGTGTCGCTGTAAGTATCATAGCCGCGCTTGTACAGACTACCCATGTTAGTATCTCGGTTACTGTTGGAGCTATTCCGATGTTCGTTGTTGATGTGAACAGAGCTCTCTGAACCTAGTTGTATGCCATACTAAGTGTCGCTGTAAGTATCATAGCCGCGCTTGTACAGACTACCCATGTAAGTATCTCGGTTACTGTTGGAGCTATTCCGATGTACGTTGTTGCTGTGAACAGAGCTCTCTGAACCTAGTTATATGCCATACTAAGTGTCGCTGTAAGTATCATAGCGGCGCTTATACAGACTACCCATGTTAGTATCTCGGTTACTGTTGGAGCTATTCCGATGTTCGTTGTTGCTGTGAACAGAGCTCTCTGAACCTAGTTATATGCCATACTAAGTGTCGCTGTAAGTATCATAGCCGCGAATATACAGACTACCCATGTTAGTATCTCGGTTACTGTTGGAGCTATTCCGATGTTCGTTGTTGCTGTGAACAGAGCTCTCTGAACCTAGTTATATGCCATACTAAGTGTCGCTGTAAGTATCATAGCCGCGCTTATACAGACTACCCATGTTAGTATCTCGGTTACTGTTGGAGCTATTCCGAAGTTCGTTGTTGCTGTGAACAGAGCTCTCTGAACCTAGTTATATGCCATACTAAGTGGCGCTGTAAGTATCATAGCCGCGCTTCTACAGACTACCCATGTTAGTATCTCGGTTACTGTTGGAGCTATTCCGATGTTCGTTGTTGCTGTGAACAGAGCTCTCTGAACCTAGTTATATGGCATACTAAGTGTCGCTGTAAGTATCATAGCCGCGCTTATACAGACTACCCATTTTAGTATCTCGGTTACCGTTGGAGCTATTCCGATGTTCGTTGTTGCTGTGAACAGAGCTCTCTGAACCTAGTTATATGCCATACTAAGTGTCGCTGTAAGTGTCATAGCCGCGCTTGTACAGACTACCCATGTTAGTATCTCGGTTACTGTTGGAGCTATTCCGATGTTCGTTGTTGATGTGAACAGAGCTCTCTGAACCTAGTTGTATGCCATACTAAGTGTCGCTGTAAGTATCATAGCCGCGCTTGTACAGACTACCCATGTAAGTATCTCGGTTACTGTTGGAGCTATTCCGATGTACGTTGTTGCTGTGAACAGAGCTCTCTGAACCTAGTTATATGCCATACTAAGTGTCGCTGTAAGTATCATAGCCGCGCTTATACAGACTACCCATGTTAGTATCTCGGTTACTGTTGGAGCTATTCCGATGTTCGTTGTTGCTGTGAACAGAGCTCTCTGAACCTAGTTATATGCCATACTAAGTGTCGCTGTAAGTATCATAGCCGCGCTTATACAGACTACCCATGTTAGTATCTCGGTTACTGTTGGAGCTATTCCGATGTTCGTTGTTGCTGTGAACAGAGCTCTCTGAACCTAGTTGTACGCCATACTAAGTGTCGCTGTAAGTATCATAGCCGCGCTTGTACAGACTACCCATGTTAATATCTCGGTTACTGTTGGAGCTATTCCGATGTTCGTTGTTGCTGTGAACAGAGCTCTCTGAACCTAGTTATATGCCATACTAAGTGTCGCTGTAAGTATCATAGCCGCGCTT